>CM052447.1:16759148-16822611 GCA_028533085.1 Varecia variegata
AAGAAACCTTGTGCTGGATGTAGGAGTGGACATATTTGGTGAGACCACATCCTGTAGGGTCTTGAGAGCTGAACAAGGGAATCTGCATTTATTCCACAAGCAATGGGGATTCGTTCAAAGGTTCTAATCAAGAGAGTAAAATTATTAATCTCTGTATCTTAGGAGGATCACTCTGCTACCAGTGCAATTGTAGAATCGATGGAGCCTGGGAAGAAAGCCATGCCAATAGCGCAGACCAATGCGTTGCAAAAGGATAAAAAAGAAACAGGAAGGGATGGTAATGCATAAAAGACCCTTCATAACAAATTGGATGTGGAAATCTAACAAATAAGAAAAAGAGGAGTCTTCCAAGACTATGCCAAGGTTGAAAACTGGGCAATAGGGGAAGAGGGAGGGTTTTGGCTTAGAGAAGGAAGATAATGAGTTTGATGCTGGCTACTGCCCAGCCATCTAGGAGAAAAATAGAAGAACTAGACTCCGTGAACTTACACCCTCGGGCATGTTCTCCTTTCGCTGTATAAGTTTCCCTTTCAAATTTTCCTTTCTTTCTTTCCATAATTGAACATTCCTTTCTTTTTTTGCTGTTTATAAAAATAATTTAAAATGCATGAAATACAGATGTGCTTAAAAAAGAAAATGCAATTTCCTTTCAGGCACTTCACATTCTGCCTCCTCCACAATAGCCTCTTCACAGCTTGGAACACATCCCAGCAGACTTTTTACGTATATACTGTATTAACTCACATCTTTTTACACAAACAGTATAATATCATAAGTGTGGTTCCATAGTCTGCTTTTTATTTTTATTTTTTACTTTCTGTTTCGGGAATATTTTCCTAGTTAATACACACAGATCTCAGTCATCTTTTTAAATGACAATGTGGTATTATATTGTGGCATGCTCTATAATATATTTAATCAATCCCCTATTGATGGCTACTTAGGACACTGTCAGTTGTTCTGGTTATAGGCAATACTGCAATGAACATCCTTGAATACATATCTTTGTGCAGTTCTTTCGTTATTTCTTTAAGCATATGGCAAAAGTATTAAACAGCCAAAACTTTCCGGAGAGCGCTACAGAAGGGTGCGTGGATCTGAAAAGGGCATCGGGGACAGTATCCTCTGGCTGAGCTGCTCTTCTTAAAAGGACAACATTCAAATCGAGAGGAATGTCTGAAGTGATTCACTTCAAGGTCAAGTAAGTCCTTCTGGATGAAAGATAAAACATTCATCCCCCCGAGCCTCCGAGGAGACAAATGATTTTCTGTGAAATAATGGCAGAACTCCGTTTTTTTTTTCTGATTTAGACCCAGCACCATGACTAACACAGCCTGACATTCCTAAACATTATCCGTTACCTACTTCACACCTCGATTTAGCACTTTTTCCACCGGAGTGTGACAATCGATTTATTTACCCATTTCAGAGTCAGGATTCTGAGCTCCCCAAGAACAAGGAACTCCTCTTACCCATTATTATATCTCGTGTTTTTATTTGTTGCATTAATGAATCCATAAATGAGTGAATAAATGGGAGACCGTACAACAAAACTATTCCCAGTACTATTAGAAAGTGTTTTCAGGGAGAAAGAATTTTTTTTTAATGATCTGCCACTATCAAATTCTTACCACATACAATAATATGTAAGGAACATACCGAAGATCTATGCAGAATATTCCTAATATAAATTTCATTCCCTTCCACCCATCTCCAGCTTTCCCCCGCCTATTTTTCTCCCAAAAAATGGACGTCAGAGAAGTCATTTGATGGTGCTACTGAAAAAGTACCACTGGAGAAACCAAGGATGAAGGGAATATGGGTATATGGGTCCATACTCTTAAATATACATTCTATTTCACATGTATAGAAGTCTCTCTATATAAATAATTCTATATAGAATACATATATGACTGACTCATCACACCCATTTTGGCTATTATTTTTTAATAAGTAAAAATCGATTAAAGAAAAATATTAAATAAGTAATCGCACAACTGGCACAGCAAAACAGCACTAATGGAAAAGATGGAATTTAAACGGCTGCCATTTGGGAAACAACTCCACATGGATAAGTAGGACTGCCTTGGAGTAGGACCCAAGCTAACGGAAGTTAATAATTAGAACAGCAGATGCAGAATGGATGCAATTTATAAGAACAGCCTCATACCCTGTACGTATATTGTCCTTGTGTTTAGCAGTTCATTTTCAAAATCGCACTTGCTCACCGTACTTCCTGCCAAATAAAAAAACGCAACTCCTCCTGTCCCTTCCCGTATGAAAACAATCTTTGAAACTGTTGTTCCTGGGGGCCGGGCGCGGTGGCTCACGCCTGTAATTCTAGCACTCTGGGAGGCCGAGGCAGGAGGATCGTTTGAGCTCAGGAGTTTCCAGCCTGAGCAAGAGCAAGACCCCATCTCTACTAAAAATAGAAAGAAATTAGCTGGACAACTAAAAATATATATAGGAAAAAAAAAATTAGCCGGGCATGGTGGTGCATGCCTGTAGTCCCAGCTAGCAGGGAGGCTGAGGCAGGAGGATCACTTGAGGTTGCTGTGAGCTAGGCTGACGTCACAGCACTCTAGCCCGGGCAACGGAGTGAGACTCTGTCTTAAAAAAAAAAAAAACTGAAACTGCTGTTCCTGAAAAACAGGATTCGAATCAGGGCAAACCTACCGAGAACTCTCCCTAGACCTTATCTTCAGCAAAGCGTATTATCAGGAAGCAGAAATGTAGTTTGTCTCGCATTATCTGTAGTACAAAAGACAGTCCTTCATTTTAACAAGGTGCCACTGCCAATATGGGCCCCCTGGGATGAGAAGCAGAGGCAATGATTTCTCTATTTGCATGAGCAGAATGGATCCTGGGGGAGGGGGGGGGGTTGGCGAGAGTAGAGGCAAATGACAAGCCTTCCTCAGGCCGCCACTGGGAGGGTCCTCCTCAGCACCCCTGATACAAATCCCAGTGACATGAGATCCTGTGGAAAAGGCATCTTCCATGGAACTGCTGACAGGTATTGCAACATCTGCTAAGTCACACATGTATATGGTGAGATGTAATTTTTAGCATCACACGTGCACAGGGGGGCCATGCATGACTAAGAGGAACAAGGTCAGGAGAGTGACCTGGATGGGGACAGACAGACTAATCATGCCATGTAAGGGGTGGCTGGAGAAGCTGGGCCCATCTGGCCTGGGGATTGGAGGGGAGCTGGGGACAGCATGGGTAGTCACTCTACACACACTGGAGGGGCTACGCTGAGGGGAAGAAATCAGATCCACCAAGAGCGTAGACTCCGAAGTAGAGGAAATGGACTAGGTTTGAATCCAAGTTTCTACATGCACCATGCTGTGACCCTGGACAATCACTTAGCTTCCCTTGGTTTCAATTTGCTCATCTGTAAAATGGGGATAATTGTAATTACCTTATAGAGTTCTGGTGAATGAGATAGTATCTACAGCATCCTTAACACAATGCATCAATGGCCATCCTCCAGCAAATGTAATGGGTAGGCTGCACAAGATTCGAGGGGTGTAATCACAGAAGCAAATTTATTTTTGATTACCACTGCCCCTAAGATCTGCGTTGTGATTTAGCAGAAGCCCCAAATAAGAATGCAGGCCATCCGATGGCATTCCTGATCACTCTGAGAAAGCTTCATCATCACTCTCACTCAGTATTGACTGAGAAATCAGAATGTCTAGTCTATTGGATAAACACATTATTCATTCTTTGCTACAGCCAGCTATGGACGGCTGCCACTGTAGAAGGGGTGTAGGGGGTTTTGGCATTTTCTCTTTGCTTACGCCCTTCCCCTCCAGATAGATGCTGTGTGTGAGCTGTACAAGTCCACGTTGGGGAGGTTGGAGAGGTATGAGGGATGAAAGTTCTTCTGTGGATCGCACTGTCCTTTGACGGATTCCCGTTCCTTGACACTAGCAGATTTTTAATGCACGTTTTCTCCTTCGTGAGCACGGGTATGGGTTCTCTCTCCTAGGTGCCTCATTGCAACTGCCTTCAGCTGGCTAGTAATTACTCTCACAGCTTCTACTCCTAGAGGAACATGTCCAGCCTCTTCCAATTTGGAGGTCCCTCACCCTGGCATGCTGTCCTTCTTAGGCAGGGTCCCTTTAAAACAACCCAAGGCCAACAGGTATGTCACAAGTTCCGTATCTGCCCCTAGGACTTGGAGTACCCTTCTGACCCCAAGAGACAGGAGCGCAGCCACAGCCAGGAGCAGCCCCCTTCTCCATAGGGTGCTGGAATTTTCTCAGGTGTGACTTCAGCTTTGACAACCACAGCCTCAATTTCTCCCCAGGTGGTCGTGGGGAAGAGCTGGGAATTTCAGCACAGCTTTTTCATGGAAATCCTTACCAAACCATCTTTTCGTTGTTTGTTTGTTTGTTTGTTTTAATTAATCCTCAATGAGAGTAGAAGGTTTAATGGTCATCCAATTGATTTTTGGTTATCCACTTTGAAATACTGCATATGGGCCAGCGCCTCCTTTGGCATTCAGCATCTGTTGCATCCTGGTGCCTCAGAATAAATGTTGAATTTTGTGTCTGTTCCATTAATGATCACAATTGTTCTCCTATATAGAAAATTATACTAAATTGCCTATAAGGCACCATATTCACTCAATGTTTCTTAGACGTTTTTAACCCATGTCACTCCCTTTTGAAAGAATATCTATTAGGGTTTATTTTTATAGAAACTTTTAAAGAAAAAATGGTCGACAAGCCAATCAACCAATTGCAGTTGACGATTTAGATAGTACTTCTAGGCACTTATGGTTTTCTTTGCCTGGAATGTTTCCCCCACCCTCACCCAACATCCAAGCATGGTCTTAGCACGGCTGGCTCACTGCTGTCCAATTTCCAGCTCAACTATCAAAGATAGCTTGACAATAGTGACAATTATTTTGCAGCTAATATTCACTTCCGAGCGCTGTTCTCAGGAGTGGAGCATAATTCCCCACCCTACCGATGCTGGGCTTGGCCGTGTGACTTGCTTTGTCCAATGGGACATCAGCAGACATGACACAAGCAAAGGCCTTTGAGGCCTTGAGCAGTTTGGCTTCGCTCTTTGAACTCTGGTGATCTGTCACGACAAGGGTCTCCCTGAGCAGCTGCTCACCTTTCAGCCTGGTCCCCAGAAGGAACAAGTGCAGAGCAGATCTGAGCTCAACTTGCAGCCTAAAAGCACAGATGCCCCACAGCTTAAAACAGAACTGCTCAGCTAAACTCATCCTGAACTATCTGGGCCACAGTCGACCTGCAGAATTGAGCCTGGGAGTAAATGCCTGATGTGAGGCACTGCATTTAGGGATGGTTTTTGTTGTTGTTGTTGCTTATGGAGCATTTAAGGGGCAATAGGTGACTGGTACGCTATCTAAAGTGGTCTTCTCCTATTAATGTTTAATGACCCCTAAATTCTTCTTAACTCTTAGAACTTTCTGAAATTACCTTTGCTATGTTTTCTTATTACTGTTTGTTTCTCACTAGACTTAACTTTCCAAGAGTTGGGATCTTGCCAATCTTACAGAGAGTGTTTCGTTGCCTGGTACACAGTAGCCTTCCGACAAGTATTTGTTGAATAAATGTTGGGATGATTGGTTTGACAATTTTAAAAAAGTAAGAAAGTACAAAGTGAAAGTTGAGTCCTTCTCTGCCAGTCTCTCTCTCCAAAGGTAAGCCTACAGCAGAATTCTTGTTTATGCTTCCAGAACAGAAAAAGTCTATATATGTACATGTATAGCACGAGAGAGAGAGAGAGAGAGAGAGAGATGATCAAAGTTTTTTGGGGGTTTGGGATGGGCTGTTGTTATTCATTGTGCCCTTCACATTGTTGCTGTTGTTTCAACCATAAATGTATAATGAAGAAACTCCAATATCAACACATATGTTCATTCACATCAATGGCTCAGTTATACCTTACTCTGCGCTATAGTACTTTATTCAGCCACTTCTCTTTGATGGCTCTTTTGTTCCTTCTAGTTCTGCCTGGTTTTGCTATTACAGATGATGCATCTGAGAATACGCTCGGTTATCTCTCTTGAACGTGGCCCATCACATCCCAGACATTCTGCAACTCTGACCTTGAGACAGGAACACTCATCTTGTTGGGAGAATTTAACTTTTATGCCCTACCAGTAAGGAGAGTTTATAAAGCTTAACTCTCTCTATAGCTTAGTTACCAAAACAACATTCATTATTTTTCATTTCTGTTATAATATTAGTTTAGAATACTGAATATGGTTTTATTTTCTTCAATTGGTAGCCCCTCTGCCCTCTTGTCTTCTGCCCCCAAAATTCTAATAATTATGCTCTCGAAGGGGCCAGCCTCCCTGGTCGAGAGTCACTGTCCTGACATGTCAGCCTTCATTAGAATTCCTAAAGCCAGTCCTGAGATTAGAAAATTCAACACTATCATGTCTTCAAAGAGCAAGATGAGCAAAAACTGGGGCAAGTTACAAAGGTTTTAATCCCAGTAACAAAAGAGTTTAATTGAAGAATTCAATTAAAACAAAACAAAAGACACAACTATTTGACTCTGAAGCAAAAGTGAAGCATCATCCAGTTACAGGAGTTTCTGCCCTCGGCACATTATCTTTATCTAAGCAGTTATCTAAGGCCGGGGTGCCAATTCAGGGGTAGGGAAAGGGGACACCATTTATAAGTAATGTCCCTTCCCCTTTAATGTGTTCTTGACTGTGTGCCATCCAACTCACCTACCAAAGGTACTCCCCACTCCTAAGTAATACACGTTGCTGCTGTGAGGTTGGAAATACAAGAAATAAAGACCTAAGTATTAGAAGAATTGCCACACTACAATGAATTGCATTAGGGTACACAGGTATGTTTCAATAAAGTGCAATAGGACACTACTAGAGAGGCAGCCTTGTTTAATGGAAATGGTGTGGGTTCCAGATTGAAAGAACTGGGTCCGAGTCCCAGCTCTGTCAGCTGCTGGGTGATCGTGGGTGAGTCACTTACATTATATGTAGGTTAGGTGCAGCAATACATGTATTCAGTCCCTCACAAGCTTGTGGTGAAGAATAAAACTTTTGAGCTGCCATGAAGATTAAATGAGTGCCTGGCACACAGAAAGTGTTAAATAAGTGATAATTATTACTATTACAATTAGTGACATATGCAAAGATACATAGCAAACTGAAAAGCAATAGAGATGTTATGATCAGGGAGCAATTTTAGTAAAAATCAAAGATGTTATTGCTGTGTTTTCCATAGTGGTTAGCAGAGAGGTCAGAGAATTATAGGAATTTTGACCGTTAGAGACATTATACCTTTTTTTTTTTTTTTCCAGATAAGCAACCTAAAGTCTAGATGTGATTTGTCCAACATCACCAGCTGGTTAAGTGCTTAAGCTGGTCGGCATTCATTCACAACTGTCAGGCTCTGTATTTGTTTTGTCCCTCTTCAACTAGCCTGAGTGAGCCTTGGAAAGGGCAGGTGGGCAGTCAGGGAGAGAATGAATAATATAATTGTATAATGACACTTAGCATGGATTTCAGAATCAAACAGAAAAGGCGTCCCATTCCAGCACAGCCACTTAGTGACTGTTCGGACTTTTTTGAGTAATTTCACATTCCTGAGATTCAAGTGTCCATCTGTGAAGAAGAGGCAATAATACTTGCCTTACAGAATAACATAAAATACTTAGGAAAGGTACGGAGCACAATTTCCGGCGTATAGTAAGTGCTCAATCATTGGCAGACATGATGGTGATGGTGAGGACAAGAGTGAGGACAAGTGGTGATGATGATGGAGACAGTAATGGGGACAAGGACGATGAGGACAATAGTGAAGATGACGGTAAGGATGCTGGTCAGGATAACGGAAACTGCTTGCAGATCAGTTCCTGGAAGTTGCTTTGACATAAGATCACCTGATAAAATTTATGTGCAGAGCTGTGACAGGAGTTACCTTACAGAAAAGTTCTCCTATATCCTGGCAGCAGAGCTAAGGGCTCAGAGGCTGCTCGACCTAATGAATTTGATAACAGCTGGGGAGAAAGTGATGGCAACTAAGATTCGGGGGTCAGCACAGAGCTAAGAATTGAAAGCAGATGATCTGTCCACTGGGTGCAGAAGACAAAAAGAAAGGAAAGATGCGTTAAAATATAAAACTTTACTAATCAATAATAAATTTGCTCATTTAATTCCTGATGGTGAACACCTCACCATGATTACGCTTGTCAGTGAAATATGCATACTGCTGACTCATGGCTGCGAAGATGATGATGCATCCTTGTCCACGTGCTGTCTTGTGCACCAGCCCTGCACCGCAGAACGTGCGTGTTTAAAGATGTTTCTGGGATCACAGCACTACGATACTGTGGATGTCCAAAAAAGTCTTAAATAATTAATAAATATAAATGGTGATTCTGTATCAATATAATCTATTCAGAATGTGTTACATTCTAGAAGGAAGAGGAGAAAATAAAAATAGGAATGCAATGAATCAGCAATAGAAAAAGAGGCCTGAGAGAGAGAAAGGGGATGTGGATAAGATCCATTTGTAACACAGTGATGTTAACGTATTTTACATAACTAAAATATTAATTTCAGCCCCTCGGTTATGAAACAGAAAATATTTGCTCAACCAAGGCTAACATCGAAGTATTATAATGCAAATTTAGTACAACAGAGTTTTGGACAAATTGGAAGCTTCATCAAATCTTGAAAAGTTTTGCAATGACAGGATAACACACCAGCCTCATAACCAAATACCACAGTAAACTGATCACTAACTTCCCTGAACACACAAAAAGGCATAAAATAGAAGGCAATTAGCCTTTCAGAATCATTATATCCATAAAGAAGGGGGGAAAAAGCCACAATCAGTCTAGGCCATATGCAATATGAAACTACACTTGCAAATTATCTTTTTTGCAAATTTCATTCATGTAACATTATAAAACTCTTGATGACTTCAATCATCAACAATTTGGACATAGAGACTGTCCTTCCCTTCCCAGTAGTTTAGTAACGGCGATGGTTAGCAGACATCTGTAGAGCTGATTAGCAATCAGGGAAATCATTTTGTCATAGTTGTTATATCCTGGCTCTGCTCGTAACTCTGAATAAAACTAAACATTATGGGGAACTTCAGTGTAAGGTTTCCACTTAGGAGACTGACTCACAATACCAGACTAGAACTGGACTGTCTCTGAAGGCCGTGGACGTCTGCACAGCAAGGTTGAGAGCACGGAAAGAACTCTGATGCTGAAGAAAACCCACCCAACGCCCTACCCAACCTAGGGCATGTTCCCTTCCGTCCTTAGCTTCAACCACAATAAGCAAAAGATGAGAACAGAGAGTGCAGTAGCTGGGTGCTTGTGTTTTGCTGTCAGGGACCCTTAGGTTGACCATCCTGCTCTGTCACTTAGTAACTGTTTATGGCTGAACAAATCCTTTATATTCTCCAAGGTTCGGCCTTTCCATTTCCAAAGATAATATCAACAGCTCCAAAAGCTTAAACAGGGTGATAGAGGCAAAACATTTAACATGTACCTGGTGCATAAAATGAAGGGTAAATATGGCTTCATTTGCAAGGCTATTGCAAGAAGTAAATGAGTTATAATATACGAAAATCACTTAGTACAGTGCCTGCCACATAGTATCTATTCAATAAATACTAGTTCATTGTTATTACAGATTAGGCCCTGGGGTCCCTTCCACCTCTAGGCTGCCTAGGATTCTATAACCTCTGTCTCTTGTAGCCTAAACTAAACACGGGTTTCTTCTTTCCCTGCCCACAATGTTTACTACCATCCTGCTCAAAACTGAGTCAGAATACACAATGCCAAGGCAGAAGCTACAGCAAGGAGCCACGCAGCAGCTTCTGGCTTCTCCCAGCAGACAGCCTGCCACCCCAGCCTGCGGTCCAAGGCTCACGCACAAACCTGGTGTTGCCCATCACTTACCACTTACTATGGTGAATGACTGACACAGACACACACCCAACCTTGGCATTTGCCCTGGAAACCTGAGACATAATCGAGGTCTCACATGCTTTGAGGAGGGATCAGTTTGATGCCAAAGCCATGTCACATCTGCAGTTGACATCTCCCGTACACCAGTGTGTACAATTCATACTGATTTCAGACTAAGCTTTCAGACTCACCATTTGCGGTGCAAGTGAATGCCATTCCTTGGACAGCTTCTCAGGGAAGTGGTTAATATTAATGAGCCATACCTACAAAATGCCTTGGCATTTCTCGGAAACCAGTAATGTTTTTATTTCAATTCTAGTCACATGCAATTGCAACCCTGGCCGGGCAACAATGATAAAAACAACAGCTAATGCTTACTGAATAGTTCACTATGTGCCAGGGACGGTACTGAGCACTTTGCAAACATAATCACACTCAATCCTTACAACAACCCTAGGGATGGTCCTTGAAGGGAACCCAGCTTTTGCATGACATTCAGAACAGATCTCTTTTATTGGCCTAGACAGCAAAAATTTAGGGGGAGAGTGTGGGAAGAGGAGGAAAGATCAACTTATGCAATAAAAAATTGTCTACCCTCCAGCAACAAGGAAGAAACCTTTTTACAAGGAAAGTAAATCTCATGAAAGATACAGCTTCAATTTTTTCCCCTCCTCTGGACTTCCAAGTAACTTTCACATGTGTCTAAAACAGCACCCTATGGTTAATCCCCTACATTTCTCAGAAAAGTTACTAAATCTGCTCACACTTCTGCATGCGGATCTAAGATTGACCAGGGCTGCTGCTATACATAAGTGACAGCAGTTTTCCCTGTTGTTCCTACCCCCATTTTACAGATGAGAAAACTGAGGCAGTTAAGTTCACAAGGTCCCGCAGCTGGTATTAGAGGGAGCTCCCGAAGCCAGGTCTGGCTGACTCCACAGCACAAGCTCTTACCCATTATATATACACTTTGTAATTTAACAAATGTCAAGATGCCAACACCAGCCATGTGATGAAAGTTATTCCTAACTTTAAATCACCAAATTGTAGTCTCTTGATTTTTTTTCCCCTATAACTTTGAGAAGGAAAATGACAAAAGACAAAAACCATTCATGTATTTAACCACCATCAATCGCACACCTACTACCTAGCCAACACTCTGCTCATTATAGGATGATAAACATTAACAAATTGAAGAGTAAGCTCCTGAGTAACTCAGGTTGGAGAAGGAGAAATTTCTGAAAACTAGAAGTTACATAAAATAGAATAAGTGTGTTCTCAGAAACACTGTCAAGAGTTACAAGAACACAGAAGGACCTGGCCTATCCCATGGGCAAGCCCAGGAATCCATGAGGAAAAGAAGAGAACAGTGCAATTCTTACCATAAAAGAAAGACTCCTAAGAAACAGTCCTTTTTAATTTCTCCATCACTATGCACTGGATAGAAAACCCTTAGCTATGACAACATGCTGGATAATATCCTGATGTACAGGGAAGGACCAAGTATATGTTTTTCCCCACAAAGCAAATGACTCCAAGACAAATTGTTTTACGATGTTAGATTTGAGAGGTCTGATAGTTCTATTAGTCTCATAGCATAGGTCTCAGAACAGTACAAACAGAAATAAAATAAAACACTGAGTTCCAGGTTATGAAAATATTATTTCCATGGTTTATGTGAATCAGCTCAGGTAGGGCACAGTAAGTTACTAATCTTTCTGCTTTAATAAATGTGTTTACCAGCTAGGAGAAAGCAGCTTGATTCAATGTTTCATAGAGCACTCAATTTTGGTAAATTAAAGGTAATAACATTTCTCCATGAGCTATGATAACATCTCATGGTGAATCACAAAGAAAATGCACCAAGTTCGATGGAAATGTAGCAACAGGGGCCTCCTACACCTTGGCAGTCTTTTGACTTGCAGCAACAAGGGTTAATGTCTATTATCATCAAGGTGCAGAGGTGGGCAGGCAGAGGAGGGCAGCTGGCTGATGTGTATGTCACCTAGTCTTTTGGATTCTCTCCAGCCTTCATGGTTGCAAAATTGGGCTGACTTTAAGCTGGCATTTGTTATCTGGAAAGGTATCAAATATAGAAAGTTGAGGGAGAATTATAAGTAGAGGTTAGACATAATTACAAATGCATAAATTGTCACCAGGCAACTCTGCAACTACTACTAAGCATGAAATTAAGCCTTATGAAATGAAATGCCTTATCGATAAATTTCCAGTTATAAATTAAGGCTCGAAAAACTACATTTCCTCCCTCATGTCTTTTGGAAAAAAAATAGAATTCACTATTGAAGTTTTTTTAAAAAAATACTATTATGTGGTTTAAAAATAGGGTGTTTAATGTTCCACTTTATAATTGATGCCATAACATATTGCTGCAGACCAATGCAATACAATGTAATGTAATTATTTGTGTAATTGTTGTATAGTTCTCTGTGACTCAGTTCCAACTAATGTTATCTCATTTCTCCTACTCTTCCATGCTGGTGATCGGAAGCAGGGAACCTTGTGTGTGCCTGTGTGTCCTGATTCCGTAACTCTTGCCCTTTTAATCAGTCCTCTTTTCCTGTGGCAGGTGTCAGAAATCACAGGGCAGGTTCTCCATGGCCAGCCTGCTCACTGTCTAAGGCCAAACTCACTCTTAATTATAGTCCCTTATATTTGAACTGCACTTCTCCATTTAAACAAAAAATGTTCTCCTGCCCATTATTTCATTCGATTTTCACAATATCCCTGTGGGGGAGACAAGGCAGGGATTAATATTCTCAGGGTACAGATGAGAAAACAAAAGATCACAGAAGCAGTCAAGGTCACAGGTCCCTGCCAGGTCAAAAGCAAACTCAGGACTCCAAATGCTAGTTCAGTTCTCTTTCCACAATAGGTTGCTGACTTCCTGATTCCTAACTCAACAAGTATCTCCTCCTGGTATTCAAAGGCTACAGGGGCCAGACAAGTAATATCAGTGAGTGAATCACGTTAGTGCAAGACAATAGGAAATGATGGGAGACTATGACAGAGTGGTAAGGTGGTCTTTTGGGGAACTCTGCCTAAAAGTATGTTAATTCAAAACAATTTTAAATGTGACATGGGTCAAAAACCGCACATATTTGGGGCGGGAGCTGGGGGAGCTGGTGATTCCTGCATTATATATACATGTCAACACATAGCTAGGGAGTAATAGAACCTCTGCACACAGAGGCACACCTGGGAACCATATCCCTACATGACTGAGACTTGAGTTCACAAGGGAACCTGGGTTCCTGGTCTTGAGAGCCTCACAGCCTGCTGGGAAATGGCAGACATTCCTATGCAAACATCACAGCTCTGCAAAGCCTCTGGTCAACTTCCCCCCACCCCCACCCCGGATCAGAGTTAGGCAGGCATTCTCACAAGTGCTCATGGACCACTGTGCACATTGCTATGAGAAAGACTTGCATGTGCAAGGCAAGGGAAACTATTTGTGTAGCGATTTTGCTACTAAACGTTGACTTCCTTACAATAGCCTGGTGTCTGATCCTTCTCAGCAGTCAATAAATGTTTGACAATGAACTATAGAAGGTTTCCATAAAACCCACGTACATTGATGGTAAACAAACAAAATGAATAGAACCAGCTGAGCTGAGACAGTTTCTAATTGTACCGAGAGCAATTGCATCTTGAGCACTTACACTTGGTTTTTCAGGAGACAGCAAAGGCAAAGGCCAATGGTTACGGGCACAGCAACCCGCATGCAAATCACAGCACCACTACCTATGTGCTCTGTAATCTTAAATAAAACTCTTTTAAAATGCTCTGAGCCTCATTTTCCTCTTCTATAAGACAGGGATCGTAATACCTACCTCACAATGTCATTATAGGGTTTCAGTATAAAAAGCTTAAAGGGTCCCAACATTCACAAATCAATTTAGCCAACAAACATTGATGCAGGGTCATCTACCAGGCGTTGGAAATACCTGGCCCTTGACTTCATGGCATTTTTATTCTGGTAGATAAGATAAATATGGATTAAATCATTACACAAATAAATATAAAATAGTAACTGTGCTAAGTGTTTTGAAGGAGATATATATGGTACTATGGGGCTAGGGAGTGGAAGATCAGGAAAAAAGGGAAGTAACTGGAGAGGTGACTGAAGAGTAGAGATGTGAAGTAAGAGTAGGTACTGACCAGCTAGGAAGAGGAGAAATGCCTCTGAGCAGAAAGACTAGCTTGAGTAAGGAAGGATCCCAAGGGGAAGGGGACAGTGTGGCACGGCAGGGCACATGCAAGGAAGGTGGGACACCTTCAATGATGAGCACTCTGGGGAACGTGACTGTGACGAGGCTGAAGTAGCAGCAGGAGCCGCACCATGTAGAAACTTCTAGACCATATTCTAAGAGCAATGGAAAGGCTTGGAAGGGTATTAGCATGGAGTGATCAGATCACATTTGCTTTTTAAATATATTGCTCTAAGAGCATGCCACATGGAGAACAAGACAATGGGGGCAAGAGGCAGGGGAGAGACAGCTAAGTGAATATTACACTTGTCCAGAAGAGACACAAATGGTGATTGGCCAGGTCATTAGCAATGTGATGGAGGAAATGGAAGGATGGTGCTTAGGAAATGTTATATAAACAATAACTTGGTTTTTATTACAGATATTGCACACATTGTCTCATTTAATCCTCAAAAAATCTCAGTAGGGAAGGTTACTGGTCTTGTGTAACATACAGAAAACAAAGTCCCAGAGAAATCACGTGATTTGCCCAGGGCCACATGGTGGGCCATAGGTTTGACTTCAAAGCACTTTGTTCTATCCCAGACTGCCTTTGGATGATCAGACTACTCCATAAAATTAGTAATGCCTTAAAAGATGGCATCATATGAGTCAAAATGTAGCAACGGAAGAGTTGAACCTTGGCTCTTGTGTGATTTTATTTTTTTATTTTAGAGCCCTGACATGAAATCTATGCCACAAACACACAGAATCATTTCAGAGTCACACGGGAACTCTGAGACTGAGGCTGTCTGAGTGCTCAGGTACACAGATCAAAATATATAAAAACATGTGCACCCATATCCAGCAATAATTTGTCAAACTCAAGATTGTAGAACTCCTGATGGCAAATATTTTTACCATCCACTTTTCTAAAACTATGTTCTTTAACAGTCTCTGATTATCATTATTGAAAATAAATGTATCCACTTCTTAATTGTGTGTATATTCAATCAAAACATTTTGTAGTTCTTTTTAAACACACAGGTGTTGAGCAGATATAAAATAATCAAAGAATCACTTTTTGTTTAAAAATTTTAAAAAGTAAATCCTAAAGGGTTTTGTAGCAATTCCAAGAAGGAATAATCATCTCATCTAAATTTCTTCTGCCATCCTCAAGATCGTCCTTCTTCCTTTTGTCCCAGGGCTTACAAATCCAAATGCTTTCAGAAGTCAGTCAGGGACAGCAAATGTATACAGCACCCTGGAAGAGCAAGGGCTGTGATGAACTAGTAAATGGCAATGGAGTTTGATTAAAATATACCTACACCCACACACACATGAGGACTTACACATAACTTTGGCCAAACGTCCAAAATCAACACGCTGGACCCTGTTTGCTACTCCACAGAGAGAGATCTCTCACTGTTCACAAATTATGACATGCAATACAATTTGAAAAAAAAATCTGTTTTATGATATAAAGTATGGCACATTTAAAAAATTCTCATTCTTTTAGACACTGCCATTTTAAGATGCTGTTCTATAAATATAGACTAGAAAGGGAATCCTTAGGGAAATCTAGTTCTTCCTAATAGTAATTAAAAGGGACAAATACAGGTTATTTTTTTCCTTCCAAATTAAATGCATCTTTTCATGCATCTCTCCAGGGTGGTTTCCTTTAACTATCTATCAGATAAGGGAAAATTACATATGGAATATGCAGGCTCTGGTCTCTGTTTAAATAAACTCTCTCCCCTATGGAGGACAAGATGCAAAGGAATGAGTAACGCATTAACTTTCGGTACATTCTTAGAACAATCTTCCTACATCAAAACTATTATTTACCTAAATCATGTAAAAATATCTTCTCTATCTGCAGCACATCTGTACATTCATTTCAAAGGCATCTGATTATGCAAAATTGTCACAAGCGCCCAGATTCTAACTATGATGATTTGCTTTATAACTTGCTTTTTATTAATAGGTTCCTAGGACTCTTCTCCCCAAAGCTAGTTTAAAAGTTGAAATCATTCTAGAATCTTTAAATCAAAGAAATGTTACTTCTTCCAGACCAACAATAAGAATGATCCAATTATCAGAAGGCAGTGATAACTAAAGTCATTATAGGTTCAACAAAAACAATGCATGCCAAAATCACCTAAATTTTAACCAAACTTGCAAATCTTGCAAATTGATAAAATTCCCTAACTGTGGAATATGCAGCTAGTCTGCCAAAAATATTTCTTGAACAAGATAGAAAAAATATGGGATAGATTATGATAAGATGATGATAGTAAATGTATACCAGGTTAACCCTTTATGTACTATATACAAAGAACTTCTATGCATGATTAATATAAAATGGAGGAGATTAAAGGAATGAAGGCATCTTCCGGAATGTGCCACAGGCCCTGTCTGTGTTGCTGCCTCCCATTTTTGGCTGCTCTCTTTAAGTATCTTTTAATAAAAAATTAGGAAAAAGTCCAGAGTCAGACATGCTTGTCAAGTGTGTGCATCTCACAAGTTGAATACACTGAATGAAATTCTGGAGTTTCAAATAGATCTAAATAGACAAGATTATAGGGACAATAATAATAAATGTTTGACAAGGATAAACATGTGTTTCTGCACCTAAACTCAAAACTTAATCCACTGCATAATCATAAGACAGAGAAATAATTTGACAATTCTTCAGAAGGAACTAAGAGTCATATACCTTGACGCCAAACTCCTCTTAGATTGTAAAGGAGTAGATAGCATGAAACAGAGAGCGTAGCATGTGTCTTAGCACTTGATAAGTCTCCAGGCTCTGATGCTTGCAAGCTGTATGATCCCAGAACTTAATGTCCCTAAGTCTTAGTTTTCCCTTCTATGATACAGCAATAATAATTATCTCTTAAGGAGTATGAAGGATTAAATAATATACAATGTAATAATAATATTGACAATAATGGTAGTAACATCTATCACTTACTAGAATTATTAACTTCTAGATACAGTGTAAGTACTTGACACAGCATCTACATGCATTATCACATGCGTTTGTGTCCTATCACAGTGTCTGGCACGTAGTAGGTTTCAAATAAACCATAATTCTCATCATTAACTGGCTAGCCTCCCAGCATTATTTGAGAAAATCATTCACACTCATTTAATGAAAATTTCCCCGTAACTCCTTACCCTAGACTCTAGATTGCAGAGTCTAGAATCTCGAGTATGCTCCAGAGAGTTGTGGCGTTATAAGGACCAGTTTGATCACAAGTCATGCCTACAATTCACAGGTCTTTTAAAGAGGCTTTCCTGTAGAACTACTCTTAGTTTTCTAGGTTCAAGCATGAAGTCTCAAGAAGTAGGCAAGTCTTTCTCCACGGATGGTCACAAGAGCCTCTTGATCTTCATCAGCTTGGACCACCTTGGAGAATGGCTGTCAGTCTCTTGTGGTGTCTCCCAAAGTTAATTTAATGTACACGTTACAGAGACTACATGCTATGTCACATTGTTCCAAGCAGAACCACAAAACATATTGAAAAATTGCCCCGATTTTGAGTGATGCTGTAATAATGTAAATCGATATGCCAGCCCTCCCCTAGACTTACAGAGTGGGAACTCCAGAGGTGAGGCTTGACACTTGGTGATTTAAAAAGCCCTCCAGGTGATTCTGATGCATGCTAAAATGTGAGAACCATAAGCCTCAGGTATGTCTCTGGTAGTCGTCGGATTAGATAAGATAGAGAACGTGATCATTGAAGGAAGAGAATTCAAGAAAATGACCAGGATATTAGAGAAATTATCTACATAAACATTGAAAACATCAAGAAATATGGCCAGAGTAATTTTGAGGAAAGAGCAACCAGGAGCTAAAATTCCCAAAAATTTAGGAGGCATGACCTGGGGGTTTGTGGATGACCATAACAAGGAAGGGTTGCTGCTAATAAGGTCCAGTGGTTTGATCTTCAAATCAAACAGCACGTGGAAAGGCCCTGTGGCAGGAAAGAACAAAATTACAAAGATCAGCAGGATGGCTCTCCACAGACCAGCTGGAGAGTGGTGTGAGAGAGGACAGGACATGGGGAAAGGATTAGATTTATACCTTAAGACTAACTGAAAATAATAGGATAATTTTAAGGTGGCCCAAACTGACAGGATCAGATATGCCTTTTGTTAAAATGTTCTTCTGGCAATGCTGTGTAGACAGAGATAAATCATCAGGCTATGAAGTTGTTTAGGGATTTAGGACTCTTATTGATGAGAAGAGCTAGGGTGAAATACGGAAAAGTGTCAAGAATAATCCCCAGTTTCTGGTTTGCACAGCTGGTGCCATTTTGCCAAGACAGCTAAATAGGAAGGAGCATCAGTAAGCCAGGAATAAAACTCTAAGTCTTCCCATAATACTATCTTATTAATATTATTAATATAATCTTATAACTTGGAGCATGGTACGTGCTATAATTCAGCCATAACTACCTAACCTTGATAGAAGACTATAGAGACAGACTGTCGAGGTGCAAATCCCAGCTCTACCGCTTTGCAGCTGGCAACTCCTGAGCAAGTTAGATAACCATGTCATCTTTAAAATGGAAATAATAAGACTTACTTCATAAGTGAGAACAAAAGGTTCCTATCCTCAAGGAAAAGGCTGATTGTTCTGTAGCCATCGTCACAAAAAATGGTTTTCAAGCCACACGAATGGATCGATGGCAGTTTTGTACCACTACACAAGCTTCTAAAAGCCAGCTAATCAGTGAGAGTCCCTCCTTCTAACAGTCAGCCAATCAATTGCAGAAACCACACTCCCACAGTTAAAGAGCAACCAAATTCCTAAACCCGCTGCTTCTGAAGGGAACTGACTGCTCCTTTCCTATTCCATCCCTCTGCCTCCCCCTCCAGTAACCACTACTAGCTCTACCTTAAATTGTGTTTACGTTTCTTTCCTTTCAAATTTATATTATAGTATAATGCATATATATAATATAAACCAAAATACCTGTTTGGTGTTGCTTGTTTTTTATCAAAATGAAAAATGTTGTTATAACATAAATAATATCATGTCATAAGTACTTACTATTATCCTACATTTCAATTCTGATATTCATCTCTAGGTTAGGATACATAGTTGTAACCCATTCATTTTCTTTGTCATATAATCCATTGTATAAATAGTCTACAACTTATTGATTCACTCTTCTAAAGATGGACATTTTGGTTATTTCCATTTTCTTGCTATTATAAACAATGCTTTTATGAATATTCTGGTATGTGTCTACCATGGCACATGTACCTAGAGGAAGAATTGCTGAGTCATAGGGTAGGCCAATGTTTATTTCACAGGAAGATGCCAAAATACACTCCTAAATGATCACAAATTGACACTCTCCACAGCAATATATTAAAGTTCACTGCAACACTTGGTATCGCCAAACTTCTTAATTTGTTCTATTCTAGCAGGTATAAAAGATAGCTCACTGATGTCTCATTTCCCCAATTTCTAATGAGGTTATACAACTTTTCATGTTTTTCCTTTTCAGAGTAACTTTTCTTGAAGCTCTTTGCCCATTTTCCATTAGGTTATCTTTTCTTATTCTTTTGTAGTAGCTTTTTATATATTCTACTCACTACTTCTACTCACTATAGTAGCTTTTTATACATTCTACTCACTACTTCTACTCACTATAGTAGCTTTTTATATATTCTACTCACTACTTCTACTCACTATAGTAGCTTTTTATATATTCTACTCACTATTTGTATGTGCTGTCAAAAAAACTTTTCAGTTTGTTGTAACTATCTCTCACTTTATGTGTCTTTTGCAAGACAAAATACAAGATCTATAAAGTCAATGGTTTTCTTTGAAATATCTAATAAAATTAACAATCCTCTAATGAAAATGATGGAAAAAAGAGAGAGAAATAGAGAGGGGGAGGGAGAGGAAGAAGGATAGCAAATGGCCCTATTAGAAAGTAGTCTGGGAGTTTAGGATTCTGTGGTTGATTAAAAATGCGCTCTTATTGTGTAGTGTTCTGCTTTTCTGCACAAAAATACACAAGTTAGAACATTATCATTATATCATATTATACAATGTTTAAACTCATTCACATTTTTACCAATTTATTTTATCCACTATTCCGTCTTTTGTATCAGATTTTCCTTCTGGGATTACTTTTCTAAGTGCATTCTCTAGAAGTTTCCTTAGTGAAGGTCTGTTTAGGTGGAAATGTGTTTATTTTGTTCTTCTTACTAAAAGGAAAACAATTCTAGTTTGATAGTTATTTTCTCCCTGAACTTTGAAGATGCTGTCCCAGGTCTACTGTCTCCCATTGTTGTCATTGAACAACCTGCTGTCAGTATCACCTGTGGTTCCTTTGTAGGCGATGCTTCTTTGCTCTCTGGATGCTTCTAAGATCTTCTCCTTATGGTTTGTATTTACAGTTTCACTAGAATGTGTCTAAGTGTGGCTTTACTTTTTATTTATCTTGTCTGTACTTCCTCTATCTCTATATTAACATCATTCACCAGTTTTAGAAAATTCTCAGCCACTCTCTCCTTTACCTGCGCTTTTTCTGGGACTCTGATTAAACACAGAACGAACTTTACATTTATCCTATCTCTAAACTTCTCCTCCATACTGTCCATTTCCTTTTCTCTCTGTGCTGAATTCTGGGGTGCTGCCTCCCTATCTATCTTCCTCTAATTTCAGCTGTGTGTGTCTACAATGCTATGCCACTCACAGTGCATTGTTTATTCTACCAACTCTTTTTCAAGAGTTCTAATTAGTTCTTTGTAAAATCTTCCTAATAATTTCCTATAGTCTTTTGCTGCATGCTCATATCTTAAATAATTGCCTTTTATTCCTTTAGATATTCATACATAGTAATTTTATATTTTATATCTGATAATTACAATGCCTGAAAATCTCTGGGGTGTAAGTCTGTTTTCTGTTTTGTTTTCTTTCTGATATTTCTGACTGATATTGATTGGCTGGTTTTCTAGTGCATTTTTGTCATCTTTAATTGTAGCATCATTTTTTTATCTTCACCTGTGGGACTCCTGTAGGCCTAAACAGGACATGCTTTCCTCCAGAGAGAATTTGTGATTGCTTTTGCTAGAAGCCAAAGGAAGCTACCAACCAAGGGTCACTTGGTTCCCTTCCACATCCTGAGTTCATGCAGGAGTCTTGGGTTCAGATTTCTTACTTTCTGGCTTACAATTGGCTTCACTGATTCTTAGATGCAGAACTACATTGGTATTTGCAGTCAGAACAATTTTGGTCTTTCTCACTTTCTCCTCACTCTGCACTTCCCACTTTGGTTTCAGTTCAAAGTTTGTTTTTATTTTCTTTTAAGGTGGTATTTGCATACATAGAGGGCTGGAGAGTTCTTTTCCTTGCTCCAAGCCTAGCAATGCATTGAAAACTAGGGTTACCTATGATCTAGGTGCTCTGTATCACCTGGGCACTTTGAGGTAGTCTACAAGTATAAAAAAAAAAATTTTTTTTTTTTTTGAGACAGAGCCTTGTTCTGTTGCCCTGTCTAGAGTGCAGTGGCTCACTGCAACCTCAAACTTCTGGGCTCAAGCTATCCTCCTGCCTCAGCCTCCTGAGTAGCTGGGACTACAGGTGCATGCTATCATGCTGGGCTATTTTTTTTCTATTTTTGGTAGAGATGGGGTCTCGCTCTTGCTCAGGTTGGTCTCAAACTCCAGATCCCAAATGATCCTCCCACCTTAGCCTCCCAGAGTGCTAGGATCACAGGTGTGAGTCAATTATTTTTAATTTATTGTTGTAAGAGTTCAGTTGATGCAATCAGGGTCATACAAAATTTTTCACTATCCTATTGTAGTGTGGTTCTCTGATGACATGTTGGAAATGTCACCCAAATACACTGCTCTCACCTTGTGATACTGTAATACAATAAGTATATATTTGGTCTCTGCCACAGTTCCCTGAGACAGAACTCCTAAAACCCTTGTGGATCAAGGTGCAAGGAGAATCTTTGTTCTAATATTGGTCTTTGACCTTGGTTCCTGATATGGAGCTCCTAAGACTTCTGTAATCTCCTAGGTGATAGGAGCATCTTTTGTTCTAATGAGGCAACCTGTGTTGTGCTCCTGGAAGCCTCAGCATGAGGGTTGGTTGCCAGGGAAAGCAACCCTGTGATTAAAGGGTTAGAATTTTATAATTGCACACAGGGAAGGTGAGAGGGGCTGAAGGTGGAGTTGATCACCAATGAGCAATGCTATAATCAATCATGACTACCTAATAAAGCTTCCATAAAAATCCAGGACTGGGTTCAGAGAACTTCTGAATTGCTGAACATGTGGAGGTTGGCTGGAGGGTGGCATGCTCAGAGATGACATAAAAGCATGCCCTATGCTGCCATACCTTGTCCCATGCATCTCTTTCATCTGGCTGTTCACCTGTATCCTTTGTAATATCCTTTATAATAAACTGGTAAACATAAGTGTTTCCCTAAGTTCTGCAAGCTTCTCCAACAAATTAATGAAATCTGGAGGAGGGGGTCAGAGGAACCAGGATTGATAGCCAGTCCATCAGAAGCACAAGCCACAACCAGGGGCTTGCAACTGGCATCTGAAGTGGGGCCAGTCTTGTGGGACTGAGTCCTTAACGTGAATGATCCGACACTATTTCCAGAAAGCCTGCGTGAGAACAGAATTATAGGATACCCAGTTGGTGTCTGCTGCAGAATTGCTTACCTGGTGAGTGGGGGAAAAACCCCACACATTCTGGTGACCAGAGGTAAAGTAGTCTGTGCTGAGTGTTGTAATGCCTGAATGTAGAAGGAAAATGGTTTGGTTTCTTCCTGTCTTGAACACAGATGATCACTTCATGCTCTGAACCGTAGTGTATGCACTGTCTCTAGCATCCAGTTTAAGTCTTAATTACATACAACAGTTTATCATCCTCAGTCTGCACTGGTTAAGAACACACTGTCTCTGGATTCTCCAGGTACAGAGAGCATTGTCTTTACTTGTCTTCTATCCTCCCAAGAACCCAAGGACAAAAGGTCATTGATCAAATGATGATTATTGATAATTTCATTGTGTGAAAAAAAGTTCATATGGTTGCATCAAAAATAGAATTCTTCAAAACAAGCAACAAACGAGGTACAATTATAGATCTTCTCTTTTCCAAAAATAATTTACCTATTTATCGTAAGTTGAATCAACAATGAGAAATATAAATAAAGCATCCTTCCTAAAACCACAATTTAAGCTGTTTCAGCAAAGCTTCCAGGGGAAGTGGGAGGGGAGATATTATCATCCCTGCCTTGAAGGAAAATGAAACTCTTAATTTAGCATATAATAAATTACGCTTGTTTCTGGACAAATCTTTCTCTCTATTACATTCTGAAAGAAGAGACAGGAACCAGGGATATATTTCCTCCTTCAGGTTTTAAATCCAAAACAGACCTAATGATACAAGCACAGTCCTCAGTGAATAAAATTACGAAGAGTCTAGCTGCTCAAGACCAATTTGTAATCAGAGCATCAAGCCATACTGTACGAAAATGTCAGTTCTGGCACAGCCTTGATGAGCTAAGATTGAACGCATGGGCCAGTTTATCATATTATCCAGACTGCCCTCTTTTAAGGCTGGCAGGCCCAATTTGAGTACAAAAAGGATTTCGGGTTGAGTGATTTTTGCATCTGAAAAAGAACCACCCAGAATGAGAATATTTTCTTGTTGCTATTTTTTTTCCTTAACAGAAATAAATGCAGAGAAAAACTTCAAGATAAATATTTTCTCCACATCAAGTTGTCCTAGATATATTTCTTCAACACTCTGATGTACAAAAATAAAAATCCTGCTAGGAGTTAAGAGGTACTTTTGTTGCTAAAATCGTGCGTCAGTCAATAAAAACGTATTAATGCACTTCAAGGATTTGGACACAATCTTCCTTCACTTCTCTTAGCTGGTGGAGAGAACACAGGCAAATCCCATCAGAAGTGTCTTTTAGGTAGGGTAAGGCGGGCAGAATTGTCTGGTAGTAATTCTCTATGCTATTTAATTTCATTCTTCTACTTCCATCAAAACAACTGATTTTAAAACAATAAAAACCTATATGTTTGAGTATAAAGTAAAATGTCCTCCCCACTTTGGCCGGCCCGGAAATTCGCAGCTGATCATTTAAAACTTGCTGCTGTCTTAAATCTCACCCAGTTCTCTGCCCACCAGGCAAGATGGAGCTGCCTCAGTCTGTCCCATCATTTTTATAGTAGCCAAACAAGTGGGTTCACTTCCTCATTCATTCCTTTATTCAAGCGTAAGTTCCTTCATCAAACAAATGTTCACTGAGTTTGTTTCTATGCTTCTTTCAAACTCACCAAGATTATGGGTAAAAGAGTTTCACTAAAATATCCTGAATTCTATAAAGGAAAAGCTATTTTCTTATAATTTAGCAATAGCCATACTACAGCCTTCTTCAAGTGCATTACAGAGCCCTAGCTGAGGCATGTTAGACGGAATATTTCATTTTTATTATGTGGCTGTATATTGGCCTCAAAGCCACTCTCTCCTAGAAATCAACATGCTCTCCTGTATTCCTCTGCTGACTTCCGTGCTGGTTCTCAAATGTGAAACTCGGTCCCACGTCAAAGACTCTGTACTTGTCCTTCCTTCTGCAGGGAATGATCTCTCAGCAGATACCTGCCGGACAACATTCAGTTTAAATCTCAATTGCACGCAGTTATTTATCATTCTCAGCCTGCTCTGGGTAAGTCAGTGCTGTCTCCATTTCTCCAATGGCAGGAAACACGGTCCTGCTTGCCCCCATCTTCCCAGGATCCCAAACACAAAAGATTCTGGACAAATCATTGTTGGTGGCTTCATGGAGTGAAAAAAGTTCATATAATAGTAAAAGCTGAATTCTTGAAATGTGCACCAGTGAGGTACAATTCAGCTCTTATTTCTCCCGCTGTAAAAGTCTATAGCATCAGACTAGGTAAGTGTTTTTCACATTGTGGTTTCCAACCCATTACAGTCATGAAATCAACTTTGCAGGCCAGAGCATGATTTTAAGAATGAACTGGACTAGAATGGAAATTATCAGATATCACCCATACTAAGGCCAACTATTATATTTCTAAAACTTTTGCTTCAATTTTATGTGTGAGGCCTTCCCTGACCCCATGTTTTCTAATACTGCATTCTCCCTACCTGCTTCACTCACACACACACACTCTCATAGAGGCAGGTCAGCTCCAGAATCTAAGTTCTTAATCACTACACTTAACTACAGCTAAATAAATCTCAGTGCGTTTATATACGTAATATATAATGGCACACCATGAAGCTCAGAAAAATAATGAAGCAACTCAATATAAACTTACATTAACCATCCCCAAGATGTGTCATTTACATTGAAAAACAACAAAGTATATTGTGTGCTGTCATTTGTGTGAAAGAGGAAAACACATGCTTTTTGTCCACATATATCTACAGGAGGAGGCGGAAGACACTGGCCACATGCCGGTGCCAGGAAAGGGGGAACTGGTGTCAGTTGTGCATGCAGGTGTGTACTAGAGAATGACACAAAATATGTTTCTTAGGGTACCTCATAGTCACTGAAAGCCCTGGGAGAAGATACTCTCTAAGCTCCTTTCCAGCTCAGAGTTTTATAAGTCAAGTGGAGACAGTATTATTACCCAGGGAAGTTAGAAAATAAGAAAAATCTGGAGTCAAAGCCCCACTCTGCCACTCAGAGAAGTGAGGATTAGGTGCAAGTTAACCTTCCCAAGCCTCAGCGTCCTTTGCATTCTCTGTAGACCCCGCTCGGAGATGTGGATGTTTGGGAACTGGAAAAAGGAAAGAGATGTTACCTTTCCTCCTGCCGTCCTACATTGCTTCTCAGTGTTTTCCTACCCAATCACCTTTACTTCTATTCTGGTTAATCCTCCTCTCACTACTTTTGTCATCTCCGTGGTAATTTCTTAATTCTCCTACCCATAACTACAACACTGGGTTACTGGGAATATGAGATGAGAAAAATACATGCACATAACTTCGAGAACCACGTTGGCATATAGTAGGTACTCAATAAACGGCAATAGTGACAGTAGGTGTTGGGGGGTGGCAGTGGTGTCGGTAGTATTTATCCTCAATCCCTGTCAAAAGGCCTCCTTAAGGTAAAAAGAAATGGTGAGATTTTAGGTCTAGACAGCTAGGATATCCTACTCAGGAAATTTTGCATTTCAATAGAGAACCATAGAAAAGTCTAAAATATTTGAAGCCCAAAGAAGTAGCCTTTAATGGAGGAATTTAAGGAATCTAGACAAATAGGAAAGGGACATTCTGGGGGTACAAAAAGAAGTGCCTCTCCCTTGTACCTGACCCTTGGATACCAAATCAAAAAATGCCACCAATAATCTCAGACTAATTACGATAGAGAGGCAAAGAGAATCATCATCTGTGCCTTCTCTCCTTGAATAATCACAGCCTTGTTACTTTGGGTTGGTTTGCAAGCCTTTCAGGACTCAGAGAAGGTGCGAGGTTGAGATGTTTCTGCTTCCTTGTCAGAGCTGATTATAATGTTTCCAAAGGACCATGCACAACATAGCGCACCAATGATCTGTGTCTTACTGTCTCCATAATATTGACGCCATGTGACAAAGATCTGTGTGTTAACAACATCAAAGTACACTGCACATGTTTCTGTGTCTGAGGATGTATTTAGGCTGATTCATTTAGTCATACTCCAAAGCATGCTAGAGGTAGGTCTCAAGGTGACTGCTTCCCATCTAAAAAAGTGTTAAGAAGAAAAGGAGCACAGTCTGATCCACTACTTTGCCAAAGACCCTGTGCTAGGGGCTTAACAGTGAACATCCATACATCTCTAATTCTTGAAATATCACACCCAATAACATCAAAGGAATAGCCTGGTTAAGACACATTTCCTTGTTTGAAAAGTAGATGTAAATCCCAGAAGTCCACAAGGCCTTAGTAACATAGGACCTGCCAAGATGCTCTCCCACAAACTTCTTTGATACTCGGAGTTTGCCCCATCAACAAATCATCTCAGGCCTGTTTCACTCCTTTTCATTTTCAGCAAGAGCTTTATCTTGGGATTTTGCAGGGTAGGGGGTGTGTGTGGAGGGTGTGGGGAGCACGCTGTATATATGCACATGCAGAAGGCTTTCAAGCATACCTTGGAACCAAACAAGTGGCTCACCACGCACGTGCTAATCACTCTCAGCAGTGCATCAAGATCCTAGGCTAGAAGCCAGAAACCACTGGCTCTCACACTGGCTCTGGCACTACCTTGCTGGGTAACCTCAGGCATGGCCCTTTCCTTCTCTGAACCTCAGTTTCCTCATCCCTACTTCAAGCCAATAGGACTAGATTATCTCTAACTTTGGTTCTCACTCTCGAAGGCTATTAATTTTTAAAACTTTCGGGCTGAGAAACAAATGTGTCTTTCTGAGCAACTAATTAAACATACAGATAAAATCACATTAACTTATAAATCAGAATGTCCCTTCTAATTATATCACAATGGAACTTGCCCAAAGCTACCAACATAGTTAATCAACAACTACCGATATCATTACATCCCTATGGGAAGAACTGTTGCCTCTGGGGACACATTACACCTCACGGTTTTCAATTCTGAATGTTTGGATGGTTTTTCTTTTAGCATTTAAGGACAATGACCACTCTGTCTGGTCCATACAGAATTAGTTCAAAGTTTCGAGTACTAATTCAAAACTGTTTTTGTGACCAAGGATATCTATAACCAAGGCATCCACACAGAACCTAGATTGCCATCAAAGCACAAGCAAGCAAAGCCAAAGGTTCTACCCAACATATACTATAAACACACCCATCCGAGTGAAGGGAGGGGAAAAAGCACTATCTAAACAAACAAACAAAAAAAACCCCAAATAAGAAACAACAGCTGCTCCAGATGAGAAAGAATCACCAAAAGAACTCCAGAAGTATGAAGAATCAAAGTGAAAGGTCACCCCCAAAAGAGAATACTAACTCTCTAGCAATGGATGCCAACCAAAATCAGAATATTGAAATGCCAAATAAAGAATTTCAAATATGGATTATAAGTAAGCTCAATGAAATGCAAGAGAAAAAGGAAAACCAACACAAAGAAACCGCAAAAAAAAATTCAGGAAATGAAAGAAAAATTTACTAAAAAAATCGACTTATTTAAAAAAATCAAATGGAACTTTTGGAAATAAAAATTCATTCAAGGAAATAAAAAACACAGTGGAAAGTCTTAAGAATAGACAAGACCAGGCAAAAGAAACAATCTCAGAGCTTGAAGACAGCACCTTCAAATTAAATCAGTCAAAGATAAAGAAGGGAGAAATAAGAGGAAAGAACAAAGCCTACAAGAAATGCGGGATTATATAAAGAGGCCAAACATAAAAATTATAGGCATCCCTGAGGGTGAAGAAGAAAACACACAAGGGTTGCAAAACCTATTTGAGGGAATAATTGAGGAAAACTTCCCTGGTCTTGCTAGAAATTTAGATATCCAGGTACAAGAAGTTCAATGAACACCTGGGAGATTCATCACAAAGAGGCAATCACCACGACACATAATCATCAGACTGGCCAAAGTTAACATGAAGGAGGAATTCCTATGAACTGTAAAGTGAGAACATCAGGTAACTTACAAAGGAAAACCCATCAGGCTAACAGCAGAATTCTCAACTGTGACCTTACAAACCAGAAAGGATTGGGGCCCCATCTTCAGTCTTCTTAAACAGAATAATGGCCAGCCTAGAATTTTGTATCCTGTAAAACTAAGTTTCTTATATGAGAAAAAATAAAGACTTTTTCAGACAAGTAATCACTGAAGTAATTTATGAAGACCAGATAGGCCTGTAGGAAGTACTCAGATCTGCATTACACATTGATCAGCAAAATAAACACCTACCAGTGTAAAATCACCCAAAACCTAAATTTCAGAGCCCATATAAAATAATGGATCAAGAAGGAAAACAAAGCAATAAGGTTCTACCCAACAGGATGAACAGAAATGCATCCCACTTATCAATTCTTTCAGTAAATGTGAATGGCTTGAATTTCCCACTCAAGAGACACAGGCTGGCTGAATGGATAAAAAAAATACAAATCAAGTAACTGCTGTCTCCATGAAACACATCTAAGCTGCAAGTATTCATTCAGACTAAAGGTGAACAAACAGAAAACAATATTCCATGCATATGGAAATCAAAAGACAGCAGATACAGCCATTATAAGATCAGGTAACATAAACTTCAAATAAACAATAGTAAAGAAAGACAGAGATGGTCATTATATAATGGTAAAGGGAAGAATTCATCAAGAACATATAAAAATCCTAAATATTTATGCACCTAAAAAAGGTGAGCCCAGATTCATAAAGTAAACCCTATAATGGATCTAAACAAAGTGATAAACAGCAGCATCATAATAGTCAGAGACTTCAACACCCCACTGACAGAACTGGATAGATCCTCCAAGCAGAAAATAAATAAGAAACTCTGAACTTAAAGTAGACTCCAGAACAAATAGGCCTAACAGACATTTACAGAACATTTGACCCAAAAACAGCTGAATATACACTCTTATCATAAGCACATGGAATATTCTCTAAGATAGATCACATCTTAGGCCACAAAATGTGTTCCAACAAATTCAAAAAAATAGAAATTATACTATTTATCTTCTCATATCATAGTGGAATAAAATTAGAAATCAACTCCAACAGAAACACTCAATTCTACACAAATTCATGGAAATTAAACAACCTACTTCTGAATTATTATTGGGTCAGGGGAAAATTAAGATGAAAACCAAAAGATTCCTTGAATATAATGATAGAGGGGACACAAGTTAGCAAAATCTGTGAGAATCAGCAAAAGCAGTCACAGGGGAAAATTCATAGCCTTAAATGCCAACATCAAAAAGACAGAAAGTAGACAAATCAACAATCTAATGAATCATCTCACAGAACTAGAAAAGGGAGAGCAAACCAAACCTAAACCAGCAGAAGAAAAGAAATAACTAAAGTCAGAGCAAAACTAAATGCAATCAAAAAATAAAAAAAAAAATACAAAAGATAAATGAAACAAAAAGTTGGTTCTTTGAAAAGATAAACAAAATTGACAGACCTCTCACTAGATTAACCAGAAATAAAAAAGAAAGGACCTGAATAAACTCAATCAGGAATGAAAAAGGAGATATTACAACTGATACTACAGAAATACTAAATATCATCTCTGAGTACTATAAAAATCTTTATGCACATAAACTTGAAAACATTGAAGAAAAGCACAAATTACTGGAAATACACAACTTCCCAAGGCTCAATCAGGAAGAAATAGAACTGCAGAGACCAAATACAAGCAACAAAACTGCAGCAATAAAAAAATCTTTCACAAAAAAAAAAAAGTCCTGGACCAGACAGTTTCACATATGAATTTTCTCAGAACTACAAAGAATAATTGGGACTCATACTGCAGAAATTATTTCATAACATCTAGAAGAAAGGAATCCTCCCCAACTCATCTTACAAAGCCAGTATCACCTTGATACAAAAGTCAGAAAAGGACACAACAAAAAAAGAAAACTATAGAACAATATCCCTTATGAATATAGATGCAAAAATAGTCAATAAAATTCTAGCAAACCAAATTCAGCAGCACATCAAAAAAATAATACACCACGACCAGGTGGGCTTCATCCCAGGGATGCAACAATGGTTTAGCATATGTAAATCTATAATTGTGATTCACCACATAAACAGAAGCAAAAACAAAGATCATGCGACCATCTCAATAGATACAGAACAAACATTTGACAAAATTCAGCACCCTTTTATGATAAAAAACTCCTGACAAAATAGGCATAGATATCTCCAAATTATAAAAGCCATATACAACAAACCCAAAACCAACATCATACTGAATGGGAAAAAGTTGAAAGCATTTCCACTCATAACTGAAACAAGACAAGGATGCTCACTGTCACCACTTCTACTCAACATAGTGCTGGAAGTCCTAGCCAGAGCAATCAGACAAAAGAATGAAATTAAGGGTATCCAAATGGGGAAAGAGGAGGTCAAACTATCATTCGTTGCTGACGATATGATCTTATATCTAGAAAACCCTAACAACACCACCAAGAGACTCCTGGAATTTATAAATAAATTCATCAAGTTTCAGGTTACAAAATCAATGTATACAAACCAGTAGCATTCCTATACACCAACAACAGTCAAGCTGAGAATCAAATCAAAGACCCAATGCCTTTCACAATAGCTACAAAGAAAATAAAATACCTAGGAATATATGTAACCAAGGAGAAGAAAGATCGCTACAAAGAGAACTACAAATCACTGAGGAAGCAAATTGTAGAGGATGTAAACAAATGGAAAAACATATCATACTCATGGATCAGCAAAATCAACATTGTTAAAATGTCCATACTACCCAAAGTGATTTACAGATTCAATGCAATCCCCATCAAAACGCCAACGTCATTTTTTCACAGATCTAGGAAAAATAATTCTACACTGTTTGGAACTAGAAAAGAACCCAAATACTCAAAGCAACCTTAAGCAAAAGGAACAAACCTGGAGGCATCACTTTACCAGACTTTAAACTATACCACAAGGCTATAGTAACCAAAACAGCATGGTATTGGCACAAAAATAGAAACACAGACCAATGGAACAGAAGAGAGAACCCAGATTAAAACCATCCACATATTGTCATCTGATCTTTGACAAAGTAGACAACACTATATACTGGGGAAAAGAATCCCTATTCAATAAATGGTGCTGGAAAAATTGGATAGCCACATGTAGAAGACTGAAACAGGATCCATATCTGTCACCACTCCCAAAAATGAATTCAAGACGGATAACAGACTTAAACCTAAGACATGAAACCATAAGAATTCTTTTTTTTTTTTTTTTTCTTTGTGGGACAGAGTCTCACTCTGTTGCTGGGGCTAGAGTGCCATGGTGTCAGCCTAGTTCACAGCAACCTCAAACTCCTGGGTTCAAGCTATCCTTCTGCCTCAGCCTCCCGAGTAGCTGGGACTACAGGCATGCTCAGCCAATTTTTTCTATATGTTTTTAGTTGTCCTGCTAATTTCTTTCTCTTTTTAGTAGAGACAGGGTCTTTCTCTTGCTCAGGCTGGTCTCGAACCCCTGAGCTCAAATGGTCCTCCCACCTCAGCCTTCCAGTGTGCTAGGATTACAGGCGTGAGCCACCGCACCCAGCCAAAACCATAAGAATTCTTAAGAAAAATGTTAGAAAAACTCTTATAGATATTTTCCTAGACAAAGAATTTATGAAGACAACCCCAAAGGCAATCACAGCAACAAAAACTAATCAATGGGACCTGATCAAATTGAAAAGCTTCTACACAGCCAAGGAAACAATCTACAGAGTGAACAGATAACCTACAGAAGGGGAGAAAATATTCAGATGCTATATATCCGATAAAGGGCTAATAACCAAATCTACAAAGAACTTCAGCAAATCAGCAAGGAAAAATCAAACGACCCCATCAAAAAGTGGGCAAAATACATGAACAGAAGCTTTTCAAAAGAGGATAGACTAATTGCCAATAAACATATGAAAAAATGCTCAACATCACTAATTATCAGAGAAATGCAAATCAAAACCACAATGAGATTATCACCTACTCCCAGTGAGAATGGCCTTTATCAAAAAAGTCCCAAAACAATAAACGTTGGCGTGAATGTGGAAAAAAAACGAACACTTATATACTCTTGGTGGGACTGGAAACTATTGCAACCTTTATGGAAAATAATATGGAAATTCCCTAAAGAACTCAAAGCAGACCTACCACTTGATCCAGCCACCCTACTATTGGATATTTACCCAAAGGAAAAAAAGTATTTTTATCCAAAAGACACTTTCACTCAAATGTTTATAGTAGCACAATTCACAATCATAAAGATGTGGAATTAACCCAAGTGACCATAAATTCATGAGTAGATTAATAAAAAGTGATATATGTATACCATGGAGTACTACTCTGTCATAAAAAACAAATTAATATCTTTTGCAACAATATGGATAGAACTGGAGACCATTCTCCTAAGTGAAGTATCGCAAGAATGAAAAAACGAACACCACATGTACTACTAAATTGGAACTAACCTATCAGCACTTACATGCACAGATGGAAGTGAAACTCAGTGGAAATCATGCAGGTGGGAGGAGGGAGGAGGGGATGTGTAAAATCATACTAATAGATACAAAGTACACTATCTGGGTGATGGGCACACTTATAACTTTGAATCAAGCAGTACAAAACAAATCCATGTAAGCAAAACATTTGTACCCCTGTTATAGTCATAAATTTAAAAAAAAACTGCTCTTGTGAGCTCTCTATATGTCGGGCACTGTTCTGAACACTGTAGATACAACTTCCAATAAGAACTATCCCCTCATCCCTAGAAGCTTATATAGACTAAGCAGCAGATATAGAGAAACAAATGGACAAGTATAAATTATAAAGACATCTAACCCAGGCCTTGAGGACTCAAAAGATGTTTTCCCAAAGAAGCAATATCTGTGCTTAAAAACAGCTGGGAGCCAGTCAAGCAATTGCAGTAGGAGATGGATCCATGACAATTCTTCCCAACTGCTGGAAAAGTAAAAGCAAATATTTGGAGGTGATTTAACCACCTGGAAGTTATCACCCAAAGATCAAAAGATCCCTACTGTTCTATTCAACACTCTATGCAATGGGTTAAGTTAAAACATAAATATGGTTCATATGCAACACTTAGAACAGTGACTCATTCCAATGCAACAGTAAGGGTAGCCAGGAGTTTAAAAGGACAGATCTGGATTTTGAGTGTCGGTCTGTTACTTAGGGGCTGTGTGAGGTGGGCAAGTTGCTTAACTGCTTCAATGTCAGTTTCATGCTCAGTTAAAGGAGCCTGGCACATAGCAAATGTTTAGCAAAGAGCAGTAAAAATACTAGCTAACTAGCACAGTGCCGGACACTGTGCTAAGCACTTCAATCACTCTTGAAAGTCAATTCCTGCAATATACACAGACAACCTGTTATTGTCTTCAACTTCCAAATGAAGAAAGGGAGACCTGGGGAAGTGAAATAACCAGACCAAGGTAATAAAAGCAGGCCAGGTGGGGGTAGGCTTTGACCTCTAGTTGTCTGGGCTCAGTGCCCAAGTCTTAAGTACTAAGTATTTCTTTTTACCTTTTAGTTCTCCAGCCATGCCAGAAAAAATAGGTTTTCACCACTGAAATGGCAAAAAAAAAAAAAAAAAAAAAAAGTCCAGCATATTTAAGATGCAGACATCGTAAATGTAAGGTATTCCTTGGTTCTAGTCACAAATGACTGCGGTTATTTAAAATACATGTATCAAGAGAGTTGCTTATCAAAGCTATCTAAGGCTCAATTACCATTCTTGAATAAGAGGTCAGGGTTAAAAACAACAGATTCAAAAGATAAATTTGGATCTGAAAAGGGAAAGATGACAAAACAGTTTGCTGGACAAGATGTCTGGCACCTTTGGCCACTTTTCAATGAAATAGAAGGGAAAAGATGTTGAGGTCACCGAGAAAACAATTTAAGTGGGCCAGAAAGAGACAGTGTGTGTGATAGCTCCTTTTACCTGGAGAATGAGGCACTGATCTATTCTGAGGAAGTCAAAAGCATAATAATGAAGGGGACGGAAGGGGTGTTTCTTACACCACAGCTAGATCCACTAAATTGGGAGACTGAGCTTGACACTTTTGACACTGTCACATTGGCCTGGCTCATGGTATCATTTTGTGTCCAGTATTAGTACAGACACTGACACCAATGCACTGAAGGAGCATTTGATGTTTCCTTAAATGCTTTCCTACTTGGCACAGGAAAAAAAAAATGAGTACAACAAACATCAATGTGATTGCTACCCTTCTCAAAGAGCTTTGAAACTTGCCTCTAGGTTGAGCAGCTTGTTTCCTTACCTGTGGCTCATCAGTGGGCTGCATGGAGTCTACTATAATACTTTTTGTGTGTCTATTTTTCTGAAAGCAGGAGAGACACAGAGTTCTCCTCTGGAAGCTGTCTGGAAGGGATCCGCAGTGTCAGAATCCAGGATCTATGGAATAACTAGGGCAAATGGTAATGTACAGATGCAGCTTGCGGTGTGAAAAATACAGATCTCTGGGCTCTCTGTCCCAAGGTTTTGATTCAGTAAACCTCTAGTGGGGCCTGGGAACTTGTGTTTTGACTAAGATATATGTGACCTTGATGATTAGCCAGATATGGTAACTATTGGTGTGGTGGGGATAGGGCTGGACAGAGACTCCAGTCGCCAGGGTTCTGGTCCCAGTTCTGGCACCTACTGGTTGTGGGATCTCTAGCAAGTCACTTCTCAGTTTCTTTGACTACTCTCATTGTCCTGAAATGGTAAACTGGGCAGGGAGAGTGCATGGGAAAGATATCCAAGGATCTTTTGGTTCCATCAGTCTGGAATGGGGTATTAGGGTTAGGAGCTAGCATGGTGCATAATCAGGACCTTAGACTCTGGAGTTAACCAAACCTGAGCTCAAATGTTAACACTGCTGCTTTCTAGTTGCTGGACCACTGTCAACTAACGTTTCTGGGACAAGTTATGTAATTTCGCTAAGTCTCAGTCTCATCAACTATAAAATGCAGATGATTATAACAGTGCCTATGGGATAGTTTTTTGTGAGTGTTACATGGGCAGAGAGTGTACAAAGAATGCCCGAGACTATGCCCTGCCGAGCTCTCAATACCTGTGAGTGTGAACACCCCTGACAAGGTCAACCAGAGGAGCCGTCTGCCTTCCCCTGGAGCTACCGTGATTAATGAGGTTCATGGAAAGGTAACCCTGGCTGAGCAACTTCCTTGGGCTTGTCCTTTTATCAAGAGGAATTTGCAAGAAATGAGATTTTCTGGGAAGAATGGGATACCAGAGAGAGGTGTTACACTGCATCTCTCAGGAGAAAATACAGGTACACATTAGAGAATAGTGTTATACCATCTACACCAGGTTTATCAAAATGTGGTTCAGGGACAACCAGCTTTAGAACCAACTGGGGCACTCAAAAAAGTATGTTTCTGTCTCTATTGGATCAGGCTCCTAGTAGGGTGGATCTAGTAATTTGGGTTTCTCAGACGCCACCCAGGAGATTCTTCTATAAACAAGGTTAGAGAATCACTGGCAAATATGACTAGTGAAACAATCCTTCAACTCAATTCTCCAGCCCTGTGTTTGCCCAGAAACAAAAACAAACAAAAAAAAAAAAAAAAAGCAGTGAAGGCAAATGTGCATCTGTGCATTTACCAAGAGCCTGAACTTCTTACACTCTTGTTATCTCCAATGCAGCTGGGTTCCAAGCGGGTGTCCAATTTCTGCGTAATTCATGACTCCCCAGAGAAACAAACACTAACCAAAGCCTGGCTACTTAAGGATGTGGATTATGTTGACTTCCTTAGAATGGCAGTGTGGTTTATACAAATTAAATACAAAAGCATGTGACTCAGGCCTCCTCTGTTCTCTCGCCCTTCCTCTCCTCCCCACCTGACTTTCCACCCCTGTTCCCATTCCTTTCCCTTTTTGCTCTCTTCTCCTACACTCTTCTGCAGATTTCTCTTCCCTTCTACTTCTCTCTCCCACTCTTCTCTTATTCTTTGCCCTGTCTACTCTGTAGCTTTCCTGTCTCTCGGCTCTCCCTCTCTCTTTCTGCCTCTATGTGTGTTTGTCTCTCTCTTCCTCTCTTTGTGCCTCTTTCTCCCTCTCATTTTTCTGCCTTTTCTAACCCTGCACTTCTGTCTGTCTCTGTCTGTCTTTCCATCATACACAATAGCTTGTTGCCCACTCATCCTCTGGGCCCCCAGATCCTGGCTCCCCTTCCATCACTGAGCCTTCAGGGGGCACTTTTCCGGAAAGGCATGTGCCCATGCTAAACGCTGCACGTACAGGGGCTCACTCTACTTACATGTTCTTGGCAATCTGCTGCCAGAGGCGAGGAGTGAGGAGGGCTCTCATGGGCAAGGAAAGTAAACTGGGGCTAGAAGGAATTCCAGAGTAGAAGCAACAAGACCAAACAGCTCTAGTACCCAGAGCCTCCTCTGGAGGGGAAGCCGCTGGGGCCAGCACTAACAAAGAGGGTTCTTTTGTGTTTTGGAGTGTTCGTCACTTTGTTTGAGGAGGAGAAACATCTCACTGCGCGGTGACCAGGCAGTGGGGGGGCATCGCAACGTGTGTGTTGGGAAAACTTTAACTTTCCCAAATCTCCATCAGTCATCTCAAAGCCAACCAACCCCCTCAAAACACATCTAGATAAAATCTCTGAGCCTGCTACGCACGCAGGCTCCAGACCACTCCTTTCTCCCTGTGCCCTCTCCCCACCACACACATCCAGCTGCTCCTCTATCTTCCAACCCCACAACCACCTCTAAGTACCTTCTTTATGGATATCCTAGCGCTTCTCCCATAAACAAGGATAATTGTCCCCCAGCTACAAATGGGCAACCCGAGGGATGGAGAAGTTACACAGCAATTTCGGAAAATGCTACTTTGGAGAGTCCACGGCTTTCAGGGCCCAGAGCATTTTGCACTTGGCACACCCAAAGTCACCTAAGTCACTGAAGAATGAAGGACGGTGAGTTTCGAAGAAACTTTGTCAAAGAGCAGCCATGCCCTCTCCTAATTCAAGTCTCCCTGGGCAAGTGCAGGATTCTCTCGTTTCTTCCATCCAGCTCTCAAACTCGACCTGTCCGCACACTCACCCGCACACACCGCGTTTACACCCGCCCCCGCCCGTGCGTCTAAGTTTCACGATACAAGTACCGGAGGCAGGTGAAGAATAAACTCCGGCAGGGCTCCCGGTGCTCCCGCAACTGCCCCGCCCCTCAGGGAGGATAGAGGACCCAAACTCCGAGGTCTGGCTTGCATCCCAGCCCGGGGAGCTGGCATCCCCGCCGCCAGGACCGCGGGGAAGACCAGGGCTCAAGTCTGAGGACCAGCCAAGTCCGCGCCGCCTGGCTGAATGGCCCCTCAGTTGCCTGCAAGTTGAAACCTCAGTCAGGCACACAATGAGGTCGCTGTTTTCCGACAGGAGGCATTTGGATGCCTCACACACGCACCCCAAATCGGGCCTGAGAGCAGAGAGTGCATTTCCTCACCCCTGTTCAGATGCGCCCCTACAAGCGGCGGAGGCAGCCTGGACCCGGGGGAAGGAGCGGTTCCCCTCCCCCGCGCCCAGCCCCGGGAAGCCCGCGCAGGCCACCTGTTGGACTCTGCCGGGCCGCCCTGTAGCGTGCGCCCCCAAACCCGCACAGCGGAGCGAGGCACCCTGGTGCCTGATCTGTCAGCAACAGATAATTTCACTCACGCCTCGCCTCCTGCTCCGGGTACCTTCCCTGACCACCGCCCCTTTTTTCCTCTTTCTCACCCCCCCCTTCCATAGCACTCCAGCAGGCTCTTTAATGAAGCGCGCGCAGCCTCCCCTAGGGGCTAGGGCTGCCCACGATCTCCTAGCGCGCCCAGGCGGCTGCGGATCTCCAAGCGCTCACGCTGGAGCTTGCTTAATGCGCGGGCGGCCGAAAAGCCCCAAATGGCACGTTGGTGGGTAATAGTCAGTGACCTGCTCTGCTCTAAGGAGCCCCCTTTCTCCCTGGGAAGCGGAACGGGGCTCCCTCCTTGGCTTAGAGATGAAGGCAATTGGGGGAAGCCCAAATGCAGTTGGCTCGGGGGAACCAGTGTTGCGTTCCGCTGTCAATCCCAGGATAGGAGCAAGGAGACCCAACTTTCTCTCCTCTCCTTGCCATCCCTGCAAGGGAGTAAAGGGCGCCGCCACTCGCGGACTACTCACCCCTGGGTATGGACGCTGCTCCCGCCGGGCACCCAAGCAGACCCTTGCGCACTGGGGCCGCGAAACGCCTCGATGTCTCGCTCCGCTCCTGGGCCACGCGGCGAAGGCTACGCGCTCCAAGCCCGGCAGCTGAGGGCAGTCGATCCCATGGGTGGCGAGTTGGCAGAGGGCGCGCCGCCCGGCTGGGGGCGCATCGCTCCCAGGTCTGGCGCAGGCTGCGGCGGGGAGAGGGGCTCTCGGGGAAGTTGGTGGCGCTGGGGGCAGACTTCGGACTTCGCGCTCGCTCCGGCTCGGGCGGCCGGGTGCGTCCTCCGGGGCAGACAAGGGACTCGCCCGCGGAATGGGGGCCGGCGCGGGCCAAGCGGCTCCGGGAAGCCTCGGCCGGCCGCCGCCTAGAAGGAGTGCCGCGGCATCGCGCTGCCCGGAGCCCCCAGTAGCGGCTGGGGCAGGCGAAGAGCGAGGGAGCCCGGCTGCTTCCTCCCGGTTGCGGGCGCCCCTTGCTCACAGCCCAGCTCGCTCCAGCCCTCCGTGCCCCTCCTCCTGTCCGTGGCCTCCTCCCCTCCGCTGCTTCGCCGGCTCGCGAGGCTCGCCTGGGACCAGAGGCTGAGCGGAAGGCGGCCGCAGCGTCCGCAGCATGGAGGGCGACCTGGCCGGCTCCGGCTCGGGCTCGGACTCCGGCAGCGGCAGCAGCGGCCGCCGCCTCCCGCGCGCCCACGTGCCGGAGCCCCGGTGTGCGCGCTCCGGCTGGCGGGGCTGGAGGGAGGGAGCGAGGGCGAGCCGCGGGTGGGGGCGGCGGGGAGAGCCCGCACACCCGTGCGCCGGAGGGGAAGCCGCCGAGAGGCTCCCGAGGGCGCGGGGCTCCTCGTCCGCGGCTCCGGGAAGACTGGCGAGCGGGGCTCCCCCAGCTCTCCCTCCCCGTGCACAGCGCAGGGAAGCCTGAGCGGAACGCGGGCGGGGTGCGGTGGGGGGAGCTCCACTCCGCAGGATCAGCGCGAGCAGCGGCCGGAGGCGGCTACGTGTGTCCGCCAAGGGGACAGGTTCCAAGGATCCTTGAACCCCAACTCCAAGAATGGGGTTCAGAAACACTGCGCGAAGGAGTATGCGGGTTCCGGCTTGCCCCGCCTTCCTCCCAGAGTAAGCACTTTTCCCGTTAACCAACAGACACCAAGCGTTCCTCCTTCCAGGGAGAAGGCAGTTGTCTTGCAAGATGGGCCTGACACCCTCCAATCAATTGGCAAATAATTAGTGAGCACCCACTTTGAGCGACGCGGGCAGCGTCCTGGAGCACAGGGCCCAGTTGGGAGCGATGTTGTGTTCTCTGCTCTGTGTGCCCTTAGGCAGGCTCTCCCTGGGTCTCATTGCCCCAACCATAAAATAAGGTTCCTTCCTGATACGATGAGTAAGAAAGACAAAACAAATACATGTGAGAATTTTAAAATTAGAAGACAATTCAAAAGATGGGTAATAGTTCAATACTAACAAGAAACATGATTAAAGTAAAAATTGCAGTAATAGAAAATGAGAACTCTAAGGAAACATAAGATTTGCAAAATGCACATATTACTGGGCACTCTGTGCAGTCACTTAGAGATCACTGTCTCCAACCCTCTGTTAATGGGGAGACTGAGGCTCAGAGGAGACAAATGGCTTGCCCAGTGTCACACACCATCCGGTTTGGTCAGACCCCAGTCTGGTCTCTCTGCCTGTCAATCCTGTGCTTTTTCTGCCGCATGCCAGTACACAAATGATGCTCAGCATTACTGAGATGAGACATCAGCAAAAGAGGAGAGAGGTTCATTCCCTCTGGGGTTTCCAAAACAAAAGCTTCATGAAAGAAGTGGAATTTAAGCGAAATCCTAAAGAGTAGGCAGGATTCGAACAGCTGGAAAAGTGAAAACATTCAAGAGGAGGAAGTGAGAGGTCATGAAGAAGGATGAGGACGGATGCATTGGAGCAGCAGCAAACAAGTTTGGCAGGAGCAGAGCGCTTGCCTAGGCAGTGGGGAGCCACTGAAGGGTTCTAAGCAGTAAAAGAAAATAATGAAAGTTTCATTTTAGGTGGATCAATATATTCCTGTACAGAATGGATTAGAAGAGGAAGAGATAGGGGCAGGGAGGAAAGGAATTACAGGCAGAGAAAACCATTAGGAAGTCAAGGCAGCTATCTGGGTGCAGGTGATGGAGGTCTGATGAGATGTGGTAGCGGGTGGAAGCTGAAATAAGTGAAACTCTTCCTGCTCCTGTTCTTAAAAGCCTGCTTTATAGGAAGTACCCGCTGTTAATGGCAGGGGACACACTATGAAAAGGCACTGGTGTTTAAGACACCCTGGGGAACTGGGGGCTAACCCTCAGGGACAACAGTGGAGCTTTTCGAAGTACATGGTCTGAAGTGTATCTGGTCTCTTGGTTTCAACATTGAGCACCTGGAAGCTGGACAACAACAGCCCTCGATGAAGAATGGGGTAGGTTAGGATTTCTATCAATCAGCCAAAAGCGAAAACCAGAAAAGGAAGGACATTCTTATTTTCTTTTATTCCTTGCAGGCACTTGAAGTCACAAATGAATGGCTTCAGGGACTTCCTCAGGTTTTTCTCCTGAAAACAGTCTCTCCATCTGGCATTCTGTCTCCTGGTGCCTACAAGCAGCGACAGCAGCACCTGGGAGTTTATCAGAAACAGAACTTAGGCCCCACCGCACAGCAGTTGAATTAGAAGCTTCTTAACAGGATTCCTGGCTGATTCATAGGCGTGTTAAGTTTGATTAGCATTTTTCTATCTGTTCCTCTCCTAAACGAGTGTCTTCAAACTTTTGAGCATGATGCATAGTAAAAACACATCGTATTAAACCATGGTCCTACACACACACACACACACACACACACACACAGGAATATAATTTAAGTAAAATTTTCAAAACACAACATGTATCCTTAATGTGTGACTCACTCAAATATTTTTTATCCAATTTATTTTAGTTTAGCTGGTCATGACCTATTAATTGATTCCACGACCTATGAATGGGCTGCCATTTGTGGTTTGAAAAATATTGAGCTGTGCTATTAATTCTTTCTTCCTTGGGTTTTGATTGCCTATGTATGTGTAACTTATCTAGCCTGTGAGTTCCTTGAGGGCAAGTTCAGATACTTTTTATCTTTGAAATATAAGTTAGAAATTAACAGAGGGTTTTATATGTAGTAACAACTTAATATATATTCAAGGGGTGAATTCATCAATGAATGCATGAGTGGATTAAAGCTAGGGATTGGGATCAGGCTGAGGGAAGATGGGGTGTAGAAGACGACTAAGCCAAGAAAATATTTACCCCAAACTGCAGTTCACTGAAGCATTCTCAATGGACTATTAGTAGAAAAAGTCATTTCGAAAACAATCATGTATTCCAAATGTTCCACTGTCAGCCAGAATCTTATTTTCCAATAAAGTTCACCTTTGTCACTTCACAAAATTCCAAACTTTGGGGATGTGAGTACAAAGGAAAGCAGCTGAATAGCTAACTCACATTACTAGGAGACTAAAAGGAATGGGGAAGTGACAAAGACAAGTTAGGGCACACCTGACATGAAAAAAAGGACAGCCTACTATAATCGTATCATTCTAGGACCAGAGTTATTCACCAAAGAAAGAGAAGAACTGAGACTAATTACTTGGATTGAGGCAGATTTTGTCTGACTCCACAGACATACTTGACAACTAGATCTTTTCAACATTCAAACTAACTTTTTTTTGAAGGTGGTAATTTCCCTGCCACAGGAAATATATCATGGAAAAGTACTTATTGTTTACCAAGCAATAGAATTTTAGAGTGAAGAGTTTTATGACTTATTCAGCATAAATAAAATCATAACCTTACAGGTGAATATTACAGTCACAGTATTTGACATTGTAAAGAGATCTCAAGTGTATATTAGTCCAATTCCTCATTTTGAAAGAATCTGTGAAAGTCATCACAGATTCTCTTATTGCAGGTCATACAAGAAAGATACAGGTGTAGGATTTGATCTCAGATTTCAGACTCGGTCATCTTAACTGTTATGTCCTACATGGGGATGCTGAAGACTACACAGTTAGAAGTCCCTGTTTCAGCATAAAGAAGAATGATTGATGCATTTCCCTAAAAGGCTGGGAGTAGGTAACATGTATTGAGTAGGCACTGTAGCAAGTGTTTTGCATATTTAATTTCATTAAAATCCCCATTTTAGGCCAGGCACGGTGGCTCATGCCTGTAATCCTAGCACTCTGGGAGGCCGAAGCAGGTGGATCACTCAAGGTCAGGAGTTCGAGACCAGCCTGAGCAAGAGCGAGACCCCATCTCTACTAAAAATAGAAAGAAATGATCTGGCCAACTAAAAACATATATAGAAAAAATTAGCCGGGCATGGTGGCACATGCCTGTAGTCCCAGCTACTAGGGAGGCTGAGGCAGTAGGATCGCTTGAGCCCAGGAGTTTGAGGTTGCTGTGAGCTAGGCTAACGCCACGGCACTCACTCTAGCCCGGGCAACAAAAGCGAGACTCTGTCTCAAAAAAAAAAACAAAAATCCCCATTTTAAAAATCAATTAAATAGGATTTTAAAATCTCCATTTCCAAATGAGGAAGGGTCACAGAGGTTAAATAATTTGGATTTTAAGGCTAGAAAGTTTCAGAGCAAGTTTTGAACAAAGGCCTGTATTATTCCTAAATTCATATACTCTCCTATGCTTTGCTTCCCAAGCCATGGAAGATTTTAAGCAAAATCTGGCTAGAAGATAGAATTCTGACTGGGGAAGAGGATTGAAACAGCTCACCTAAGAAGTACCCCCTCTTGCTGGGATTCTGGGATGCTTGGAAGGGTTATTTGCATCAAGGTAGAAATACTATTAAATAATTTGGGTACATCTTGGTGTGCAGAATCCACAAACTGGCTAAGTGGTGGCTCATCACATGTGAATGTTAACACTGCTATTGAAAACTGCATTTGGCTGCAGCTCAACAGTCAGTTTTGCATTAAGGAGAATTTTACTTCCTGTGTAAATTAGGATTCTTTCGTTTGTCAAAATAACAGATACCAACTTAAGCTAGTTTAAGGGGGTGGGGAATTAATTTTTAAAGAATCAGCTTAAAAAACACATGGAAAGTAATGAAGCAAGTCCTCTGGAAGGAACTGAATGGGGGAATGAACTCCTCATTATCATATAGCGTCTCTCTTTCTCTCTATATATATATGTCTTCTTTTCATCTCATTGTATTGCTATGCTTACACTTTCTTTTCTTGTTACAAAAGAACCCTCTGCATCTATGTTCCTATGTGACAGGAAATGTCTATCCCATGAATTTCACAATTATTTCTTAACTTGCTATCTCTGGACCCCAAGTCTTACCAGGAGAGGGTATCCTATTAGTCCATCTTGTGTCAAATGTCCACCTCTGGACAATCATACAAAACCAGGAGTGTAGACTCATGGTGCTAACAAAGCTGCTAGAGGCTTAGCTTTTCAAATCAGATATAAAGTGGGAGAGATGATTGGGATAAGTCCCAGAAAGAATACAAAATTGTGGTGTTGGGGACCTCATTATACACACACTAGATTGTGTGTAGGATATCGCCAGGGGGACATGAAGATTGGTGATGTTACAGCTGATTTGAAGCCCTAAAGTACAAATGGATTCCCTTCTAAAGATCCCTGCCACCCATGAAGCTGAGCACATGGACCAGAATTAATGGAAAGTAATGAATGTCCCAGGCAGCTCAGATCTGCCATTTCATATGAAGATTCACCCACCCTATACCTGATTTCCTAGAAAGAACACTGAATTGGGATTCAGCAAACCTGTGTTCAAACTCTGTCCTCACCTGTTATGCAATTTTGGGTAAATTACCTCCCCTCATCAAAATCAAAGGCTACTAAGCCCTGCCTACCTCAGAGAACTGTTCCGAGAAGCAAATGAGATAATATAATATCTGTGAAACTGGCACTATGTAAAATCTAAAACACTGAGCAAATTTAAGGGATTATTACTAATACAAGAAATAACAGGAAGCCAATGAGTTGTAACACTGAGGTTACCTTTGCAAACATCTGTTCCACCATGCTCTTTGGAGTAGAAAAAAATCATACTGCAAGAAATGTAATGAATGTGAAGTGTGTTTATTCTGTTCTTATGAGACATGGTTTGATGAAAAGGATCAGTGCAGCTGAAAAGTGAAGGACTGAAAAGTGTACAGTTCTCAAGAAAGAACTAGAGCCTTCTGCAGTATCAGTACCATTAGCAGTAGTAATAGTAACACAGTAACAGCAATACTAACCAAATGGGTGCCATGTTCAGGCATTGTGCTAAATGATCTCCAGGCAGTAGCTTATTAAATTCATATGATCTTCTCAGCTGGGCTCCATTATTGTCTCTGTTTTAAAGATGAGGAAACTGAAGCAGGACAACTTAATAATCTACCCACAGTGTCAAAGATGACAAGTGGTACAAGGCAGATTCAGCCCCAGTTTACTTCAATCCAGAGTTAAAGTATAATAGCCAATACACTATTTTGTATTTTATATCCTTAGAAGAAATAGATGATAAATGCCAAGTTTTAGTGGTGAAAAACAGTATTATGTAAAGGAAAGCATCTAACAATCAAAACTATTCAGTCATGAATCCACATATGTTTTTGATGTGTAATATTATTCCATTGGATATGAATGATCACTAAGTAAAACTGAATTAATTTAATCACTACACACCTATTAAAATGGCTAAAAATGACAATACCAATTATTGATGAGATGCTGAGCAGCAAGAACATTCATTGCTCATGAAAATGCAAAATGGGACAGCCACTTGAAAAACAGTTTGACAGTTTCTTAGGAAGCTAAACAGTCTTAACATGACATCAAGAAATTGAATTCTTAGGTATTTACCCAATTTATTAATATTTGAAAATACCACACAGAAACCTGCATGCAAATGTTTATTGCAGTTTTATTCATAGACACCAAGAACTAGAAGGAACAAAGATGTTCTTCAATAGGTAAATGGATAAACAAACTGTAGTACATCCATGTAATATGTAGAATAAAATAGTATTTAGTGATCAAAAGGAATAAACTATCAAGCTATACAAGATGTGGATGAATTCTAAAGACATATTGATCAGTGAAAGAAGCCAATTTGAAAGGGCTACATACCATATGACTTTATATATGTGACATTCCAGAAAAGGCAAGGCTATAAAGATGGTAAGAAGGCAATTAGTGTGGCCATGGGCTTGTGGGAAGATCAAATAGCAAAGAATAGGTGATTTTTTTAGGGTGGTAAAACTATTCTGTATGTACAGTAATGGTGAATAAATGACACTATGCATTTGTCAAAACACATTTAACTTTACAGCACACGAGTGAACTTTAATGTATGCAAATTTTAAAAAGTCATTTAGGAGGTTGGGGGATCCCAGGAAGGAATGCAGACTTTGACAAGAAAATCTAACTGTATTATAAATGTATGAAACACCCTTAATGAAAGAAGTGGAGAAAAAAGGGATGACCTAGTATTTGGAAATGAGTGGAATCTGTAAGACCAAAGGTCAAAGGATCTTTTCATAATCACTGTACTCTAGTCGATAAAGTTATTTCTTATGGGGGTACAGGTTAAGAATTATGAAACCATTATACACATATACTGGAATTGAAAAATCATGTAGATGAATGGTAAATGGTGAGAGCCAGGTTTCTCACTGTTGGAGTGGGAGGTTACAGATCAGCACTGACAGAAGGCTAGAATGATCCATGTGATAATGGATTAGATTTAGAGACATCAGTATTAACTCTGGTTTAGCTTAATACAGATCCAGATGGATTCATAGAAATAATTACAGATATGTGAACATACACAGGTTAGTATACAGACACATACTTCCTTACTCCGGCATCTGAGAAGTCCTAAAAGCAATGACACCCCAGTAACTGCACACACCTAGCACCCAGATCTTAGTTTCTAATACCATTCTCCAACAAAAGGAACCAAAGCTTCTTGGAGGAATGGCTGATTCTAGAATCGGGGAAAGAAATGTTCAAAATAATTCTGAAGCATCTTGTAGTGCCAGGAAGTAAAGAAGTGCCCAAAATACACACACACACACACACACACACAAACACACTCACACACAAACACACTCGCACACAATAATGCAGTGTGTCGAATGGACAAAGGAGCTAACTGAAAGAGCTCATGATGGCCAAAGCTGGAGCAATTTGACCAAGAAATAAAGTAGTATTTTGCTATAATCCAAAGTATAAAATAAATATACATGTGTCCACCCTGATAGAAATAAATGAATGAATGAATACATAAATGGGGGAGAAGAGACAAATCTCCCATGTAGAAGAATTCCAAATAATTCATGTAGATACTTCCCCCTCAATGAAGTGGAGCATGACTCTCCGTTCTTTAAGTATGGGCTGGGCACAGTGACTTCCTTCAAAAGCGTACATTATGTAAAGATGGAAGAAGAGGAACTTTACACTGAAGAAACCTGAAAAATCCTTTCTTAGCCAGGTGATCAAGGTTAACATCAACAGCGATAAGTCCAGTTGATAGTAGGTACTCTTGATAGGTTGAGAATGACATTTTACCTCTGTGGTCTTCCTCCCAGAACCCATAACCACAGTTTAATCATGAAAAAAGCATACAACAAATCCCAGTTGAGGGATATCATATAAAATACCTGACCAAAATACCAGTTTCCTCAAAATTGTCAAAATCATCAAAAACAAGGAAACTCTGAGAAACTGGCACAGCCAACAGACACCTAAGGAGACATGATAACTAAATGTAATTTGGTATTCTAATGAGATCTTAAACAGAAAAAGGACATTTGATTAAAAACCAAGATATATTAAATACAATGAACTTTAGTTAATAACAGTGTATCAATATTGGTTAATTTGTCAAATGTACCATACCAATATAAGAAGTTAATAATAGGAGAAAGCAGGTATGAGGTATGTGGGACTCTTTGTACTAGCTTGGTAATTTTTCTGTAAATCTAAAACCATTCTAAAATAAAAAGTTTATTTTTTTTAATGTAAAACAATAATAATAGTAACAAGTAATTATAAAGCCCCAGGAGATATGCTACAGGGACTACATAGTATTTCTTGAATAACAAAACATTTAGAGCAAGAATATCCAACACAAACCAAACATGAGAACAGAACTTAACTAATGTAGATTCATCAATGAGAAAAAAGTAACAGTTAATTTTTCAGACAGGTCAATGTCCCCATTCAAAATCATTAGAAGCCTCATGCTGTAGTCAAGAACAATCCTCCTCCTCATTTTTCTGCTTGCTAGGCCTGTTCTGTTCATATTTAATGACTATTTAGACATCTCAAAGATAATATTGATCTGTGCCTTAAAGCGGAATTGATTATTCAGCATGCGTGCCACTATTAAAATGTCCCTTCATTACACAGCCATTTGCCTCAGCACACAGGAATGCTATTTTGTCAACAGCACGTATTCGGTGGCTATAAGCTTCAATCTCCACTAAGCAGATAAAGTCAAGCTTCATGAAGAGAGTTTGATTTAGGTGTAAAAACCAATAACGAAACACAAGTGTGGATGTAGAAGACCATTTGCCAATTTATTTCTGGAAAGAAAAATAGAGGGAATCCTTTCAAAAGATGACCATTTTATATCATCCAGAGATTACTTAGTGGAGAAAAATGTGTGTATGGTAACTACGGCCATTTGAACTGAGTAAAACAATTAGGAGGTGATTCAAATCCCAATTTCCATCCATTTTTCTCATCTTTTCATTGGCTTGGTGGAGGGCAGAAGAACAAAATGAAGATTGCCAGCCAGTTCAGAATTACAAAAGGAAAATATTTTACATTTTATTTGCCGTACTCTACAGTAAACCAGGCAGAATTGAACTATTCTTTTGGACTTCAAAAGCTGTGTAATTTTTTCACCAATACTTTGTAGGTACAGTAATCTCTTTGGAAAGCATGTTTTATGTGAATTCTTTTTGTTATTGCAGTTTTGAGCAACACAGATATTACTTCAATGCAAGATATTTCTTCTCCCAGAAAATGTTTCCAGAATAACAATTTGAGATCTAGCAGAACAATATAACCAAACTTTTTTTTTTTTAGCACTCTGGAATATCATGACATTACATTACATATGTAGGATCTTAATTTTGTGAATTTAGCAAAACTAATTAATGATTAGAAAATACTTAAGTCAGATATCACGGAACATGACCCAGCAGTTCTATTCCTAGGTATGTACCCAAAACTGGTGTTCAAACAAAAACTTACACATGAATGTTCATAGCGGCACTATTCACAATAGCCACAAGATGCAAACAACTCAAATGTCCATCAACCATGAATATATAAACAAAATGTGGTATATCTATACAATGGAATATTATTCATCCATAAAAAGAAATGGTATGTGCTATAACATGGATGAACCTTGAAAACATTATGCTTACTGAAAGAAGCCAGACTCAGAAGGTCACATACTGTAGGATTCCTTTTACATGAAATATCCAGAATAAGCAAATTCATCGTGACACAAAGCATAGTTGCCAGGGACTGGGACAAGTAAGGAGTGGGAAGTGACTGCTTCCTTTTGGGGTTATGAAAATGTTCTGGAACTGGACAGTGGTGTTGGGTGCACAACACTGTGAGTGTATTAAAAGCCACTGAAATTGTATACTTTAAAGTGGCTACAATGGTATATTTTATAATATGTGAAATTTACTCAATAGAAAAAATATATGTGTGTGTGTAGCATGAGGACACACTTTGGATAGCACCTGTAGACTGAAACACTAGCCTTGTGTAATTGTAGCTACCTGCAGTGTTCATGTGGGAAGTAGGGGAATTAGCAAACAGAAGTGTAGATCCTGCCTAGGCAAAACAGCAGGGGGAAAAGGGCTCCCACGGGAATCAACTCCCTATGGATACTCTGCCTAGCTGTTCTGTTCTACCTACAACATCAGAAGTAGAAATTTAAAAAACAAAAACAACTTCCCATCAGGCGGAGGAGGAGATGGACAGTGAGAAGGTCTGTTAGGACAGGAGCAGGGTGTGGTGGGCAGGCGCGAGGCGTGGACCACGACCAGATGCATCTGTGAAATGCATCCAGTGTGTCCATGAGGGTCCACAAAGCCAATGGCGGACGTGGCCAGACTGTAAATGTGGATGCTTAGCAGACCCGTGGGGATGAAACCGGACTGGAGTTGCCGCAGACAGGTAGCTGATCAACGGAGAGGCATACACTTGAGAAAGGATGCAGGGCGTGAGCAGGAAATCATGAAGGAGGCCAAGTTAAGGAGCACCTGCCGAACGCATTTGTTCTCGGGTTTCTTTGGGGACGTGGTAGACTTTGTTTGTTCTCTCTCAAGGCACTAGCATTTCATGAGGCACACTTTTAAAAATGCCCCAAAAAAGCAGTGCCTGGATGAGAGGAAGCCAGTGATTATTCAGCGTTATAACATGATAGCTGACTATAAAAGCAGTTTCCATTTGCTTAGTGTTAATGAAGGGCCAGGCCCGTGCCAGAAGCATCATGTGGACTACCTCAATTACCCCTCGGGGCAGGTGTTGTACCCATCCGATGAGGACTTGAGGAAACTGAGGCCTGGAGAGGTCAGGGAACTCTCTCAAAGTCTCCTATCTAACTAGTGGCTGAACTGGGGTTCGGAGGCTAGGAAGCCTGACGACACCCCGATCTTATCATCACAGAGGCACCTTCGGTAACAGAAATACTCACAGAAAAAGTGTCCAGGTTAAACCTTATGGGCCCTTGATCTGTAATAATCTGATTCTGAGGAAATATGCAAAGGCCCAGAAGCTAACCAGTGAAGGCAGCATGAAAATGAGGATGTTAGTAAGTGGGAAGTGAGAGAAAGAGATACCAATAATATACTGTATTGCAATTACCTATTTATACAACTATAACCTCCAGTAAACTGAAAGCTGCTATCTATCAGGCAGGAACTGAGTTTGTCAGTACTTAATATAGTGTCTGGTGTATAGGAAGCCTTTAATAAATATTTTTAAATAAATGAATGAATAAAACTGTGCCTCTGGTATAGTGACTGATAATAATAATAATTGCTACCATATATCAAGCATTTAGCTAGGAAATATACATTTTATAAAGTTTATATCTTATTTCTACCTCCCAACAAATAAGTACCATTATCCCGTATTACAAAAAGCCTGAGGCTTAACTAACTTGCCCAGATTTAATCATCTAGTAAAAAGTGAACTGGGTTTCCAACCCTAATCTCTATGACCCTAAGTCCCAGGTGCTTACACCTCTTCTATGTTCTAGAATAGATTATCAGTCCTTTAGTGAGGAGGGATGGGTGATTATGCACTTTTTGGAAAAGGGAAAATGAAAATTGTAATGTTAAGTTTTTTAAAAAATGCAAAATTATTTTGATTACAACTGTGTACAAATTCACATATATACAAAGGAATCAGCAGGACGCTTAGAAAATAGTTTTATAAGAATGGTGAGACTATGGATAATCTTTTTTAACATTTTGTTAAATTTTCTTATGATACTATTTTAAGACTAAATAAGAATTGAAGAAAATGCAAGTGTAATAAAACAAATTGTTATGTGTCTGCAAACTGATTGCTTTAGGCAGAATCATTGCTTTTGAGCCCTGGGTTGTAGATCCAGGATAATTATATCATTTTGGGTACCATATTTTCCTGAATATATGGCATATCTCTATGAAACAGGAATTTTGAGTCTTTCTGAATTCTCCAGTTAATATTAAAATACTGAAAATATGATCTACTGTTCTCCTCAGTGGAACATTCAAAAATAGCACTTGCTGTAAATGTAACTTCAAACCAGTTTCTTCTTTCACATAATCTATGAAATATTCTGTCTCCGTATATATTCAGTTTTATTACTCCTGAAAACGTCAACTCTGCCATCAGTCTTTCGTCCTTGGGGCCAGTTATCTTTTTAAAAGCCAGGTCAGTAGTGTACGATACGTCCCTTCTCAAAAACCTTCTAGCCCTCCCCATGAAATTGAGAGTCAGAGTCCCATCCCCAGTCCCTCCTAGTCCCTCCCACTACCCTCTGTGGTCCACATCACATGTTCTACTCACACTCCACCATTTACATTCATGATTTCATGCCTCTCTGCTGATATTGATTTGGTCGCCAATGCTTTTCCTCACTTACCAAGTCCCTACTTGTTCCTCAAGAGAACCGCCTCTGTCACAACTTTAACGACGCCCCAGATCCTGGTTTAAATGACTTTATTATGTTGTGATCCCAGTGCATAACATTTGTATCTCTATAGCTAATTACATTCTGTCTTTGGTGATATAAAAATAGTAAATAACATTTATCAATTACATTGGTTATGCATTTTATGCATTAGCTCATTTAAAACAATAACACTAGGAACTAAGTACTATTAGTTCCATTTTAGAAAAAAAGAAATGGAGGCCCAGGTTGCCGAAGGGCCTGACCCAAGAGTACAGAGCATGAGCAGCAGCAGAAATGAGCTGTGAACTCAGGTATGCCTGGGCCTGAAACCTGTGCTCACTCTCAACTACTGTATTTTTAAAACGCTCTCCAAATTTCCAGTTGTCTCCCTGGGAAATTAATTGGAGGCAAATGGTCTGGATGGCAGAAACACATGCATTTGATGTGTATGTCAAGCGCTGCAGAGCCATGCTGAGCCTGAGGCAAAAGGAAAAATCAGTAATACTGATCCTGTGTTTATGTAAAATTTGGTATATTTTCATTGTGGATAGGCTTGCAACATTTATTTGATTTTTAAAAAAAAAGCATTACATAAAACAGTTACCTTGAAAACTGTGATTTTTTGTCACCCCCTTAACTTTTGCACCCAAGTAAGTGCCTAACCTGCTTCCCCCTAATCCTGCCCGGTTTAGCATGGTATCTGCTCACAGAGGGCAAGCATAAAACATCAGCCCATATATTACGTTTCAGTTACATCAGTCTTTTGTACATGACTTCAAACTCCTTATGGCAGTCACTATAATTGATCCCTTTTTGTAATCCTGATAATTTCCAACCTCTATCCTTTCACAAAACCTCAAAAAAAAATGTTTTGAGTAAAAAATATTCCCTCTCAGAAAGAATTATGTTCCACAATGAGAAGGAAACCCTTTATGAAAAGCTTGATATTTGGTGATTGTTTTAATTTTTCATCAGCTGCTAAATCAAATGGTACATGACCAAAAAAAGAATTAAAAGTCAACTTTGTCTCCTCTAAATTCTGCCCCGCAGTTCTTCATCTAAAGTCTTGAAGAGCTACTTTTAGCTTCTTTCAAGGATGTCTTACACAACCATAACTAATCTTCCAAAAACAACATCAGGACTCCTGCCGGGAATGAGTCATGATACTCTGTTCAACTAGAAAATATAGGCTAAGGAGTCATTTCAAACTTTTGAAAGATAATTATCTTTCTGCAGCCTTTGTGTTGGCACAGCCTCTTGGCCAACTAAAGATACTCTGCAGTGTTTGTAGTTGTTAATTCGGACAGCCTCAGTTTATCTTCTGGCTCCATCACTTACTAGCCATGTGGTGTTAGCAAGACATAGAATTTCTCCAAGCCACATCTGAAAAATGGAAATAATAATAATATCTCAGTCAAAGGGTTGTCATAAGTTTTAAGTGAGAAAACTCTGTGTCTAGCACGCAGTATTTACTCAGTAAATGTTAACCCTTATTTTTCATTTAATGCATATACATTGAAAATCAAATGTGAGGCCTTAGTAGGCCTATTCTAGCCTGTGTTTCCAATGAATGTTTGTTAAATTAAGCATCTTCTGCACAAGGTGCTCTACTAGACACTGTAGGAGAACAATGAGGAATAAAGCAAATTCCCATGCTTCAGCAGTATTACATTACATTAGGCTAGAAATGTTATTCATTTAAAATAAAGAAGAAAAGGCTACTAATAATTAAAGTAAAGAAACTGATAAATAAATGTGAGTCTGTTAAGAAAGAACTAAAACATACAATGTTATTGCCAATTCGGTATAAGAAGGCCTGGAGGGAAATCTTTACATCTTTGCTCAATTACGTGAAACAAATAGTTGATCCCAGGAAAATGCAGAAGAAATGATTGCATTCAACTGAGAGAAGATAGAGATTCTGGTCACATTGTGCACTATTAATATCAGTGGTAGCTTGGTGGAGTCATTTCACCTTTTACTTGTAAAATGGGGTTGTTCAGAGGATTAGGTGATATAATCCTTGTGCATTTGTCAGTTTAGGTCCTCTGGGAAGAAGATGCATGACAGAATGAGAAGCACACAGATTTCCTGGGGAAATGCCCATGAATGTGTTATGGGCTGAATTATGCCACCACCCCCAAATTCATACGTTGAAGTCTTAACCCGCAGTACCTCAGGATGTAACTGTATGTGGAGAAGGGTCTTTAAAGAGGTAATTAAGTTACAATGAGGTTATATGGTGGACCCTAATCTGATCTGACTGGTGTCCTTGTAAGAAGAGGAGATGTGGACTCAGAGGCAAAGGGAGGGAAGACCAGGTAAACACACAGGGAGAAAAGAATCATCTACAACCACAAGGCAAGAGGCCTCAAAAGAAACCAGCTCTGCCAATGCCTTGGTCTTGGACTTCTAGCCTTCAGAAGTGAAAGCAAATTGTTCTTGTGTGATCTACCCAGGCTGTGCTATTTTGTTATGCCAGCCCGAGCAGACTAAGACAGAAGGATGCAGGGGAGAGGGAGTAGGAATAGTCAAGGAGAAACTGCAGACGGCACTGCAGTTCTAACACCTGTAAAGGGACAGAGAGAAGGAAGGAGACTTGGGTAGAAAGAGCTTATCCTGCTGTGCAGATCTGAGAAAGTCTCAGCCTAGCCTCCAAGGAGCCCAGAGTGCAGACTGCCTTTAAAGAAAGTCCCCATGGGGCAGGAATAGCCTGGCTCCAGTGCTATGTGTGGATCCCATCAGGATCCACCAGGTCACTGCACTCCCTGCAGCAGGTTCTTTCCTGAGGGGTGACCTGAGCTACATGCCTCGGTGGCAGTCCCAGTGAACGTATTCTGAAAATGCTAAAGAAAGTGGTCATGATGGTTATCATCTTTCCCCTCGATGCTGCTGCTGCTGCTGCCACTGCTGCTACTGTTCCTAAGTCCAAATTTGCTCTTTCACTAAATGGAGTAAAAGATGGAAGAGGAAGCATAGAGAAGAAAAATAAAAACGACTTACCTTCTGACCAAATGCTTACAAAGAAGAAACTTTTACTGAGTGTTCAACAAAAGCTCGTTACTGGAATACATACACTTAATCTGCATTGTCTTATGTTTTCTCTATTGCAACCTATGGATATAGGCATTGATTTTATCCCCCTTTTGAAAATTAGGGAACTGAGACTCAGAAGGATTAAATAACTTACCCAGGAACACAAAGGCAGGAGGAGAGTCAGGATTCTCAGTTAGACGCCAGTCGACTTAAGAACCTCACTCTCCATGGGAGCACTGGAACATAGCCCTCTGCTATATAAAAATATTAGCTGAGGGGTCTTCTTCATCCAAAATACTTCTGTAACTGGCCTACCACAATGCCCAACACCTCACCATTGGTGGCGATAGAAATACAGACAGTGGTCAAAAAACAGGGAAGAAAAAAGGAAAGAAAGCAAGGTACAAAAAGGGCAAAGCTCTCAGGTGAATCAATACCTTTCAAGGCATCTTCTCAGAAGTACAGCTCCATAAACCCCACTTGCTTTGTCTACGTCTAGCTACAAAGGAGGCTGGGCACTTTGCTGCCAGAATCAAAGTGGAGGAAGGAAGGGAAGATGGATATTGTGTGGGCAACTAACAGTCTGCCCTAGATGCATAGCCCATGCCATGCCTCTTCTCCAACTGAGAATTGTGAAGGTGTGTTTCTTACAGGAATAAATTATAATCTTTAGTTGTCTTGGTGAGGAGACAAAATATATCTGATCTGAAATTCAAGTAACCCTGATGTGTGAAATCGAGCTGCAATTCAAATAAACTTAGTATGTGAAAAAAGTAACCTAAAACTTAAGTTCCTTGAACCATCTCCAAATCCTTTCATTGAATAGGTAGCCAAGAAGGTTTTGGGAATATGTCTAGAAAAATAATTGAGACTAGAATTGTTTCACTTTATACATTAAAATGTTTAAATGATTTTATTTGCAGAACCCAAGTTTCTTCTTATTCTTAGAAATAGGAAGTTAGATGATTTATTTTTTTAGCTTGAAAATCAGATAATCCAAGCTAGTTATATAAATGTATATATGTAGAGTGTGTGTGTGTGTGTGTGTATGTGTGTACATATGCATTTTGGTACTATACAGAATTAGTCATATTTGCAAAATCATGGCAAAGAGTTTTGCAAATGTCTTAATTTGATGTTATGTTTCTATGCGCTTTAAGTGCAAATATTCTTGTTAGGATCATAAAAGCAAAGAACGTCAGAGCTGGGAGGGTGCTTAGAGACCATCTGGAATTCTTACTCTGAGCATTGGGCCTCTACTGTTCATAGCTCTCCTTCTCTAGTATACTTTTGTCTTCTGTGTGGCCACTTGGCAGCATTTAAACAGTCTTGCTATGCTTGGGAGATTTTTCACTTTACAAATCTTGCCTTCCCAAGGTAGAAAACGGTACCATTTTTCCCAGACTTCCTGGCAACTAGGACATAGGAATTTGATCCAGGCTTCCTCAATCAAACTCACTCACTGGGGACTTCTGTTCAGAAGGGAGGAATGTGTGAGAATAGCATACTGTGGAATCCACTTTCTGGCACGCATGACAAAGAAACAGACAAGTCCCAGAAGTGGAAGAAACAGTGGTCCATGGGTAGCACTGCACACATCCATGATGCTAGATGTAATGTCTGTGTCCAGCAAGTGTGGCAACAGAAGGGTCTCCACCATGAGAGACAGTATGATTAGGGCATTTTCTCAGGTGTATAGCCTCCAAGCCTGAGGCTCTGCTCTTGCCCCCTATATTCTATCTTTTAATAAACTCCCTTTTCTGCCAAAAGTATAGAGAGTTAATGCTATTTACAAATAAATATCATGGAGGATGTACCTTATTTTATATATGGGAAAGCTGAGACTCTGAAAGAATAAAGGAATTATAACTTCTGGTGATTTAATACACAACAGGGTGAAATGGGCATGACTTAAAGGACCATAACCAACACACTAGCCCACACGGACCAGCAGGAGCAAGGGGGATATGTGTGAAGATGGGTCCTGGGGTTGCCAATAAGGGAGGGTAGGACATAAAGTTGGATAAAGGGGTGTTTATTGTCATAGACTCCCTGTCCTGTGAGTTAAGACTTCATATGCTGGCAAAGGTCCAACCAGACAATGATAACACAGACTAGGATGGCCCTTAGAAGTTTGGAGAAAGCATGGCTCACAGTAAGTGAAGTAGAAACGCCAGAACTGTGATGGCAGACAGTGGAAGGAGAGATCAAAAGGCTCAGGAGAGCAGGCATGCAAGGCTGTACAGACTATGTGAGGCTGAAAACCCAACGGCCAGCTATGTTCTGTGGCAGGACATAGGCAGCATGGAGATCCTAGGTTTTACAATACAATGGGGAATACACTGGTGAGCAGGGCACCAGGATCACTGAGAAGCTCTGTGATGATTGTCCTTTGTAGACCATGGCTAATAAATGCTATTACAGTCTGGGCTCCCTAATAGCAGTGGAGATGACAGAATATTGACAATAAATCCAAGTGGTATTGCTTAACTACTACAAGGCACAATTATCTTTTTGCTATTATAGTCTTAGTGGCAGCTGGGGGGGCTGGCCTGCAGAGAGTTATAGAAACAGTTCAAAGAACACAGCATGCCTAGGAACAAGATAAATGAGAAGCCCACAAGGGCATTGCTTAAATTAGGGGTCAACAAGCTATAACCTCTAAGCCAAATCCAGCCCATCACCATGCTTTTTTGCATAGCTCATGTGCTAAGAATTGTTCTTACATGTTTTATAAGTAAAAAAAATCCAAAAAGAATATTTTATGACCTGTGAAAATTATATGATTCAAATTCAATATCTACAAATAAAGTTTTATTGAAACACAGCCATGCTTATTCATTGACATACAGTCCATGGCTGGTTTTGCACTACAGTGGAAGAGCTGAATAGTTCTGAAAGAGACACTGTTTCCCAGAAAGCCTAAAACACTTATTATCTGGCCCTTTATAGAGTAAGTTTGCCAACCCCTGGCTTATACTATGCAATCAAAATAATATCAGGGAGACCTGGGCCCATTGAGACTTGTTATCCCAATATAAACTAAATTGTCTCTTGCCTAGTTTCCAGACCCAAACCAGCTTTCAGAAAGGAATCTGTTGTTGGGCAAAGCCTAGTACCCAGGAGGAAGGACAAGGCAACACAAGTGCCTTGATGGTGAGAAAAAGTTTCAAGGGTTTCCACTTGGCCCTTTTAACCATAATGGATCACATTTGATATGTCAGAGAGACATGTGGATATTCCACCTATTGCTCAGTATATCTTTTCATATTACACATTCAAAAACTGGACAAATAACCATGGAATGAGCGAGCCTGGGGGTGAACTGTACATACTATGATTAAGACTTGCACTAAGACTTCACTTATTTGATTGCCATAATCCTCTTACTTTGTGTCCCCAGGAATTAGCATCAATTCAAAGCCAGTGTGTAGTAATCCTTTACAGCCATGTGCATATCCTTTTCCTCCACTGCACAGTCACTCTAGTATGGCCACAGGTTCCTTGCAGAAGGTGTGGAGGAAGATTTATAGCAAGTATTTGTGGCAATGTTACAGGGTCCTTCTTCAAGGGGACCCAGACTTCCCTTCAATCAAGGAACTATGAATCTGTGAATTGGCATATGTCTGGAAATGAGGCTGTAATTCACCACTGTGATGACACAAGTCAGATTTTCTGCTACTAGAGTTAGAGAGGTTTCTGGTTATATAGGTCAAGCAATATTCTAGTAGGTTGTCCATAAATTTTGTTATTAGTGACAACACAATCAATTAACCACTGCCAAAGGTCTCTGCAGGCCAAGGCATTCTGATTACCAGTATGTCCTTGCTGCATTTTATGGTAGCAAGATGTGGTCACCTTATTTATAGAAGTTAAGTGCTTCCACTTGGCCTCTGCTACTCCATAACATCATCCCCATTGAAATCAAGGAGAGCATTGGATGTCTCACATGCCAGCTGTGAACCACAGGAGCAAGAAGCAAGGAAAGCACACAAGGACTAGGAAAGAATCCCCTGCCAGCTCCCTCTACTGGAAAAACTTCCCTCCCTGCAAGCTGGCAAAAGAAAAAGATTTACAAAATATAGCTCCAATATCACAAGCAGGGAGATGAAGGGTAGATATGGAGATGGGAGGTAAGGAAGTGATCACTGTCACATTTACAAATGTTGCTTTGAACCATTTGTCACATAACATGGAAGGATGCCTCCTCAGATTGGGGCCCAGAGCTGGAAAGGGCACAATAGCAGATCCAGGATGCAATGCAAACAGCCGTCATACATGGGCTGTATATCCTGGCATCATTAGAGTTTTAAAGATATTTGGGTGGAAAGTGACACAGTGTTATTATAAACCCCCAAGAAGAACACATCATTGACACTAGGGCTGTAGAGCAAGGCTATGTCATTTGCAGCAGACAACTATACACCATTAGAAAAACTTCTCCTGGCACACCACGGGACTCTGAGATAGCAAGTGACTATGTGGACAAACTCCCCCATCATGAGCTAAGTTCTTTGAGACCCATCCAGTCATAAGTTCAGAAAAGTCCTGAAACAATCCATCATAAGATGGAAGAAGTATGTACGGAACAAGCATGAACAGGGCTAGAGAACATATGTAAGAAGTACAAGCTGGTAACCCAGATTCCCATGACATCCATGTGTGTTGCTCTGGTACTTCTCCCTCTACTCTCATGTACGGCCACATTACAGCGAGGTCCCTTGTGATCAGCTGGCAGAGAAGAAAAAGGGAAAGCTTGGTTCATGGGCTAAATAGCTTCATACATGAATATAAGCTAAAAATGGACTGAAGTTTCACTATAGCCACACTCAGAAATGTTCCAGAGAGGCAGTGGTAGGAAGAGAGACTCTCAATGAGCAGAGCGTTACATGATGTGTGTAGTCATCTACTTTGTGTGAGAAGAAAGTGGCCTGGAAAGAGAAATATTGGGAGCTCAAACAAAAAAGTTCTTAGCAAGAGGTATGTGGATAAACTATTGGAGTAGGAACAAACAGAAAAGATCTTTGACTCACATGTTAGGGACCACCAGAGAACATCAACAACAGAAGAGGCATTATCAACCAAATACACATGATGACTTTTTAAGTTGACATCATCCAACCTCTATCATTGGCCACATCAATGCTGGCCCAACATGACCACAAATGGAGTAGCCATGGTGGCTGGGATGGAGGTTAGGCATGAGCCCAGTAGTGAGGGCAGCCACTCAGGAAGGCTAACCCAGCTACTGCCAATACCAAATGTACAACCTCTCAGCAAAAGAGACCACAGTGAGCCCCCAATCCAGCCATCATTCAAAAAGATCAGCCAACTATTTGGTGACATGTTGATTAAATTGGATTCCTTCTACCATGGAAGTATTAGCAATTCATCTTGATGTGAATTCAAAAAAATCCTTGGTATATATTTGCCTTACCTTCCTGTAGGTCCTCAACTGGCACCACTATATGAGGACTCAAAGAGTGATTGGTCCACCAACAAGGGGTCTCATGTAACACTGCCTTAGATCAAGAGAGTAAAGCAGTGGGCAAATGACCATGGCCCTTTTACATACTGTACTCTTAGAAGCCAATGGCCTGATAGAGTGATAAAATGGCTCTTTAAAGGTATGCCTGAGGAACCTCATGACTTAATCACCTCCAAAAGGCTTCACCTCTTAATACTGTTGCATTGGGGATTAAGTTTCAACATGAATTTTAGAGGGGACATCATCATTCAAACCACGCTACAGTTTAAATTAATGACCATTTATGGTGCTATGTCTACACAGGTAGAATACATGGGTCCAGGAACTAAGAAATGGAATAGGAGTGGTCTTGCTTACTATCGCTACCAGAGACCAGCTTGGGGAATTTGTGATGGCCATTTTTAAAACTCTGCAAATCTTAAAGTCCTTGTTCCAAGGGGGCAATGCTTCCACCAGAAGACACACAGCAACAGTTCCATCAATCTTTAAGTTATGACTGCCACACTGTCACTTTAGGCCTCTTATACCAACAAAGCAGCAGGCAAGGAAAAAATATCACCATTCTGAAAGTAGCAATCAGTAGGACATATATTTGGCAACCAGATAATCCCCTGGAGAATTTCCTGGTACTCCCTCAACAATTCTGAAAGCAAATGGAAGACTAGAGCTGGCACATCCTGAAAATGGTGACCAGAGACTCTAATCAGAGAACGGGTTCTGAGCCATCTCACCAGATAGTTACCTAAAGCAAAAGAGGTTTTATCTGAGGGTAATGGAAGGGAAAGAAGAAATGAGTGTCCGTATAGCTTTCAGATTAGCTATACTATCAGGGGCTTTGGACCACTCTACTAATATTTCTCTTGTAAATTTCTCCAGGAAAGAGACCAACAAATCCTGGAGAAATTGGTGACAGATTTGATGAACTTATATGAAGCTAGTAGGTGTGAACAGTGCATGTAATTGACTACGGTGGATGCCGTGGTATACCACCAAGCCCTCCAGTCCATCAGCAGACACGTGTGTTGTCTGCTGATGGCTCAGAGCTGTGTCCCTGCCCAGGAATTGTCCTCAACCAAAGAGAATTTTCTTCCTCAAGTAAATGACCTGCTCCTTGGGGACAACCTGGTAGATATAGGATCCTGGGGTCGGGTACCCTTACCCTAGTTTGCAACATCTTTGAGGGGTCATCCCAGCTGTATGATCTCTTTCTAACATAAGTTACATTTAATAATATAGAAGTAGTTAAAAATAAACAGTGAAAGTTTGAAAACTATAGACATTAGAAAAACAAGAAAGAAAACTTGGATAGCCACATTAATAGTAGACAAATTAAGCTTTAGGTAAAAAGTATCAATGCAGATAAAGGGGGCTGCTACATATTGATAAGTGGTTCAACTCACCAGAAAGTCATACCAATTCTAAACTGATATGAACCTAATTAATAGCTGCAAAATGTATTAAGCAAAAACGAGTAGATCAAGCATACAAAAAAATAGCATACAGAAGATGTAAACAATACATTTAAAAAGCAAGTCTCAAATTACAGAGGATTAATTAGTATGTCACAAAAAAATTCTCTCACCCCAGGCAACTAAGTTATAATTCAAAATATTTCAAAAAATACAAAAATATAAAATTTCTATATATTCAGAAATTCAAAAGCACATAAAAATAATTAATGGCACATAAGAAATCATGATAGAAATTAGAAAATATGAAAAACTAAATGTCAATTAAAATACTACATATCAAAACCTATGAGAGGCAGTGAGAACAGTCTCAGGAAAATATATAACTATCATTAAACACATATTTTATAATTAAAGGATAAAAGTAAATAAGTTAGACATCCAGTTTAATTAGAAACCCTGACTAGGTTGGGATGTCCCCAGGAATTCAAAGTTAACATTAGAACTTTGATTAACGTAGTTGATTATATTAACCAATTAAAAGTGAAAAATCATGTGACCCATCTTAATAGATGCAGGGGAAAAAAAGATCAGATAAAATTTAACATCCTCTCATGTTAGACACTCTTAGCATACAGGAATAGAAGGAACTTCCTTAGCTGATAACAAACATTAAAAAATAAACAAGCAAAAAGCCTCACAACAAAGATTAGATTAGATAGATTTAGATACCGATAAATTGTTAAAGTATTTCATTTAAGATTAGATCTTGAACACCACCACTGCTATTCAATATGGTATTAGAGATCCTACCCTGTGTACAAAAGTAATTGTCTTGGTCCATTTCTGCTACTATAACAAAATATCTGAAATTGGATAATATATAAAAAACAGAAATTTATTTCCCACAGTTATGAAAGCTGCATAGTTCAAATCAAGGTGCTGGCAGATTTGGTATCTGCTGAGAGCCTGCTCTCTGCTTCCAAGATGATGCTTTGAATACATTGTCTTCCAGAGGGGACAATAGTGGTTGTGTCCTTACATGACAGAAGAGACAGAAGGGCAGAAAAGGACCCAAGCTAGCTTTTTCCAGTCCTTTTATAAGATACTAATCCATTCATGAGGGAGGAGCTCTCATGACTTAATCACTTCCCCCAAAGGCCCCACCTCTTAATACCACCATAGTGGGGATTAAGTTTCAACATGAACTTTGGAGGGGATACATGCAAACCATAGCAGTGATTAAAAAAAAAAAA
>CM052447.1:16823111-16852509 GCA_028533085.1 Varecia variegata
AAAAAAAAAAAATCATAGAAACTATACAAAGGTAGGAAGATTGAAAAAGAAAACAATTGTCATTGGGCGATAAGACCATTGCCTACAGAGAAAATCCTAAATAATCTACAGATAATTTTTTTTAATTAACTAGGAAATAATAAATTTCATCCAAATCCTATCATGGCAGGCCAATTATTTTTCAGTCAACCAGCTAAAAAAGAAAGCCTAAATATTGAAAATTTCATTTTGAATAATTCAACCAAAGATGTTCATATAATGTTGATGAGTCGAGAAAGTATCCATGCCCTCACCCTGAACACAAGTCATGCCAGGGTAGAAAGTGGTAGTTTCAGAGCCCTGAAACTGTAACTTTTATTCAATAAAATCTAATTCCATCTTTCACTGGCCATTTTCTCAGTATGGAGCCATGAGTGGGGCCAAGGTAGGGCCAAGGGCACTAAGGCTTTGTAGGTGGGACAGAACCTAGTACATTTGAACTCAGGAATTTGTTCTTTCCCTCTTTTGTGCCTGTGGAGCTCTTTGCTGCATAGTCTTTGTAGAACAGAATTCAGGAGGAAATGATTCCTTTGGAATAGCTATGATTTTAGGATTATATAGGAGTCACGGAGGTCAAAGGAAAATAAAACTGCATTAAAATGATGTCAAGGTTCTGATTTAACCCCACTAAACCCAGAGATTTCTGAGTGCTTAAACAGCTTTATGTGTAAAGAATGATCCATTTAACTTGGTGTAAATTCTCTTGCAGAGAGAGACTGTAGTTTTTGCAGCCATCTGTGATTTGTCATTATTTTGCTCCCAGGGGTAAAAGCAGGCTATCAGCAGCCTAGGAACACAGACTGAACGGAGGGAAAATATGTAATTTAGGCTTTTTGTTGTTGTTCTTATGTCATTTAGTCAATTCTAAATCAATTTTTGAGTTAGCATCGCTATGGAACTCTAGATGTTTAAAGATGAATGGATACTTAAGATGTCCGGCTTGTAACACTCAACCCAAAATCTCTGTTTTACAGGTGAGGAAACTGATCACAAAGCAGACAACCAAAATGAGGAAAATGAACAGGTGAATTCTATAGCAAATTGGAGAGTGTATGCCTTCTCCAAAAGGGAGTAGTCACCAACTACCGTTGACTGTTGTAATTAGAAACTGTGGACACAATGGAGGCACATCTTCCGATTTTTTTCATTAAAAGCCAGAAATCCAGATTTTGATGTGAAATCCCTTGATTTTTAACTGTTCACTCTTTTTTTTTTTTTTTTTCCTTAACAGATACTACACACGTTAGAACAAAGACATCTGTCATCTATTCATTAGACTCGGTGTGTAAGCGGCCATTTTATGGCTTCCGACTTCCAGATAAAATGGTTGGCCCACTTAGGGACAGGACTAGAAAAAGAATCCAGCCTCTCACATTCCAGGCCAGGGTTCCTTTTGCCCCAGATTGCCTCTCTAGAACGTACCAGATTTAAGATTCATCATTATTTCCTTTAACATATTTTCCAAGTGAGATATGCCTTTCTTAAGTGTATACATTAAAATGGAAAATCTATAACTGGGCAGGAAAGGAAAAATGTTGAGGAGAAGAAAGGGAGTGATACTGCATTGAATTACTATTAGCACAGAAGTGTCTGACTTAATTTCCTATGTATTTAGAAATATAGAGCTTATATTTCCAGAGAATGTTTTATATTTACAGAATGTCTGTCTAGTTATATGGCTGCAATATAATTGTTTTCCTGCTGAGAATTATGGCAGGGAAGTTACTCTGGGTCCTATTACAGCTAATTATAGTCTTGCTCTGGAATTTAAGAGCTCCCCTACAAAGCTCCCTCCTCTCCAGCTATACACAATGGACCTGGAGAGCATTCTGATTCTACATGTGATTGTCGATTTCAGGTTCCTGCTAAAAATGTGACATTTGGGTGTTTAGGAGTATAAATTACCAGAAATGAGCCCAAGCTGATTGGAGTAATTCTGACTTTCAATTATATAAAAATGGGACACTATTGTGTAAAAGAATATATGTGTGTGTGTGTGTGTGTGTATTTTTTTTTAAACTAGGTCCAGAGAACTTAAATAGATGCAAATTCTCCTTGGTCTAAGCGCTAAAAAGAATGGAAGGGTGTGAGCTGGGTACACAGCTTCTCTAGATTTATCATAGTTTGAGCAGATGCAAGCAAGCTCACCATGACAAAGGTAAAAACATCTCTCTAATTGATAAACTTCCTTTGGGCTCAGAATTGAAAGACTGAAGCTTTTTCCAACAATGTCACTTACCACCCACTACACCTGGGATCTTAACAAATCCTTCTTCTCATTTACACTTCGTTTTTCACATTTGTAAAGTGAAGAAACTAATGCCTGCCCTGTGTTCATTCCAAAGTTGCTTTGAGGATCAAATCAGGTAAATGAAACTTCCTTAATCAGACTAAGGAAGTTTGCCTCTTTGGGCTACTACTCCCACAGGAACTGGGAGGCTACACAGCATTTGGAAGAGTAAGGGGTGAGAAATTAGACACCTAATAGCCTTGGGCAGCCCTTATCTTTAAAATGAGGATGACAACTGTATCCACGTGCTGGAGTTGTTGTAGCGTTAAGGGAAATGATATGTGGAAAGGGCTTGCCTCTGTCTTCCTCACAGAAAGACCTTATGCCTTTCTCCTCTGCATTCATATTGTATTTAATTACTGAATCTTTTTTATTGCATTACCAAAATGTTATTTGCATAAACAGCATATTGTGTGAGATCAGCACTTCTATTTTTATGATTGCGATCATTGATTTTTATCAAAAACTAAAAGATTTTTCTTCAAAAAAAATCAAACAGTGCACAAAAAGTTTCATGGGTTTTAGAAACAAAGGGAAAAAGCTAAATTCAGAACTTCTGATCTTGAAAGTGTCTGTTTTACTGTCTTTCCCAGAGCACATCAGAAGATAAATGGAGGGGATGAGGAAGCTGGGAGATTTTACCTCGAAAAATCCTTTATGGCAGAGAAGCATACTTTTCTTCTCATTTTTCTAATCCATGCCTTTTAAACCATTTATTTTTAATTTTTATCAAAGTAGTATTCAATATGGTTTACAAAGTGAAAAAAAAAATACAAGGCTAATACATGGAAAAAAGCCATCCCCTGCTCCACTCTTTCTCTCCTCCAATTCCAGCTCCTTGTAAATAGCCACTTCCAAATTACTTAGATGTTTCTTCTGTATTTATCTTCCCTATTTCTAAGTAATATGCTTATACTGCCATTTCTTGATTTATTTCCCATTTCTGGTATTATTTATTGATTTTCCACTAGGGAAGATGATGATTTAGCTTTCATATCCCCTCTTTCTTCCTACACCAATTTCCCCTTCTCTCGTCCTCCCAATAGTATCATATAATACTTTTTAGGCTAATCAATAGTAGTGCTCACATCATTATGACTCGAGTTATTTGTTAACAGCTGCACCACACAGTGTTTTATAGTTTTAATTTTGGAGACAAAATTTGTGTTTCCAGAAGTGAATAATCGCCTTTGATTTGTTTGCTTAGTTTTGCATATATGTATTTCCAATACTTCCCACAAATTTAGGATCCTCAGTAAGGTCCAACACAGCATGAAATTTATTCACTTTTTTTTTCTCTTGGAGGTAACCCTCCTGAAACTTTTCATGCTCAGCCAGCTACATAAGTGTTATCCTGAAATTTTACTTCCTCATCATCTGGGAAGTCCTCACTCCTATGTTGGATTCCCTACTTTATTTTCTCTTTTTCTTAATTTACTTTCTCATTTGGAGAAGCAAACTCCCACAGCTTCCTGGCAAAGGAGGCTTGGTTCGTAAATTTTTTGAGGCATTGCTTCACTAAAAATATTGTTAGTTTACACCCTCATTTGTAGTCTCTTTGGGTATACAATTCTAGCTTGTCAACCATTTTTTCTCAGATTTATAAACATATTATTCCATTGTTATCTAGCTTCCACTTATGTTATTGTGCAGCCTTATAGTCAAATAATTCCCAACTTCTCTCTGAAAGTTGTGAAAAGTCTTCTCTTCATCCCAGGTGTTCTAGAGCCTTGATGTGTTTCTTGCATTATTATGCTTGGCACTCAGGGGCCCTTCCGATCTGGAATGTCATGTTTGCTGCTTTTCTGGAAAATCATCCTCTATTTCTTTTCTAAGGTGCTCTCCTCGATTTATTTATTCTGTCATTCTGAGTTAGTTCATCAATGCCAGCCAGATGCTAGTCCTCTTATATAAGTTCTCTAATTTATAAATCTTTTTATTCTATTTTATAGAAAATCCCATAGCTTGATCTTCAAACTGTTCTATTGAAATAATAATTTTCATTATTGTATTTTTAATTTCCAACAGCGCTTTCTTTTTCTCTCAATGTTTTAAAAAGTTTTTAAATTTTTGTTTCACGGATGCAATTCCTTCTCTTAGCTAAGAAGTTTAGTTATGATTGTTTTTATTTAAGTTCTATTTTATTCCCTGACATGTCTCTCTGTTTTTTTTGTTTTTTTTTTTCTGTTCTTTTGTTTCATGTTTTCATGTCTGGTTAACCTTGGTTGTTCGGCCAAATGCTGGTGGAAAACTCTGTGTGACTGAGCAGGGCTTAGCATGAATAAACAATGTCTCAAATATCCTTGGGGGACCTCTTGATGCCAGCACCATTTTATTTTCTTCATGAACAAGTTTTCCCAAGAGAAAGCCTCCAGTCTCCTGCCTGGATTTTATAAGCCTGGTGCCAGCATTCTGGCAACCTAATGGTAAGAGAGTGGTTGGAGACCTCATGATCTCAACTACACAGGCATTCTGTTTCGTCTTAGCTGTGCCTGATGCTCCAGGGGTAGAGAGTCTCTCTGCTTTAACTTCTCCAGAGGCTAAACATTTTTTCTTTCCAGTTGAAATGGAAGGATCTTGGGATCTGTGATAATTTTTCCTTATTCACACTTTCTATCAGTCTCCTGATTTTAGCCCCATTCTGAATCATAAGCATAAGAGAGAGATACATGGTATTTCCAATTCCATAGACTTTCTGGACTTCTTCAGCTTGAATCTCATGCTTCTCACTCCAACCTCTATGGCAGAGCAGTTATAGCTTTCTCCACTGTGTTAAGTCAGTTATCATTCACTTATCTACTTTCTGTCCCCCAAACTATGATTGAAGTCTTCTGGAATTTTCTCGTCTATTCTGATTGTTCTCAATGATTTAAATCTTGTTTATACATTGTATCAGTTCAGGTTCTCTGAAAAGCAGATGACAAGATGAAATTGACTTGCAAGATATTGGGGAAAAAATCTGTAAAGGATAAGGGGTAGAGAAGACTAGGCAGGGAGATCCTTTATGCTGTAATTGTATTCTGATACCTGTGAAAGGAGAGGAGCAGTGAAGGAGGATTGGGTAAAAAGAACACCAGACTACAGTACAATTCTAACAAAGTCGTGGCCAGGACAACGGGGAGTCACCAACCAAAGAAAGCCCAGTAGAGAAGTCCGGCATTGGGCATAAATGGCCTGGCTCTAGTTCCCTGCCACACTCAGTCAATGCCAGGTGCACCCCAGCTGAAGCACGGTCTCAATGTGAATGACAAGCAGCAGATCTGAAAATACAACAGCTGGTGCCTATCGGCCAATTACACTCCTCACACCAGCTCTACTTGAAGGGAAATCTGAGTGGTACACCTCAATGGCCATTATATTCGGTTATGTTTTTATTAATTTACCTTATTTAGTCATTTTAGTGTGATGTATTATTTTGGAAAGAGCAGAGATAAGTCTCTGTGTTCACTCCAACGTATTTTGTGGAAAATACTCATTTTTCTAACAAGCTATTAAAGTTGCCTAAGCACACACTACTCAGTTGAAATTACAATATGGCTCCAGGAACAGTATAATTACCACCTCCCAGCTAACCTAACATGCCTTTAAACAAGTTCCTCAAAATCATATGCAAAGGTCCCAAGAAAGAGTTTACCATTTAAAATGAAAAAAAAAACAATTTTCTTTTATCAGAAAAATGAGACATTAGCACAATGGCTTGACTAAAGGCACCTAACACTCATCCCTCTCACAAGAAAGGACCGAGGCAACAAATAAACAATTAAAGTTTGACTGGAGTGTCGGGGGAGACTGCTGGAGTGTAGCGAGGAGATGTTAAGTTTCCAGTGGTCCTCAGAAACCCAGGATAACAGCATAGAGAGGAAAATAAAGCACCTCCACTGCCTCATCTTCCCCACCATGATCAGCCTAGAGTCAGGAGGGACTTCCCCTTGTGGGGAGAAAGAGACCTTCACCAGCAGAAGACCCCCACCAGCTCCTACTGCCACAGCAGACGCCTACGGTCCATACCTGTAGGTGAATCCCACAGTCCTCACAAGCCCTGAGACCAGTCTGGGGAGCTGCCAGAAATTCACATGGCTGCATTGGTCCAGATTAGGAGCACACGTTGTGCACTCCCCATCCCAGCTTCTTTCTGCTGTGTTTTGAAATTCCCTAAATGACACTGTCATTGAAGTTCTATTATATCCTTCCTTATGTTGCCTAGTTCTTTAGTAACTTTTCCATTAATTTAATGACATTTTTTTTGGCTTTTTTTTGGTTTTCAACTTTCTCTTAAATTCCATTCATCTTCGTTGCCATCCATATTCTGAATTCCATTCTGTCATTTCAACAATTTCCTTGTAGTTGAGGTTCACTATCATAGCTCCATTGTGATCCCTTGTGGGTGTCGATCTTTTTTGGTTTTTCTTGTCGCCGGGGTTCTTGTGTTGGTTTCTTCTCATCCGAAACCTATTTTCCCAACTCAAGGCTAATAGGTTTGCAGGGCAACTGTTCCTTGGAACTCTCTTGCCTGATTAGAAGAAGGGGAGGTCCCTAGATGGTGTTGTTTTTGTTCCCTACTCTGGGATGTTGACACAGCAGAGGAGGGGGTTGTGCACTAGAAGCCAGTAATGCAGCTGTTCTGATTTATCTGTTCGCCTGTGATTGCCTCTGCTCAAGCCTGTGCTGAACGTTGTTGGTGCTGGATGTTGGGTTGTTCACCAGATAGTTGTAGGATGTTCGAGTTGGGCGCTAGGTGATACCCTCTTCACTGAGGCTGGTGCTGTGGGGATTGCTCTACCCAGGGTCTCCCCACAGAGTTATCAGCAGCAGCTGGGTGAGGCTAACTAGGCAATTGTTGTGCTTTCCTGCTCTGTCGGTGTTTGCTTAAACCAGATCATAGTGTACTGCTGGCTCAAAGCTCGGGTGGGGGGTGGTCTCTGTGGGATATTGGACTTTGGAACAGTCCCTTTGGCCCTGTGGTGGTGGTGGAGCCTCTGGGTTAGTGTTTTGGGATCCAGGTGCATCACTGGTGTCTTGGGGATGGTCTCTGGGGCCTGGCAGGAGCTCTGGAGGCACAGAGCCTTGGGCTCCAGCGTGAGAACCTCAGAGCTGGGAGTGGGGAGGAGCCCCAAGTAGGCCTTCTGGGCAGGGCCTCTGAGTCAGAAGCAGGGCTGTGCAGGTCACAGGGCTGATCTGACCTGAAGGGTAGGGTCAGGGCCAAGCAGGCAGGAAGCAGTTGGTACCTGGAAGGTGGAGTCGGAGCCCAGCAAGTGGCAGACTGTTTTGCAGCCTTGGGGACTGTGCAGATGCCATGGGAGGAGGTTGGTTCCATTGGCTCAGGGACCATGGAGTTCTCCCTGCCCCACCCAAGGCCTCCCAAAGCAGTTTCCCAAAGCCTCCCAGATTGGCAAAAGCCTCCCAGGTTGGAGTCTGCTGCACCCCAGTCAACTCCCATGCTCAGATCCCGTTGTGCTGTAGGGGTGGGACACTTGGCTTCCAGTCACAGGCTACAGCTCAGGGAAGCCTCCAGTTAGCTCACATCCTCCCCAGCTTGGTGCCAACCTGGCACTGTGCACCCAAGAGCTCAGGATGGCTTTAGCTTCTGCCTGATCCCCACTGTAATGACTCACACAGACTCCAGGCAGGTCCCTGGTCCTACCAGGTAGAGGACTGTGGTGGTGGAAGGAGCCATCTCACAACTATCACAGCACCAGCAGGTTGAGCACAGCACCCCAGTGCTCCATCCTCCTATTCTTCCCTGTGCATACTTTGATCTTGTTGTATGTATATCACCCATCACCTGTTTTTTCCACACTGAGTGTCCCACGTTGCTTCTCTGTGATTTAACAATGTTGCTTCAGAGAAGAGCGATCCTCCATAGGCAGCTGCTTGCAACATTCACTTCTTTCCTTGGGAGCAGTGTGCTGGCAGGCTGCTTCTAGTCAGCCATTTTTTTCTCTCCCTTGTATTTATTTTAACATAGATTATTTAACCACTCTCCTAATGAGAACGTTTAGGTTGGTTTTTGCTATAATAAACAATGTTGCAATGTATACTTCTTTACATGACTCTTTGTGCATACATGCCAATATTTTTATGTGATAGATAGCAAGAAGTGAAATTTCTGGCTTCAAGAATTTCTGCATTCAAAACTCTAATGTACTTCAAAATTGTCCTCCAAAATGTCCTCATTAGTTTTCATTGGATAATACCATTTTATCTTCATTTTCAAAATTATCAAAGGTTTGTTAATCATTTTGTATATAATATAGTAACTATTTCATTTTATTCTATTAATACTTAACATGAGATCTCCCCTAATAAATTTTTAAGTGTACAGTGCATTATTGTTGGCTATTTATTCAATGTTGTCCAACAGATCTCTAGAGTTTATTTATCTTGCTTGTCTGAAACTTTGTTTATTGATTAGTAACTCCCTAATTCCCCCTCCTCTCAGTCCCCAGAAACCACCATTCTACTTTTTGATTATATGAATTTGACTATTTTAAATACCTCATAAAAGTGTAATCTGCAGTATTTGTCTTTCTGTAACTGTATTATTTCACTTAGAATAATGTTCTTAAGGTTAATCCATGTTATTACGTTTTGCAGAATTTCCTTTTTTAAAAGGTTCAGTAATATTCCACTGTATGTCAATGGCACAGTTTTTTATCCATTTATCTGTCAACATACATTTAGGTTGTTTCCATGTCTTGGTTATTGTGAATGAATAGTGTTGTAATTATTAATAACATAGGAGTGCTAATATCTCTTCTAGATCCTGATTCAATTTTGGGGGTAAATACCCAAAAGTAGGATAGCTGGATTATATGGTGGTTCTATTTTTAATTTTCTAAGGAATCTTCATATTGTTTTTCCTAATGGTTGCACCATTTTGCATTCTCTTCAGCAGTGTGCAAGGCTTCCAATTTCTCCACATCCTCAACATTTGTTGTCTTTTGTTTTTTAATAATACCCATCCTAATAGATGTGAGGTGATATCTCATTGTGGTTTTGATTCTCATTTCCCTGATGATTAGTAACACTGCACATTTTTTCCTATACCTGTTGGCCATTTATATGTCTTCTTCAGAGAAATGTCAAATTTTTAGCCCATTTTTATATCATTATTTGTTTTTTTTAATATTGAGTTGTAGGAATTTCTTATGTATTTTAGAGATTAACTCCTTATCAGATATATGGTTTCCATAGGGTGCTTTTCACTGTGTTAATTATTTCCTTTGCTGTGCAGAAGATTTTTTGCTTGATGCAGTCCCACTTATATATTTTTGTTTTTGTTGCCTGTACTTCTAGTATCATTTCCAATAAGTCATTGCCAAGACCAGTGTCATGGTGTTTTTCTCCTGTGTTTTCTTCTAGGAGTTTTATAGCTTCTGGTCTTACATTTAAGTCTTTAATGCATTCTAAGTTAGTTTTTGTGTATGACAGAAGATAATGGTCCACTTTCATTTTTTTTACATGTGGATATCCAGTTTTCCCAACATCATTTTTTACAGAGACTATTCTTTCTCATTGTGTGTTCTTGACATGCTTTTTGCAGATCAGTTGACTGATGTGTGTAGATTTATTTCTGGGCTCTCCATGCTGTTACATTGATCTATATACCTGCCATTATGCCAGTACCATACTGTTTTGATTAATGTAGCTTTGTAATTCTACTATTTAGCAAAACATTTATTACATGATAGATGTTAAATAAATACTGCTGGAATATATGAATGAATGGATGGATAAATGAATGAATGAGTACCAAGGATGTTACATACTATTCTGGAAAGAGAAACTCATTATTTTTGTCACTTAAGATGACATTTAAACTTCTAGCAATACCACTGCATTCATAGGCCAAATCTTTTGTTTTTATTCCCTGTCATGGGATGGGTCAAAATATCAGAGAAAGCTGTATATAATAGGACAAGCAAAAATTTTGTTGTCAGAAAACATCAGTTCAGATCCCAGATCTTCCAGGACCTAATGATATAAACATGAGCATGTAACATGTCTTTCCTGCACATCAATTTACACAGCTGTAATGGTGATAATAAACTCCAAGGTCAAATGAAGAAGGTATGCAAAAACCTGTGTAAACTGTAACAACTTATGCAAATGTTAGCTTTATTACTTCCTGAAGTATGGCATTTATAAATAAAGAGTTAAGTTCTGAAATACTGGATGCAGCCTAGCTAGAGCTGAATCCATGCTTTTTCCCCTACCTCTGATACTCTTAGCCCAATATTTCGACACATTCTAGTCCCTAAGAAGCCACATTGAGACACAGCGCTTCATGTATTTCCAACATAAAATGTCAATGAGTTTTCCAGATTAAAACATTAAAAATGTATGAGGAACCACTATCATGCAAAGAAGCTAATAATACTCATGTTTTTTTTTATAAGCGAGGCTGTTCATTTCAATAGCAACATGTATTACTATAATCAGTAAAAATGATTCTAATATCTTCTATTGGTACACACAACAGGAAACAGGCATTTTAGTATCAATCTCAATTTTTATGTGCTCAAGTATAACTGTGTTTATTCTACGAACATATTGCTCCAGTTTTTAAAAAGATGTGAAACATACAGCATCAGCTGTAAGCCAATTTATTACGTGGAAGTTGCAGTTATATAATTTTTCTTAAATGCCGACTAATGTTTGGTGGGAAAGGAAGGCATTTGCTCTGTGAAACCTTCAGAGGGTTTAACCTTCATTTTTTCTCTCCTTCTGCTTCATCATTGCCCACCCTGCCAACTTGGGAGCAATATTCTATCATTCTGTCAGCCCCCTGCCAGGGTGAATCACATCTGTTACAAGGTGCTAACTTCCACCCAGAGCAGGCCAAATACAGGGCTGCTTTTGGCTATAGATTTAAGCCCAAGAAGCATTCACCAATTCCACATTATGCAGCACTTTATAACAATGATAGTCACTGATATTTTTCATTGTACTTTGCATGTACATGCAGAGTGGTTAAGAACCCAATTTTTGAAATCAGACTACATGTGTTCAAAATATTATTCTTCTCTGAACAACATACTAAACCTTGCTGTGCCCCAGTTTCCTTGCCTGTGAAACTGGGCGGGTAACTCTACCTACAACATAGGGTTTTGAGAAGTACTAGATAAGCTCATCCAGATAACAGGCTTAGCACATTAGCTATGGCTGCTACTACTATTATTGCTATTTCTCCAGCCCCATGAAAAAATGGGAATTTCCCACCCCCCATTTTCCAGGAAAAAAAAATAGAATCTGAATGGCTAAATGATCTACCCAAGATTTCATAACTAGCGATTGGCAGAGACTAACAGGCTCAAAGCCAGATCTGTTCTTTCAAGATTTGTGCTCTTCCTGCTCAAATGTACACTTCTTCAAGAAAGATCAAAAGTGAAAAAGTGGTAAAGAAGAAAGGGAAAGAAACTAGGGATTAGATCAAATTTGGGGCTACCATTCCGCCCAATTGCCTTTTTACCCAAGATATTAATCTTCTAGATCTCTATCTATTCATTTACTCAACAAACGCACTAGAAATGGTAAACAGGACAAAGCAAGGTAACTTTATACAGAGCATACGGGCCTGGGGAAGGGGGTGCAGATAACAAACGAGCAACAAACACACGAACAAATATGGCAAATTCAGATGATGATGAGTGCCATGGAGTATGTAAAACAGCGTAATGTGATTTTTGATCTGAGGCCTGAATATCAGGAAGGAGAAACAGTGTGAGGTCTGAGTTAAGAACCTAAGCTCCAGAGCCAACTGTCTGGGTCCAAATCCTGGCTTTATCACTTACCAGCTGTGTGACCTTGGGCCAATGACTTAACCTTTCTGTGCCTCAATTTCCTCATACGATTGTGCGGATGAAATGAGTTAATAAATGTGAAGAGCTTAGGATAGCGTACCTGGCACATAGTAAATGCTCTGTAAGTGACTGCCAAATGAAGGCTGGCAAACTTGGGAAGATATGAGGAAAGAATATTCTAGGTAGTACAAGAAATGGCAAGTTCAAAGGCTGTAAGCAAGGACCAAGCTCTGGATATTTCAGAAAGAGAAAGAAGGCCAATGTATTAAAGAGTAGTAGACAAAGGGGAAGCTAGTGGTTGATGAGATCTATAACACATCCACAAGAGAATGTTAATAATAGTTCACTTATCTGGAATTAAGGGGCTAGATAAATCATGTCTTAATGTCTCTTTGGCTCTGAGATCATTTGAAGATAACATAACTCACCTAACAAGAGGAAGTTACATGGGCTTAGATTCATTTGTTCTCCAATGAACAAGGGTCAGTATGCACCAACCACCTCCTTCTGCCTACTGTGACCAATTTGGGAATTGGCTAGAGGGGGCCAGGAGCAGAGTCCCTTATCCTTCAGCAACCTGCTTCTCAGCGTGTTGCTGGTTTGGCCACAAATGGAGTGAATGACCGACCTGAGCACCATAAGCAACAATTTGTCCAGGATCTGTGAAAATCAGCCCCTTATTCTGAGCTAGATCATACCAAAAGGGTCTGAAGACAGCTGATTTGGCAGAGAACTCATGTTACACCTATCACCTACCCTAAAAAATAAGTCAGAACAGGACCCTTGAGCTCAGTCTCAGTCTGGTATGAGCCAGGTAGGTGACCTTGGGCCTAATCTGTAAAATGAAGACAGATAATCCAAAAGTCCTCTTAAAGGCTAGGCTTGCCTCAATGTCACTTCCACCACACTCTACTGGTTGAAGTGCTCACAGGCTAGCCCAGATTCAAGGGAAGGGGAAACAGACCTCACCTCTTGGTAGGAAGAAAATCAGAATTTGTGGCCATCTTTCATCTGCCACAGTAGCTAACATTAGGAATAGTTAGAAATTTGTCAATCGGACTGCAAAGCTGTTATCTCTGCAGAATGGCCATTCTCTAGCCTCATATTTCTTCTTCCCTATATCTATAGCTCTTCCTTGATTAAGACTCACCCAATATGTGGTGACAGGTGTAAGCCATCTTGCTAACTGACATGCAAAATAATAATATTTTGCACAGCACCTTGATTGCGCCATTCATCCAAGAATATCTAAGTCCTCTGCAAGCAATAATTAAGCCTCTGCACCCCAGTGATGCTCCATTATCTTCTCTTTATAGATGGGGAAGCACTGAGCCCAGGAGAGTGAGTTTGCCAAGGTCACAGGAGTTGGTGACAGAGCAGAGAAGGAATCCACAGCATCAGCAGCTCAATCCAGGCATCCACATTTCCTCCTGCCAGCGCCACCAGACCTGGAGATTCAAGGGAGGCCCTGCCTCCCCATTTTCCTTGTGGTTCATTCTCCCCTTGCCCTTCAACATCATCACTGTCCTTGCTTACTGTGGTGTCTCTGAATCCAAACTTCTCTAAAGCCAGAGGGAGACGATCCAGAGAGCTGGAGGATCTGCACATGCCTCACTTCATACCCCATGCCTTCTCCGATTACTCGGGAAGTCATGCACGATTAAACAGAGCAGTGAGCAAAGCAAGGTACCGGAGTTGTGCGTTCATTCTTCACTGGGCATAGCTCGTTTGCTTTGCTGTCAAATGGCAAGAAATCCCACAGAAAAGAGAGGGAAAAAAAATATGGGTGTTGGGGAAAAGGGAGTGAGAGAGAGAGTGACTGTAAATGATATGCCACATACAGAATGTATCATTGAGCTTTTGGCAAACTATTGACTCCTGCCTGATCTTTGTCAAATCTTATAAAGCAAGTGCTACACCAGCTGCTAACGCTTGCTGGAGTCGTTTAACTCATTGGATAAGTGGGAACAAGAACAGACACATCGCCTTTTCTTGGTGGAGCTTCTCCTCACTGCTGCTCTGTCCCCTGGCCATTGTGTCCCCAGAACTTGATCACTAATAATCATTTTGTAACTGATCTTTCTATATCAATCCCCACTCCCACTCTATCCTACTGGCGCCAGTTTAATTTTAGAATTGCAGATTTTTTTAAAAATAGGAGCTAGAAGGGATTTAGGAATTAGAAGGGATTTAGAAGTTATTGAGCCTAACACCTTCATGTTACAGGTAGGGAAAATAAGATATCACTACAACATGGCGATTTGAATATTGCGTAAATTTGGACTCACCATTTAATCTCTCTGAGCCTTAGTTTTCCCACCATCTAAAAAACGTGGATAACAAATAGTACCCATCTTCTCACCTGATTATGGTGAGGACTACATAGAATCATGCCCATATAAGGTTTGTAGCTCTGAACAATATTACAGAAGAAAACACTTGCTCAAGGTCACACAGCACGTCAATGACAGAGTCAGGCCTAAAACCCAAGGCTTTTAACTTCTACTTAACTGATCCATCCAATAAATATTTACCGTGAGACTGCCATGTTTTGGGCACTATGGTGAGCACAGAAATTGAGTGATGAGCAGGATGGTCTTGGTCGCTGCGCTAACTGGAGCTTACAATTTAGGGAGGGAAATAGAATGTATACTTATTGCAACTGCGATCAATGTTAGGAAGGAGAAGTGGAGGGCGCTATGGAAGTGTATGAGCGGAAACTTGACCTGGGCCAGGGTGGCGAGGGGAGATTTCCCTCCTGCCAATGCCTGTTACCAAAGGGCCAGCAGGCAGGTGGGTGAGCGAGGGCAGAGACCTCAAGAAGAAGAGTGATGCCCTCTCATACCTGAAAATAGGCAGCTGAGGTTGGAGCATACTCATTCCACTAAGAGAGTCCTTTCCCTGTCTCCAGCATTCCTGTTGGACCTTGTTTCTGCCCATGTGAAAAAAGTTCCCTCCCTCTTGATACCTCTTGGAAGTATGTTGTTGGGGGCTGTGGAGGTGGGATCACAGTTCTCTGCTTCTGTCCAGAGCTCTGTAAGTATCTTTCAATTTAAGTGAGTTCCATGGGTGGAAATCTGGACTTGCTTAAAGAATAAATTAGGTGACAGTGAAATAATGAGTATTTGCTCACACAAATATGTTATCCTCTGCTTGTCTTGTTTTACTGCTCTGATCTCTAGATTGCAAGTTGGAAAATCAGCAAGTTACTCAGGAAGAGAAATGAGAGAGAAGGAGACATATTCAACCAAGAGTTCACTGAACTTATACCAGCGCTTTAAAAAAAATGGGCACGCAGGATTGCAGCCTCTAAATGAACATCTCTCATGCTGTCTTCAGACCATTTATCTGTTCCCCTGGCGGCTTCCTCCACCAGCGGCCCCACACAGCCCTGTTTCTTACCAGGTTCAGCCTGTGCTTAACTTTCTCCTCTGACTGTTTCTTTTTCTTTCTTCCTTATCTTAGCACAGAAAGGAGGAAAGCTATCCTCTGTAACTCAGGTACAGGCCCAGAGATTTGGATTTGTTCTAGAACAAGAACCGGTATATGGTAAGCTGGAAGACTTTATTCATTGACCTAGGCAAGCAGGTTATTTTCTCAAAGGGAGATGGACTTCATACTCCCAGAGTTTTGGAGGCCATCTTTTGGAAATATACCAAAGACTTACTCATATCTCATCATTACCAAGAAAATTATGGTTTAAAAAAAAAAAAAACTCTAGTTCATTTGGCCCTGTAGATACAAGGAAGTATAAAGGATATAACTGTGTAACTATAAGATATAATCTCTGCTTCAAGGGTCCTACAAACCAGTTAAGGAAATTAAATGATGCTTATTATGATAATATCTTTATTAAGCCCTGTATCAGGCACTATGGTAAAGGATTACCATGTGCTAATTCATTTAATCCTCCCAACAATGTATGAGGTAGGGATTGCTATTTTTCCTGTTTTTAGATAAGGAAAAGGTGCATAACATCACACAGATAGATAGAACTGAGAATGACGCCCATGCTGCATAATTCCAAAACTTGTGCACATAATCACATCAGAATAGAAAGAATGGAAAAAGGTGCTCTGTAAGGGCCACACAATTCAGAGAGAGGATCCTACAGGGCGGGCTAATGGGCTTAAAGAAGCTGCACAAAAGGGGCCCGGGCTTTGAAAAATGGGGAGGCATTAAAGTAGGGTTTCCCAACCTCAGCACTGTAGACATGTTGGACCAAATAATTCTTTGTTGTGGGGGGCTGTCCCCTGCATGGTTTACAGCATCCCTGGCCTCTACCCACTAGTCACCAGCAGAAGCCCCCAATTGTGACAACGAAAAAAGTCTGGAGACATTGCCAAATGTGCCTTGGGGAAAAAACTACCCCCTCTTTGAGACCACCACCTTAGAGAAAATCAGAGAGCCCCCAAGGCAGTAAAGGCCCAGAGGGAGACGGGCCTTGCAAAGTCAGGAGGCCAGCTTGACCTACGCACGGTGTTAAAGAGAATACCTGAGAAAAGACTGAAGTGGAGATGGGAGCCACATTGTGAAGGGCTTTGGATGCCAGGTTATGACACTGGGAGCTGGGAGCTGGTGCAGAGTGAGACCAAGCATGACGTGTGCTCCTTACTCCCCACCCATCAGCCCCCTGGCCTCTGTGCGGTCCTCTGAATATACCAAGCACAGTTTGGCCTCAGAGCTTTTGCATCTGCTATTCCCTCTGCCCTAATTATGTTCCCTCAGTTTCCTGTAGAGCCTCATCTCACTTCCCTCATGTCTCTGTTAAAACATCACTTTATGGGGGAGGCCTAGCCCCATCTATCACTCTCTATCTCCTTCTCCTGCTTAATTTTCTTTCTTGTATCTGATTTCCTCCCTACCACACCCAATGTGTCATTCATTGATGTGTTTCTCACCTTACAGTTTATCTGCCTCTATGAGCATGTCAGCTCCATGAGGGCAAATACCTTGCCCGGCTGCGTGCTGCTGCATCCTCAGCACCAGAAGAGCTCCCTGCACACAGGGCATGCTCCACAGCTGCTTGTTGAGTTAATGGATTAATTCTCAAGGGACTGTTTCAGGAAGAGTGTTGCCCTAGAAGCCAGGTGCTCCCATGTTCAGTCCGTCAAGGAAAGGTCTTTATAAGATCACAGATTGCCAAGGTGTGGTCTGGATACTACTTGAATAAGAATTAACTAGGGTGGGGAGTGTGTGTTAAAAATGTAGCCACCTATACCCCAGTCCAGAGCCAACAAATCAGAGTCTCTGAATACTAGGACCCAGAACCTGTATTTGAATGCATTCCAAAGTTTATATAAGTTACCCAGCAACTCTAATATTTCATGACGCAACTGTCTTTGCTCTTTCTGCTTAAGTTCACGTCTTAGGAAGACAGGATTAAGATTCTCAAATGTTAATAAACATAGGATTATCGTACAGAACATCTTGAGACTCTACATGATGCCTATCAAAATATAAATGTCACATATTGATATAGATCTTAAATTCTTACAGCCCTTTACAATAGACACAGAATTTCACATTCACCACTTTTTTCTCATCCTTATAACAGCCTTTCAGAAAGGCAGAGTGGGCATAATTGCATCCAGTTTGTTAGATGAGGTCCAAAGAGGAAAAGTGACTTGCCCAGGGCCACCAGTGCAGGGCGCTACCCACACCTGTGCTATTTCTATGCCACCACTCAGCTGACCTATAACAACTAAATGCATTTTATTGATGCCTAATAGTTTACTAGATATGATCACAAAATGAAATGAAATACATTTATGTAGGTAGTATTATCTATATTTTTATATTAGCAAATTAAAAGATACCATGTAGTACCATAAATTCTAAAGCTCTGATCTAATTTTACCAATTACTCCATAATTTTGAATAAATTACCTAACTTATGTGAGCCTCAGTTTTCCTATCTGAAAAACAGGGATATTAATAACTATTTGGGAGATGTTATGAAGAGTGTCATAACCCATGTAAAATGCATATGGCCTGACACACAGACCACACACAGCAAATGTCATCTATTGTCCTTAGTCATTAACGTTCTGAGGTTAATAAAAGCAGGAAGAATGTCTCAGTGTAATCCTGGCACTTAGCCCAATGGATGGCAGAGCAAGGATTCAATATATATTTGTTCAACCAAATAATAAAGACATGAACGACAGAGGTTAAAATGACGGCTTCAGGGCCACATAATTGGTAAATAATAACAAAGTCCAGACCCAACCTTCCTGTCTTCCAACAAGTCTGATGTTCCTTATACTAACTACACTGGTCCTCTGGCCTTCCCAAGTGAGCAATGGGGTAAGGTCAAGGATTTAGGTCACTGCTGTGCAAGTGCTGTCTGAGAAGGGCCCATATTGGTGAATGTGAAATTGCAAACCATTGGCTCTAAAAAAGAAAATATGCACTGGAGCCAGTAGGCCAACTTTGGCTTTGTCCTTATCATCCTGTCTCTCCCTCCTTGATGCCCTGGTGCTGGGACATGCACACTTAGGTATAATATTTGTATTCTCCTGAAACAACAGGAAGGCCACTCAGATGGTCATTTCTCATTTAAAGATGCTGTCTCTGCATGTCCCTCTGCCTAAAGAGTGTGCTTGGTTTTTGTTTGTTTATGACTGACACATAATAATCATACAGTGTAATGTTCAATGTAAGCATACCTAGTATAAGGATCAAATCAGGTTAGCTGGCTTATTCATCAAGTCAAACATTTATCATTTCTTGTGTGTCTGCAGTGCCTTTGGAAGGTGAATAGCTAGCATGTTCTGGTCAGAGCACAAAGGGAGAAGGGCTGTGTAATTGTAATTGTGCTGTCACAGGAGGTTAGCAAGTCCCCAACCTACTCTCCTCACCCCTCAATCACCACCTCTACCTCCCCCTCCTACTCCACCACCTAACGGAGAATACACACCCTTTAACTAACCTAACGCGGTTCTCCAAGCTCTTCAGTTCATGCTTTGTGTGAAATCTGCATTGAACAGTAACCACTAATCAATGTTAATTTATTGGTAGCTCAAGACCTCATTTTTTTTGTAGCCATGCTGAATCCTGCAACAAAGATTATAGTACTTCTAATTCCATTTAAATGTGATCATCATTTTGGGGGGAAAAAAAAGAAGAAAACAGAATCAATGTTGAGAATGCAAGAAACTTTAACACCAATAAAAAACCTTATTTGTGAATGAGAATCCTGAAATAGGAAAACTCCTAGGGACTTTAGAAATAACCTGATCCAACACCTTCAGTTTACCATTGTGAAAACTGAGGCCAGAGAGAGACAAGAGACATGTATAGGGTCATGTATCTTCCTTCCCTATAGCTAGCCACTCCATCAGCCTGGCCTGCCCATCACAGACGTGTTTATAAACAAATCCTAATCTACACACCAGGAAGCTCTATCTAATAAAATTCTCGAGTGGCAAGTGGACAGGGCTACTAGAGTTGATTAGAAGATAGCAGGATGGCCCAGGAATTGCCCCTCCGCTGCCTCCCAGAGAGATGTTGTAGCCCAGGAAAGTGCAGGAAGAGCAGAATTTACCAGCTCAGGGAGTATGGGAAGAACAAGGCTGAAAGTCAGATGGCAAAGACTGGAGGCACACGATAAAGCCCCTCTATTAACTTAAGCGATTGGACATAATCGGGGATCCCAACTCTATCAGTTATAAATTATCATGACATCAGGCACTTACATATGAAGCTGCCCTGGGTTCTCAGTGCCAATCAGGGGACGATAGGAATAGGAATTTCAAACATTTTAAAACCCAAGCTTCTGGGGCTGTGAGTTATTGGCAGAGGAATTTAGGAGACTGTCATGCTTGCTTGCATGGACACACACACAAACACACACACACACAGTATCAATGGTAATCCATATTAGCTTTTGGAAACCATCCTCAGATGCATAGGACCTCTCAAAAGGCTTTCTCTTAATCTATTGTGTTGAACCTTCTTCCAAGGTTAACCAACAAGGGAACAGTAGGATCAGAGATTCTAGTTGGAGCTAAATTAGCCACAATGGGATATTGTAGAACAGTGGCCTATGTTTGCTGAGGGCACTGTTGCACAACCTGTGCTTGCTTAGTCCTGAGATGCAATTTTAGAATGAAGCATCACAGAGCTAACTCCATGTTGCTGCTTCTCAAAATGTCCCGATATTAATATTTTAGTGGTTAAAATACAAGACTAATTTTTTATGGGCCGTGTCTTCTTTGATACAGTAGATAATAGTATAGAGCAGTAGAAAGAGCAGCAGAAAAAACAGCTGAATTTACTGAGCTCTTACCATGTGTCAAGCACTGTGCTAAGAGCCTAATTAAATGAGGTGTTATCTCATTTAATTTTCCCTACCATGTGACAGATACTGTTGTCCTCATTTTACAGATGAGAAGACTGCAGTAAAGAGATAACCCTAAATTAACCCTGGTGATAGGTAGCAGAGCTAAATCAGATTCCAGGTGAATCTATCTCCAGAGCTCTCAGGATTCAAGAAAGCTATTTTACTTTTGTATTTTATTTTTTTAAATTACTTTACAGTTGATTGACTTTTTGGTTCACAATTCTAGTAATTTTAACATATATATAAAATCTTGTAACCCCTACAACCAGAATACAGAACAGTTCCATCACCCCCCAAGTTCCTTTATGCTATCACCTGTAGTTATATCTCATCCTCAGTCTTAACTACCGAAACCCATTGATCTGTTCTTCTTTACTATAGTTCTGTCTCTTTAAGAATGTCATGCGAATGAAATCCTACAGTATGGAACCCTTGAGATGGCTACTTTCACTCAGCTAATGCCTTTGAGATTTTTCCAAACTGTTGCATTTATCAACAGAGTGTTTCTTTTATTGCCGAGTTGCATTCCATTGTATGGACGTACCATAGTGTTTTTACCCAGTCACTCACGGAAGGGCTTTGGGTTGTTTCCAGTTTGGGGCAGTTATGAACAAAGCTGCCATATACACTCTTGGACAGGTAGTAGTGTGAGTCTACTTCTGGACTCTTTGTTCTAGGCAAATTTCTATATCAGTTGGGAAGGCCAGAGGACCAGTGGAGTATAAAGATAAATCAATTCTAGATAAAGGTGTGGGTGGGAGAAAATGAAAGAGTTGGATACAATTTTATTATAATTATACTCAGCTTTATACCTTCTACAGAGATCTGAGACATTTTTAGTATCATCAACCGATGGCTCCAATCAATTCACTGTGCATTTATTCAATTCCTACTGTGTAGAGACATTCTAGGTAGAGGGAACTAAAACATGAGACAAGAACAAAGTCCTTCATCAGAAGTGTACAATGTATTAACAGTAGGGAGACAGATAGCTATACAGATCATTTCAGAGTAATGTGAAAAATATTACTGACACATGGGAATAAATGAGAGGAATATTTACTTCAACCCAATGGCAACAAATGGGGTGACCAGATGACTGTGTTCAAGCCAACACTATGTCCTACCTGGACAATAACAAAAGCCTCCTAATTGAGTTACATGCTTCTGATTTTTCCCTGTTGACAACCAATTCTTTTTTTTTTAAATCAGTTTCACTGAGATATAATTCAAATATAATTAACCCATTTGAAGTGGACAATTCAATGGCTTTATTATATTCCCAGAGTCATGTATCTATCCATCACCACAATCTGTTTTAGAACATTTTCATTAAGCTCCTTTTCACCATAATCCCCAAAACTTTCACTCCCTCCAGCCCTAGACAACCACTCATCTATTTTATGTCTCTAAGGATTTACCTATTCCGGACAGTTTATATCAACGTAATCATACAACATGTGGTCCTGTGTAAGTGGCTTCTTTCACTTAGATAATGGTTCATACATGCTGAAGCGTGTGACAGTGCTTCATTTTTATTGCCAAATAATAATCCACTGTATGCATATACCACATTTGATGTAACCATTCATTAGATGATGGACATTTGGGTTGTTTCCACATTTGGGTATTATGAATAATGATGTATGGATATTTGTGTGAACATATGTTTTCATAAAATCCAAGTCCCACAAGTTCTTTAGTGATTTGGCCCCTGCCAATCTCTCCATGCTCTTCTGCACGCCTCTTCCCCTACTTTTTGGGATCTATCCACAAAGACCTCCTCTCACTTCCTTCGGACCCTGCACCACCTGTTCCTAACACCTGTGATACTTCTTCCCTCAGCTCTTACCCAGGACATGCATCTCCAACACTCAGGATTCAGCTCAAATGCCACTTTAAAGAGGCATCACAACACATTCTAGCGCTTCAAAGAAATGATCACTCTCTGAAATTATTTTATTTACTTGCTTGTTGGTTTATTTGCTTATTGTCTGTCTCCCCAGTAGAATGCAAATCCTGTAAGAGCTAGGACCTTGTTCAAGCATTTCCAACAGTGTCTAGTATATACCAGGTGTTCAGTAAATATGAATTAAAGTTTATAAATACATGAATGAATGAATGAGTCAGAGAAGTTATCCTGGAGTAGGTGGCACTGGAGATAATTCTAAAGGAAACATAAACAAGACTCACTGTTATCTCTATAGTAATTATACTCTGAATGGGAACATTTTAAAAATCCTGTAAGGACTGGACAGTTGACAAAAGCAGCATCAATAGAAGTTAACGTATACTTTATTTAATAACATGTTTAAAAACATGCATTACCAAACTGGAGATTCACAGCTAGGCCCATCCCCTTTAATTATGGCAATAAAAATAATCAAGTGTCATTTCTCCTTTGCCTGCTTTAACCCTATTCTGAGCCCAACATCTCTCTGGTTGTAGTTTTTCAGCTGCATATTTGTGAATCAAGTCAAATGAATTCTGGGCTGAATTACGGTGCCAACTTCGGGGCGTTCCTCGCTATGGAGACCAGCTGTCGTATGAGGAAAATGCAGCCTGCTTCCAACTGGCACACAACAGTGCTTGCAGCTAGATTGGGTGACACTCCCACAGTGGTAGCTGGATCCTGGTGGAATCTGTGATACTTTTTCACCTCGCTTGCCACAGCTTACAGGGAAACAACATGACATTTGTCCTCCTGCCTTAGATCCTATCAGGAATTGTACCCAGCATGTCTATGCTGTTTGATAACATTCATCATTAATAGGAAGACAGTTGCAAAAATGTCACAGAAGGGCATGAACTACAAAGTCATGGACTTGTATACAAATCCCAGCTCTGCTACTTACTAAATGTGTGACCCTAGGAAACCACTCTCTAGTTCAGATTCCTTATTTATGAAAGAGGGAATATAGCTCCTATCTAACTAAGTCATTGGGAAAAATTATTCCTGCATTCATTTGATTAATACTTATAGAGTGCCTGTTATAAAAACAATGGTTGCCATGTATGGAGGGCATAGCACAGGTCAATAATTGTTCTCTTATCTTCAAGCCACTTCAAGAGTTAGGCCCTATTATTATCGTGCCCATTTTACAGATGAGGAAACAGATCCCAAGAGATATGAAATAACCACCCAAAGTCACATGGTAAAGTGGCAGGGACAGAATTTAAATTTAGGATTACCTGAATCCAGTCTTCATTCTCAAGGACTACTTTCCCTGAGGGCTGGGATTTTTGCCTGTTTTATGAACTAATGATTCCCTGGTACTAGGAATTAGCATCTGATCTGTTGGTCAGGTTGCTTCGGCACAAAGTAGATGATGCTCCAGAAGTCTATGCTAAGTATTATAACTCACAGACATTCTGTGCTGCTATACACCAGCCACTGCACTAGACACTAGGGATTCTGCAGCATATAGCAAAGGCTTGATCCCTGTCCTCATGTAGTTTATAGTTTAGTGGGGATTAAATAAGATCGTGGCCATAAATCACCTAGTGCAGTATCTAGCACATAATAAACGTATTTCTTAAACTGCTAGTGCTATAATTTTTACAGGACACTATTCTGTTTTTTTTGTTTGTTTGTTTGTTTTTTGCTCAACTCAAAGTCAGATACCTATATTCTCAATGCACAAAGAAATAATTACTATTCTATAATTCATATTAATGTAATCTTCACCTTTATCAGCTGCTATTATATACTGTCATTCATTCTTCTAAAAGGTATTTCCTGAATATGTACTCTGGGTTAAATAATACCAGTTCTACAAAATCCAGAGAAATCTGTCAGAGAACTTGGTCTCATTCCCCTGACCATTTGCTTCCACAACTCCTGTAGCTCCAGCTGAAGGATGAGAATGAAAAGTACAATTTGGTATCCGGCAGTCTAGCCCTCGCATGTAGCGCCTATCAGGGAATCCAGGCAGATCTGACCTGCTCACAGTCATCTTGTTCTCACGCTACAAGGTGATGGAGAAATAGGGATGTGGGTAGAAATGAGGAGCAGCACAGGACTGGGTGGCAGTGAGCATGAACAGGCTAGGATGCAAAGAGAGTAAGCTAGATTCTAAAGTAGGCAAAGTTTGTTTTCGACATCTCTCATTTCCCCTTTCCATGCTGTCAAGCATCCAAGGGCTGGAGAAGCAGGTTTAGACTTGCCTTGTGGGATTCCAAAGAGTAGAAGCAGGAGTTTCCACAGACAAGCGGAACTTTCCAATAACCATAAATGAACCCAAATGAGATGGTGAGCAAACTGACCAACAGACACTGGAGGATACTTCTCTGGGATATATTTGTAGGCACTGTGGCATCCTGTGTTTATCTGGTCTTTCTAGAAGTAAGATCCTATTATTCTTTCTATCTCTTGGATATTTTTCCTCAAGAAGCTAATGTTCTCATGACTTTATTCATCTTCTTATACCTATAAGTGTTGGTCATTCACCAGGCATCTCCTTGCCCTTCTTTTATACTCACCTCAAAATGTCCCCATCTCTGTGCCTGTCTCTCGATATCCCATTACAGAACTTTCAACATAATGAAAGCCATGGTTAGCTGCCATGCATGTTTTCTCTTTTCAGACAATATCCACATTTTAACAAGGTTTTCTGCAGCTAAGGGGAAGCAAACTTTTTTTTTTTTTTTTTTACTGGAGATGGAAGCAGAGTATCAAGAAAGAGAAAGAGGCTGGAGCACCATAGGTGTGTTCATTTACTTAACAACCTCGCTGCAGGCCAGCACTGCACAGAGGTAGGGAATAAACAGGCCCTGAGCCATTGACAGGAAAAGAGAAAGACAGTGAGAAAATCAGAAGCTCTTTCTTATTTGGTCAAATTATTTTCTGCCTAACTGGTTTTTGTGGACTTTTTACTCTTAAGGTAGTCCCATAAGATGATAATGCCATATTTTTACTATATCTTTTCTATGTTTAGATACACAAGTACTTCCCATTGTGTTATAATTGCCTATGGTATTCAGTACAGCAACATGCTGTACAGGTTTGTAGCCTAGGAGCAATAGGCTATACCATACAGCCTTGGTGTGTAGTAGGCTATGTCATCTAGGTTTGTGTAAGTGCATTGTTTGATGTTTGCACAATGGTGAAACTCCCTAACAATGTACTTCTCAGAACATACTCCTGTCATTAAGTGATGCACGACTGTATACTCTTGTATTTTCTGATACTGACACTGCAAACCATACTTCATGAAAAATTGTTATAGAACAGTATTACATTTAAATCTGCAACAGATTTTACAACAACCCTTTGAAACAATTACTATTCTTATTCTCCAATCTTAAAGATAACTGAAACTCAAAGAAGGTAATTAACTTGCCCAAAGTCATTAGATCAATCAGAGGCAGATTCAAAACCAAGGAGTCTGTTCTTAAAGCTTAACCTAGTAAGACTTGCTTGCCATAAGCAGAATTTTAAGATGGTCCCCAAGATTTCCAGCCCCTGGTAAACACAGACCTTCTGTCAGTTATTCCATCAGATACTAATCTAGGTGCTGCTATGAAGGGATTTTGTAGATGTAATCAAGTTCCCAAATCAGTTGACCTTGAGATAGGGAGATTATCCACGCAAGCCTGACCAAATCACGTGAGTCCTGTAAAAACAGAGTTTTCTGCAGCTGAACGCAAAAGAGGCAATTCATGCACTCTTGCTGCACTGGAAGAAAGCAAACACGCAGGTTATGAACTGTTAGTGGGGCTACCTGGAAAGGAACTATAGCTGACAGTAAGAAAACAGTGACCTCAGTCCCGCAACCACAGGAACTGAATTCTTGAATGTACTTGAATGAGAACCCTTTGCTCCCCAAGAGAATTCATCCTCGCTGACATCTGTCTTCAGTCTTGCGAGACATAGCAGAAAATCCAGCTAAGCCAACCTCAGACTTTCCAATCTCAGACTTTCGAGCTGCAGAAACTGAGAGATAATGTGTTGTATTGTTTCAAGCTACTATGGGTGTGGTAATTTGTTATGCAGCAATGGAAAACTCATTCTATATTCACTGCAGAGATTTAAGAAATACCAAAGAGTTAAGTAGAAGGAAATAAATATCACCCATAATCTTACCATTCAAAGGTAACTGTGTTGACATTTTTGGTGTATTTGTTCCTTTGCATTTCCAAATCCATGTTCAAAATTGGTAACAACCATAACCCACCCAGTGTGAAGAAAGACTTCTCATCCGGTGATGGGGCACCTGTCCAAGAACTGGAGGGAAAATGACTGTCACGAGGGCATGAACTGTACCTTGCTCAGGTCCTCCTCTGTTGTCCCCAGCACAGACACACATACACTCAATGTACAGCTGTATATATGTATCTCAAATTGAGGTGGAGTGGCCTAATTCAAATGGAATGTCAGAAGCACCAATGTGTCATTGACAGAAGATCCCAAGGCCCTAATATCGATAAACATGCTTGGGTCTGATGGTATGTCCAGAGAAGGCTCACGAAATAGCAATGGGAGGAAACAGCTTTAACAAAAAGCATTTATTTCAGCTCTCCCAACTCAGTGGCAGATGCTTCTGGTTCCAGACCTCTTCCCTCCTGCCAAATTTGTCAGATGAATCTGCAGACACGAGGGTCTGTTGCCATTTCGGGATCAAAAGGCACACTTCCACCTGCTGTCAGATGTCTGATCCTAAACAGGCACCAGGTGATTGGATGTGACAGACATCATATCCAACACAAAAATCATTTCCAATCACCTGAGAACTACCCCCCCTTCACCTCGTGTTCAAACTAGATAGAATCTAGAGCTTAAATCAGGCAGAATCTCTGCTCAAGTATATATATTTTTTTTCAGGTCACATATATTTCTAGCCAAATGTATGCAGATTGCTAATGAGAAAGCACAGGCAAACACTATTAGAAAGGGAAAAGCTATTGAAAATTTATTAACCAGTGGCCCGTAGGTAGTTCTTTTGTAATTTATTAGCCTAATTCAGACCTTGTAACTTCCTGAAAACCGATGTTCTTAGATAACATCGATCGAGGCTGGTCCTATAATGGGAGAGAGGATGTATGCCGAATACACACCTTTTTAGGTAAAGTAAATCATCTCTGCATGGTAGAAAATAATCAAGCCACACTCTCTCCCTCGGTGAGATAATTCATACCCCTATCTTCAACTGTCTCAAAAATGTTCATAATGCTTCCTGCATGACAGTACTATCGTAGGTCAATATTCTGGTTATCAGCCAAAAATTTGGTGATGTAAAACAATGGTTGTATTATGCTCATGGGTTCTATGGGCCAGGAATTCAGTCACGGCACAGTGGATTCAACTTGTCTCTTTTCCATTATGTCTGGAAATTCAGCTGAGAGGACTGGAATGGCTAGGGGTGACTCAAATCTTAGGGCCTAAAATCATCTGGAGACTTCTTTGCTAGGTGCCTTATACCTGGGCTAGAATGACATGAATGGCTGGGGGCTCACTGGGCACCCTCTCTCTCTATATATATATACATATATATGTATGTGTGTGTATATGTGTGTGTGTATATATACATAAACAGAGACTCAGAGGCTCAGACCTCTCCAAGTGGCACCTCCAGCCATAGTTCATTTGGGTCATTTGGGTGTTGGTCTCAGGAAGCACTAGTAGGGGCTGGAGAAGTGAGGCAGGAAGGAAACAAAGCCAACTCAGGATGAATTAACCAGCAGGTCTGAGCTGTGGATAACCAGGGCTCAATGTCACGGGCAGCTAAGTGATGCAGTGTAGAATATGTCCATTAGTTATCTCAGCTGAGATACAAGGTAGCTCAGCTATTTATCTACCAATTCTTCACAGTCACTGGTTGCGAGTTTCTTAGGGGGCTGGGGTGGTAACTCCCTGACACTTTCAGAAGGTTCTCATTGCCAGAGGAAGCCTCCTTGCAAGAAGAAGCAGGTGCTTGAAGTTGGAAGCTGTGGGCTTGGCATGCATAGCAATGTTGAGAGCTGAGCAGATGTGTTGGGGCACCAACAGGGTCTGCTACAGGACGTTCACCATACCTTAATTTTAGTACCAATCATCTAGACATGGAATTCAGGTGGGTTGGTGTAGCTTCTTCCCTAAACTATGAATTCCTTGAGGGCACAATTCCTGTGTCTTTTTCATCTTTGAATCTTTACCATCGAGACTGGAATCATGCATATAGGAAGTCCCCCAAAATTACGGATGACAGAATAAAAAATGCATTCATATCTTTAGTTCAAATCTCTCTTTCAAGAGATTGCCCATAAATTCTTACTATCTAAATTTTTACCACCTTGGAAACTTCAAAGTTTGTGTATATATTAGCCTATCTGTTTTTCATACTATGCTGCAAAACTTTAATGCTGATTCCCTTCCTGTATTTACTCTCTCCATATATGGGTCTATTATTTACTAGTTACCATGGTAGAAACTCTTGATCCATCTTTGACCTCTTTGTCCCCTAGAAACTCCCACATGCATATTTTGCTATGTATGTTTTGGGAAGTTCATTCCATTCCCCCTTTAGCCATTACTCTCTGTTACTGCTTCTAGATCCAATGCATATCATCTCTTGCTAGACTATTGCTAAAATTATCTGACTGGTCTTATTGCCTCAAATGTCTCCTGAAAATCAAATGTGTGATGAGTATACTCCAACTTAAAATGCTTCAGTTGTTCCAAGACCAGCTCTCCAAGAAGTTCTCAAAACAGAGTTACACACGGACCAGCACAAGAAAGACCCACGAATGTAAAGCTACTCAAGAGATAAAGATCAAATCCCAGTTATCATAATGGCTCAAGAGAGAATAATCCTCTCATTAAATGTGAATGGCTTGAATTCCCCACTCAAGAGACATAGACTGGCCCAATGGATAAAAAAACACAAGCCAAGTATCTGCTGTCTTCAGGAAACTCATCTAACCTGCAAGGATGCATTTAGA
>CM052447.1:16853009-16912969 GCA_028533085.1 Varecia variegata
GTCGCCAATCAAATCCCAGCTTCTCTGAGTTGTGTGAACTTGGGCAAACTACTCAATCTCTGTCTACAAAGTCAATAATGGTACTAAACTCCTAGGATTGCTGTGAGAGTCCAGTGAAATTATCTATGTGATGTACTTAGCTCAATACTAGGCATAAAGTAATCACTCAATAAATATTAACTACTGCATTTATTGAGTGGTTACATTATGCCACGCTAAATTGTTATTATTATCATTATTAGTTGTCTTTTACTGATGCCTGTTCTATCATTAGACTGTATTCCTTTGGGTTATGCTAGTAGATGTATTTTGAAATTCAAATACCTCCCCCAGAAGAAAGGTATTTCATATCAGCTTAACGTATCATTTATTAAGGGAATTTATCATGAAGTCAGTGATGACTGGGGAAAGAGAAGACAGGGAAAGGGAATGACCCCAAGGGGTCGTGTGGTGGTGGGGGTGGGTATGCTGGGTAGAGCCCAAGAGTATGACCTGTGAAAAATAAACTTGGTAAAAGGGGATCTTGAAATGTAGAGTTCTGCAGACACGAAAGCTACAGGTAAGGCTAGGTAGTGGTTTGGAAGAGTTAACTTGAAGAAGGCAGAGGAGAACAGACATTCCAATCAGTAGCACAGACATAATTAATAACCAGATATCTGGAGCCAGATTGTCTGGGTTTATATCTTGTCTTTTCCATTTAATAACTATGTGACCTTGGACAAGGCATGTTTCCTATCTGTGCCTCAATTTTTCCATCTGTAATATAAGAATAAACATAGTACCAACTTTATAGGGTGCTTGTGAGAAATCAATGAAAGTGTATGTGTATACATACACACACACACATATTCTTACTTTATGGCACAAATAATAGCAGAAGAGCACTGCCCATGGTTAGAATGTACTACTACTGTTGACAATAATTATAGAAAATACACTATAGCTCTTTATATATATATATATGCGCATGACATATATGTGTGTGTGTAAATATATGTATTCTGACATTTTTACCCTGAAAATTACATTGCAGATCATATCAAAAACATTCAGAGGTTCCTGATGAACTAGAGGGCAAAGCCTAAACTACAGGAGAGCCCTCAGGTCCAACTCTGACTAAATTTGGAGCCAATGGAGACAAGTGATTTATCTAAATTTTAAATGCAAATAAAAGATAACTTTTAATGAAACAAAGCATGATTTTCTTTCATTGGAAACCATTTTAAAAGACTGAAAGGCTGCAACACTAATGCAGCAATTTCAAAAATCCTATGGATGGGATGGGAGAGATTTGGGAATGGAGAGGAAAGAAGGGAGACTTACTACTGCCGCTCAAACCATGCTACCCAGACAGTGTTCTGCCTGCTTGGAAGGAGAACTCCAAGTGGAAGAATGGCAAGTTGTCCTTACCCCCAATTTGTCAATACTGCCACACCCCAGCCCAGTCACTTGGTGACCTCTGCTGGCATCCCTTAGGTAATACACAGTTGGTGCCGGTGGTTCCTGATGAGCCCTCCTGGGAGAGTATTTTTGGCCCAATAATATGTCTTTGGATACTATGGCCCAGATCTTCATTTTTCTATTATTCTCCAGTAAAAAGAAGCAGGGTTCCATAGAGAAATGGCTGGTTCCAGGGATGGACAGGGAAAACCCAAGATGAGCCTGGAGCTTCTTGCAGTGCCTGACTGTAAAGATGTGCTCAAAACCCAAAAGTGCCTGTATATCCATGTTTATTGCAACATTATTCACAGTGGCCAGGATATGGGGTTGGTCTAGGTGTCTGTCAGTGGATGAGTGGACGAGGAGAATGTGGGGTATATACACAATGGAATCATGTTCAGCCATAAGAAAGAACGGAGGCCTGTCTTTTGCAGCAGCATGAGTGGAACTGTAGGTCATTAAGTTGAGTGGAATGGGATGGGCACCGAAAGACAAATATTACCTGTTCTCACTCATATGTGGGAGTTAAAACAATGGAAAGGTAGCTGAAAGGTAGAAGGTAGAGTAGTGGCTGCCAGAGGCTGGGCATGGGCGTGATGAAGAGAGGTTAGATAATATGTGCATACACAGAGAGAAAGAGTAAGTTTTAGTACTTGACAGCACAGTTGGGTTCCTATAGTTAACAATAATTTATGTATATTTCAAAATAGTTGGAAAAAAAGACTTGAAATGTTCCCAACACAAAGAAGTGATAAATATTTGAGGTGATGGACATCCTAAATACTCTGATTTGCTCATTATACATTATATGCATGTATGAATATAAGACATGTACTCCATAGATATGTAAAATTATAAAATAAAATGAGAAGAAACAAATAACAAATCATACATTATCTGTTGTCCCACCGCCACTATTCTAATGTGCAACTTTTGGTAGCATAAATCTTTTTTGTTCCTGAGAAATCTTCAAAGAATTAGAGTCTATAAGCTTCCCTCGGGAGTTCTTTCTAGTGTTAATGCTTAGTGGCTATATCTAGCTAGATTCAATGGAAAACTCCTATTTATGTAGGAAACAAACCACTGCACATAGCATAGGTGCCATTATCTCATTTAAAAGTGTTTCTTCATGAAAATAAAGCACTACCACCTTTGATAAAGAAAAACGGATGGAGACATATCAAAGAGTCACAGGGTCCAACCTGATAGAGCTGCTAATGGCCAAAGCTGGAGTAATTTGAGCCAAAAATAAATAATGTGGTGTTGGATTACTATACAAAGTACAAAATAAATATACCTATTTATACTGATATATACAAAGAAGTGGATTAATGAATTAATAATAAATAAATAAGGAGCAAAATTTCCTTACAAAAGGATTCCAAATATTGTAGGTATATATTAAGTTGTAGGAGGTGAAACTTAATCCCTCACCTTCTTTGAATGTAGGTAAAATTAGTGACTTTCTTTTTGTGTATATGTGTTTACTTATTTTTTTTATTTCAGAATATTATGCGGGTACAAATGTTTTGGATACATGAATTGCTTTTGTACAGTTTGAGTCAAAGTTATAAGTGTACCAATCACCCAGATAGTGTGCATTGTACCCATCAGGTGTATATTTACCCGTCCCTCCTCCCTCCCACCTGCTTCGTTTGAGTTTTACTTCCATATGGGCACATAGGTGTTGATCGATTAATTCCAGTTTAATAATGAGTACATGTAGTGTTTGTTTTCTATTCTTGTGATACTTCTTCACTTAGAAGAATGGTCTCTAGTTCCATTCAGATTGTTTCAGAAGGTATTAGTTCGCCACTTTTTATGGCTGAGTAGTACTCCATGGTATACCTATACCACATTTTATTAATCCACTCATGTATTGATGGGCACTTGGGTTGGTTCTACATCTTTGCAATTGTGAATTGTGCTGCAATAAACATTTGAGTGCAAGTGTCTATTTGATAAAATAACTGTTTTTTCCTTTGGCTAAATACCCAGTAGTGGGATTGCTGGGTCAAATTGTAGGTATACTTTCAGTTCTTTGAGGTATCTCCTTACTAATTCCATAAAGGTTGTACTAATTTGCAGTCCCATCAACAGTGTATAAATGTTCCTTTCTCTCCTCATCCATGCCAGCAACTGTTATTTTGGGACTTTTTAATAAAAGCCATTCTCACTGGAGTTAGGTTATATCTCATTGTAGTTTTGATTTGCATTTCCCTGATGATTAGAGACGTTGGGCATTTTTTCACGTTTATTGGCCATTAGTCTATCTTCTTTTGAAAAGTTTCTGTTCGTATGTTTTGCCCACCTTTTAATGGGGTTGTTTGAGTTTTTCTTACTGATTTGCTTGAGTTCTTTGTAGATTCTAGTTACCAGTCCTTTATCAGATGTATGGCATGCAAATATTTTCTCCCAGTCTTCAGGTTGTCTATTCGCTCTAATGATAGTTTCCTTAGCTTTGAAGAAGATTTTTAATTTGATTAGGTCTCATTTATTTGTTTTTGGTGTTACTGTGATTGCTTTTGGGGTCTTCTTTATAAATGCTTTGTCTAGGCTGATATCTATAAGAGTTCTTCCAACATTTTCTTCCAGAATTCATATTGTTTCATGCCTTCGGTTTAAATCTATTATCCATCTTGAATTAATTTTTGTGAGTGGTGAGAGGCTCAAATCCTGTTTCAGTCTTCTATATGTTGCTCTCCAATTTTCCCAGATTTAGTGACATTCATCCAGAGAAAAAAGTATGGAAAGGGGGAAAATAATAGCTTCACTGTGGAGAGAGCTGGTAGATACTACCTGAACCGAACGGTCAAGGTTAACATCACCAGCAAGGAGTTATGTCAATATTTTCTACCCCCTGATGTGATATGGTAAGAAGGGGACTTCATCCCTGTGGCTTTCTTTCCACAAAAGCCACAACCCCAGTCTCATCATGAAGAAAGCATCAGACAAACACAATAATCAGGGACATTTTATAAAATGTAAAACTAACCAGTATTCCTCAAAACTGCCAAGGTCAAGTAAAACAAGGAAAGACCAAGAAGCTGCCACAGACCAGAGGAGGCTGGGAGACGAGGCCCCTAAACACAACGTGGCCTCCTGGATTCTATCTTGGAACAGAAAAAAGAACATTACTGGAGAAATCTGGTAACACCTGAATGAAGTCCTGAGTTTAGTTAAAGGCATATAACAATGTTGGTTTCTACATTTTCACAAATTTACCACGGTGATGTGAGATTCTAACATTAGGGGAAACTGGGTGAGGCATACAGAGGAAAATTCCTTGTACTATATTTGTAACTTTTCTGGATATCTAAAATGATTGCAAAATTTAAAAAATGCTTAAAAATAGTTATTGAGGAAGCTCAGACCAAGAGAATTCAGCCTCATGGGCACCAAAAGATTTCTGATAGACTACCAGGATCTTGTCTCTGTGTTTGGGAAGGTGAGGGCCAGGTGGTGGATCAGCAATGTCACGACAGGCTGGCCATGAATTCACTCCAAGGAAGGCACCTGCCCAGTCCATCAGACACACAATGGGAGGAGTTTCATACCCTGTTCAGAAGGCTCACCTGTGGTCCTTCCATGAGAAAAATAAAAAGCTTATCAATGTGCATTTGTGCTAAAAGACAATGAAAATGGTCCTTTTTTTCCTAGAATTTTTTATAATATGCATTTGCAAAGTTTGTCTCAGTAGCCAAATAGCCAAGGTGGAAAGAAAGAGGATAATATTAAAATTAAGAAAGGACTTTTTAGGATGGTGTGATAGCAATTTCATTTCTGCTATTGAACCCTGCTCACCAAACAACTTTTCCCTCAGAAACCAGAGATATAAATTGATATCCCACTTGACCTATCATTAGCATTTGATATAGCTGATTGCTTGTTCCTGCTTAATGCATTTTCTTCACTGGCCTTCATGCCACAGCTTCTTGGTTTTCCTTCTATTTCACTGGTCAATCCTTGGTCTCATTTGCTGATTTTTTTCTGTTCTCACCAACATTGAATGTTGGAGTAAACTAGGGCTTGAACTTTGTCTCTCTTACCTTTCTACAGTCACTTCCTTTGTCATGTCATCCAGCCTCACAGCATCGAGATGCCAAAGCCTTCCCAGTTTTATTTCTCCATCCAAGAAGTCTCTTGAACTCCAGATTCACATTCCAAACGCCTACTAGACATCTCTACTTGGATGTGTCTACCAGAACTCTCACACTGAACATGTCCAAATCGGAACTACTAAATTCCCCATTCCCCCTACCACCACCCCCAAAATTCCTGCTTCCCCATCATGGTGACTCAATTCTTCCAGTTGTTCAAGCCATAAATCTTGCAGTCATCTTTGACTCTTTTCACTCTCCCACAACTTACAGGAAATCTTGTTGGCTCTACCTTCTAAATATCCAGAATCTAACACCTGCTAGCTGCCACACCTCCCACCCTAGTCTGAGCCACTCTGACCTCTTGCCAAGATGACTGCAGTGATTTTTTTTTTTCAATAGGTGATGGATACGTTTATTACCTTAATTGTGGTAATGATTTCACAGATGTCCAAATTCATCAAATTGTATCAAATTGTATACTTTAAATCTGTTCAGTTTTTGTATATCAATTATACCTCAATAAAGCTGTTGAAAACAGAGAAAGAATATATGCACACCAAAGTTTAAGAAGTCTTGCATTAAACATTTTTAAATTTAAAGGGACATAATGAAGAGTAATAAACCAAACAACTTCATTTATGTAAAACATTTTTGATAGCTTCTTACAGAAAACACATCTCAGTTTACTCTCTACCAATAATATGTCAATGGTTTTCACCTATGGATGCAGAGTGAGATCACCCAGGGCTCTTAAGAACACAAACAAACATACAAACAAATAAGCAAAAGACCCTGATGCCCAGGCACCATTCATGGAAGTTTTGAATGAATTGGTCTGGATGGAGTCTAGGCACCGATAGTATTTACAATCTGTGATTTCTAACTGGTCTCCCTGCTTGACTCCCCCTACAGTTAACTTTCAGCTGGCAGCCAGAATACATCAAATCATGTCACTTCTTTGCACAAAACCCTGCCATGGCTCCTCATTTCACTTGGAGTAAAAGCCAGAATACTTACTAAGGCCCTGTATGATCTGGCCTTGGGTGCCTCTCTCCTGCACTCCCATGACGCCCTTTCTCCCTAGCTCCCTCTGCTCCATCTATAATACCCTCCTAATGTTCCTCAAACCTTTCCAGGTTGTTCTCCCTGCCTCTCACTCTCCTCCTGCAGATACACACACATATAACCTCAAATTGTAGGGTTTCCAGATATAATAAAGGACACCCAGTTAAATTTGAATTTCAGACAGTGACATGGGACATGCAACTGGGGACATATTTATACTAAAAATTATTTATGGTGTATCTAAAATTGAAATTTAACTAGGCACCCAGTATTTTTATCAGCTAAATCTGGCAGTTGTACTTAAATGTCATTTTATCAACGAAGCCTGCCTTTGTCCTCGTCTCTAAAATTACTTTAATCCTTCTCACATACTCTGCTCTCTTTTTTTTTTTTTTGATAAACAACCTGATGTGCTATATAGTTTACTCATTTACCACATTAATCTTCTGTCTCCCTACGTCACAATGCAGAGATTCAGAGAAGGGATCATTCATTGCTATATCTCAGGCACCTACTACTCTGCTGGCACCCAGTAGGTGCTCAATTTGTTGAATAAATGAATATCTTGAATATCTTAAGGGATTAAGAGTTATTGAGCTTCCTCATCACAGCAGGCATTGTGGTAGGTGTCTGGGATACTCACAATAACCCTGTACAGTACATTTTATCTCTTTTGCCTAGTCAAGGCTCAGAGAGGTTTGGTGATATGCCTAAGGTCACACAGCTAGTAAGCTGCGGTTCTAGGACATGAATCCAGGTCTGCCCAACTCAGCAAGCCACTCTCCTTTGGCTGTGCCAGATAAAAATCAGGCAGATCTTGTCAAGAGGAAATTGCTTGTTATTTATTTTTGGTGAGAATTTATACAAGAGTTCCATTTGGGGTGTGGTGAGTATTTAATTCAAGAAAACGATCCTCAGATGATTGTCCTTAGCTTGCACTAAATGTCACTTTGCAGATGTATGGGACAGAACACTAGTGATTGATCTCCACAGCTCTGTGGGCCCCTGCCCTACATCATAGCTGCCTGGATTCACTTGCCTCCTCTCACGTTCAAAGCACGCATTTGTTAAATTGTTTCAAGATGTCTCCAAGGTACAATTGTGTTTTATAGTTACTGTCAAGCCAAACTATTTAATGTTAATTTCTTACAACCTACTCCACTGTCAGCTTTTCTCATCCCTGATATTTATTTCCCGGCTAAATGTGCATTTATTTGTTGACATTTTTATTAAATTAGACTGTAATAAATCTGTCTGCATTTATATCTACTTTCCTTTCACACTCAAGAATTCAAAATAAATTGATGTGTTTATTAACTGGGTGACCAATCACCCAGAGCAGTAGTAAAGGGCAAGTCCTGTGATGTTACAGCATGGGGCGGGGGGACAGAACCTGCAAAGCCCCTCTGTGGTGTCTGGGCACATCTTGAGGTCCCAGATTGGTTCTGACGCTTTGGATAAGGACCTCCAGAGAGACAGACAAAGAAGACATGGCCCTCCATCCCATGAATCACTGAGAACTTGGAAAGGGGGATAGGATTCCAAGAGAAACCTTGATGAGTGAGTGAGGAGCCTGGGAAATGATCTCAATCTCCTGTTGCTTCATGAGCAAGTGCGATAGAGTGATTAGGAACATAAGCTTGGAAGTCAGACAGATCAGAGCTTGAATTCCAGCTTGCCGGCTTGCCATCTAGCTTTGGGTAAGTTACTTAACCTGAAATGTCTCATCTATACATTGGGGATAATTATAATACCAACCACATAGGGTAATTCTAAAGATCTAATAAAATAAGGCATATATATGCTTAACATCATACAATTGTGCATGACTGTTATTATTATTTTCTTACTCTGCTCCAGATTCCAGTTTCTTCTCCTACTTGACTCTGCCTGTTTTCTGCTGCCATCCCATAGTATATTTGCCCATCCTGAGTTGTCTGCATGGGAGCCATGATTCTGAATTATGACTGAGTCGAGTGAAACGTGGAGGGCCTCCTTTCAAATCCAGGTCAAGATGTTCCCAGTGCAGTTAAGAAACCCCGAGGAGCTCCAACAGCATAGATTATTAGAGTAAGCCTCAACTTTGAAGACAGAGGACTTCCCACACAGACCCTAGAGAGTTTTCCAGACTTGCAATAGGTTGGGCAAGCTGGTTTAATTTCCCAGAAACTCAGAATGCCAATCTATAAAATGTGGGACAATATCTCATTGGCCTGCTGCCTCCCACCTAATTGCTTGGTAAGCTGCAAAGTGCTGGACAGATGTTCACGCCTATCTTTTTCACCAATCTAGGCTTTATGAGAAATGATGGAAGAGAAACTTTTGTAGAATCCAAATTTGGGGAAGGAACAAAAAGGACAATGATTATGTTTTGTAGTTACTAGGATGATCTTGACTGGCTACGGTTTGGGGGGCAGTAGAATGAATTGATAGTGTCCTTGGAGAATCTGCACACTTTTATCACAATGTTATGGACATCTTCAAATCTGACATAGAATGAAAAATACAGTTGGCTATGAGTGGCTTTCAAAAGTTTGGTTTCACTTTAATTTTATACTAAATGCATAATCAAAAGTTATATAGAATTAATGCAGCTAAAGAAGCATGTTCTTGCCCCATGAAATGGGCCATATTAATCTACCAACAGTGAGGATATGATTTCTGTAATAAAAGATTAGCTTCCTTAGATGTATCGAAGGTTTGAGTCATTGCCTAGCAAATTACCTGCTTACAAACACATATGCCAGCATTAAGTCCTAAAAGCTAAACTGTATATAAGACTTATGCAAAACAAGTGTGGATGGAAAGGAAACTGGAATAAAAAGCTTTGAAAGGCAATCTAACAAATCAGAGAGAACATGTGATTCACATGCTGGTGCCCCCTCCCCCCAAAAAATAAACAAAAAAGAAAGGAAGGAAGAACACTGGTGTAAGAGTTAGAAGTCTTGCTGCATGGTAACTCACATAAGCCTCGAGTCTTGGTTTCCTCATCCATAAAAGGGGTAGTATCCCCTTCTGGGGTTGCTGTAAGCATCAAATATGCATGAGATGGGAAAGTGTTTGGGAAAATCCAAAGCACTACACAAACGTAAGGAGCTATTGGAAACAAATGAATAAATTAAAAGGTCAAGAGCTTGATTGAGATAATTTCCAACTCTCCATCCTTTCACATATGTGGTCTTGCCTTGCCTTTTTCAGCTTCTAGGGGCCCGCTACATTCCTTGGTTCATGGTCCCTTCTTTGAATCATTCTAATCTCTTGCTTCCATTGTCACAACTCCTCCTAATGACTCTTATCTCCTGCCTCTCTCTCTTATAAGGACCCTTGTATTACATCAGGCCTGCTGGTTAACATAGGATAATTTCCTCATCTCAAGATCCTTAACTTAATTATAAATGCAAAGTCTCTTTTGCTATATAAGGTAACATTCACAAATTCCAGCCATTAGAACACAGATATTTTTGGGGACCCATTATTCATCCCATCATAGCTGCAAACAAACAAAGAACTTTGTCTTCCCTGTCCAATATCATAGACCTGGAGCCTAGCACCGGCCCTGATACCCAGCACGTCCTCAGAAGGCATCTGACGCTGGATGGGTGAATGCCAAGTCCAGTGTCACTGCAGCCTTGTAAACATGTCTGGGGACAGGCTCTCATGTGAATGCTGCCATACAAAACAAAGCTGCAGTTCAGAACAACGTTGTTGCCCCTTATGGAATATGTATCTATTCATATCGAAAACTCCTTTGCAACAGCAAGCAGAGTTCTTACTCGAAATCTATATGGTGCCTTTATCAGCATCTGCTCCAGCCCTGAACTTTCAGAGTAGATCTTCCCATGAGATACCCTCAGTAATAAAACTTTTCACCTGCTGTTTTCACAAAGAATTGGATCTAAATGAGGAAAGGGAACTAATCCTAAATGCCCACATTTGCAGCTAAATAGTGCCTTATTTCAAAATGATATAACTACACCATTAGTATTTGAGGCAATTGATGTTATAAAGCTTTCCCCTTGGAGGTTGTGTCTGGAGGAATATATTAATAACATGTCTTAGTCTATTCATGCTGCTATGACAAAATATCTGAGACTGGGGGATTTATAAACAATAGAAATTTATCTCTCTCTTCTGGAGACTGGGAAGTCCAATACCAAGCCACTGGCAAGTTTGGTGTCTGGTGAGGGCTGCTCTCTGCTCCCAAAATTGTGCCTCATCACTATATTCTCTGGAGGAGATGAATACTGTGTCCACACATGGTGGAAGGGAAGGAAACACCAGGCAGCTCTCTGCAGCCTCTTGCATTAATCCCATTCATGATAGCAGAGCCCGTACGGCCTAATCACCTCCCAAAGCTCCCCCCCCTTACTATCATCACCTTTAGGTTTAGATTCCAACATAGCAATTTTGGAGAAACACGTACATTCAAACCATAGCCTAACAATATAATGTAGATTATTCAGAAAGAATTGCATGGAACCCACGCTACAAACCAATATATTTGCAAGTGTTGTCCTTTGGAAAATTTTTCTTTGCTCAAACTGAGAAGAGTATGACATTGCATACATTTCTTATGGCCAGTCTGACACACACACTTGACAAACCCATCCTTTGTATGTGTAAGGCCTGATACCTCTTATGTCCTACATATTCTAAAAGGGTTGAGGTCTCCACTGTACAGATGAAGATCAGAGGCTCCGAGAATAAAATACGAAGACAGCAGAGACAGCATCGGTATTAGAAACTGGATCTCCTGGCTTTCTAGCCAGGGCTGTTTCTTTCCGATTCACTGCAGACAGATATGCCCACGCTCCTTCCAGGATAGGATTCTCCAAGCCCAGGGGAAGGTCTGAAAAGGGCTGTTTGCTTATAGAATTTGCAGGACTTAACTGTAGAACTCAAGTGTGGTGGAAATGTCTGTGTCTTGGGATTCCTAGACCTGCATAAAAAGAGGCACTTAGAGCCAGCCTGTGTCATTCTGATCCGAATCAACCAGGGTTGCCCTTAGTAGCGAGTACGATGAACATGCAGGTGGGAAGAGGGGAGTGATGCCTGGGGAGACGTGGGGACACTAGAAGTGAGTCACTGTCTTTATCGGCTACCTCAAAGGAAAATTCTCATTTATAGAACAGGTTACATTTGCTGCTAACTTCAGGCAGGGCTTCTGACAAGCCATGGAAGAATTTCTCTCTTTCTTTTTTAATGGAAATTCAATCTAGTCTGACGCTGGAAAGCACATGCCCATCTACAATGGCAAGTGACAGGAGCAGCAATGCCTCAGGTGTCCGTTCAGGCAAACAGGGTCCCAGCCATGCGCCATTCCCACGTGAGCACTTTGACAGTCAGTCCCCTCGCGTTGTCACCATGGAAGCAGTGGGAAATTGTTAATGTGTACACACACTTCAGGGTAGGGACCAGGAAAGAGCCTCTTCAAATTGCGCGTTGGAGACCTTTTGTGGTTAATTCAGACCAGCACACTCAGCTGATGGACTGAGGGTTTTGTACAGAGCCTGGGAGTTGGGAGGATTGAAATTCATATTCTTTCTCTCTCTTTCTCTCCCCGTCTTCTCGTACTCATGAACTTGGACACACGTTGCTCTTCTCTTTTGCAAAGCAGCTGGGGTGCAGAGGAGAAAGCATGCAGAGAGTCAGGGTGCCCAGCTTTGTGTCTTCACTATAACATCCCATGGCTCTTAACTTTGTAAAAGACATGGCCCCTCTCCAGAATCCATTTCCTTGTCCGTCAAATGAGAGACCTGGTGGGTTGTGACGGTTCTTCTTCCTTTGTCTTTTCAGAATTCACTCTTATGCCCTTTGTTTTGTAACACTGTCCCTTTTATTTTGGGAAACTCTCCCTTCTCTGTGGCCCCTAAATGTTCCCTACACCCGCATACATGCCCTTGGCCTGGGGGTGCACAGGAGGTGAAGGCTCGCTCATTTGCAGCACCCCGCTCCCTGGCCAGTGAAGAATTCAGGGAAAATGATTCCAGTAGAGCCGGTGAGACTTGCCTGGCTTCTAAGTCTGGCTCTGCCACTTGCTGCTGCGTGAACTTGGACAACTTATATAACTCCTCCATGTCTCAGTTTTCTAAGTACAGATAATTATAGTGTCTCTCTCACAAGATTGTGTAACTTAATACAAGAACGAGGACAGGCAAACCTTCCTTTATGACACTTTGTTCTACTGTGCTTCACAGATAGTGTTTTTTAGAAATTGAAGGTTTGTGGCAACTCTGTAACAAGCAAGTCTGTTGGTGCCATTTTTCAAACAGTATGTGCTCACTTCTTGTCTCTGTGTCACATTTTGGTAAGTTCTACATTATGGCAAATTTTTTCATTATTCTTATATCTGTTATGGTGACCTGTGATCAGCCATCTTTGATGTTACTATTGTGATTGTTTGGGGGCACCACAAACACACCCACATAAGATGGCAAACACAATTGACAATAAGTGTTGGGTGTGTTCTGGCTGCTCCGCAGACCACTGTTCCTCCATCTCTCTCTCTCCTTGGGCTTCCCTATTCCCTGAAACACAACAATACTGAAATGAGGCCAACTAATAACCACGCAATGGCCTCTAAGTATTCAAGTGAAAGGAAGAGTTGCACATCTCTCACTTTAAATCAAAAGCTAGAAAGGATTAAGCTGAGTGAGGAAGGCATGTGGAAAGTTGAGTTAGGCTGAAAGTTAGGCCTCTTACACCGAACAGTTAGCTAAGTTGTGAATCCAAAGGAAAAGTTCTCGAAGGGTATTAAAAACGCTACTCCAGTAAACACATTAATGATAAGAGAGTGAAACAGCCTTACTGTGGATATGGAGGAAGTTTGAGTGGTTTGGATAGAAGGATCCAAGCAGTCACAGTATTCGCTTAGGCCAAAGATTAATCCAGAGCAAAGTCCTAACTCTCTTCAATTCTATGAAGGCTGAGAAAAGTGAGGAAGCTGCAGGAGAAAAGCTTGAAGCTAGCAGAGAGTTCACAAAATTTAAGGAAAGAAGCCCTCTCTATAGTATATAAGTACAAGGTAAAATAGCAAGCACAGGTGTAGAAGCTGTACCAAGCTATCCAGAAGATCCAGGTAATATCACTGATGAAGGTGACTGCACTTAACAATAGATTTTCAGTGTAGACAAAACAGCCTTCTATTGGAAGAAGATGATATTTAGCACTTTCATAGCTAGAGAGGAGAAGTCAACGCCTGGCTTCAAAGCTTCCAAGGACAGGATGACTCTCTTGTTAGGGGCTAATGCAGGTGGTGACTTTAAGTTGAGGCCAATGCTCATTTATTATTCTGAAAATACTTGGACCCTTAAGAATGATGCTGAATCTACTCTGCCTGTGCTCTAGAAATGGAACAACAAAGCCTGGATGACAAAACATTTATTCACAGCATGGTTTACTGAATATTTTAAGCCCATTGTTGAAACATAGTAATCAGAAAAAAAGATTCCTTTCAAAACATTACTGCTCATTGACTATGCACCTGGTCACCCAAGAGCTCTGATGGAGATACACAAGGAGATTAATGTTGTTTTCACACCTGCTAATACAATCTCCATTCTTCAGCCCATGGAGTCATTTCAACTTTCAAGTCTTATTATTTAAGAAATATATTTCATCAGGCTATAGCTGTCATAGATAGTGATTTCTCTGATGGATCTGGGCAAAGTAAATTAAACTTTCTGGACAAGATTCACCATTCTAGATGCCATTAAGATCACTTACGATTCATGGGAGGAGGTCAAAATATTCACGTTACCAGGAGTTTGGAAGAAGTTGATTCCAACACTTTTGGGTGACTTTGAGGGCTTTAAAACTTCAGTGGAGGAAGTAACTGCAAATGTGGTAAAAATAGCAAGAAAACTAGAATTAGAAAGAGCCTAAAGATGTGACTGACTTGCTGCAATCTCGTCATAAAACTTGAACAGATGAGGAGTTATTATACCTCTTATGGATGAGCAAAGAAAGTGATTTCTTGAGATGGAGTCTACTTCTGGTGAAAATGCTGTGAATCTTGTTGAAATGACAACATGGGATCTAGAATATCACATATACTTAGTCGATAAAGCAGCAGCAGGGCTGGAGAGGATTGTCTCCAATTTTGAAAGAAGTTCTTACTGTGAGTCAAATGCTATCAAATAGCATGGCATGCTACAGAGAAATCTGTCATGAAAGGAAGAGTCCATTGGTGCAGCAAACTTCATTTTGGTCTTATTTTAAGAAAGCAGCACAGCCACCCCAACCTTCAGCAGCCACCACCCTGATCAGGCAGCAGCCATCAACACTGAGCCTCCACCAGCAAAAAGACGATGACTTGCTGAAGGCTCTGATAATTATCTGCATTTTTTAGCCATGCATTATTTTTAAATTAAGGTGGGTACATTGTTTTAAAGACAGAAGGCTATTGCACCCTTAATAGACTACAATATAGTGTAAACAGAATTTTTACATGTACTCAAAACCAGAAAATTTACGTGACTCACTTTGTCATGCTATTTGCTTTATTTCAGTGGTCTGGAAGTGAAGCTGCAGTATCTCTGAGGTATGACTGTATAAAGCCAGAAGCACAAATAACCAATAAATGTTAGCTCTACTACTGATTAGTATTATTTTTTGTATCATGATGCAGATATGGAGAGAGAACTCCTCTATTTTCCGGGGTTACCAAGTTGATGTGTGTGAAGTTGCAGGTGCCAGTACCACCTTCCCTGGCAACGTGGAAAAAGTAATCTACAATAGGAGAGAACAAAGATAGATAAAGAAAAGCAGATGATGGGATTAGAGACAGAGCCCCGGTAACTAAATCGCTTGACTCACCTAGACCTGAATATTAGCCCTAGAAAATTCCAGTTACATGGGCTGATGAATCTCCCCCCCACTTTTTTTTTCCTAAAGCTACCTGAACTGGGTTTCTATCACCTTTAAATCAATAAAAGAGTTTTTATGCAACAATTTCTAATAGTTCATCTATTTTTGAAATTATTTGACTCCATTGTTTTTTGTTACTTATTCTTTATACATGTAGGGCTACCTAAAGTGTAAAGGCGACTTTTCCTGGAAAGAGGATAGTGTTGAGATATCCTCATTGCAACAAAATTGCCCACAGATGCCTAGAGTAGAGAAAGTTCAGGGGACTGATTTGAATTAATGAGCACAATAAATAAATTAACAAACAAAGACCAATATGATGAAATGCATTTAAGCTGAGACCTGAAGTTTGAATAGAACTTAACATAGTGAAGAGTGGAAAAAATTCATTCTCATTGGCAATTGGGGAAATGTAAATCAAGATCACAATAAAATACCATTTTACACCATTGCAATAGCACAAATCAAAAATACTCAAGTATTGTTGACCTTATTGATTTGTGCCATTGAAGAGAATGTGGGACCATGGGATCTCTTGTACATTGTTATAGAGTATAAATTGATTGAGTACTTTTGGACAATGGCCATTATATTGTAAAGTTAACATTCCCATATCCTATAACTCAGCATAATTCCCCTCCTAAAACATATACCAAAGAGTAAGACTTGTGCAGCAGGAAACCTGTATGGGAATGTTCACAGTGGCACTGTTCATAACAGCAAAAACTTGGAAGCAGTCCAAATGCCCAATGGCAGGAGAACGGATAACTACGCTGCAGTACATTCATTCAACAGAATATTATATGACAGTCAAAATGAGTGCAGTATAGCTACTTACAACCAGATGGGTGAATGGGTAGAATTTTGGCAATATGATACTGAATGAAAAATGTCTTAAAGGTTATAAATAGCATGATACCATTTTTATAGATAAAATCATCTGTAATTAAATAACATAAATTTTAGGAATACATAGAAGTGTGGGGGGGGTAGGGGGAAGGAAGGAAGGGAGGGAGGGAGGATAAAGATCAACTTAAGATTCTAATGGAGTTTCTTTTGGATGGAAGGAAGCAGAAGTCAGAACAGTGGAGAATTTCAAAAGTAGATGTTACTCTTTGCATTGGTACTAGTTTGGAAATTAGAATATAAACAAAGAGTTATTTCTTAAGCCAAGGATTATGATTAATCTAATTCTGTGCAACTTTGTCTTAAGAAAAAAATATCTATCAGAAAGAGCATTAAAGATAGAGAAATGGGCTTATTTGAAAGCTCTCTGCACTCCTCCTTGTCCCCTCCCCCCACTACCCATGGCTGAAGCTGGACGCTGTGTGTGTGTGTGTGTGTGTGTGTGTGGGCACACTGCGCACATGCACACGTACATGTACATCAGTGTTTTTGTAAGGAATAGAGGGAAGTCAGGGCTGGAGTGTAAAGTCAGAGAAGTCACAGGGAGCATACGGTTTAGGGCCTTTTAGGCCAAAAGGACTTGGATTTTTATCCCAAATACAATGGGGAGTCACAGAAGGTTTTGAGCACAAGAGAGACACGATCATATTTAGACCGCAAAGGCGAACCTTGGCTGCAGGAATGAAGAATGGATTGGGGAGCGCGGAGGCAGCAGGAATGGAAGCAGAGAGAGGAGGTGAGAAGCTCCTGTACTCCATCTGGCAAAGGAGGCCTTGGTGCCTAGGACCAGGGGGCAGTAGCCAGTGATGGAGAAGAGAAGAGAAGATGGACCCAAGAGAATATTTAGAGAACAAAACTACATCTAAGTTTTCCATTTTGCTCAAGACAAAAAGAATGAAAGGTATTTATCCATAATTCTCCATGCATCATGTCAAGTGACAGATTTATACACTCACCACTGAATATTCAAACATATCCAGTCATTAGGAGTGACTACATTTCACCACAATCCCTCACGAAAGAGATGATCTTTGAAAAGCTTAGGCTAGCAATGCCAGCTAGTGGTTGGTGCCCAAGTTGCTGTAGCTATAATTGGGAAATAACTGAACCATGTACTCATTAGAAAGAAAAATGAATGGCCTCCCCACAACCCTACCCTCAAGTTTATGACTTGGAAACCTACACCATAGGAATTGTCAAAAAAAATTACCCAAAAATGATCAGAAACTTTGATAGCCCTCTCCTGAGTAGGAAAGCAAGCCTCATTATCCTGTTTTTAGCCAGCATGCCTGTAATGCCTCACAATTTTAATTTTCTATTCAGGTTTTTGCGACAATTAAATCAGACCTTGATGAATTTGGAGGAAAAAACACCCAGCACAATGATTATGAGTATTAATTAAGAAGCAAAATAGTGGCTTTGATGAATCTGTGCTTGGTTTGTCCCTTAATTAATTGACTGGCTGCTATTACACTTGGTGGTTGATTGGTTGAAATATTCCATTACAATTTGATACAGTCGGGACCCTTTTTGCAGAAGAGCCTTCCAAGAATGAGGAGACAGTGGGAATAGGAAGTGTGAAAAGGCATACACTTATTTATTATTTTCTTCGTGGGATGCGGAGGGAATTCCTCGAGCAGCTTCTGAGCATATGTCTTCATCCAAGTACAAGGTAACCTGTGTGACTCTGGGGAAATCTGCTTTAGAGGCAGCTAACAACTTACTCACTTTGCTAAATGAAAAGGGGTCGACGGCAGTCCTCAAGGCCATTTTAAACACTTACTAGGACCACAGGTACACACATGAGTGGGCTAAATGCGATGAGCTGGGCTGGCACATCCCCCTGCCTTTGTATCTAGGCAAATGGCTCTGGTTGTCCATCCAAAACATTTTCAGCGAAATGTCTCAGCAAAAGACACAATACAGGGGTGCATTTTCCAGCTCAAATCTGGCTAATTTTTTGGTAACTTCGATTCTTTTCCTCCTGCAAACTGTTTGGACGTTGGTCAAAGTAGCGAATGGCAGCAGCCATGCTCAGGTGTTTTCCCTGCCGCATAAAGACCACACCCTCCCTCCCTTGGCCCTGGAGAAGCAACTGTGAGACATGCTTCAACCAATCAAAAAGTAATTTCCAAAAGACCATTCTGAAGAAACTTTAAATCTGACTCAAAGAAAGAGACTGTTTGAGTCACCCACGTCAGGGATGCTACATCAGTGTGTCAGCTCAGCATCAGAGATCTAGCTTCTGCATTCTATTCTGACACCTGCATCCCACACCTAGATATGAGACCTATCCCGCACTATGCAGCAAGTGCTAAGAAGGAAGGAAAAACTGCCTGCCTGTAGCCAAGCTCTTGCTCATTCTTGCTGATGCAGATGAAATATTTGCTATAATATTTAATAATTATATTTAACAACAATAAATAGTGGCACATTTCAGTGACAATGGAATTAGGATTATTACTTTTGTTTTCTAACAAACCCACATTGTCGGGGGTGGTGGCGGATAGAAAGCTAGATAGTTATAGAACCATATTCTCAATTCCTTAGTGTCTATAAATTAAATCTTATACAAAGTCTATAATTGCTTTAAGTTTCAAAATAGGAATGGGAAATTACTATGGTGGAGGCTGGGCGTGGTGGCTCATGCCTGTAATCCCAGCACTCCGGGAGGCCGAGTCATGAGGATTACTTGAGGTCAGGAGTTCAAGACCAGCCTGAGCAAGAATGAGACCCTGTCTCTACTAAAAATATGTAAAAAAAAAAAATTAGCCAGGCAACTAAAACTGGAAAATATTAGCCGGGCATGGTAGCATGCCTGTAATCCCAGCTACTCGTGAGGCTGAGGCAGTAGGATTGCTTGAGCCCAAGAGTTTGAGGTTGCTGTGAACTAGGCTGACACCATGTCACTTTAACCTGGGCAACAGAGTGAGACTCTGTCTCAAAAAAAAGAAATTACTATGGAGGCTTATTCAGAGGCAGAGTATAATAAGCTATAGGTGGCCTTCACATCAAGTCTAGAAATGTCCTAATAATCATGCATCAGATACCCAATAGCTTATTGAGTAGAAACAGGCTTGCTAGATGGGAGAACACCCATGCCTGCTAAATAATACAGTGGCTCCCTATGAGAAGATTTGCCTTAAGTTAGATTTTTAGGGTCAAACTTGGGAGAGTAAGGACAAAAAGAAAAGGGGTTTTGGTTTTGGTTTTGGTTTTGTTGTTTTTGTTTTGGAATGGCCTACTTGTTATTGTTTCACCTTGCACAGTATTGGATCTTGCATTTTCTGCTCAACGTCTGCCTGATCTGCTCCTCCAGGCTCCTGAGTTTTAATCAACACAGTGTACAATGTCACTCTGACCCTCGTAAGTGGAGCGAAAGAGTGGTGAACATTTTATAAACTGGCTTGCTTTTAAAATCACTTCTAGGTAGAAACCTGAATTTTTGGTGTTGCTAAACACCCATCTCTGTCTGAAGAACCACCCCTTCAATTCAAGGCACTTTAGATGTCATTTTCCCAGACAGATGTAACCTTTCCTCTCTTTGAAGTTTCATACCTCATTACTTTGCAGAATCATATGACATTAAGTTTGGCTACATCTGTAGAGCCAAATCCAGTTTCATGTATCCAATAGGAGTTTAATAAAACCCAGACTTTGCTCTTAGACCCACCTAGATTAGGACTCCGAATCCTTGATATACCAGCTGTATGCCCAGAGAAGAGACTTATCTTTTGGGGGCCTCAGTTTCCTTAGCTATAAGATGAAGATAATAATAGGATGTACTACAGGGCTTTTGGCAGTATTAAATAAGATAATCCACATAAATTATTTAGCACACTCCCTTGCAGAAGATGAGCGCTCAATAAGTGGGAGTTATTAAAATTACTATTAAATTGAGCCCAAATCCACTCCCCATCTGTCCTCTTCACTGGGAGCTCCTTCAATTCAGAGATAAAATGTATTCCTATTTGCAATCCCACTGTTGAGCACTGTACCTGATCCGCCATGCTAGGTGCTCAGTAAATGTTTCCGGAAAAGGTGCATGTTTCAGATGTCTGGCTTATGTCCATCTGTTGACTGTAAGGTTGTAGAATCTTTGATTCCATTGCAAACATCAGAAAAAGAAAGCTAATTGTCTGGATAGAGTCTGCAGTCCTCATTTGTAAGAATTAGAGAATGCTTTTCGTCATTCAGTAGCATAAAGTTACTGTTTAAGTTTTCTATTTTCTGCACCTCCCTCGCCTTTTTTTTGTCTGCAGAAAATAGAGTAGAAGTGAAGTGGGAGGAAAAAAAACAAGTATTATATTGAAATGCTAATCTCATTTCATTAAATGAATTGTGGAGGCTGAGATAGTGATCTGCATCCTCAAAGAATAATTTCTTTAAATACCTTGAGCTCAATATTCCCTTCTGGACAAGTTTTCATCTTTATTCTTTTTTTTTTTTTAAAAAGGCATTAAATTATGTTAAAGCGTCCCAATCAAGATTGGCTTCCAGAGCATCCGAACTTAGAAGGATATATTCAGTGGTAAAGATAAGGTACAGATGTACCCCCAAATCTCCTCTTAAAAACAGCCCTGGCCCTGCCTCCTCTGCTGGGCTTATGTTGCCTGAAGCAGCTCCCCAAAGCTGAGCAGTGCTTATTTCAGGAAACAGCAAATAAACACACTGTTTCAGGTCAAGTCCATTACAAAGTTGGTCAGGGCACCTGCAAACTTCTCTCAGAGGCTTTGGCCCCAAAGCTTCCATATTTATTGGGAGCAAATCCTTATCTAAAAGAGCATCCATTTTAATTCTCTAGGGAGGTTAGCTGCTGATCCAAGTCACATTCTTTATAATGAGCTTGGGGTTGAGTTCATGAAGGTGTTCAAGGCCAGGTCTGTTTTTGCTGTGCCTATGGGTTTGTACTTGAACTTGTGGAAGTCAGATTCAAAGTTATTTTTAATTTTAAGTTTTAAAAGACACTTTAACCTAGAATGAAAGGGTTAGAAGCATGGAAGAGAATAGGTACTTCCTGAAGAGAGAGAAGCCAGGGAAGGCATTAAACAAAGGTGATCTTACAAGAAATGGAAGAGACTAGGACAGGAGGAAAGCTACAGTCCCTCTGAAGGAACAAAATTTTATCCTAGAATAGCAGAGGTCTCTAGAAAATGTTGGGAGAGCAAAAGAGAAAAAAGGAGAGGTAGGAGAGCTACTAAGACAATATAAACTATTAGCTCTATTCAAGAAGGTTCTAGTCCTTTGACATCAAAGGAGAAAATCAGAAACCAAGCCATTCTCTCTGGATGTGTATCAGACAGAGTTCTGAACTGCCAGCAACACAAACCAACTTGTTGATTTAAGCAGAAAATCATTCAACAGAAGGATGCTAATTAGCTGCTGAACCACCAGGAACACCAAACAACACGCTCAGTAGCACTTGCACAGGAACAGCACCCAAATCCACAAGCAGGTCTTTTTATGTCCCACTTGCTGCCACCACCAGGCCCTCGAAGCTCCAGTTTATACCACCATGCCTGAGGCTGGGGATAGTGAGTCCACCGCCAGCAATCGTTCTTGGACCTCTGCGATCATAAGCTCGCTACGACCACCTCTACTGCCAGAGAGAAGTCTCAGGGGTCTCTTCATTTATCTTCACTAGCTCCCATTCAAAGTCTGGGTGTATGTACATGAGAGCTTAGCTCACATGCCTGTGCCCTAGCTGTGGCTATAGCTGGAAAATCAACTTTCTGGCATCTCCCAGCTTCTCTAGTGAGAGACGAGCTCCATGTTTGGCAAACTCCCCAAAGGTAAGAAAAAGAGTTCAGATGGGAAAGCAAAAAATAATGACAAAAGTCTACTACATGATGAAAACTTGAGTTGCTAAAAAATTAAGAATGGGAGAACACAGTCCTGAGAAGTAAATATTAGGTGTTATGACCATGACTGGGCATAGCAGTTTTCAGCACAGGTTGTAGAGAGAGAGAGACCTAGGCTCATTTCTGGTTGCATTATTTCTCTATGTGATTTTTAGGTAAGACTCTTTAACCTCTTTAAGCCTCAGTTTCTCCATCTGCAAAATATGTTTAATAATAAGTTGCTCACATTGCTGCCATGGCATCTGCTGTGACATCTGTTGATTTTGCCTACCTAGAACTTCTTTTCCATCCTATTGTGCTAATGGCGCCTGCCCCTCTATGGAGAACTTATCCAGCATGATCCCTATGGGCCAACCCAACTTGCTTACATTCACGTGGGTGTCATGTGACTCAGGATTGACCAATCATTGCACCCCATTTCCCTGGCCTCAGTGATTGGCTCAGGGATAGGCATGGGACTCAAGTTGGGCCAATCAGAATCCTTCCTGAAACCTTTCTCCTGGAGATGCGGGTGAGGGCTGTTTCTTTCCACCAAGGCTGCCCCATTGTTAGGAAGTGAGTCTGGAACGGCAGGAGGCCATTTTGCCTACCTCACGGAGAATCTCTGCCATAGGTGGAAATAAGAGTTCTGAAGCTATTGTCTGAGTCCCTTCAGCCAGCTGGACACAAAGCCAGCTGCTCCCCTGTGTTTCTCAGTAATAAGAGTCAATACCTTCCTTTTATGCTTAAGCTAGTTTGTATTGAATGCCTGCCACCAACAACCTAAGGAGTCCTGAGGAATCCAGTCACTGAAAGGATTACACGAGATAACGCTAGTAATATGCTCAGTGGGGTGTCTGATATATGTTTTATTTTTGATCTTCTTTGCAATAGGTGCAGGCATTGAGCTTAACTCCAATAAAAACTGTGACATTATTATTTGCGTTGTTCAAGACTTGGCAATATCCTGTATTACCTGTCATTCTCTAGGCTAAATGCATTTTAGACTTTGCTAATAACATTTCCTCTCACTCCCTGCTTTCTTCCCTACAAAGAAGGCAACCTTATCCCAAAACAGTGCCATCTCTGCTCATCTGGGCTGCCCGGGAGAGGGACTCACTGTTTACAACTAAAATGTTTCTGCCACAAATAGACAAAAAAAAGAACAAACTTCCCCGAAAACAATTCACTCTTTCCTGAATGTATTTTACTTTCTCCTCATCACAAATCCTATACTTTTCAAGGCCTAAGTATTGCTGTCTAAAAGTAATCCCTCCCTGACTCTTCGAACCTCCATCAGTTTTCCTCCTTCCTCTACACAGCATAGCATGTAGCGTGCACCAGAGCATTTATTATTTGGTTTCCCATATTCTGTCATCACGATGACTATTTCATGCGTTTGACCCATGTGCCAAGAAGCTGCATTAGACCTTCATTGAGGGTAAGAACACATCTTATGCCTCTTTATAAAGGTCACTTCCTAAAGTGGGGTGGAGCATTGTTGTTCTCTGCAAATAGATGGTAATTGACTAAGTGATCTTTACAAGAAATTTGCTTTTGTGTATGTAAGTGCTCTGAAAATAATTGTTTGTAGCCTGATTTCACAACTGAAATAAATGGATTTTGTGTTCAACCCCACAGATAGCAAAGAATCTGCCCAAGGTAACATGTGAACTGGCAGAAAAAAGATTTGAACTTTCTGGTCTTCTTTTATTTGACTATTCTTTCACTGAGATAGTAGGTGAGTTTAGCTACTTTGACAGTGCACCAGATGCAAAGTTATTTACATTTAATATGACTTATATACTTACTATGTGCTGGTAGTATGTTTCCCTTACATTATCTCATTTAATCCTGTGAGATAAATACTATTGCTCTCCTCTTTTTGCAGTTGAGCAAACTGAGTCTTAGAGAGGTTAAGGGATTTGACCAAAGTGACACAGCTGATAAGTGTCAGAACTGAAAAATTAGCTTAGGACTTTCTGACTTAAAAGACTCATCTCTCAACTACTAGATCATTATGTATCCTCAATAAACAAATAGTTTGTGTCTTGTTACTTCTGCAAAGTCAATTAAAGCCTAGGATTTCATTAGCTTTGATACAATACATTGATACTTTAAGGAAGCCAGAGCTTCACACTGTACTGTTGCCTTTCCCACACTCCAAATGCTGCAAACACCTCTTCACAGCCATATTCCACATTTTGCTCGTTTTTAATGGAATGCTAATTTTATTTGCATTCTCCATACCCAGATTTAGACAAGGTACCTAGTTGAGCATACTTAGATTTTATCTAAATGTACCATATCCCCGGTGAAAAATGTGCTGCCTCAAATGTAATTATGCATTCAGAATAATGTGTATCTCTACTGGGGGCTGATAAATCAATAGTGTATTGGACAATATATTGTCCAATTTTTTGCCACAGACATATTTGAGAAAATGAAAACTTGTCAACTGGTCACACATTAATAATGAATTTGAGGCTTGGATGGAATAAATCTGAGTTGACATTCATTGACCAAGAAGACCTCCAGAGCTTTCTCATCTGTCTGCTACACCCAAAGCTGAGCAGAACCCAAAACAAGTCAATAATGCGACAATAAGGGGAGGCCTGGTGCCTTGGTCCTCCAGAATAGCTTTCATTCTTCATTCAGCAAACATTTATAGAGTGCCTGCAACAGACATGGGGATAGAGAGATAAACAAGACAAGATCCGGCTCTCCTAGATCTGGCATATGAGTGGAAGTGACAGACAAAAAAAGAAATACACAAATTGATATAAGATTATCTCAAATATCAGTGATTGCTATGAAGAAAATAAAACAGGGTATTGGGTTAGGCAGAGGCTGGAGGTGGTGAGGCAGGAGATGGCAATAAATGGGCACATAGGAAAGACCACTCTAAGGAGTAGATACAGGAGCTGAGACCTGCAAGCTGAGAAGGAATCAGTGATGTAAGGAGTGGAGGGAAAGCATTCTAGGGATAAGGCACAGCATGTGCAAAGGAAATCAGGCCAGAGCAGCTGCAGAGTAGAAAGCAGACGGAGACAGAGCAGGATGGATGGCATTAGACAGTTAAGCAGAGGTTTGTTCCTGTAGGACCTGGCAGGTTATTGTAAGAAACTGGAATTTTATTTTAAGTGTAGAATAAACCCACTGGAGGGATTTAAGCCAGAGAATGATGTGATCTGATTTATAAGCTTTCTGCCACTCCAGTCCAATTGCATGTACTTGTCGCAAATTTAAAGTTCTGGAAGAAAAATTAGCTGCAAGTGAGAGCTGCCTTTGCACTAACTGTATTAAACTCTATAGATTTTTTTTTCTTTGGAGAACAGGGAAATTCTTTTCCAATAGCCACATCCTGAAAAGGCAAGTACTTTTTGGAAGGGTTTTGCGGTCACCAAATTACCAAAGCCTCCTGGAAAATTTGCCCTTGATGTCATGGTTAAGAAAAGAGTTTTCTGAATGACTCGCTGAGCTTCACTGAAAAGCAACAACCAGGAAAGGCAGATGACCTTTCTTTGTGTATGGAGATAAACCAACGTGTCCCCTAAGGGCTGTGACTTGTGCTTCCTAAGGCAGTTAATGGTTACGCTGAGTCACCCATTCACACTCTAGTGCCTTCAGAAAGAGATCTAATTCAAATTCCAGCTCTGTATCATCCTAGCTGTGTAGAAGTAGGCGAGTTATTTAACATCAACGACGCTGAGTTTTGTCATTTCAAAATGGGGGTTAATAATGCTACCACCTTCTTAGGTTGTAATGTGAATTAAACGAGTCAACCCAAGTCCAGGGCAAAGTACTATATAAATACTTGCCACCAAGGATTCGTATATGAAAGACGGGTACGTAGGCTGAGGAGAATAAACTATGGCACAAAGTGGGCTGCAAGGAAAGGCAAACTAAGCCCTTTGGACAGTTATGCCTTTTTATGAGAATGATGCCCAACCCAACAGCCTGTTTTTGTATGGCCTCATCCACTTACCCACCTGTTCAGTGTGACCTGCAAGCTAAGAATGTTTTTTACACTTTTAAATGTTTGAAAAAAATCAAAAGAATTTGTGACATGTGAAAATGCTAGAAAATTCAAATTTCAGCGTCCATAAAGTTTTATTGGAACATAGACATGTGCATTTGTTTATGTAGTGTCTGTGGCTGTTCTCTCTCAAAACTGGCAGAGTCGAGGAGTTGCAAAAGAGATCCTTTAGCCTGCAAAGCTGAAAATACTTATTACCTGACCCCTGCTCTAAGCAGCTGAGCTGGCTCTATTGAAACTAACTAAATTGTGCTTCTGTTGCTATTTCTGTCCATTCACATTCAGATTTCTTTTGACCAGACCGCTAATCCCCAGGTGGTATTTAATGTCCCCCTGGATATCTGGCCTGCAGTTAAGCATGCACGTGAACTAGGTGAACTGCAATAGGTCAGGTATGACCTCATGGTCTTCCCATTTGCCACGCTAAGGTAAATTGAAACGACAGAATGTTGTGTGCTTTTCTACTTGGTTAAATTTTTAGTGGAAAAAAATCCCTGCTGAAAGTGCTGAACAGAATCATCAATTAATATTCTATTACTATAGATAAATAATTGATATGAAGCATGATTGAAATACAACCATAGGTACTTGCAGATAACTTTTTACTAGACATTAGATTTTTCTGTCAACAATTAATATCATCTTGATTGCTCATCTTTGCACTTAATAAGAAAACTTCCATCTCAGACAGATGGAAGCCTTAGATTTGGAGAAAAATAAAAATCGTATAGGGTCTCTGGACCATTTTATCTATCAAAAGCTTCAGTGGGCAGTTTCCTTTTAACTTTTGATCTCCCTGTCAAAAGATGTCTGTCAGTGAGCAAATGAGCAGGCAAATGTCCTTCCAAATTCCTTGCTCTTGATCTGTCTTTCCTTCTCAGATAGTCAGGATAGACCTTTGTTTTTATTAAAGAGGGAAAGGTTTTATGAAAATGTGCTGTTTGTGTATTTGAACGTACTGAGCCTTTCCCTAATCAGAAAAAATAATTGTCACTATCTGCCTTTCCTCTCCATGGTTTTTCTTGTTAATAAGCCCTCATTGTTTTCTAACCATTAGCATACAAAAAAGTACCTCTCCTGCTATATGCTACAAATTATACTGCATGCTTCCTAAGTATCATCTCTTCTAATCCTTATTCAACTGTGATTGTATGTTTTGTTTCCGTTTTACAAGTACATAATCTGAGGGTTGGAGAAATTAACTAATGTGCCTTGGGTCACCTAGCTTCTAAGTAACACACCTGGGATTTGAAATAAGAACTTCTAATTTCCCAAAGTGCTCTTAATACTACTGCAGAGTTAATTCTTTACTTTGCTTAAGTTTAACTCTATCATTCAAGATCTCCTTCCCCAAATTAACCAAATATAAGTAATTTAAATTATGCATACAAAAGAGACTTGATGTTCCTAATATGAACAAAAATGATCTGCTAGAAAACAAAATGTTCTTTCCACGAGGCTTGCTTTGGGCAGTGTATCACAAACTCTGTGAACCAATAACGTATGTTTTATCTAGGATAAGACTGATAGATTTGGGACACAGCTAGGGTGTTTCTTATTTTTTAAGGATTTGACAACCAGCTACTTTAGTGTTATTGGAACACAATGCAATAAGAAGTCATAGATTATCTTCCATATTTACTCCTCAGAGTTTATTCAAATCTATTTCTGGAATCAATGCTTCATAGCCCTACCATTTACTCAACATGTTTATCATCTGATAAGAAATATGTGAAAAGTAATGCCATTATTATTCCAGAACTCATTCTATTGTGCTTATATAATCTCTAAGAATTTTTTCCTTTTTAAATCAATTTTACTGAAGTATAATTTGCATACAATAAAGTGCATCCATTTCGAGTATACATTTTGATGCAGTTTGACACGTGTATATACCCCTGTAAAGACCACCTCCATTAATATAAAAAACATTTTTATCACTTCACAAAGTTCCCCCATGGTTCTCTGCAGTCAACCCCCCCTAAGTATCCCCACCTCAGATCACCATTATGGATTTGTCTTGATGGTTCTAGAGTTTCATATTGGTGGAATCATACAGTATATACTCTTCTATTTCAGATTTCCTTCTCTTAGCATAGTGCCTTTCTTTGAAATTAATCTATGTTGTTGTGTGTATCAGTAATTTATCCCTTTTCATTGCTAAATAACATTCCATTTTATAGATTTACCACAATTTGTTTATCCATTAGTCTGTGATGAACACTTTGGTTGTTTCCAGTTTAGGGCTACCATGAATAAAGCTACATCAATGTGCAAGTTTGGGGTAGATATATATTTTTATTTCTCATGTGCAAATGCCTAAGAGTAGAGTGGCTGGATTATATTATGTGTTAATTTTATAAGAAACTGCCAAACAGTTCTCCAAAGTGGTTGCACCATTTTATTTTCTGTTCCCACCAAAAACATCTGAAAGTTCCAATGTCTTGGTTACATCAGGTAGTTAGTAGATTTTAGCTTCATAATAATCTAGGTCTTTCTGATTAGAATAATAATTCTTGAATCAGCCGAGAAATTGGTCTCAGGGAACCAATTTCTGTAAAACTGTAAGGAGAAACAACATTATCTCAAGGGTTAAAAACCTGATTTTATTGGTTAATTTCTGGAAAAGAATGTGCATAAGTTTTAAAAGAATATGACTTAAAATCCAGTCTGTGAAAACAAAACTGATCTGGGTTTTCTGTTGCCTAGCTACAGGACTCTAATGAGTAACTAGTTTGGACACTGGCCATAGAACTCTGCTCAGGATTACCAGTGACTTTAAAATGTGACCTACTTCAAACCATCTGATGCCTGTAGTTGGCCTCAGATAGGCGCTTGGACTGGGCTTGAATGCTTCCAGAGCATTGTTAGTAAATGAGGACTGCTACCTGAGAGAAGGAGCAGAGTGGCAACTGAGGAAACCTGACCTTTGCCCCACAGTATTCCTCCCATGTTCTGTTCTCACCCAGGGAGCCAGGAAGAGGTGTGTGTTGCAGGGTTCAATGAACTTCCATTGTTCCCATTCAACTCCAAGGGAAGAAGTCATTAGCTGAATAGAGATCATTAGCTTCTCTCTGAATGGCGTGAAAGAGAAAGGGCTTCGATTTAATAGGCAAGAGTGATTAATTTAACCAAATTGAATTAAACACCCTCAAATGCTGGCAGCTAAAGAATCATAAGGTTGTGGCACCAGGGGGAGAAGCCAAATAAAAAGTACTCAATTTCAGACCAATGATATCAAATGAGGAAAATGGAAAAATATTGATTTGTCTTAAATCTAAGAAATGAGATCACTAATGGTACACACAATTCTCTCTTTATCTTATTGCCTGCTAAAGAATAGTGTTTTTTTTTCAGAAAATGTAATTTTGATTTTAATATATGTATTTAGACTGCAATATAAGCATATGGCTACATGTTAAAATGTGGAACAGTTGTTCCCGATTTTTGAAGCCTAGATTTGGAGGGCAGATGCAGAGTTCTCTGAGAAGAACATCTACTGGTGGCCATGCTCAGTTATAGCTACAGATTCCCAAAGCTTAAAAAATAAACACACAAACCAGACATTGTATAGAGTATCCTAAGATAGTACTACAGGACACAGATGGAAATACAGAAAGAACATTAATAGCAATTAATATCCAACTTTTTTAGTGTTTTCTGTTATTGTGCCACATGCTTTAAGTGTGTTATTTCATTCAACTTTTACAACAATTCCATGAAAAAAGTATATTTTTTTTCAGCCCACCTTAAAGAAGCAGAGTCATAGAGCGGCCTGTCCAAGGGCACAAACCTAAAAAAGGATGGAATTCTCCAACCACAAAATTAACCAAACAATTCTACCTCTCATGAAAAATCAAAATGTGATGCCTATGGTTGGCCTTGGCAGATAGCCACCCTGTCTCCTGGGAGATGACAGCCAATCCCTGACCTTGAGGAAAGAGGTGCTAATATAAAGGAGCACAGGTTAGCAGAACCACCTGTAGAAAACGGTAGGGTTTTTATAAGGCAGCACACTTTGCATTCCTATAGCACTCTCAACATTCAAGGCATCTCCTATATATTATCTCATTTAATCATCACAACATCTTATGGGGAGAGGAATAAGTTAATTATTATTGATACTTAACAGAAAAGACCATGAGGTTCCAAGTATTTAAACAACCCTAATTCCCACAGCCAGATGGGTAAACTAGTACTGGCGCCTTCATTTACTGGTTCCAGTTTTTGCTTTCCAGTTTTAACTTTTCCTCCTTCCTTTGATGGGTAAACTGAGTGACAAAAGCATAACTTCCTGAATCTTGACTAAGCTTCCCTGGAATAGACTATTTTAATTTAGTAACAATGATTAAAAATAATAGTAACTGAAGCAATTACATTTATTAAAGACTATTTACCAGGTACTAGGCTAAATATTTTACACAAAGCGCCTCCTGCATCCTCGTAACACAAACCTATGAAGTAGGTATTGTGGTTAGCTGCATTTTATAGTGGAGGAAACTGAGTTAAAGCAGCAATGAGTGGACAGGAGTTGAGGCTTGACCTCCTCCCAGGGCCTCCTGCTACAAATTCAACTTCTTAGATTAACGTGGAACTCCGCCAATTCCATGAGTTTCAGAATTGTGACGAAGAGGCTGGAACATGAGCCCTCATTGTGACTGTACAAATCAAATGTCTACATCACCCACTAACCAGAACCCATTGTCATAGCAACAGACGTATCAGATATTCCAGCTCAAGCATAGGGAAGTAACATTCTCAAATGATCCACAAGAGAGCTTGACTCCATTCAGTGCAATCATCGCAGATTTCACTTGAACTTTTTTAAAAAAAATTTCAGTTGTTTCATCTTTTAATTTAAACAGAAACCCTGAGAAGTAGAGAGAAGATTCATGAGAGAAGATGTAAAATCATTTGATGTAAGAGATACAGAATAAGAGAAAATTTCACAGCATGTGGGACCATTTTCCTAATAAGGAAACTTCATTTTATATCTTTTTACCACCTAATATTAAATTCTACCCTGATTTTCAGTCCTATAGTATAGAATGCCAAGTATCCTGTAAGAATTTGATTTTCTTTAGGTGAACCCATTTTACTGGCTAAATCCATAAGCCAGTATTACCCATCTTATGCGTGGCAGGTGAGGATAGTGTGACGGCATGGAACTTACTTATAGTAAAATCATCATTCATTGTTTATCTGAAATTCAAATTGAATTTGTCATCCTGCACTTTTATTTGCTACATATGGATACAGACTGGACAGGGTTCAATTTCCAGCTTTAGCCTCTACAAACTGTGTTATTCTGGTCAGTTATTTTGAACATGCACATGAACAAGTCCAGTTATTAAACGTGTATATTTCCTTACCTATAAAATGAGGTTAATTCCTGCATCTATTTCGTAAGATTGCATTGAGAATTAAATTTAAAAATACCTAGTATGTGCCTGGCACATTATAAGCACTCAATATATATTTATCATTATTGCTGCCATTATTAGCCATCCTTAGAACTGTTAAATATAAATGATCACTACCATGTCTCCTAAAAATAATTTTAAAATACCAATCATCTTTCCAGAAACTCAAATGATGTGATGAGTCAATGATACTTGACTAATAATAAATAGCAATTAACTAAATTTGACTCAATAAACATTTATTAATTCTCTAATAAAGGCAATGCAGAGAGCTAAGCACTAGAAGTGCAAAATTCATAAGCTGTCAGAGCTAAAAGGAAACTTAAAAGATGATCTTATCCAAAGCCCCTCATTTTGCAGGTGAGGAAACCAGTCAGTGTGGGAAGAGGTAAATGTTTTACTCATTATCACAGGGCAAAATGGTGGCAGAACAGGACTGGAAGCCAATCTCCCTGACCCCGAATCCACAGTGCCTTTTACTAATCTTTTCTGTCTTTTTGTGCAAAGACAGCTCTTACCCTCTTGGAGGATACACTTTGGTAGGAAACACCAAACAGATGCAACCGCTGGTTTTATTTTTTACTGTGAGTCTGCTAAGGTAGAGTCAACGTCCTCTACTAATTTGATCCCATAAAAATTGAATAAATTAACAGAAGCAAAAAAAAAAAAAAAAAAAAAACCTCCAGCGATTGTTATCATCATTATTCTTAGGAAAATCACAGCCCCGTGAAGTTAATTGACTGTCATAATGTTGTAAGGTGAGTTTGAGACAGAGTCCAAAGTAGACGCCAGACCTTCTGCATTATCCACTGGAGCTGGCTGTGCCCACCCCAGAAATGAATTGAAACACAGTGTGAAGCCGAGTGAGGCCAAGCAGGTGTTTTCAATGAAGACATCTTTACACAAAACTGCAGGGGAAATTGGAATGAGCTTGGAGACCAAGTAGAGGGAATTAACCATCAAGGTTAGCCAAAAATCAGAAAAGCCCCTACACAAAAGCCAATCAATTTCCTGCCCACATCAGCAGGGAGGAAAATCCCAGATTGAAACCAAAGACTAGGAAATAGACCAATCAGAGTTTTTAGGCTTAAAAAGTTCAGAGATGTAAACCAAGAATGTGTCCGAGGATGCTGAGTAAATCAGTAGTCCAGTTGGCCTTGAACCCGGGTCTTTTGAAATCCAGTTTGCTTTCCACAGAACCACACTGGCTCGTATTTTTTCCTCTGTAAGAGGAGAGGAGAGGAGAGGGCAGTTATTGAACCAGCTTATCTCTGGGGTCCTTTCCAGCAATCGCATCCTGACAATAGTCAGGGAACTCATGGAGGCAAGTGTGATGGAACACAGGCAAGGAAATGAAGAATTTCAGGAGACTGGCCTAGAGAAATTTAAAGGGACCAACTCTGAAGGGCCCTTGAAGGACAGACCATTGATACAGGGGATTCCTCTAAACCTCCAGGGGACCCAAGGATATTGTTAATCTGACACAGACTGATTAAAAAAAAAAAGTAGGTGGAAAAGATGGTGTTTTAATTGGATAAGCCCAAAGGGACCCCAGAAATACTTTTCCAGTCATTCTTTTTTCCAAATGGAAGCCCCCCAAAAGTGTCAGAAAAATAAGTAGCAAAAATGCTTGACAGAAAAATTATTATTTGAATAAGATGCTTAGATTAAAAACATCAAGATTTTTGAAATGCAATTTGAGTACTGTGGACACTACTTTTATCTAGTCATTCACGTTGTCTTTTTTTTAAAGATTCATTCATCAAAAATGGAATCATTTAGACAACTATTGTCAAGCTTGTACTCCTTCTTCCCCAGGACTGAAGCCATGTGAGCCCATCTGTAAACTCCGCTCATCTCATTCACAATGGCCAAGGCTAACCTTGGAAGGAAGGTCTTTCCTACAAATGTTTCCATCCAATGCTCAGAGCATAACATCAGGTCTCAGCCACTGATGATTCAGCCTGATCTTGTCCCCTAGATGGGGAACTAAAGAACTCCATTCACTTCTAAGATCTTGTCTGCTTCTTGCAATACAATGCTAGTGGCAAGAATCCTGCCTTGCTCCGAGGGACTGAGGTTTTGAATTGGTAACTTTCATTGCATGCCACCCCCCAGTACTGGAGTCACGCTTTGCTCTTATCAGTAATCCATTCAGGGATGCAGGGCCTGCCCCTAACTTAAAACATATTGCTGAGATGCTGCTATGATCTGATAACCTTCTGTAGTGAGTACATGTTATACCACAGATCAGGTGTGCAAGAAATGTAACTACATTTTTTCTGGAATTGAACTTCTATTCTGAGCTTTCCTGCTTTATGGTAGAAGCTGAACTCATTCAATTTGGAATGTCCCCATCCCTCCTTTTCCCCGGGTTTACATGGGGCTATGGCATAAGTGGGAAGGAACTGGTAAGGGCCACTGTCATCTATCCACGTTCGCATCATCTGAGATAACTTCATTCCAATCCAGTCTCATTAAGATCTCTGCTCTATCCTCCTCTCCCCAATCTCAGGGTCTCTACAGGTCTGACTCTGCTAACTGGCCATACCTTGGAGCAATGAGGCCACAACTGTGCCACTCTGAGAGTTGGGTAGGATGGTGGTTCTATCCAGATACCCTACATAGTCATTTCTGCTCTATTCTTGACCATTCCAGGTGCAAGGGAATGCTGGTATCTTATCTACTCTCTGGGTTTATCCACAGGGGAAAGAAGCACATTTTTGTTCTCAGGTTCCTTAGTTCCCCTGGGGACATTCCATCTCCACCCCAAAACTAAAAACAGGGGAACAGAATATGAGGCCCACTTCTCAGGGGCCCACTCAGGACCAAGTCTCTTCTTTTTTCCTTTGATTTTTCTCTCCCTCTAGGTGGACAGTGTTTTATCTAGTCTCAGGGACAGGGAAACTAGACATGACTGACTGTATTTTCCCAAGTCTTTTTATTTTATATTTGAACCTTGGTTTTTGAAACTCCAAAGGCAGAAATCTTATTCTTTTATTTTTTGGTTTCTATTTCCCCATCCCTTTCCTTGAGGGTAGGAGTTATAGAATATTCTGTTATATAAATGGAAGAAGGGCTACAAGAAAAAAGAAAGTAAAGGAGAAAACCAGACTAATATATCAAAATAATATCACTCTATTCTTCCCTTGTACCAACTGCCTGTGGGATACATCTGAATTCATCACTTCCAAGTTCTGCTAGCCTGGTGGAGTACCACCTTAATTGACAGTAGCTCTTCTAATACCTGGGCTTCTAGTACCTATACTTTCTAAAAACAGAATCTAGTCTTCAATAGCACTTGCTCCTCCTACCATCCATTTATGCATTCATTCTCTCCCCACTTGTGTGATTTATGTATGTTGCACTCCACTGATACGACATGCATTGTGCCTGGCACTTACGACACAGAGAGGATCCTGAATACAAGGTTCCTTCCATGAAGGGGCTCTCTGCTTAGGACAGGGCTATTCCATCTTGGCACTATTGATATTTTAGATGGGATAATTGCTATGGAGGGCTGTCCTATGCATTACAGCATGTTGAGCAGCATCCCTGCTCTACCTACTAAATGCTAATAGCATCCCCCAGTGTGATAACCAAAAAAGGCTGGAGACATTATCAAATGTCCCTTGGGGGGAAAACTGACCCCTGGATGAAAATCACTACCCTAGCAGGAGAAATAGGCACATAAATAGATTATTATAGAGCAGTGAGGTCAGCGCATAGACAGAGAAACACCAGGTAGTAAGGAGTCCAAAAGAAGGCATTTAACCCACCACAGGATGGTGTGGGATGAACTGGGACGCTGATGCCTGAGCAGATAATACATAATATTCTGAACCACAGCCTATATCGCTGTCCTACATTTCCGCTCTGCCAGTCCCCATTTGTTTATTCATTCAATAAATATACCTGAGAATCGACACTAGCAGCTAGACACAAAACATACCAAAAATAATGAGACATGGCTCCTGCTTGCACAGAGGCCATGTGTAATTACAGTTAAGACATGGGCCCCGGAGTCAGACTGTTTGATTTCCAACTCCAATTCTACTACTCGCCAGCTCTGTGACACGGGGCGAGTTAATTAACCTCTCTGATCTAAAGTTTCTAATTCTGTAAAATGGGGATAATAATGGCAACTACCTCTCAGAGTTTATGAGATAAAAAGAGATAATTCTTATAAATCCCTTAGCATCTGGCGTGGCAAATGGAAAACACAGAATAAGTGGTAGTTTTTATCAGTCCAAGCTGTATATTACTATGGAAAGTTCTTGCTTCAAGCCATGGCCTCTCATCACTGCTGGTGCAGTTAATTGGATTATGCCTGATCATATCCTGAGATGTGACAAGCAGAGACTCAGTATCTTGTCATCATTGGATTTCCATTAAAATATCATTAAGATTAAAAGTACTATAAAATCTTAATTAGGGCATTAATTTCCACAGTAATAAATTAAAATTTTCAGGTCAGCTACAATAACCATAATAAACCAAAAAAAAAAAAAAAAAAAGAAGGAAAGAAAAACTCTGAAAACTCAACCTCATAGTCTCAGATGTTAGCCTCATTTCTCGGTTGATATTTTCAGTCAAAAATTGTTTTTCTTCAATTTTAATGCACAAACATTAGTTTGGAGACTCTATCTTCTCCCAGGCTTTGCGCAATTCCTGGTGCATGTTTGAGCATAACAATTACCCAGCAAAGAGAAGCTTGGGGATGGTTTAATAACAGTCTTCAAATATATGAAAAGTTATTACACGGAACATGATGACCAGCTGTTCCTTACTTCCACAGAGGACCAAGAAAAATAAATAGGCTGAAAATTACAGGGGCTGACAATTTGAGGTAGACTCACTGAAGAACTCTGCAGTGTATAAAGTCACTGCAGAAAACCTTTAAAAGAGTCTGGAAAATATGGTATAGCAAAAAGAGTACTTGACAAATTTTTAGGGGATGAAGGTTCTTGTGCCAACTCAAAACCCATGACTTTCTGTAAGCCACTGACCCTCTGAGGCTGTTTTCTAACCTGCAAAATCTTCCATAAATTCTTCGTTATACAATGGGGTCGTGGTGTGATCAGAACTTCTCTGAGACTGAACAGTCTGTAGGCACAAAAGAGGTCACTTTAGAGCAGTGGTTCTCAATTGGGGGCGATTTTGCTTCCCAGGGGACATTTGGCAATGACTGGAAACATTTTTTTTTTTTTTTTTGAGACACAGTCTCGCATTGTTGCCCAGGCTAGAGTGAGTGCCGTGGCGTCAGCCTAGCTCACAGCAACCTCAAACTCCTGGGCTCAAGCAATCCTCCTGCCTCAGCCTCCCGAGTAGCTGGGACTACAGGCATGAGCCACCATGCCCAGCTAATTTTTTCTCTATATGCTTTAGTTGGCCAGATATTTCTTTCTATTTTTAGTAGAGACGGGGTCTCACTCTTGCTCAGGCTGGTCTCAAACTCCTGACCTCGAGTGATCCTCCCACCTCGGCCTCCCAGAGTGCTAGGATTACAGGCGTGAGCCACTGCGCCTGGCCTGACTGGAAACATTTTTGATTGTCACAGTTGAGGGAGGGAAGGTGCTGTTGGCATCTAATGAATAGAGGTCAGAGGTGCCGCTAATTATCTCACAATGGAGAAGACGTCCCCGCACAACAAAGAGTTATCTGGTTCAATACATGAATAGCGCCAATATTGAGAAATTCTTCTCTAGAGTAGTAAGTTAACATTTTCTATCTACTTTGTATACCTACTCATATAACCTCATCTCTCAGCGCCCAGGATTTGTCTGGTAATTTGAGAGTCTTTAGGTATGGTAGCTGTGGATATTCATGGAGTATTTCTAGCGCTCTGCCTCATGGTAGAATTGAGTCACGGTAGGGCTGCATTTTCCTTCCCTCTTTGAAGTCAGATGTGGTCATGTGACTTGCTTTAGCCAATCAAATGTGAATGGCAGTGACGTGCTTACCTTGAAGGGCTCATGAGTGATTCACTGTGGCCCCTCCCACTACTGCAGCAGCCTTGGGAGCACAGGTCAGGGGTCATGATGAAGCCCTTGTCCACCCAGCTTCCTCAGGTACCATGATGAGCAGCGCCCTCTGCTGACCGTGATGAATGTGTAATGTTAGAAGTCAATGTTTTTCCCATAGTTGGGCAGATGAGAATATGACGATTTTGGAGGTATAAAAATATGATTTGAGAAGAGTATGATGTTAGGAGTATAGGTTGTCAAGCCAAACCTCCTTGATCCAAACCCGGCTCTACTGCTTAACTAGCTGTGTGACCTTGAGTGAGTTATTTAACTTCTCTGCGTTCTACTTTCCTCATGTGTAAAATGGGGTAATTAATAGCATCTTCCTTTGAGGTCAAATGGGAATAAACATGTTGAATAATTAGTAAAGTGCCTTGCTTACTAAGCTCGTTATAAATATTGACTCAATTAATCCTTACAGCAGGATTTGTGAGGCAATTACTATCATAATCCCCACTGTACAGATGAGAAAACTGAGGCACTAAGACGATAAGTTATTTGCCCAAGCCCACAGAACTGGTAAATGGCCAAGACAGTATTCAAACTCAGGCTGTCTGGCTACAGAATCTATGCTATTAACTGTGACCCAATAACAAAGGTGATGGCGATGATGGTGAAGATTATGTCACTGTCTTTAAAATATGATCTGTTAAGTCACACTGAATTACAGACACGTATATAGCGCAATTCTACCTTCAGAGACTTCAGTCTATTAGAGAAGATAAGACATGAACTTCAAAAGTACCGACGCAAGGTAGAATGTGATCAGTGCCATAAAAGAGATAAAGATAAGTGCTTTGGCTATTTTATTAAATCTCCCATTTAACCCTCAATTAACCTGAAAATTCAATTAACCAGGAGTGTTACTCATATGTTCCCATTAATCAAGGTTTTATGGTATCAGCTGAACTCATTTAACCTTAATAAACAGATGATTGCATATGGATTGCAAGAGGATTTAGAAGCACAGTAACTCAGAAATCAGCTGTCACTGGACAGAAAGGGAGGAGGAAAAAAACAACGAGTGCTTTAGCACAACATGAAGGAAGGGGAGAAAATGTTGGTTTGTGGAACGCTAAGTAGGTCAGAGGAGAAAGAAAAAGCCTTTGGCATCACTGCGGTTATCTGGGTAATGTCTGTCAGAGCAGATGGCCCTGCTTTTCTAGCAGACAGTCCAAAGGATGGTAACAGGCTAGGCAAGGTGTGCCCATCTATGTAAAACCAGTTGTAAAGATGGATGAATAATCATTTATTGAACCCAGAGCATGATTATAAAGAATGGTAAAGAACTCCAAAGGCTGTAAGATTTAGGACATGTGCAGAGGAACCGTGGATTTGCACTATGTCCCCTATATAAAGTAACCTCTCCTTCCAACCTGGGAAAATCCAATTCATCTTTAAGGCCCAACTCAAGTGCCCTGGGCTCTTTTTCATAAATTCTCCAGAAAGAATTCAATTGTTCCTTTTTCTATATTCACATGGTTCTTTGCACTAGCTTTCACACAGAAGTTTATGCAATAGGCTTTTCTAGAAAGAAGAGAACAATGTGTTCCCGTATGATTATAGAAAGTTTTGTGAAGATCAATATGTACCTAAATGCAAAGGTCTGAAGCATATCTCTCTACAGACAACTCTGTCCCTTTCCTGGTTTGATGAGCCATGCGTCAATGCCTGTGACTCAGTGGTACTCACTGAACACATATCTCTTGATGAAAATTAATTTTATGCTGTTGCTTCTCAACTTTCTTAAACAATGAAATAAGAAGGTTGTGCCCCAAGAAAGAATGCCAAACACCCAAGCAGGGAAGTGAAGCTTTTGTTAGACATGGAGGTGGAAGGAATGAGGCACAAGAATTCAGATTTCACTTTCACTTATGAGTAAAACTAATCCTACTGACATATGGCAATGATGAACCAAAAGTTCATCAAATTGAACCAATAGTTCATCAAATTGAACCAATTTCTCCTATTTTGAGAGCATACTAAGTCTTGCCAACAGTGAAGTTGGAACATACACCTTGAAGAATTTTTCTTAATCCCACTGAGCTGGAGTTCATTGTCCCTGTCCCCATTTGCTCATGATGTTTTATAACTTCATTTTTCCACTTTTAACTGGTGTGGCAGTGTCTTCCTTCCCAGCAAGACTGTGGGCCTTCTTAAACCCCAAATTAAACTTTACTTATGTCTCTTGAACTGAATTGAAAAGACGACCTCACCAATCGTTTTTTCAAATGAAGCCCTAAGAGTTGAGTCAGACCTCTCTTCTATCTACTGAGCAATGAAAGATCTTATTCTGATACAAGGGAGCAGATGTGAGTTTGCCCTTTCATTAGAATCAAGGGTTATTGCCTACTGTGGGCATCTCATTGAGCTTTTTAGCCCCTAAAATCAGTGTAGCCAGAAATACTTGGAGAAGTGAAAGTCTCAAAATTAATATTAGCAAATCTGGGACCAAACCTTCACTTATAAATTGAAATCACTCTCATTTTCCAGCCACTCTCTTAAACCAATTTCAGCCAAATAATTCCGTGGATATGCAGTCTTAGAAGACTAGTGAACAAATGAATTCCTGGATTGGCATTTCCCTCCTGAGATTTGTTACAAGTTCATACTGAATGTTGCAGATGAGACCTGAAGTTAGTCAATGATTTCTTTTGCAGTGTGTGTCTGCGTGACGATACGTACGTATGTGACTTGAGTCACTCTAATTAGAGTTGTTTCTGCGTCCTACAATACCATCTTCACCTTCTCATTAAAAGGCTTTTTATTAGCAAGAGTCCATTTTAGTCTATTAAGCACTTAGTAATGTAACTGATACATAAGTTTAGACATAATGAATCTCACATATTTCCAGTTAGTGCAAACAAAATTGGGGTGCAGAAACACTGGTACACAATGTGACCTTAAATTCTAAAAGAAATCAGAAGAAATTCCTTTCCTATTGTTTCCTTCCAACAGGCACTTTTACATGTTACAATTCCCACTGTTATAATGGAGGAAAAATTATGAACAATTGTGCTAGCATTCTCAGGTAAGTGGCCCAGGAGCGAAGGTCCGCCAGTTCTCAAAGACGATAATAAACAAAAAAAAACTCATTTAGAGATTACAATATCCATTCTCAACTCAACAAATATATATTAGGGTACCACCATGTAAAGAGAATCACACAAGGTCCTAGAGGAGGGTTTTGCTCTTACTCTGTGGTGCTTATAATTTAGAACGAGAAGTTAACAAATTAACCCTCTTCCATCTTGTATTTTGCAGAAGTGATAACTGAGGCTCAATTTATGTGACTTGCCTAAGAACCATGCCCAGTGAATGTTATAGAACAAACATTTCATACAGAGGAAGAAGTAATTTTTTGAAATATGTACTTGGTTACAGTTATTTTTAGCAATAAAATTGATCAAAACTGTAAATAGTTTGTCATCACCTTTCTTAATTCCCTTCAATATTCTGCCCACTGAGATCCTCCAACCAGCATTTTAAATAAAGAATACCAAAAATGCTCTAGGCACTATGGTTGGTGTGGAAGTTAAATAGAATAAGATCCAACAAGGAAATAAAGATTAGGTTATAGAGAAAAATTAGGAGACTTTGGTTCCCACTTATGGTAAGAAGAATCATGCTAGTATTAGTGGCAAAATAATTCAAACAAACCCTCCTACTGAGTACAGTCAGAAAATATGGATAAGATATAAAAATGTCTGCTTAAAGGTATCAGAGGTGTGGTAAGTCTATGAAAAATTACTGGGCCAAGATACCAGAGAAGGAAATCCAGATATATGAGTCAGACACTTAGAGCCATCTTTGACCTTAGGGCATTTGGAAAACTGGAACAGACATGTGAAGGGCTGAGCATCACTTCTGACAGCCTTCTGGGGATTGGAATAAGACTTTGGGGTACAACACCTGCCAAGTGTAGACACTCTGGTCAATCCCCTTCATTTTTGGTTGAGACTCCAAAAAATTGTATGCTTAAAGTAGGGGAAAACTAAAAGTAAAACAGCCTTGTCATGGGCTTCAGGTCAACTCTGAATCATCTGGGTGGACCAAAAATGTCAAGCTCTAAAGGTTCTCTCAGATAATTCAGATATCTAGATATCTAGTAGAAGTAAATGAAATTAAATTTCTCTCTGAAGGAACATAACATCATTCTAGGCCTCAAAATAATTTCAAATTCCAGTATCAGTCATACAGTAAATACAACAGAGCAAAGGAAAATATGAACAAGAACCAGCAGAAACAACATGTAGTAGAAGCAGATATCCAGGGTCTTCAGATATTAGAGCTATTTCACAAATAGTTTATCCAATACCAAAGCCCTCAGTGTGACTTGGAAAGCAGTGAGGAAACTGTGAGACAGAACAGCACTGGGAAGTTCCCCACACATGCTCCTAGACCTGAGAATCTAAAGGAGACCATTCATGAGCCTAAGACGTAGTGAGCTATGTAGGTACCTGCCAGCCAGCATGGGCAGCAGTTACTGGTTTGGAGAATCTCAGGGATGGGGATTTGCAGTCTAGTCTCCAGTGAGGAGTAGGGAGCCCCCAGGGCCAGAACTGAGAGGCAAGTGCAGCATGGGCTCCAGCCATGGACGATGGAGTTGGGCAGTCCTCCTTCATAGCACTGGACTGAAAGGGGTTTAGCTTGATAGCAGCTGTGGTTTTGACCCAGGCAGTGAGTTTTATGACCTAGAGTGGTTTCATGGTCTGAAGACAACTTGCTGTCACATACTCGAAGGTCAAGTGTTCTCCCACAGTACAAAGTAATCTCTGGCACTCCCAAAAGCCAAAGAGATCGGGTAATGCAGTACAAAACAGAGTAGAGTTTTAGACCTAAGAGGAACCTGTCTACGACTCTTTAGACTCTGTAGGAAGACAGAAGACCCCAACAAAGAATGACTGGTGCCTTTTTCTGTGTCCCTTAGGGGGTCTGAGTCAATAGAAGTTTCCTGTAGATTATTTTATGTGGTATCAGATTATTTATGTGGTATTTTATGTGGTATCAAAATCAGCAAAAAGAAGGAGGAACTTGAATGTCAGGTTTTAATTAAGTTGCTTTTGACGATAGAGCTCACTAAAAAATTTGTTTCTCAAATCTCTTAGTATCATATTTTAGCCAGGACAAACAACTGATATTCCTGGCTTTTGAACTTTTTTTTCCAAAGTTATCCTTCCAAGTGATTCACCAAAACTAATAAGCCTTATTCAGGTTATGATTTAACCAAGAATTCATGAGTTATTTCCAAAAAGGTACAGTCTTCTCATGAGATCCAGAACTAGCCCAAAGATAGCTCAAAGAAAGGAAAGTTTCACTGTCCACAAATGGAGTACAACTCACAGTTCTCTCTGGCCATATTTTCTAGGTTCTCAGCTTCTCAGTGGAGTGCCTAGGCATGAAGGTCCAAAAAGCCCTGTTTGCCCAACAGATGGAAACAGACAAGAAGTTAAAAGCTGCTCATGGAAGGGAAAGGATCAAAAACAAATTTATATTCCCAAACATCAAGAATCATACAAATAATTTAAAACAAATGGGACTGGTTCCCTGACCAGGAGTTGAACCCAGGCCATAGCAGTGAAAGCACCAAATCCTAGCCCCTAGACCACAGGGCAGAGTATTTGTTGGCTTTTTTATTTTTTAAATAAATCCTGTAGGAGATCCAAAGCAGGCAGTTTGAATATTTAAAGGATTTTAAATTGTTTTAGATCTGATCTCAGCTGAAATGCTGCTTAGCTAATTCCCTGGATGTTAGTATTTCAAAGACATGATAAAATTTAGAGAGTACTGTCCGATATTGGGTCAATAAATCAGTGTCATTTATTAGTCCTGGTTTAGAAGAAATAATTGTTGGATCTTCATTTTTAAAATCCCAGTAGTCTTATTCCCATGCTGTGGTTGTTCTATTTGTTCTTTTTGTTCCAAATTTAAATTCATTTTCCCCTTTTACAAGAAGGAAATGTGTGTGTTTCGAAATTCCAAAAAATCTCTACCTAAGAGATGTATGGGAGCTGAGGGAACAAGCAGAAAGGTATGCGTTCATTTCATAGGTGTAAAGGAGAAGGAGCAGTTGGAGGTGAAAGGGAGAAAGCCTCCAAAGTCTTTTCAACACATTAACTGCCATGTGAGTTATATGTAACTCATGCTGGGTTTGAGCCCAGGGCCTCATGAAGCATATGTAACTCATCTCTCTTCACCTTGGGAGACTCGTGAACTGTTTTGCAAATTGTGTATAACTCATGCATAGAAAACAATAAAAAAAAAAAACCACAAATTTTTCATTAAATTAGAAAGGATTGTTTTGTTTTAGAAATTTTTATTCTATTTTCATAATAAAACACCATGGCCCCAACGAAAAAGAAATTTTCTAGTGTGGCAGTCAATGTGTTAAAATAGTTTTAAATATTTCTTTGTTTACCTCTTGAGTGGAGGCAATTTTTTTTCTTTCAGGATTTTTTTTAGAAGTTTTGAATTTGTTTCTAAAGCCAGCTCTTTCCAACTGTGCATGTAAATAAATTATTTTAGGAATTTTGAAAGATCTCTATTTTGGGGTCATTGTTATTTTTGATGATCCCAAGTTAGGTAGGTGCACTCTTCTAGATATCTGTAAGAGGGTGCCCCGTAAGTGTTATGTATAAATCCAGCTGGTGTTTCTAAAAAGAGTGCTCAGATTTTGAATCTTGGTTTTCCCACAATTTAAGAACTTTTCAAAAGTGACCAAGGCTGGGAGTGTGTTTAGGGTTAAAGTGTGATGTGTCTTGGACTATCTCTAACTCCCAAGTGGCAGCAGAGTGCTCAAGGTATGGGGGAATGAGACCCTCATATTATATCTGTCCAGAAGAACAAAAGTGGGGTACACTTTTCAGTTAGGAAGCTTTAACTGCAAAGAAATTGACAAATTGGATTACATTAAAATTAGGATTTTCTGCTCACCAAAGTATTTTATAATATTAAGAGAGTGAAAAAGAGAGCAATAAGTTGAAGAAGACATTTTCTACAAGAATCTCATACTTGGTTTTTCAGAAAACTGCAAATCTATAAGACAATGAAAACCAATAGAAAAATTGACAGGTGACTTGAATAGGCACTGGGGTCAAAAGGGGATGAGGAAATAGCCAGTAAACATGTAAAAATATATTCAGCCTTATTAGTAATCAGGGAAACGCAAATTAAAGCCACAATGAGAAACACTACAGTCTCACCAGAATGGCTAAAGGTAGACTGAACATACCAAGTGTTGGGGGCAATAGGAACCCTCATGCACTGATGGTGAGAGTGTAAATTGGTAAAGCCACTTTGGACAAGATTGCCACTATCTATGACAGTTAAATCTACACCTATCTCAGGATCTAGCATTTTCTCTTCTGTGAGTTATCCAACTCAAATGCTTGTAAATGTACATCAAAAGACATGGAAAAGAATAATTATGGCAGCATTACATGTAATAGCTGAAAACTAGAACTAGAAACAACCCAAATGTCCATTAACAATAGAATGGATAAATACATTGTGACATATCCAAACAACACAGCATAAAGATGTACATATATGTACATCACAGATTAATCTCATGGTTGTAATGATGAACAAAAGAAACCATCAAATTATTCCATTGAAATAAAGTTTGAAAACAGATGAAACTACCCTATAATATTTAGGGATGCATATATAGGTAATAAAAATATAAAATATCAGTGTTTACCATAAAAGTCAGGACAGTGGTTGCCTTTGTGGAGGAGGACTATTATTAGGAAGGAATATAAGAGTCTTTCTGAGGCTTAGGAATGTTCTATTTCTTGATCTAGGGAATGACTCTATAGATGGTTGCTTTATAATAATTAATTATGCTGTACATTTATGTTTTATAACTTTTCTGTGTGATTTATTTCACAATAAAAAAGGTTAATAATAAATTCATTGCTTTTAAAATAAATTATAAACCACAGTTACTGATTGCATACCATGTGCCTAATATTATACTAGGACCTTTACATTATTTAACTCACTCAATCATCAAACAACCATGGGAGGTACTCACTATAATTATCCTTGTTCTAGGGATAAGAAGATAGAGTAGTGGTTCTCAACTTTGGCTGCACATTAGACTACTTGGGGATTTTCAATTCTTAATAGCCTGGCTGTCTAGACCAATTAAATCAGAACTTTTAGAGGCAGGACCCAGGAAGCATCATTGTTTGTTTCAAAAACTTCCCTTGTAGTTCCAAAGTGTGGCCAAGTTTGAGAACCATGAGATAGAGTCATAGGAAGATTATGTAGTTTGCCCACACGGACACAGCTTAAACTGGAGTTCAGATTTAGGTAGTGAGATTCCAGGGTTCATGCTCTTAACTGTTACCCTAAACTGCCTCTTGGATAAATAAGACAACATCCCTCCATCAAGAACCTGGAGAGAGCTAGGAGAGAGGTATACAGGGAATCTGCTTCTCAAAACAAATAGAGCGCAGAGCGAGTGTTAGGGTTGGCGCCATGCTGCAGGTGAGGCCAAAGGACAGATGAGGACCAGGGATATGGGGTGGGTATAGTATGCCCAGTATTCAGGCTTTATTCTCTGGCAGTGGAGTGGCATTGCTTCCATGCATCTTAGAGAGAGCCCTCGGACTGCAGCGTAGTGGATGTAGCATGAAGAGGTCCAAGACAGGAGGCAGGAGATTCACCCTAAAGGATGATTGTCACAAAAAGGATGAAGAGGACCTGAACCAAGTCAGTGTGTTACAAATTATTAGGCGCAGTTGTAGAAATACTTAAAAGAGAAGACTGACACGATTTGATTAAAGCGTGGGTGAAGGGTTTCCACCTTCACCCGTGCCCTAATCCAGGATGTTCTAATCCGGGAATCCAGGATGGCACTGATGCTAGCAGTAGATGATACCATTAACTGGTGTCAAAAGAACAGGAGCAGTGGTCTGGGAAGGGCGGATAATAAGACCCATTTGAATTGAGTTGGAAATGATCATGGGAAATTCAAAAGGCAGCTGGAAATCAAAATGTAAAGTTCAAGAATGAGGTCTTGACTTACTATAGTAACACAGCTTCAGGCATCATCAACGTGTAAGTGGTGGACAACACTCTGGGAGCGGGTGAGATTGCCCTGGCTACCACCACCCTCTTAAGTAAAGATTCCCATCTCTGTTTTCTAACAACATTTATTTTTCTAGATCTTCATTATATTTCTTCTACCTTTTAAGTAAGCAAAAAGGAAGAAGATCTGAATGACACAGTTCACACCTTTCAAACTGGCTAATTCTTGGATAAGCCATTTAATCTCTTTGAATCTCAGTATCCTTGTCTGTAAAACTGAGCTAATCATCAAGAATGCTCTCCCAGGGTTGCTGGGAGAATTGCCTTACAAGAATTTCAGATTGTGAGTATTAATATGTTCTTCATTCTTACAGCAAGAGGGACCAACGCACAAGGTTCAAAAAATGCCTCTTGTCACATAGATAGGAGTGGAATTTAGGAGTCGAATTTTTAGCCCATGCTCTTAACTGCATCTCAAATGGTGGGACTGGAAGTGACAAACACAGGGAGAGGGGTCTGTCAGGAGGGAGACCCTTCCACATCTCTCAAATGACTTCAAAAAGACAACCGTGTCCCCGTGGTGTCCACCGCTACGGAAGAATGGACGCCCTTTTGTTCCTTGAGGCGTGAGTTCCTTGTTCCAATTTTGTTTCAGAGATCACTTTGGGCAGAAGAGAGCCTAGAAATCATCAAGGAGGGAAATATGTGACTCAGCGTGATAATAGAGACTATCTCTGAATGCAGGAAACATCCTTGCTTGTGGCACAGGATTAAAGGAACAGAGCTAGGGAAAACAGGAAAGCCTCAGGGACTACAGAAAGGAAAAGCTATTGGCTCCTGGAGAAAGAAACACATCTGAGTTGGAAAAGAGGACGTTGTTTCTTTAGACAGCCTAGAGGAAATCTAGTGGTAGAAGAATCCAGGATCTGTCTTTTCCAGAGTGTAGGACACACGGGGTGCGGTAGGGCAGAAGCTGGGATTGTACCAGGTGGCCCAGGTGATGTCATTAGGGCCATGTGAGCACATAGTTAAATAACACTGATCACACAGAGAATTATTCTTTTATCATTTTCTTTTCCATTCTTCTGATTATTATAAAGTCTTCATCGGATACTAGTATGTTTTTAACAACCCCCTGACACCTGTAACCTCCCCTTTCAACAAAGAGACTCTGCCAGGTAACACAGAATTGAGCTAGAATTGAACATCATTATTCTGTGTTCATTGTGTTCCTCTCTGTAGCTGCCTCTATTTATGTCAAGTATTTTTGTGATAATAAAAGTTTCTTTTTAAAGTAAATTTATGTAAAAAAAATGTAGAGGCTTTAAAGTATAATTACATAAAAAGTAATAAAGCTCAAATACATGTGTGGGCAAAAAAAATTGGAATGATGGTGTGTGAATGACTACAGTCTGGAGACTCTTATTCTATACCCTTCAGATAGACCATATTCTGCCTTTGAGGAGGGTCCTACCCTGCAGGGGGTGAGCCACATCGGGGCGTTTTGTTCATGCCTGGAGATCACTCTCTAAGACAGGTTTAGACACACTCGAGCCTGTCTGGAGTGACCAGAGAATGACCGGAGCAGAGAACGAATGGAAGCCACAGCATGAGAAAATGGGAGTATGATGATGTGGGTGGGACCCTGTGGGATTCAGTCTTCACGTCCACAAAATACAGACACGGGGCCAGTGATGGATCATCTCGGGAAACAAGAGTTCTGCACAATAGGCGGAACTTTCCTACACCCCAGACTTCCCACAGGTAGAATGTAGTGGCACGGGGACAGGCCTAGGGCCCAGAAGGTGTGCCCGGGTTCCAGCCTTCCCCCTTGGGGTTTCTGGCAAATGTGATTATAGAAAGCAGCTTAACTCTCTGAGCCTTGTGTTCCACCTATGTAAGGTGAGAAAGTTGAACTCGATGACGGCGGGGAAGAGGCTCACCTTGGAGATGCTGACTACTTTGTATTTGCTGCCTCAAACTCCTCATTGACAAAAGCTTTGAGCCCATGTTCAGGCTTAGTGGGAAGAAGGACCGGTGAGTAGCATCTGCCATGGATAAGAGGTGTGCATTACCATGTTTCTAATTGCTGTGCACTAGATGATCATCAAGATTACTCCCAGCTCTAATACAACATAAAATCTGTATCAATTCATCACATTTGCTAATAGGTGCACTTCCAAAAGCAATTCCTGACCAGAAAGGAATGCTACACTATCTTTAAATTTTTTTTTTGTTACTACATTCACTAGTGTTAATTTTGTTTATGGATATTAATAATGGATATTAGGGATATTAACACCTTTTAAATTTTTATAGGATTGTCCTAAGAGACACAAACTATGCACCAAATGCACTATTCTGTGTGCTCAGAGGCAGACTAGTATATCCCTAGTACCTCTATCAACTGAAATTGAATAATCATTCAACCTATTCTTTAGGTTTTTTGTTTTTGTTTTTTTGTTTTTTTTTTTTGGTAAAGGTGCTAGTTTGGCCTGCCTGCCTGACTAATGAAAGGGAAATTCTAATCTCCCTCCACTCTTTTAAGGTTAACCCGTACTTCTAAACTGTGAAAAAGCCCTCATTTGCTATAAAGATGTTTTTAACAAGCATGCCCTCTGGCAACAGGCTTTCCTCCTCCAGACAAACTGTGATGGTCCCTAGTAAATATGCCTTTACAAGGATTGTGTGAGTTGCATTTTGCTTTATTTCTCTCCTCATACATAACGTGCAGGATAATGGATGATCCAGCACTCAAACGCCGTGGAAAGATCTAAAAGGGAAGGCATCTGTCAACACCCACGGCGGACTCCGCCAGGCGCTAGCACTACTAGATTGTGACCACACTTCATTTTTCATCAACATTCCACTTAATTTACTACAAGTGTCATCGGCCCAGGGCTGTCAGCCCGGAAGGATGATGTCCTTGTTGTGTGGGCTTCACGGGTACCGACGGCTGAGGGGTGCAGGCTGTAAGGAGTGGGCCATGATTCATAATTTCCCACTCTGCTTAGTTGAGGCAGGCAGATGCCTTGCAGCCTGAGGAAAAGGAGGACTTGAAGCTAAGCAGAAAGGAAGGTAAATATCTTAGCAGCATCTACTGCTGGCTGTGATTCCTTCTAGCTACCTGTCCTGGGGGAAGAGACTTCGTGCTACTTACTGCTTGAAGTACAGATCTGTGCTGTCCAATAGCCACCAGCCACCGGTGGCTATTGAGCACTTGAAATGTGGCTAGTCCAACCTGACATGTGTTGAGCAAATAAAATACACAGCAGAGCTTGAAGACTTAGTACCAAAAAAGAAAATAGAATGTGATAATTTTTACAGTGATTTCATGTTGAAATGATATTTTGGATAAACTGGGTTAAATTTCATATATATGTATATATATATATATATATATATATATATAAACATACATATATAAAATCAAAATTAATTTCACCTAGTGGCTTTTTACCTTTTTCATGTGGTCATGGGAAGACTGAAAATTACATAGATGGCTTGTGTTATGTTTATACTACGCCTCACTGTTCTAGAGTCAGAGTACCATCAAATCCTACCCCTTCATTTTACAGAGAGGAAAACCAAAAGCTGGATTAGGCAAGGGACTTGACCGTGGTCACATAGCCAGTGAGGGACAGAGGTGGGATGAGTCACCACATCTCCCATTTCCAGCCTCGACCCCCTTTATCCTCTGTCATGTTTTAAGGAGAAATACACAGTTCCAAGAGTAAGGAGACCTGGATACCATTTCACATTCAATCTCTTACTCGCTGGTGACAGAGCGTTAACTGTTCTATGCCTCAGTTTCCACTTTGCCAAAATGTGCAAATAAATCCCACATGGTTATTCGAGAAATCAAAGAAATAAAAAAGTGTTTTCGAAATCCTAAAGGACAACACAACACTAAACTAAACACAACAAAACACAACACAACACTAAAGCAGTCTTGTGTGAAATTTAGGAACACAAACATTGGAGTGAGATCACCTACCTGCATTTCAGTTCTGAGACCACTGCCACCACTATTTTGGATCATTTCACTTCTCCTGGTCTCAATTTCCTCATCTGTAATAGTACCTCCTTCTAGGGTGGCTGGGAGAATTAAATGAGTTAATATATAAAACACTCAGAAAAGTGCTAGGCACATGGTAAATACACAGTAGTGATAGCTATTTTTTTTATTAAAGATGATAGTATTCCACTTTTGTCATCCAAATTCCTACAAGTAAAGCTCACAGAAAGAATTTTTCTTAAATGTAAGCTCACAGGTGATCACCCCTTTTGTGTAATTTTAGAGATAGGAGAATAATCCAGTGCTTCCAAAAGAAGGATCAGCTTCACTGTCTCTAAAAATAGTAATACTATTTACCTTGCTGGGCTGTTGAGAGAATTAAAAGCCTATTACACTGCCTGAAAATAAATGTTAGCTTTTGACCTTAAAAAACAACAATAAAAACTTTCCTAACCACTGATACCTTAGTACCGTGATTAGAAATGTATCCCTCGAATTTAACATTTTGCTTTTGTTTGATCTCTCTACCTTTCTTCCTTCTGTCTTCAAACATACATAGAATTCCATCAACTCCAAACAAATCTCTAGACACTGGCATTCCTCTAAATTCAGTCCTCTTTCCTTCCAAACCCTGTCCAGCTGATTTAATTGAATGCTCTACACCTATGGTCTTTTCTCTTTCTATTCATCCTCTGACACTTCAAGCCCCTGGAGTGAGTCTAGACAACTTCTCTCTGAAGTAGGTTCTCAGAGGCACTACAAGACACCATGCAGCACTGCCTTTTCTCGGTCTTTGCAATTCTTGACTTTCTTGCACACCCTATTAATTCTATCCTCTTTCTCCTGTTAAGTCTCTGACCATTCGTCTTCTTCCTCTTCTTGGTTCAATCCTCCCATTTCTCACCTCCACCTTCCTTGAGGTCCAGCAGTCTCCTCTTCAATTCTGCCTGTTCTACACTGGTGATTGTATTCACCCCATGGCTTCAACTGGTTTCTTGCACTGTATTATAACAGATTTGGGGGTGGATCTTCACGTCACATCTTACTAACTCTGCAACTTTGACAAACTGCTAGACCTCCTTGCACCCTAGTTTCCTCATCTATAAAAGAGGGCTGTTGAAAACAGGGGTCCCCCAACCTTTTTGGCACCAGGAACCAGTTTCATGGAGGACAATTTTTCCATAGATGGCAGAACTCAGGCAGTGATGCCAGCAATTGGGAATGGCTGTAAATACAGATGAAGCTTCGCTCCCTAGCCCGCTGCTCACCTCCTGCTGTGTCCCTGGTTCCTAAGTTTCATGGAAGACAATTTTTCCATAGGACGGGACTGGGGGGGAGGTGGAGCTCAGGTGGTAATGTGCCCCTGCATTCCTAACTGATCACAGACCGATCCCAGCCATGGCCAGCTGGGGGGTTGGGGACCACAGGTTGCAGAAATTAAATAAGATAACACATTCGAAACACTTAGCACAGCCTTTTCTTCACCTTGAATACCTCCTCCAATTAAATCACTACCTGTTCATCATGGCTAATTGTCCATGGTGTTTCTCCTTCCTCCAGCAAATAAAAAATGCTCATTCAATGCCTGGTATTATTTTTATTATGATTACTCCATATTTATCTTGTAGAATTAACTTGTATGTTCTTTTATGCATGTAGTAACTCATCATGACTTATGGATTCTTTCTAGGAAATGTTTCTTGTGTCTCTTCATACCTTTTCCATTTTTTATCGCTACCATTTCCACCAGGCTTTTATCATTTCACAACAAATCTGCATTCAATTTCTAACAATGTCATCTTTTTCCAGTCCTTCTCTCCATTCATCTACTTCATCAGACTAATTGCCCTAAAACTCTACAATTTGAAAACTTTCCACAGTTTCTCATTGCCTGCCTGCATTTAAAAAAAAAAAAAAAAAAAGGTAATAACATCTAGACTCTTCATCATCTGACAGTAAATTAGTTTTCTAGTCTCATCTCCTGTTGTTACCCACAATATCTTCCACTTAAGCCCCAGTAGTTTATTTATTGGTCTTTGAATCAACTTTGTGCCCCCACATTAAAGTCACCGCTAACAATATTTTCTGCCCTGAGGATGCTCCATGTTCCCTTCTACGTATTCTTTTGAAATTCTGATTCCCTGAGGTTCCCCGAGATTTCTCTGGCTTCTACCTGTTTGTACCTTATCTGAATCCACAGCTGTATCTATACTTTTTGGGTGGTCACGAATCATGCATTGCTTTGGAGCATGTCTTGCATTGCTATCTTGTAAGGAGGCAATAGACACAGTCAGCAAGTTCATGGGCTTTGAACCAAAGATTATGTTTGAATCTGGCTCCTGCCTCCCACTAGCTGTGTGACCTTGAGCAAGCCATGTAACCTCTCTGACTCTGTTTCCTTTGCTTTAAAATGGGGCTAATATTGCTTACTTCAGAAAGATACCAAAAGATTAAATATGATTACATCTAAGTGTATCATTTATCCAGAAAGTAAAAATGCAACACACAGATGGGAAAAAATATTCACAAATCACCTACTAGATTAGGAACTACTATCCAGAATATATAATGGCTCTTATAACTCAACAATAAAAACACAAACAGCCCAATTTAAAAATAAGCAAAGGATTTCAATAGACATTTCACCAAAGAAGACACACAAATGGCCAATTAGCACAGGAATAGATGCTCAACATCATTAGTCATTAGGGAAATGCAAATCAAAACTGCAATGAGATGCAACTTCATACCCACTAGGATAGCTATGATTTTTAAAAGAAAAAGAAAAATAACAAGTGTTGCTGAGGATGTGAAGAAATTGGAGCCTTCATACATTGCTGGTAGAAATCTAAAATGGTAAAGCCACTGCATGAAACAATCTGGCCTCATAAACTTAAACATAGAGTTACTATATGATCCAGTAATTCCATTCCTAGCTATATAATCAAAGGAATAAAAATATATGTTCACCCAAACACTTGTGCATGAATGTTCACAGCAGCATTATTTATAATAGCCAAAAATGGAAACAATATAGATACCCAGCAACTGATGAATGGATAACCAAATGTGGTATATTCATATAACAGAATGTTATTCAGCCATAAAAATAACGAAGTACAAATATTAATATATGCTACAACATGGATGGACCTTGAAGACATCATGCTAAGTTAAATAAGCCAGTCACCAAAGGAGAAATACTACATGATTCCACACATATGAGGTCTCTAGAGTAGTCAGAATCCTAGAGACAGAGGGTAGAATGGGTTGTGGGAAGGGAGGAGTGGGGAGTGACTGCTAACAGTTGCAAAGCTTCTTTTTGGGATGATGAAATGTTCTGGAATTGGGCAGTAGTAATAGTTGTGCAACCATGTGAATATGCTAAAAACCATTGAATTGTACTTTTTAAATGGTTAATTTTATGGCATATAAATTATGTCTCAAAAAATTAAAAATTTAAAAGAAGGGGGAGAAGTAAGTCAGATAGTGCCTGGCTCACAGACAGTGAGCAATCTGCTAAGTTCCCCTTGTCCCCCACTAAAAATGGTGAAGCTGGGATTCATAATCAAGTCATTCCGATACAAAGATGGCGCTTTTGACAAAGCCCACTAATCTTGCCTCTCTCGTGTGCTGAAGCAGAAGCTACTGGAAAACAGAAACAGTGAAACAAGCCTTTCCGACGGTGCCGCCATTTTGACTAAAAAGCTTTGTTCAGTCATATGCTCAGTTGATGGTGATTAAAGAAAAAAGTTAATCATATTCTTTGTTCAACTAAATGCATCTATTGAGACTATATTAATAAATCCAGCCAAAGAAACAAAAGACTATTACACAGATGACTTGGAGGAGAAAGTAAAAGAAACAGGAACAGCATGGAGAATACTAACGCTGCTTTTGCCTAAACAAAACATTGCAAACATTGTTTTTGCCAAAGAGATTGTGAAAGGAGTTAATGAAATCAAATTAAACTTGAGGGAAAATTGGTTTGACAAATCATTCTTCAGCTGGAGACTGTGTACTAAAGCAAGGATTAAAGGGAAACAGCAAATACTTCTGAAGTGCCAACCATGATGTCATGAAGCAGATATACCTAGTTTCACAACCCTCCTCTGACACTTTCTCAATCGAGTAACCTTGGCTCAGTTATTTCATTTCTCCAATCATTTATTTTTGCTCCTGTGTAAAATATAAATAAAAACTTTTTTCATAAGTTTTTTATTGATTATATATAAAGGGCAGCAGGTAGGTACACTAAATGGCAGCTCTGGTTATTGATTATTAGACATGCCAGGAATGATGGTGCCCAATATTTGGGGGGGGGAGGATCAAATAATAGTACTCCCTTTGCAGAGTGAGCAAAGCTTCCCAATGACAAACACAGGCCTCTCGATACAGACAGATCATCTCCTCAATGCTCTATTGATCAGTACTTTTTTTATTTGAAATTTTAAAGGTTCACAAAGAAGCATCTTTGTTTACTCTTGGTGGAAAAAAATACATAATATACAGAAAACTGGGATTTTTTTTTTTTTTTCAGAATGGCAGACTAAGCTAACCCAGCAAATCATTCCTTCCCACCTCAAGCAATTAGAAATATTTTTAAAATTTCTCTCTCATGAAGATTCCAGGCCAAGATAGTTTTAGAAAGGAATTTAACAACTGTTCACAGAACATTTAAATTATAATTTATGCAAATTGTTTCAAAGATTAGAAAAAGAAGGCAACCACCCAACTCCGTTTATGAGACCAGGACATTTTTTATTCCAAAAATAGAAACAGATAATATCAGAAAATAGAATTATTAACCACCCAATGTTTATAAACATGGATGTAAAATACAGAATAAAATACCCATTAGTTGAATATCGCAGTATTTTAAATATAATAAATCACATTCAGGTAGGGTTTATCCCAGGAATGCAAGATTGTTTCAAAATCAGAATATCTAAGGAAGTCACCACACTAACAGCCTAATGGTGGAAAACATATGGTCATTTCAATGCATGTAGAAAAATTATTAGATATTCCTAACAACATATTTTCCTAATTAAAATTTTTACCAAAGAATAGCAATGAAATTTTCTATTCTGATAAAACCCATAGCAAATATAATACTTAAAGATGAAGCCTTAGGAGCATTCCCATTAAATTCAGAAACAAGATAAAGATTCCCATTATAACTATTTTATAACTATGATTATTTTACTGAAGTTCTTAACCAAGGGAATAAGGGGGAAAAACAGTACACATAAAGATTAGAAATTTTTGTCATTTCTGATCAACTGTGTATACAGAAAACACCCCGCCCCCCACCAAAATCAAACTACCAGAAAGTGTAAGACAATTCAGCAGGGTTACTGGATATAGAATCAACTACAAAAATCAATAAATATTTATGTTTTATTAATAATCCATTAATTCTTAATAATCAATAAATATAAGAGGAAAACTGTTACCATTCACAATAATAAAACTATAAGAGTCAAGGAATAGATCTAATAAAAGATGTTTAGTAATTTATGGAGAAAATTTTGAGATGTTGGTGAAGATCACAAAAAAGATCTGAATAAATGGAGAAATAAGTTTGTGGATAGGAAAATTAACTATATTAGATATGAAGATTTTTCTCTGAATTAATCTGTGAAATTCAAGATTATTATAATCAAATCCAAACAGAATTCCTGTAAAATAATAACACTGAGGGCAATGGCGTTAGTGTACGTATAGATAAACATAGCAAGGAAGAGTAGAGAGAGTCCAGAAACAGACTAAGGCATTTGGCAACTTAGAATATAAGAAACACAGTATCCTGAATCTGAAGGAAAAGCACGATTATTTAATAAATGGTATTTCCACTTGGAAAAAGTAAAATTAAAATTATTTCAAATCATACACAAAAATGCCTGATAATTTGAGACTTAATATCAAGTAAAAAATCCAGATCTCTTTGAAGAGACACAAGAGGAAATCTTTTTACACTGGGATTGGAAAGCTCACTAAAGTTGTTGGAATTAATTTTGTCAGCTATTTATTTATTTAGTTTGTAGGACTCATGACAGTTTGCGTCTTCAAAGTCAGCAAGGAGAGCAAGGAACACAAAACTAAGTCTCATATAATGATATAATGTAACACAATCACAGGAGTGCCAGCCCATCACCTTTGTCATATATGCAATGTAATCCCAGCAGTGACATACCCCATCTCCTTTGGGATATGCGTTAGAAGCATGTTACAGGTCCTATCTACAGCCAAGGGAAGGGATTATGCAAAGGCATGAACATCAGGAGCTGAGAATCATGGAGCCATGCTAAAGTCTGTCTGCAACACAGAAATTCTTTGACATTGCCTAAGCTCATGGGAAAGTGTAGAAAGTTAGAATCTGCCCTACCTGACTCAGGTACTAGTACACTTCATTTTGTTTGAGGGGTGAAAAAAGCCCTTTCCTTTTTTTCCCCTCAAATTCAACATTCGTGACTCCTAAATAATAGAGAGGTTTTTTCCAAACCTCTCCTTAAGGATTGCTACTTTTTTCTTCCAGATACCAAGATGGGTTGAAGTATTAAAATATTAATGAATATCTAGTAACTGCATCATTACTAGAGCATAGCTGGATGATGAAAATTTTAAAAGAGGGAAAAAATATTTAATGAGAAGTAGAATAGACCAGCTCACTCAATCTATTAATGTTCTAGGCTTTTTTTTTTTTCCTCCAGATCTTTCAAATTACAGTTCCCAAAATGTCCTAATTTCAAGCTCCAAATGTAGCATGAGACTCCATGGAAGCAAAAATACTGGTCAGTGTTCTGGACGTCTGCACTTACATGGTTTCTATTTCTCGCAAGAAGGCAAAGAAAATTTTTAGCTTTTTGGCATGCCATAAATAAGGCAAATAAAGAATCTATTCTTGATTGTAAATTAAGAAAGCAAAATATGGTCATGATACCACCACAACATAGTTCATCATCTTTATTAATAACACCTAAAATAGCAATAATTACAATTACTGTTTATTAAGTACTTACTACATCCCAGACACTGCATAAAGGACTTACGTGCATTATATCATTTAGTCCTCATAACAAAACCTGAGTTAAGTATTTTTATCCCAGTTTTCCAGATGAATGTACTAAGGCACAGTGTGGGGATGTAATGTGACCAAATTCCCGTGGCTGGTCAGTGGCAGGGCAGGGATTTCAACATGGCTTATTAGTCTTCAAAGTCTGGCATTTGAGCCTCCCTATAATACCACACACCATATAGAAATTATAGTAAATAACATACATATAAAACATATATATATACAACATATATATAAAAACTATAGTAGAAAGATGGTATTCTTAACAAACTGGTTGCAAAGAACATAAATCATTTAACAGAAAATAAAAATATTTTTATTTTAAATCTGCCCATTGCTAGCTATATGGCCCTGAGCAATTAACTTCCTGAATTTTTTTCCCTAGGTGTTCTGAGTACTCCATCTTGTTTCCCTCACAGGATGGTGATAAGTATCAAAAGCGGTATGTTCTTTTTAAGTATTACATATGGCAATATAAACATGAAAACAGGAATCAATACTTTTCCTATGTGAGAAGCAATATGGAAAGTACACAACTGAGTAAGATGGAGCCAGTGCTCAAAAACCCTCTCTAGACTACAGGGGACACAATATGTGTTTGAGTTAAAAGTACCCATAAATTACTTAATATGCTCACCCCAAACAACTTTCTTTCAAAATGACAACACGATATAGGCATACCACTCATTTACTCCAGCAAATATTCCTAAACAATCCCTAAACAGCACTCATTCCCTCCAAGTTTGGTGGATCAGAACCACTTCTCAACATGGAACACAAAGATAGCACAGTTCGCTAAACTGATCTATAGATTCAAGGTAATTTTAATAAAAATCTGAAAAGATTCATTTGTGGGACTTGACAAGCTGACTCTAGAATGTACATAGAAAAGCAAAGGGCCAACGTTAGGCCAAAACACTCTTGAAGAAGAACAAAATCAGAGAACTTGCTCAAAAATCAGAGAACTTGGCACAGAGCTACAGCATTCAGTAAAGTGAGGCATTGGCTCAAACATAGATATTAATAAATAGAGCAATGGATAGTCTTGTGAACTAAAGATAGTCTTGTGAACCACATCAAAACCCTCTCAGGCCCACCTTTTATTCCAGCCTACTACCATAGCCATGTTGGTCTTGACCACCAGCACACATGTGCAACCACCCTGCATCTGGCTTTCAGCCCATACTACATACCTCTTTCTTCCTGCCCTAGGATTTCCCTAACGCCAAAGCATGGGATGCCCACACTCAAACATGCATAACCTGGAGGTATAGGGGAGTTAATACCTCTGGAGCCAGCCTTGGCCGGTGGAAGACCCAATGGAGAAATGTCTCTTCCTTTTGTCCCTGGGCAGAGAGCTCTGAATTGCATTTTGTGAAGCACCTTACAATGATTGAGCACCAATGACCTAAAGCATTAGCCTGTTGGTTTAAATATCCTTGCATTAGCTTTCTCTGTTTTCTTGTTTCATTGCCCTGTCTTGTACTTCTGCTACCTGGAATCACATTCCCAATTAATGACCTCCAGGAAAGCCCTACCCTCAGGGATCTGCTTTCAGGAAAACCTAGGTTAGAACAGCGGCACTGTTGAGTTATGGAGTAATGATAGCTTTTGCAATATATGGTGCTGGGACAATTGGCTATCCATATAGAAATAATGAAACTTGACCCCAACTTATACCTTATTTCAGAAAATCAATTTTAGGTAGACTGTAGATCTAAATGTGAGAGACAAAACGATAAAACCTTGAGAAGATAATGTGGGAGAATATCTTCATAACCTCAGGGAAAGAGAAGATTTTTAAAGAGAACACATCACTGCCATAAAATAAAAGTTTGATAAATTTGGCTACATCAAAATTAAAAACATCTGCTCTTTGAAAAACATCATTAAAAGAACAAAAATACAAGTCACAGAGTAAAGAATGTATTTGTAACACATGTAACCAATATAGGGCTTGTATCTAAAGCATAAAAGTAAGTACTATAAATCAATAGGGAAAAGATAGAAAACTTAGTAGAAAAATCAGGAAGAGAGTTGAGCTGTCACTTCACCAAAAAGGATAACCAAATGCCTACCAGGCACATGAAAATTATCTCATTAGCCATCAGC
>CM052447.1:16913469-16938481 GCA_028533085.1 Varecia variegata
AGATGAGTAGTGGTGAGAGCAGCCACAGTTTAACACAGTCACAGGTAAGAGTTACCTTTGAGAAGCAAAAAAAATGTCTACAGGGAAAAAGCACGTGGCATTTAAAGTGGATCTTAAAGGATCTGGACATGCGGACATTTCAGGCAGAAGGAACTCATGGGCAAACAATGCCACATTATACCAACAGCCTAGGTCATATGACCGGGCCAATCACATGACACAGCCTAACAGTATATGAACCCCTGGAATTACATCCCAGGTCTGCCATATACCAGTCACTTGGACCAAGCAGGGAACCTTTTCTGTTTCCCTTATTACTTGTAAAATATGAATATTAATGTGAGATGAGTAAGCAATAGTAATAGTTAAAATTTATTTAGCCCTTGTAAAATACCAAGTACTATTGTAAGCCCTTTGTTTGGATTAGCTCATTTAATCTCCGCAATAAACACATTTCTCAGGTGAAGTAATTTCACCATTACTTCAAAGAGTAATGAGGATCAAAGCCTAGACTTCTCTTCAAGTCTTTCTGACTACAGACTCAGACTAAATCCTACTCAATGGTTTTATCTCCATTTTACCAGTGAAGAAACAAAAGCCCAGCAAAATTAAGAAACTTGCTGGCCTCAGATCACACAGCTAGTAAATTGTGGATCTGGGGTTCAAACTCAGATCTAATTCACTCACCTGTGTTCTTAAAAAGCATGCACGTTCTCACAGCAACAGTACCAGCAGCAAATGTGTATAAAATAATTTACTATGTTCCAAGCCCTGTTTTTAATCATTTTATACAGAGTAACTCATGTAGTCCTCACAATGACCCTATGACGTAGGTACAAATGAGAAAAGTGAAGCATAGAGGTGTCAGATAACTTGCCCAGACTCACACAGATAAGCACTGGTACACCTGACATTTGGACTCAAGTGGTCTGGCTTCGGACTCTGGGCTATTAATCATGATATTATAATCCTTGTAAAAGGTGGGGTGGTGGTTAAGGGGATGCATTTTAGAACCTCAGAACCACCCCCTCATACTTAGGAGACCCTCTAAATGATCTAAATTGCAAGGACAACCTGTCTAAAATACAAAGTGTTCCACTTGGAGTTACTCCTCTCCTGAGTTGGATTGTTCATATTTTCATTGCATGAACTGGGTGGGAGTTAGGGAAAGATTTCATCAAATGAATGATCTGGAACTTTCTATATGTTCAAATTGACTTTGTCTATATGCATCCTTATAGAAGACATTTCAAAACCTTTAAAATAGGAGCAGATACCCAGCATATAATCACATTTGTATGCGTGCACACTATATGGAAAAAGAAGGGAAGGTAGCTATTAAAAGTATGATAGCCAAGTTAAAAGACACACCTTAAAATTAGAAAAGATTAGAGTCTCCAAAGTGTAAATGAAAGGAGTCCTGAGGAGTCTTTTTATTTCTACCATTTCATGTTCTGTAACCTTCTCTTTAATAGTAGCTCTGATCTTCTCAAACGTGATGGGCATTTTCTTAAGCTGGAAATGATCATTAGCTCTTAAAATTAAAAGACACCAATAATCATTTGATAATCTGTGCCAGTTATGCTATTTCCTGCCTCTTCCTTTATGCTTGTTTTTATTCAGAATGTGAAAAACGCTTAGCAGGTGGATTTTCTGTTGAAAACTAAAGGAAGATATATTTTGGCTAATCGCTTTGTGCAAGAGTTGGTCAGGAAATGAGAGCTACCGTTAAATGGCAAGATAAGTATGCAATTAGTAACAACTGTGTAGAATTAAAGAGTAGGAAAATATTACAGTGAGTCTAAGCTGATGGCAGGAAAATAAAAACTCTCCACTCTCAAGGCAATCTCCTCTGCCTCCTTGCTTTATAGTCAGAGACTTTTTAAATTGATTGCAGGTCATGGAAAAACAAAAAGCAAAACAAAAAACTAATCTATCATCCCTCTTTGCTTGCATGTGAAATTGCAATATGAAGTCATTATTGGTGGAAATAAGTTATTTTAGAAGTTTGTTACATCTATAGTATATGTAGATATTAATAGTGACACTTACTGCAATGTAATTATAACTAACAATTCCTGAGAATTATGGCATGCCAAGCTCTATTCTGCTTTCACAAGCATGAGTTCACTGAGTCCTCACAATGTGTAAGGCTGAGTTGTGTTAACCACTCAGGAACGAGGGCTCAGGGAGGTTAAGTCATTTCTCAGAGGTCATACAGATTATCAGCGGTGAAGCAGGATCCCAGCCCGCAGCCATCTGACCAAAAAACTGCTCTCTCAACGGCCACCCAGTAGGCCAGTCTGTCCTGTTGTTATTTCCTCCAGGCTTAACCAATTCACTTGAAGCAGCAGAGAAACCTGATAGCAGCCACGTTACTATTTGCTGGTTGCATATAGTTGAGCTTCGCAAGCAGGAAGCTCTGAAACACAAGGAAGTGCCGGGGACACAGAAGCCACAGGGTTTAAAAGGACGTCTCTTCCTGGCATGTTAAAGCTAGTCAGTGACTTAGGAGTAATTGGTAGTTAAGAACTTTATTTTTGCATTAAAACACAGTTGATGGCGTAGAAGTCACATGAGTTGTTAAGGTAAAACATGATGAGGATTCCAAGAAATGTTCGGTTCAGTCCTCTTTTCCAAAAGAGCTAAGCCCCTACCTGGAATCCTGGTTCATCCTTCTCAAGTCACCATCACACCCTAAGCTGCCCAGCACCCCCCTTCTTCTAGTGGTTGCACCATGATTTCCCTCTAGGAAACCCCCCTCATACACACTCTCGCTCCCAGTGGTTCAGGGATGGACCCCATTCCTGGCTTTAAGGAAAGTCTGTGATGCAGGCCTGACCAGTGGGACTCAATTACAGGTAATTGGGAAACAGAAGTTCTTTTCACTGGAATTGAGGCTGGGGGGATGAAGGCCTGGAGCTGCTTAGGGCCAGCTGCCACCACATGGGCAGAGCTTGCCGGAGAATGACGCCAACAGGGAGGAAATCAGAGCCAAGTGATGGAGCAAGACCAAGTCCTGCTGAAATTGTTTGAGCCCCGGCTGTGCCTGAAGCTAACTCCTGAACTCATTAGTTACGCAAGCCAGAAATTTTTATGTGTGTGTAAACGGGTTTGTGCTTCTGTCACTTGCAACCAAAAGTATCCTAATACGACGTCCATCAATCCATTTGATCATTCCGGAAACTCAGATGTCAAACCGTTGGCAACAGATGGAGAGAGAGACCCAGAGCTGCTGGTGTTGTTTCCACCATCTAGTTCACCTTCACATCATGGCAGAAAAAGGATTTGGACCTCAGGACAAGGAGAGGCTCGCGGAAATGAACAGCCAGGACCCTCTACTTTCACAAGCACATGAATCAAGCGATGAAATAAAAGTGATGTGCTGAAAAAATGGGCAGGATTCCCAGATTAAATAATTCTCTCTGTTCCCATCATAATATGATGGTGGCTGTGCCTGGGTGGGAATGACCTATGTGATGAGACAAAGAAGAGAATAAATGTGAATTATTCTACTCTTTAGGAAAATCATTTGCCATTTTATCAAAGAGACAGAGGATTCTGGAACAATGCATGTATGTATGTATTTATGCATGCCTGTTCTATTCTTCAAAGGATGTGAGTCTAAAATTGGCTATGGTTTTATTTAATGGGTCTCCTAATTTGAAACTTGGATACCTGCTAGCTTTACAAAAGCACAGTGGTATCAAGGAAGGACCAATGGCAAAGAAAGCTGAGAGCTCTGAGCGCTAATCTCAGCTCTGTTGATTATTGCTTTGTGGGCTTCGGAAAACTCATTTGCCTCTTTGACTTGAAGGTATCCTTAGGTTTGGCCCCAGTATAAAGATCCCAGCTTCCTTCTTGATAGTCAACACACTCTCATCCCCTTTGTCACACCAGTAGTCTCTTCTTTCCCTTGGGCTCATTACCACCAGATGTCTCCACTTCTGCTATTCCACCTGCTGGGAGACCCTCTCCTGCACCAGTCCCAATCTTGCTTCCCTTTCAGCACCCATTTCAGTCCTCCCTACTCTGCAAAAACCTTCTTATTATGTCAGTGTGCACTTATTTCCTCCCCCTGAGTTTTCAGAACATAGAATATCAATGAGGATAGTTTATAATGTTAGCTAGTCCAACCCCCATCCTCTTTTCACCAATCTGTGGTTTATGTATTTGGCCACTGCAAAAATTAAATGTTGGCCTGGGACCTGAAATTCATACAAATGCATGAGAAGTGTGGGGTACAAGACAATGGGGCTAAGGTGTATATTGAAAGTAGGGCTTGCTGAGCTACTGTGATTTCTAAAATATTACACACACTTACCAGTCAAACCAAATGCAGATGCAGCCCTGTGAAGCCCGTGGACCACCAGTATGGATCCCCTATCTTATATCATCCCAGCCATGACACGATCATGAATCCTAACTAAAAATTATGTGGAGCATGCTATTTCCCATTCCATACGATTTCATCTCTATTAGAAATCATTCTTCAGTAATCAATTAATACCTAGAGTCTTTGCTACAACAGGAAGCATTCAACCATCTCAAATCTCTTGTATCATTCCACAATCATTTCAAATGCTTAGTAGCCTTATTCCCCAAATGTAAACTCTTTGAGAGCAAGACATAGCCATTACGCGGCACACACAGTTGGATTAGAGATTGCTTTTCTTCACTTGATTCATGCACTATACACCCTGACCAGGGGAACACCTTGTCTGAAAAGAATTTCTTTGGAGGCCTATTTTAGAAAATGACAAATGAAATAGAGAAGCAATTAAATCCAAAACGCCCACCCACAGGATGTGGGAGAACATCTCTCATTTCACCCAGAAATGTTGACTGTGGTATGATTTTTGTTTTGTTTTGTTTTGGTGTGTCTGGAAAGTAAAAATTCCTCAAGCCTTCATCACAGCAATTACACATAAAGGTTGCAATTAAGTTTTCTTTTTCCCCTCCAACCCGGTAAGTGTTAGGAAGAAAAAAAAAAAAAAAAAGGAAGCAATAAATCCATGAGGCAAGGCAGGTTTTTAAAAAAACTCAAAACTGTAATGGGCCAAAATCATGTCAATGATTCTCAGTTTCAGTTTGAAAATGGAGAAATCACGATTATTTGACTGGTTTCTCTAGTATTTCCATGTACTTTGGAGGTTTCCTCGCTCATGCTATCAGCCAGTTCGAGTCCTGCTTTCTCTCAGTGGGGATCATTTAGCTCGGTGCCGCCAACCAGCACCAAAGAGGCAGAGCTCAGAAGTCCTGGGTATCCTCAGTGGGTGACAAGTGAAGAGAGCATGCTCACTATCTATTGCTGAGAATGGAATGAAGGAACAATTAGGGCTTCAAAAGTCCCTTAAAGAGAAACACCTGTATCCACACCTGGAACAGAGTTGACATGAATTACTGATGGGCAAACGAGGGTTGAATAAGCTAATAATTTCCTAACTTGGTTAGGTTTTACATTGGGTAGTTCTGAAAAAGGCAGGAAAACAGAGGTAGGGAAACCAGAAATGGATAATCAAAATTTACTTATTTTACTAGATAGAGTGTCCATGAGACATTATTTTGTTAAAATTGTATATAGGTGTGTTGGGTTTTATAAGTTTACTTAATAAAAAAGGTTAAGAAAGAAACATTCCCCAGAATATGTTATTTCTTGTGCCTGAGCCCATTAACATCAAGAAATAATGATTGAACACCATGGGGGGAAAATATTGACATTTTTAAGTTAATAATGCTAATAAAAAATAATATTTATTGAGTACTTATTATGCTCAAAGAACTTTACATATATGTTCTCAATCTTCCTAACAATCACTTGAAATATTGAACATTATCTTCCATTTAAAGGTGAGAAAACTGAGGCACAGATTAAGTATTTTACCCTCAAGGATGTAATTATTAAATAGTGGAGTTAGGATATGAACTCTCACTTCAGAGACAGCAAAGGTAGACATTCTGTTATTTATAAATCCCACCTTTATCGCACCAAATGGTGCCCCAGTGACCTGCTTTCATGAGACACTGGTGTTCCTAAAGTAGCAACTGCCTTAAATTCACCAAATCAACATCTCCAAGTCTGTCTGCCATGGAATGCCACTGTTCTGTCAGATATTGGCAGAGCAATTTGGTTGATGACATTTTGGAAACTTGAAAAATAAGCCAGTCCAAACAGATTGTTCTACTGTAGGATCCCTCCGAGCCTCTAATATGCCAACGTGGGTTGCATTTAAACTAAAATGCCAACTCCCCAACGTTGCCTACCAGACCCATCAGACCAGACCCACCTGCCTTCTGCTGACCTTTCCAAACTCAAGCCATGGCACTCACCTCCAGTGCCATTCTCCAATCAAGTTTTCCCACCTTTGGTTCTTTCCACTAGCCAAACTCTTCACTGCCTCAGAGTACGTCTTGGCACACCTCCTCCCACTTCCCTTGACTCTGCACACGGCTGACTCCTCCTTCCTCTCACCTGTAGGTCTCAGCTGAGACGTCAATTCCCCCGGGAGGCTGTTCCCACCACCTCACCTAAAGCACATCTCGCCCATCCCAGTTGCCCTTATCATATATATATATATATTCCCTTTTATTTCTCCTACACACCTTGTCCAATTCTTGACTAATTGATTGATTGTCAACCCTTTCTAAATAAAAGGCCCACAAGGACATGAACATAAAGTCCAGAATTACAAGGACATTGACTATCTTACTCAGTGATGAATTCTCTTAACACAATCTCCAGTACCTACAGATACCCAGTAAATGTTTGTCAAACAAATGAATGAATCGCCAAGAAGTAGGCCCAAGAAGGATGTGACCCTACAACACGCCTCCCTTTAAAATATCTATTATATCTCACAGGAAGCTTGTATTCCATAGAACACAGTTTGAGAAAAGCAAAACTAAACCAAATAAAGTCTTTTATTCAAAATAAAGAGAAATTTAAATTATCCAATGCCTGGCCTATGTTAGAATAGCTGTGCATTAAAATTAATATTGTGGGGTATTTCTGATGAAATTTTTAAATGCATCTAATTAGTATAATTATGTTCCATTAGATTAAATATGTCTAGCACATTTCACAGTTTAAAGAGTACAAGATTTTCCATCCTCAAAAATACACCTAGGCCAAATGGTGACTCTAGAAGAGCTGCCCGTTTTAAATATAAATAGACATATTGAAATTCCTGAATTCTCCTGTGTGTTAGCCCTGGTCCTCTAAGAAAGACACACTAAAATGCATGTTGTAGGTTGAATTGAATCACCAAAAAAGATCTTGAAGTCCTAACCCCCAGTACTTCTGAATGTGATCTTATCTGGAAATAGAATCTTTGCAGATGATCAAGTTAAGATGAGGTCACTAGGGTGAGCCCTAATTCAGTGTGACTGTGTCCTTATTAAAAGGGGAAATCTGGACACGGAGACAGACACACACACAGGGCAGATGATGTAAAGACACAGGGAGAAAAGCACCTGCAATCCAAGGATCATCTGATGCTATGGAAGCTACGAGAGAGGAACAGAATAGTCCTCAGAAGGACTCAAGCCTGTAAACATCTTGACCTTGGACTTCCAGCCTCCAGAACTGCAAGACAAGAGATTTCTGTTGTGTAAGCCACCCAGTTTGTGGTAGTTTGTTAAGGCAGCTTTAAGAAGCTAACACAGTAGATTAGACCTGCAAGAGATTAATTAGGGAAGACATCTGTGAGGGAAAATGGGGCTGGTGCCAAAGGAGGCCGGGAAACCCGTCAGAGCACCATGCAAGTCTGCCCCTTATGAACCAGAGAAGGAAGGAAGGTTGAGTGGGAGAGTCTTAGACCACATTTCAATTCTAAGAATATTTGGCAAAGTAAATGAAGAGTCCTTGAATCAAAGTCAGCCATGAGAGAAGTCCCAAGTCTCCCAGGAAAAAGCCTTTCTTAGGTCTCAGTCAAGCTCAGTCATTAGCTGGAAGCAGCCCATGGGAGTGTGGTTTTAGCACCAATGCAGTGGTGACTTTCAGAGGACGGCAGCTGGGACAAAGATCTGAGAGGCACATTTTCACTGCCTCCACATCTGTTCTTGCTTATATCATGGAGGTCTTGCTGAAAGTTGAGTTAGACAGATTTTGAAATCTTTCTAAGGCAGTTACTATATAATAGTGGTTAACAGCTTAGCCTCCCGAATCAGACAGACTAGACATGTTCTGCCCCTGTTACCAGCTATGTGATCTCAGGCAGTTACTTAACATCTTTGGACCTCAGTTTCTTCTTCTTTAAAACTGGGATAATAAAAACACCTAACTCAAAAGGTGATTGTGAGTTTTAAATGAAATAATATAAGAAAAGTGCTCAGCATAGTTTCTGGCACATCATTATCAACCAACAAAATGTAATATGTAGTTATTGTATTATAATTATCATTATTATCAATGCAGCAAACACTTTTGAGGTTTAGATTGGACATTTGTTTTGCCTGCCCCACATTGTATAGCCCTCTCCCCTTTTAAAAAGAAAATAATGGAGTTAGTCTTTCCCATAGAGAACACAGGTGGTGATCAGTCCCTCACCGCCTTCCCATCCCTGGGATAATTGCAAATCCTAGAGATAGCCAACTAAAGGATCCCATTCCCCTGTATTATCAGGGATAGCGACATATCCTAAAGGGTCTAACTGTGGTCATTGTCTCCACCCCAGCTTCCAGGGAAGAGGCTCTCCTTCTAAAGGGTGGTAAAGTCCTACATGTCTCTGCAGGACTCTGTCCTGGTAACCCCCACTGTGTCAGTTTGTGCCACTCTCCCCTTTGTTCACTGCCCTCCAACCACACAGGCCTTCTTTCAGGTCCCTATGATGCCATAAGTCCTGTCTTGATTGAGCCCTTTGCCCAGAATGCCCTCTCCCTCTCCCCTGGGTGCTCCTACACTTGGTCAGTTCATTCTTCAAATATAGGCTTAAACTTCCCTTCTTTAGAGAGGCCTGATGTTTTCTCTAAGGTCTCTTAGGCATCACTAAGTCAATATGTCCCAAATCTAAATTCAAGATCATCTCCCCATATCTGGTCCTCTAGCCCTGAGAACAGTTCCACCATCCACTGAGGTAAGCAAACTCGAAGCATCAGTCTTGACCTGCTGGTGATAATCATACCTGCCCTGTGTGTAGCGCCATCAGGCAGCTAAAGATGCAGAACCTTGACACCAGCTGGGACTGGACTTTTCAGGTAAGTGAGCCAATACATCTGCTTTTGTTTCTAATCTAGTGTGAGCAGGGTTTCTATCACTCCAGCCAAAACAGGCCAGGCTAACACATTTACTATCATTATCATCATCATCACCACTACCACCACTATTAACATGTTTGTTATTATTGTTATTTATTTGAGAAAGTAGCAACCCCATCTCTCCAGAAGATGTCCATGTGAACTTATTGGCAGACCATGGGGTTGGCTTGGTGACAAATCAGAGCCTTCATCCAGATAAATGGATTCAGGAGTTAGAGCATCAGAGGTGAGCATCTTGTTCAGGTTTCACTGTCCTCAACCTTGAGCAGTGCTCATTTTTCAGTGTCACCAAAACCATTTCACAAAACTTTTGAGTACTCCATTCATCCATCCACCTGGGTGTCACTTGGAGTGATTTAGAAGGATTACAAATCTTCTGTGCCTCTCCATTTTTCCTTCAAACAGACAAAAGTCTAGCCTGAGATCCCAGGACAGCATGAACTAGGAACCCCATGACATTAAGTCTGGTTTCTACAAGGGATGAATATGGGGTGAGGATCTGGAGGAACACATGATCTAGGCGAAGCACATTCAATGTTCTGGCCACAGTGATTGATCAGGAATAGGCACATACCCTCAGCTTGACCAGTGAGGTCTAGAATCAGACGACATTTACTGGGAATACTGAGGCAAAGACTCTCCGGTCTTGCTGGGTTATAAGTGAGTAAGTATGAAACTCCAGGAGCTTATAAAAACCATCCTGGGACTCAAAGGTGAATCAGCGTTAGAATAAAGTTGAACTTGCTAAAGGAAAAACAGAGAGAGCAAAAAAATATCTGGGCCTCTGTGACATTGTTATCAGATCAAACCTCACCTGGAGTTAAATACACCTGGACTTTCTGGTTATTTAAATCAATAAATTTCCTTTATAGTCTAAACCTGTGGCACAGGGTTTTTTGTAACTCACAACTAAAGTATCCAAAGAAACTGATATTTATATACATACATTTTTCTGAAAAGGAGGTCAAAGTTTCTATCATTCTCAAGGTATTTGTAACCTGAAAGAAATATTTTTAACCCTGGACTAAAACATTTCTAAGACTTTTCACAACATTAGCATTCTGTGATCTTCCAGTTGATTTCAAATTCCAAACTCAGTTGATGATGCATAAAGCCAGACACTATAAAAATATGTTTTCAAATAAAACTGGGCTTTTCTGTTATAAAGAGAAACATAGGCTTATTAGAAAAAAATTTGAAAAATATAGAAAAGTATAAAATGACAGAGAGATAGCCAGTGCTAATATTCGGGGGTTATTTTTCTATGCATTTTTACACACAGTTTTATGGAAATTTTAATGTGGTTAAGCTCATACTATAAATATGCAATACTTTGTCTGATTTTTTTAAATTTGACAGTATAACATAAGCATTTCTCCAGATTATTAGAAATCTTTTGTAAGCATCCCTTTTAATGGCTGTAGAACTTTCCACTGAGCACTATAATTTCCTTAATGTCAGACCAAATGAGGTGGTTGTTTTTATAATCCTATTTCCTTTTTTTTTTTTTTTTTTGAGACAGAGTCTTGCTTTGTTGCCTGGGCTAGAGTGAGTGCTGTGGCGTCAGCCTAGCTCACAGCAACCTCAAACTCCTGGGCTTAAGCGATCCTCCTGCCTCACCCTCTCGAGTAGCTGGGATTACAGGCATGTGCCACCATGCCCAGCTAATTTTTTCTATATATATTTTTAGTTGGCCAGATAATTTCTTTCTATTTTTAGTAGAGACGGGGTCTCGCTCTTGCTCAGGCTGGTCTCGAACTCCTGACCTCGAGCAATCCACCCGCCTCGGCCTCCCAGAGTGCTAGGATTACAGGCGTGAGCCACCGTGCCCGGCCTCCTATTTCGTTTTTTTGAAAAAGGACTCTTTCTTGAATGAGCTGCCAATGGTGAAAATATTCATCACTATTGCAAGTCAATCCATGGGGGTAACTTGGAGAAGGAGGTAGGAGCACACCAGGATGCTCCAGGGAGCACTTCTCGCTCCTGGTCGTCTCTGAGGGTCATCTTATCCTTCTCTTGCTGCAGAATATCTTCCTCTAGCCCTTAGGCAACATTGATGCTGCTGGCCATTAGCGGCCTTCAAGTTCCATGATCAGCCACCTGGAGAGATTGACTTAAGCTAAATCCTGACATCACCGTCTCAGGAAAGGAACTCTGACTGGTCTAACCTGAGTGTGATGCTCAACCTTAGTCCATTCAACTCAGCCAGGATAGGGGCTGTTGGATGAAGGGTGACATTGTACAAATTCACTGCCAGAAATCCACCAGCATGGATTTGGACCTTACTCATCTTGATCAGAAGAAGGAACATTTCACAGAGAAAAACAAGGTTCATTGACTCACACTCTGGGGAAAAAAACACCCCAAATTATCCTCCCTAACAATAACAGGTTATAAATATAAAACCACCCTCCCCACCCCCTGGCTCCTAAATTTTTCCACTATTCTTTGCACTAAGTATCAACCTCTGTAGAAGAATTCCCCCAACAACGGGGAGTTTTCCTGCTGGGCTCCCCATGGTGATTAGATAAGAAGATTCATTTTTCATTTCCATGGCTTTTCTTACTCATTTTTCTGCCCGACTTCTTCAAGACCAGATTTAGCTGAGACCAGCCTGCGCTAATTTGCAAGGCTGCATGAACTTTCTCATTGTTTATAATACAAAACATTTCCCTTCAGGATCTGCCTGACAAAGAGCTAAAAACGCTGGCTGTTTCTGCATGCTGGATTCATTAGGCTTTTGATGTCCCCTGCCTGCCTGCGCCACTCCACAGGTGGGGAGACGGACGTGCAGCCGGCAGCAGGATGGGGAGAGAGGACCGGTGAGAGAACAGGAGCAGAGGTTGAAGCAACTCCTCTGGGCTCTGCTGCATGTCTTGTAAATATTCACTGAGAACACTCTGAAGTTTACACTCTTTTGAAGGGCATGGTTAATAAATGTGTACCCCTAAGGAAACATAAGAGGACCCATGCAGCCTGTTGCTTGCTGATCTAATCGGTAGCTACACACATCTCATGCCTGTTAACTGTTCACAGTCTGAATGGCATGGATTGAAGGGATTTCCTGCCTTCAACAGTCCTCCTGCCCCCAGAAACTTAATCAGGAACTGTACTAGGTGCCATGACACAAACAAAAATAAGATAGAGCCCAGATCCTAGAGAAGTTTCTAATCTAATGGGTGATCAAAAGATTACAATGAGGTGCAAAGTGTAATCAGACAATGGGCAAAGGAGGTATTAAGATCAGAAAGGTTCATGGAGAAAATAACATTCACTCTAAATCTCTAAGAGTGGGTATGATCTGGATGAGGGGAAAAGAGGATGGGTGGAAAAGATATTCATGTAAAAGAATAATAAATAAAAATGAAAGAGATAGTAAAAAAAATACATGGGGCTTGTTCAGAAACCATTGCCTATTCTAGTAAGATTTTAGCAGAAGGTGCAGATGGTATGCTTAAAAGAAGAAAAGCTGATCCACGTTGTGGCAAATGGCAAGATCTTGTTCTTTTTTTAGAGCTGAATAATGATAATATATCTCAGAGTTTCTTTATTCATCTGTTGGCAGATATTTAGATTGTTTCTGTATCTTGGTATTGTGAATAATGCTGCAATGAACATGGGAATGCAGATATCTTTATGAGGTGGTGGTTCCATTTTGGGGGGTTATATGCCCAGAAGGGGAATTGCTGGATCATATGGTAGTTCTATTTTTAATTTCCTTAGAAACTTACATAGTGTTTTTCACAATAGCTGTACCAACCTACATTCCCACCAATAGTGTACAGGAGTTTCCTTTTCTCCATACCCTCATCAACATTTATCTTTTGACTTTTCAGTGATAGTCATCCTAAAGTGTGTGAGGTGGTATCTTACAGTGATTTTGATTCACATTTCTCTGATGATTGATGATGTTGAGCACTTTTTCGTATACCTGTTGGTCATTTTTATGCCTCCTTTGGAGAAATATCTATTCAGGTCTTCTGCCTATTTTTAAATAAGATTATTTGTTTTTCCACTATTGAGTTATAAATTATGGATATTAACTCCTTATCAGATATACAGTTTAAAAATACTTTTTCCCAATCCATAGACTACCAATTCATTTTTTTATTGATGGTAAACATTTTTTTTAATTTCAGAAGATTATAGGAGTACAAATGTTTTGGTTACACGGATTGCTTTTGTATTGCTTGAGCCAAAGTTGTAAGTGTGCCCATCACCCAGATTGTGTACATTGTACCTGTTAGGTATGATTTCACCTATCCCCTCCTCCCCCTCCCACCTGCATGATTTCCACTGAGTTTTACTTCCATCTGTACACATGAGTGTTGATCGGTTAGTTCCAATTTAATAGTGAGTACATGTGGTATTATGCTAAGTGAAATAAGCCAGAAAAAGAAAGAAAAATACTACATGATCTCACTTATATGTGGAATCTAAAAAGAAAAAAAAATTCAAATATACAGAGATAGAGAACAAAAGAGTGGTTACCAGGGTGGGGAGAGGGGGAGAAAATGGGGAGACGTGGGTCAGAGGATACAAAGTAGCACATATGTAGGATGAACAAGTCTAGAGACATAATGCACAACATAAGGACTATGAGTAATAAAATTGTACTATATTTAGGATTCATATTGAGTGAGTAGATTTTAGCTGCTCTTGCCACAAAAACAAAAAAATATATGTAACAATGTGACATGATGGATATGTTAATTTGTTTCACTATAGTAACCTTTTTACTATCTGTAGGTATCCCATACATCACATTGTATACCTTAAATGTACAAATTTATTTAAAAAAAAAAAAGAATTTGGGCTTGCAGCCAACCTGGTTGGTTTTGAATCCATAAGTGTTATCTACTTACTGTGTGACCTCAGGAAAGTCACTTAACCTCCAGGGTCTCAGCTTTTTCATCTTTATTATTAAAAGGTGGTAATAATATCAAATGTCTTGTGGGATTGTGGACAGGATAAAAGATATTGACATATTAATACGTATTAAAAAATAGAAGGAGAAGGAAGGAAGAAGGAGAAAAGACAGTAGAGCCAGTCATTGGCAGACTCTAAATGTTGGGCTAAGGCATTTGGGCTTTATCTTGCAGGCATTGGGGAAGTCATAGAATGTTTTCCAGTTACAAAAGAAACAGGGTCTTATTTTTACTGAGAGAAAATACTGAGGCATTGGAAAGAACGAATTGAGAAAGGGTTGAGAGGTTGTGCTGTTCAGACAAGAATGCCTTGGATCAGAACTTTGGCAGTAAAAAGGTCACCAAAGCTTTGCACCTACAGCAAGCACTTGCAATAATGTTCTTGAGTCCAGAGGAAGGAGGCATTCATGAGAGCTGGATTGTCAGGGAAAGAGCAGGTAGGTTTTTAAGAAAATAAAGGTACAAGTTGTTAAAATTATATGATAAGGCAGCTCTCCACTTAGTATATCTAAACATGACTAATTCAGTTTAACGTGAAGGATGTATAAAATCTGAATAATGAGAAGGTGAGAAAAAAAAGAAAGAACATCCTAGATGTTAGAAACATCATAAACAGTGGTTCCAAGTATGCCTGGTACACAGCGCATGCATGCTGAAGAAGCTCAGTAGAGCAGGCTGATGATCTTTAGTGAGACTTAAAATCAGATGGATGTGGTAGCATCAGAGGATTAGCTTCTTAAATGTCAGCTAGGGAAAGGGAGGTGTGGGCTGGACACCGTGATGATCCACTGCAGTTGAGTTAGGAAGTGTGTGGCTGAAGAGGTGTTACGAGTCAAGTGATCTTACAGGGGACTGTGGTTTATAGCATGAAAGAAGTTGCCTCCTCTGTGGTTATTCCTTTCATCCCTAAACCAAGGGCATCCTTACCATATTCTAGGTTGAAAGGAAGAACATTTGCCCCCAAAATGACTGACCAATATGTGCAGCCACAGTCCACAAGTAAACCTTGTGATGAAGGCCCAGGCAATTTCTACTCCCTCTCTCTGAAATTCTAGAGCTGGGAAGTCAGTATTGAACAGAGGGAAAAGCAGTAGGCTGTTTCTGCAGAGGCACTGGTCATCTTGGCTTGAGTGTCTCTCCATGCACAAAATGAGGATTAATTATCTAGCGTGTCTTTGGAAATGGGTTCTTGAGAGGACAGAATGATGGAAGGTGTGTGCAAATGCCTTGACAGCAAAATCAGCGAAGTAAGCTGCATACAGTCAATATAGTATTAGTTTCAAAATTTCAATCTAAGTATATGAATAGCAATTGTAAAAAAACAAAAACAAAACAGCAAAAGTCACAGCAAACTTTTTTCTTGCATACGTAATATGGGCCAGGCACTGTGCTAGAGGTTTTATATGCATAAACTCATGTAATTCTCCCAAGAATTCTATGAAATTTCATTCCTTTTCTTTCAGATACTGGGAATATTGGGACTCAGAAATTAAGCACCAGATCCAAGATCACATAGCTATTAATAGTAACAGTGTGGAATTTGAGCCCAAGCTGCTGGTAATAGAATTCATTCTTATAACCTCTATATTACACTGCCTCCAAGGTACCCCAAGCTCAGTAGGATACTTCAGAGCTAAGGGATGGATTGAGAAGGACAGTCTCCCTGGATAGTTGATAGATCTGTCTTATGTGGTTATACCTAGGGCTCAGCTCCTACTGAAGACACATAGTGCCAGGCTATAGCAGGCAAAGAGTAAGAGAGGATGGTATATAGACATTGAAAGTAAGAGAAATGAGACAGGGGATGGCTACAAGTACCTATATAGCAGAGAACTAAAAAATAACTATTTGAGATCTGGATGAATGAATAGGTGGACATGTTCATGTATTTACCGTTAGGAAGGACTCCCACTTTGCTGGCAAATCACTTTCTTCTCTTAGTTCTTCTTTTTACAATATTGCTTATGAGCACTTAGAAAATGACATTAGAGTTAACAGATTTCCATAATTATTAAAACAATGCATTTTAGGGATTAAAAACAAGACAGTGCCTTGAAGCCAGCTCTTAGATGTCTTGTTTCCAGGTGTGGTTGATCCAAATCTCCCAGTTAGTTAGTGTAGTAACTATTATATCCTTAAAGGCTATTATGGGAAAGATCAGTCTTGAAGGCTTCCAGAGAGATGTGTCCAAGAGAAATATTAATAGCCAGGTGTTTATATGACTCTGTCACAAAGCAAAAATTTTCATAAAGGAATACATTTATGGAGTTGCTATATAAACTATATATTCTGTACCATAACTGAGTAAAACTTCTCTACCTACTTCTTTCTTTTGGGGAAGGGGAGACTCGGGTAATATAGTTCTGGTTCCACCACTAAGTTACTAGATGATCCTGGGGAAGTAACCACCTCTCCAGGCTTTGGTTTCCTGACCTATAAAAGGAGAATAATAATGGTGCTTATCTCTAGGGTCATTCTGAAGATAAAATGAAATGATACATGTTAAGTACTTATCTTGGTGCCAGGAACATGATCCTGTTCCAAAACTGTTAGCTGCTTTATAAGAATTGCTGTTGCCCTAAGTGAGCCATTCGCAATGGAGAGCTCTCACGGCCCAGCCTCCAGCAGCACAATCTAAGAAGTAACTTGCCCTGTTCTGTAACCATTAAGACATTTCTCTTTAAAAATAAAAAAGAGAAAACAGTATTTTTTTTCTTCCATCACTGCTTTATCTGAAATAAAAATTTTATCAGGTAGTTTATAACTGATAAAATAAATATAAAAGGGAACAAAGGATCTTGCGACCCCTCCACACACTTATGAATTACAGGTGTTCACAGTCTCAGCGTGTTATAGTCCTCCCAAGGTACAAAGTGATACGACCGTCAGATAAATTGCTGGAGACACAGGCGACCTAGATGGCAAGGGCAGAAGGACTGTGTTTGGAGCAGTAAATTAGAGTCTGTCCCTCTGGTAGCTCACAGCTCACCACCAGACAGTACAATGCACTCTTTCATCGCAGTAGCACATCCTGTGGTTTGCACAACACCCGTGGCTTAGGTTTTCCGTAATTTCTGATGCTTTTTCTTTTGGCTCAAAGTTACAATCCTTAGGTAGAAGAATGATGTCTAAATTCATGGCCGATTCTTTTTGGATCTCAGAGGTTCTTAGAACTTGAGCCCATCCAACTGATATGGCAGAAAGTCTGCTTACAAGTGGGGATAAAGCCCAGAATGACAGGGCTAAAGATGGTCATAGAGTCGTGGTTCTACACAAGGATTCCCAAGACTGTCTAAATGCAGAGCAGGAAGTGAGTGTGTAGGAAAAGAGGTTCTTAGTAGTCACGAGTATCAAACACAGCATATTTACTCTGGAAAGGCTGTTAGGAATTTTTTGTTCCAACTTGGCAAACTAGTGGGCCTACAAATCAGAACGAGTCCAAAGAAGAGTTTTGTTGGGCATGCATAGTCTGTAAGATTAATTTGAAGGAGATATCAACATTTCAAAATTGGGAAATTATGGATATGAATCTAGATTTCTGGCTTCTCACAAAAAATCTGAAGATTTTGATAACCCTGGTTCCAACAGCAATAATCTGAGTATCAGCTCACCCAGTTCAAGGATTTATCACGGGCCTTGTGCCATCTGAAGTCCCAACGCTGGGGCCAAAGGAGAGCCGTCACTTACCACTGAGGTTGTGTTGCAGGGATTCCTGTATATGCATTACTATCAAAAGTAGGAGAATATAAGATAGACCAAGAGAGCTTGGTTTTTCAAGAAAGATGAGATAAAGAAATTTATTTTCCCATGTGAGGGCAATTTCTATTTATTTATCCTGCAAACAAAGCATATCTTTGTAGGAAGAATACAGCTTAAGACAGACACCATTCTTAAAAAAGTCTGGCCTACTTTAGTCATTATTCACTTGTCTGATCCCTACAGACATCTGGGTTTGTAGCCCTGGGCTAATCCAACCCTATCCTTGTACAGGTAGAAAAAGTGAGGCACAGAGAAGGCCCCAGATCTCAGGCACACACTTGATCACACTGGCACCAGGCTATGAATCTATGAAAAAGTAATGCACACGGTAGAGAAGCAGGTGCCCAAGTGAGTGGTTTGTGCTAAGAAGGTGGACGGTGGGATGATGCAGTCATGTGGAGAGACATATGCATAGGGCTTAATCTAAACTCTCAAGGAAGGTCCACTGCACACCGCACATGCAACAGTGCAAATCCTATTGGCAGCAATCAGTTATCCACAGGTTTCAACCAGCTTTGGGCAGGTCCTGCTCTGGGGCGTGGCATTCACACATGCACAAGCCAGGAGTCCAGGGGATATCCCTCAGGATAACCCTTGGTTCAAAAGGGCAGACAATGATGAATAAATGTGCCCCCTCTTCGTCCCCTCCTCCAAGTGTGCACTTATAAGACAATTTTATATGGCTTTTCAAAATATCCTACAAAACTGAGCAACAGTCACCTGCGATGATGGCCAATTTGGTAACATATCCTCATATTTCTCTTTCTCTGTCCTCAGGGTCTTAGCTCAGGCTGTTATAACAAAAATACCAGAAATTGGGTGGCTTAAACAACAAGCATTTATTTCCCACAGTTCTGGAGGCTGGGAAGTCCAAGATAAGGGGCTGGCAGATACAGTGTCTGATGAGGGCCTGCTGGTCAACTGCAGATGTCCACCTTCTCAAATCTTCACGTGGCAGAAAGAGAGAGAGAGAGAGTGAGCTATGTCATGTCTCTTCTTATAAGGATACTAATCCTACTCACCAAGATGACTTTATGGCCCTCTTTTGTGACCTAATTACCTCCTAAAGTCCCCACCTCCTAATACCATCACATTGGAGACTAGGCTTCAACATAAGAATTTTGGGGAGATACAACATTGAATCCATAGCACCCAGCCACCCTAATCGTCATTCCTGATAACTGGAACACATCCCCAAATAGATTACCCCCACAGATGCCTCTGTCTCAGGCTTTGCTTTAGGGGAACCATGGCTAAGACACAAGTTCAATGGTAGTGGAAGACAGATATCATTTCAGATAGGAAGGCAGGTAATATTCTGGGATAGAACTGCGTATCTCCAAAGCAAGGCTTCTTGGCAGAGAAATATCTGGGTATAATTAGTTTGCTTGCTATTACATCACACAAACCCTTGTGAGTTTTAATTAAAGGATATTAAAATGCCCTTAGAATGCCCTGTTCAGTGATTCATTGCCAAAAGTAGTTGAAACAGAGTTATGAGATTAAAACACATCAGGCATTAGGAATTGACATTCATTTTTGTTTTGGCTTTAATATTTAATTCAAAGTATTCAGGAAATTTTCAATGGAATAAAACAGCCAAAATTTTTAGAACTCTTTCAAGATGTGTCCAAATATCCTAAATATGCCATGATTTGAGGCAGAGTTTTATATCATTTTAAGTGGGTTAGGATTCTATTGTTTGGCTTCACCTTTCTTGGTAATTTTAATCAATGAAGTCTGGACTGTTTCCTTTCAGAATTCCCAGGGTAAGATTTGAGGTTATTTCGGAAGGTTCTTTGTCAGGAAAACGTGTGTATGTGTGTACTATTTGACATTAGATGAAGATAGTTCTAGTTCTGATTTGGCAGCCAATCCCTGGGTGACCTTAGCTAAGTTCCTCATCTGTAAAGCAAGGGTCCCTAACTACAGTGTTAGGAAGACACATGTATGTCTTGTATTTCAATCCTAGATTGGGAATCCCTTCTTTAACATGCCAGGATCCCAGCCGTCTCATTTCAACACGAATATGCCTAGTGCCTTGCACCAAATGCTTTCCCAAACAGCCCATTCTGTGTGGTTAAAGAGTGCTAACCTGCTTCTGCTAGCCTAAGTGCCAGTTTAAAATTTTTATAAATAGAGAAGAGATAGTTGTTTATTTGCTTGCTTACCTGTTTGTGTGTCTGATTTACAGCAGGTTTGCTCCAAATATAATTCAATGTGACAAGGAGGTTTCACAAACCCAGGAGTCCTGAATTTACCAATGTTAGCAATGATTTTCTTGTTGTCTTTTGTTTTACTTTTATTTGGCTTAGCTCTGAAATTTCCTCCCAAAAGCTCTTGGATTTTGTAGTTTTAATTGATCCCCCAGTCTGGAGGGCTGAGAAACGTTTTTTTTTTTTTTCCCCAAAGGCCACCTAACTCCTCAGAACACTGGAGGTGGTGTCATCTGGCTAGCTCTATGGCAGGAGACTCACACCCCAAGCATCCACCTCTGGCCCCACGTGAACTTGACTCTACTTACTTCTCTGGCCTTTGATCCACTATTTCGCGTCCAGCATCTGCGCAGCTGGGACTGCATATCAGTTATTTTAATCTCACAGACTTGGCCTCAGGATAACATCTGAAAAACTCTATGCAGAAGAAAGAGCATGACAAGGAGTTCTCACCTGACCCTTTCCTTGTCTGGAGCTTCTGAAGACCTGGGGTCAGGTGCTGGCTAATGCTGGCATTTCTGGCCCCTCACTGTGTGGACGCCATCTGATTAAGCATCTGTAGGTGTCAATGCCTGGCTGACATCCAGACCTTTCCTTCTGGCCGGACTTCATTGGCCAAATGTGGCTTTTCAGCTCACATCTGTCCTCCAGGCTGGTCACACACTGGGTACTAGCATTCTGGCAGACGGTACAAGCACAACAATTATAGCTGTCTCTGTGTGGTCCCGCACATCCAACCCTCTTAATTAGCTGACTTGCCTTAAACTCGTTATTTGGAATCTTGTCCCAACCCCAATAGCGTAGTCTCCTCCAAAGAGGTTTTGCACGTCTTTCATTAGATTCATTCCTAGATACTTGAGATTAATATTTGTGCCTATAATGGTATGTTTCCTTTAATTTCATTTTCTGCTTGTTTCTGGTTTATGGAAACACAACTGAATCTTTACAGTAAAACTCTATGATAACATCCTCTGTAATGATGCCAAGGTGGATATAAAGCAATTGGTGTTTGAGTCCTCTGTCTGGTCTCCATTCTCTCACAGGTATGTGGGCTAAAGTTCTCCTCCTCTAAGGGCAGGAGGGACACAGAAAAGGACTGCTTTTGCTTTCTGATCACGTGGGACTTTCCTGGGTCCTTGTACAGTCAGTTGGGTACAGCATTAGTTTCATCTTTACTTTTGAACTTAGTGTGTGTCAACACGGATAGCCTGAAATATTTACTTGACATTAACCTCACCAGAAACGAACCCTTACATTTACTGATTGAATTTTTGGAGCCTACTTTTAAAACATGATGGTGGAGTATTGTAGTATATTGGTCTCATTTCCAGCAGCTTTGCTAAGTTTGTTTGTTGCCTCTAAAAATTTGCTATAGATTTTAAATTTTATATATCATCTAAAAATAATGAAATTTTCCTTCTTCCTTTCCTTTCCTTTCCTTATACCTTTTTTCCCCTGATTTTACTGACAAGGATCTCCAGTTCTATAAAGAACATAATTGTTTATAGTGTATATCCTCATCTTATAGCCAATATTAAAAGGAAAGTTTCAGTATGTTACATTAAACATAGTATTTGCTATAAATCTTTTCTAGATACTATTTATTAAATTTAAAAAGTCTTTGTCCATTTCTTATTTGGTAAGAATTTTTATTATAATTGGATATTAAATTTTAGCAGACGTTTTTTCTGTATCTACTGTAATGATTGTATGATTAATTCTCTAATGTTAAATACAACCTAAAGTTCCCTGAATAAGCAAGTAATTTTTTTCTATAATACACAGGGATTTTCATTAAACAATCCAGGAGAGAGAGAGAGCTAGAGAAAAGCTACTCTTTCAATGACAGAGGTCACACAATATCATTTGTATCACAATCTATTTGTTAGAAGCAAGTCACTAAATCTAGTTCACACTCAAAGAAGTGAATTAGGCTCCCATCTAATAAAAGGAAGAATGTCAAAGAATACGGACAAATTCTAAAACCACCACATTATCCTTTTTAATATTTCCCCCCAACTTCCATTTTCTCTTGCTCTCCTCCTTCAGGAACGCCAATTAAATACAGGTTAAGCCTTCTCATTGTGTCTATGTCCCTTACCTTTTCTTCTTTTTTCCATCTCTTTTTTTCTCTGTATTACACTATGGGTAATTTCCTCTGATCAATCTTCCTGTCCATTAATTCTATTATCAATCATATCTAATCTGCCATTAACCTCACCACTTAGTCTTCAGTTTCAGTCATTTCATTTCAAAAATAAATTTCTTGTTAATTCAAATATTGTGTCTAGAGATTCCATTTGGTTCATTTTCAAACTCACTAAATCACTTCCTACATCTTATTCCTTGCAAATAACTTCAATTTTGCATTGTATTTCTTTAAGCATAACCATTAGTATTGTTTTCAGATCTGTAGATCCATCTCTGTTGGTGTCAATATCTGAAACCTTTATGGGATTTTTTTAATGCTTTCTTTGCTGATTTTTAATCATGGAGACTAATTTTCTCATATGCCTGAATCTCTGGCTATACTGAACATTGTGTTTGAAAAATTGTTTTGCTCTGCCATATACCCAGGGAACACTCTGAGCCCAGGAACACCTTGAAACAAGTTCAATTTTGAGACTTCCTAGAGATTTTCTGAATCCAGAAGCTTCAATCCCTGACTGTACATCTTCAAAAGAGCTTTCCTAGTTCTTGTTCTCTCTCTCCCAGTGGGTAGAGAACTTTGAGAATTGCAGCCGAGTGTGGTCAACAAATCTGTTAGACTCCTTCCTTATGACAAGTGCCCTGGATTTTTATGTTTGTCCACCCTACCCCACAGAATGACCAAGTAACATCCCTGGGGAAACACAGTAAGTAAATTTTAAAGCTGAGACTTGAACCAAGGCTCTTACGTTTCTCCTATGTCATACCTGACCTCTACAATCAATAACTGGTAATGTTGGGCAGTGATGATTATGGTATAGTTTTTTCTTTCCCTTCTCCCACAACTCAGCCTCCAGGTGAACACTCTACTCAGCAATATGAAGTCATAAGAATCTAGATCTGCTGGCAAAAGACAAGTCTACAGATGCTAAAGGAAAAATCTCTGCCTTTTACTATCCAGACTGCCAATACACAGAAGTAAAACCTTCCACTTGAGTAATAGGAGGGGTTCTAGCAGACTACTGGGCGAACAACTATGCCTTCTGAGACAGTGCTGCCACTACTGCAGAAATATAACAGCATCATCTATAAAATAACAGGGCATTTTCTTCATAGTGCATGTCAGCAGGGCAACTGATTGATACACTGCATTGTTTTCAATCACAGTTTTATGAGGCCCCCATTAAATATTGAAAACCAAGCTATATATTAAGAACAGTAATTAGTCTGAGGCTGCCTCTGTGCCTTGTCCCCTGTTAAAGTTTTAAAGTAAACCAAGGATGATGAATATTTAATGTACTGTACCTGATTGTCATCTGATAATAAGATTTGTTATAGGGTTATAAAATGTTATGTTAGGTTCTTACAGCACATCATTAATATTATAAAATGTAGCTGGTCTCCCAGGCAGGGCTGCCTGACAGGAAAACAATAGAAAGATAAGTGATATCAACCATTTCTCCAAGGGCTTAGAAGACAATCAGCTAAGAGGTGATGAGATGTATTTGAGAGCCGGATGCATTTTCTATGCATTAAAGAGAAAAGAAGGGAGACAACGATGAGGGAGGTGAAAGAGAACAAGGAAAATGATGGAAAGAGGAAAAAGAGGAAAGAACTAAGAAGTATGGAAAACCCAGAGAAGAGGTAGAGAGGTGGCTGGTTTGGGGAGAATCCAAGGATCAAATGGAAAGGTGGATGGAACAAACATTAAAGTTCGTTCTCACATTTAGGTACTAGGATTCCATGTTCCCCCTAAAGGGGATAAGAATATGTCACTCCAAAATATGCCATTTGGCATAAGGGTTATTTTGAGCTGAAAGCAATTGAGAAAAATGAGACACAGGAAGAGTTCTCTGTACTGTCCTTATCTGCCTAAAAGCAGAGCATAAATTTCCATTGTGAAGGTGTCCCTCTTCTTCCATACCAGAGAGAGAACAACCTTTATCATCAGTGGCAGAGACAGTACCAAAATGAGTCAGTATAAACAAACATTACTAAATAACTCTTATCTGCCATTAGTTTTCTCCATATATTTCCCACTCACCTTACCACAATTTATTGCCCCTAGAAGCCCAAACTCCTTTCCTTTGTCTAATTTCTTCACCACAATTTATCACCCTTTGTTAAAATGATATACAAGCCCGAAAGTATAACTGCTTCTTTAGGTTTTGACTTCTTTTCTTCAAAGCTCTCATGCACCTAAAATTAAAAATGTTATCAATAAAAATGTATATTCTTTTGCTTTTGCTAATTGTTTTTTTTTCAGTTTAATTGGCTAATCCAGTTTAAAAAGTCTAAGCGTATAGAGGAAAAGTTTTTTCCTCTAACCCTCACAGTTGAAAAACTCTACCCATAGGGATCTCATGAGGCAGTTTATTCTACTTCTGGAGTTCTCTGAAAGAATCCAGTGTTCCTCTAGGACAATTGCTGCTGTCCACAGACTAAACTCTGATAATAAAAAAAGCGTCACTTGGTAGTAGTAATAGTAAACCAAGATTAGAGTTTAGACAGTGTTATTTACTTATGATCCATTCCTGTCAACCACAGAAATAGGACAAAGTGTTACAAGAGATATCCAAGTCTAATTTATGGCCATCAGTTACTAAACCATTAGGATCAGAAGGGACTTTGGCAATCACAACAGCATATAATAGGAGTATGACTTTATAAGACAGATAAATTTATGTTTGGTTTCTAACACACTAG
>CM052447.1:16938981-17002026 GCA_028533085.1 Varecia variegata
AATTTCTTATTTATATTTTTTCTATTATCCATTTTTCCCAATAAGCTTGAATCATTTTCATAATTAGAACAAAACTGTGAAGCTCATTTCATGTTGGAAAAAACAGTAGTACTTTAAGTGCAGAGAAAAAAAACCCCAATAGAGTGTGTCCATGTAATGTAAGAAGAAAAGATGAATCTAAAATCCTCATTTAAATAAATTACTTCAATCTTCTCCTTTATCAAAACTTATCTAAGAGAATCCAGGGAGTTACAAAGCTGATTAGTTTACAAATGTTCTTTTCTTGTTCTTGAACTTATCGTAATTTTAATGAGCAGGAAAACGACCAAAGAGAAAAAAATACACTATCCAACTCTGGGTAAGGTGTGGGTAACCTTACAGTGTTCCAAGGGAAAGAAAAAGAAGAGAATATGAACTTAAAAAGAGACAGAGTTGGTTTGAGAAAGGATACTGTAACAGAGTAGCAAGCTCAGAATTCCTGGAGATCTTTAAGCTGCACTGGACCACTATCTGCCAAAGATGCTTTATAGCAGTGGTCCCCAACCTTTTTGGCACCAGGGACTGGTTTCATGGAAGACAATTTTTCCACGGATTGGGGGTGGAGGGAGACGGGGCTCAGGCTGTGATGCTGGCCCCACTGCTCACCTCCGGCTGTGTACCCCCCAACCCAATTTTCATGGAAGATGACCTTTAAGTTGCATTCTAGTCTAAAATTGACTCTGTGTCTCTGTAGCACTTAAAAGGAGACATTTCTCTAAGTAATGACCTGGAAAGATGCCCATAAGTGATTCCAGAAAAATGGTGATTTGAATACAATTCCTTTACTCTCCATCTCAATTCAGATCTTTTCATTTAAATCAAAGCCTAAGGTCTCCAGTGGCTGAGTGCAAATTTGTAGGAGACCTGGGAAAGAGAATCTGGGAGGGGCTTTCTTTGTCATGGACTAGGAAGACATAACAAGACCAAGACCAGCTGTCAGGAAGCCCTGGGGCAAGGATCTTAACTAAAATGCGGATCTTGGCAATGGTTGGCCTGTGGAGATCTGCGGACTAAGGGAACAGATCAACAGAGGTCCCGGTGTGTGCCAGATCCCTATGGCTCCCAGAGATCTAAAAGGATCTTTAACAGGTGAGTGAAGTACTCCTACCCTGCAGGCTGGGTGAGTACAGGAGGCACGGGAGTAGGGAGATATACTCCAGGCCAGAGAAAGAAAAATCAATCAAAACAAAAAGAACACAGAACCAGCCTTTGACAGATGGTGGAAGAGACAGGTGACAATTTGAAAAGCAAACTAATAAGAGAGTTTAGGGACATCTGGGCATACTTCCTCCATCTTCTACCCCCACTTCCCCCAAAAAACTTTCCAAAAATACGATATGGTTTCCAGCTAAACTATTTAGTCCATTAATTAAGGGAGAAGATGTCCAAGATCACTGTTGAGACCTGATTTAGTGGCCTGAAAAAAAAAATTGCATAGTATAAAGAAATTCATGAAAAGGTAAAAATCACAAGGCAAAAAAGATGAAAATGAATTGGAGGATGACTATGAGAGACTTAACATACAAATCAAAGGAGCTCCAGAAAGAGAAGAAAGGCAAAAATAAAACAAACGACAGAAGATCTATAAATTCAATGCATTCCTAATCAAAATTACAACAGCATTTCTGTAGAAGGTGAAAAGCTGAATTTAAAATTTATATAGAAATGCAAACACTTAGGAATAATTAATGAAAATTCTAATAACAATGTTGGAAGACTTACACTATCTTAAGACTTACGTGAAAGTAAGTGAGGACCACCCAAATGAGAACAAGCAAAACGTATTTATTCAGAGCTTGCTATAGCAAGGGAGTGAGCCACCACCACTTGCCTTTGGCAGCAACTCGAAGGCAGGCAAGGGAGTTGGAGAGCTTTGTAGTGAAAAGAAGGGGAGGCTCTAAAGTATGCTCTGACTAGAGATTGTTGGCCTGGAGAATCCGGAAGTGGCACTTTTTTTGACAAAAATCAAAAGACACCATGCAAAATATTAACTTAAAATAGATTGTAGAATTAAAAAAGCTAAAAACTACAAGACTTCTAACCATAAACACTGAAGAAAACCTGTGCTAACTTTGATTAGGTAAAGATTTCTTAGATAAAATATAACATGCACAATCTCTAAAAAGAAAAATTAATGTATTAGGCTTTATCAAAAGTAGAAACTTTTGTTCTTTGAAATTCGCCATTAAGAAAATAAAAAGTCAATTCACAGACTAGGAGAATATTTTATATATATATATATCAGGCAAAGGACGTGTTAAGACTATAGAAAAAGCTCATATTTTTGTAATACAAAAAACAACCCAATGATAAATGGGAAAAAGGTTTAAACAAATGTTTCCCAAAAGAATATATATTAATGTTCAAAAATCACATGAAAAGAAGCCTAACATCATTGGTCACTGAAGAAATGCAAATTGAAATAACAATGAAATATCATTACATAACCATTAGAATAGCTAAAATTAAAAAGCCTGATGATATCACATGTTAGTTAGAATATGGAACAAATGGAAATCTTACAACACAGCTGATTGGAAAGTAAATGGTAAGACCACTTTGGATATCAGTTTGGCAGGCTCCTAAAAAGTTGAACATAAATGTACTATAGAGCCCAGCCATTTTACTCCTAAATATTTACCTAACTGAAATGGAAATATGTTCACACTAAGCACTTTACATAAATTTGCATAGCCAATTTATTTGTAGCACTAAAAATTGGAAATAACTAAAATGTCTTTGAATAAATGAGTAGATGAAATGCCGTATTTCCATACAATAGAACATTCTTCAACATTAAAAACAACTGGCACAGGTAACAAACAATATGAATGAATCTGAAATTTATAATTCTGCATGAAAGGATTCAAATTTGAAAAAAGTACATACCCCATGACTCCATTTGCATAAAATGTCTTTTATGTACAATTTTATGACGGAGAGAGGATTAGTGGTTACCTGTGGATGGGAATGGAGAGAAGGATGTATTTCAGAGGAAGGAAACTTTTGGGAGTGAAGGAAATGATCAGTATCTCAACTGCGGTGGTGGGGGTGGTATATATCTGTCAAAACTCATCAAACTGTACATTGAAATACGTGCAACTTAACGTACATAGCTTATTCCTAAATAAAGTGTAAACCATGAGTAATAATGCTATAAGAGACATATGGAGTACCTTACATCCCTTGATGAGGAATAAGCACATATTTTTATAATCTATGCAATGTTTTCAAAAATAAAATTTGTGCCTTCCTCAAAGAAAATCTTTAAAATTTCAAAGTAACTATGCAATTAAATGAACCCCATATATTTCATAGGCTATATATTTTGATAAATAATATTATGATAAATTCTTGGCTAAACCTTAGATGAAAAGAATATTTATAAACTAAAAAAAAGAAACTTTACACTAAAATCTAGAAGGCAAATTAAAAACTCTACTGAGAAGATATTTATCATTAAAGCTTTCATCACTCAAGAAGAAAGATGAAAAATAAAGGATCTTAGAATTCATCTTTGAGAAAGTATAAAAACAACTGCAAAATAAAACAACACAAACTAGAAAGATGAAATTCATAAGGATGAAAGGACTTGAGGAAAATAAAAACAAAAATTTGTAGGAAAAATAAACTAATCTCAGGGGGAAAAATAGGTATACATGCACACATACATACATGATTAGGAGTTAAAAGGAAAATCTAACCATAGGCACAGGAGAGACTAAAAAAACATTATAAAGAGCCAAGTGTGGTGGCTCATGCTTGTAATTCCAGGGATTTGGGAGGCTAAGGCAGGAGCACCTCTTGAGCCCAGAAGCTTGAGGCATTAATGACCTATGATCATACCACTACCTCCAGCCTTACAACAAAGTAGGACCCTGTCTATAAAAAAGAATAAACTTTTTAAAAATTTTAAAAATTAAAAAAGGATGGTAAGAGAAACATATTATAGGCAAATATATGACAATCTTTGTGAAAACCTAGAGGGGATGGATAATTTCCTAACCAAATATAAATTACCATGGTTAACCCAAGAAGTAATAGAAATTTTGGACAATTGTCACAGAATACATTGAGATACCTTCTCAAAGAGTAAAGTAAAGTACTCTCAAAGAGTAATCAGAACTGGGAGGGATTGCACTTAATGAAAAGTGTCATCTTTAATGAAAAGATAATATTAGTGTTACTTAAACTCCTCTAGGTCATTAAGAAATCAAAGATGGAGGTTCACAGTTTATCATATAATGCCAGCATACATATAAAGGCCTCATTTCCTAATATCCTCACCTTGGAGATTCAGTTTCAACATACAAATTTTGGGAGATACAAACACTCAGCCCATGGCAGACACTATAAACAAATTTCAATACTGAAGACTGAAATTTAGTGCCTATAATATTTTTTCAAAATCTCTCTTAAATTTACAAGAAGGAAACTTCCTAAGAGAAAGATATGTAAGAGTATGAATAGGATTCACAGAAGAAAAAATCCAAATAGTCAACAGAGTATAGAAAAAGGCTTAAAGTCACTAGTAGTCAGGAAAATATAAACTAATCCAACAATGAGTTATGATTTTATAAACATTAGACTGGCAAAAAACCAGTAACAACTATTGCTGGTGGGGATGTGGGAAGGAAAAGGTTAATTCTTACACATTGCTCATAAAATGTAAATAGTTACTGGCTTTTCTGGAAACATTTATTAAAATTAAAAATATCTATACTCCTTACTCAGGAATTCTACTCCTGAGAATTTGTTCCATAAAGATAGAAGTCCCACTACATAAAGATATATTTTTAAGGATGTTTAATACAATATTATTTGAAGTGGCAAAAAAAAGACAAAACAAATACTGGATAAAAACTTAAACACTTATTATCTACCAATTCGAGAAAAGCTGACTAAATTATAGCCATTCACACCATGAAATAATATGCTGCCATGACAAGTCATCAATTAGAACTTTAACAAGATTTGGGTGGCAAAAACAAGATGTGGACTAGTGTGTGTGCCAGTTAAGAATGTATGTGACTGTAAAGAAGAGAAAACCCAGTGATCGTGTCTTAAGCAAATTGGGTTTATTTTAGAAATAAACGGAGGTCAGCACTAATTCAGTGGCACTAATTCACCACTGAAAGTGTTCTCAGGCACTCAGCCTCTTATTTTTCTATTATGTGACGACTAGCATTATGGCTTTTGTCCTTACACTTGTCTCATCATGATCCAAAAATGGTATTGTCATTTCAGATTTCCTTTCCACTTTATAAGAACTGTGAAGATAGAAGAAGAACAACAACAAAAGCCAAATTTATTAGGAATGAACTTTCCTAGAAACGCTTGCAACAGATTTTCCCTTAGGGATAATTGACCAGCGCTGGGACACTTGCCTGCCTCACCCTTCAGCAGCAAAGATGTCTGCTGTGAATTCAAATTTTAAGTTTTCCAGCCCTATTAAATAAAGAAAGGCTCAGGAAAAAGTATTTTATAATTTAAAAATACTATAAAAATATTTATTTGTATACCATATTCTTATTTTTATAGAGCAATGACAAAACTATATTAACATGCATGTGTGTTTTGTCTATGACTACATGAGCATGAAGGAGAATATAGGCACACACATACTAAGACTTTACGTGGATTTTCTCAAGACAGGCAACATGGGTAGAGAAAGCAAGCCTAAAAATCATCATTAACTATGATGTGATCATATGCATGCATTTAAATAAAATAATGCATATATCAATAATTTTTAAATGTTTCCAGCATGTCATTAGTTTAAAAATAGTAACTGAAATCACAATATGCATAGTGTGGCACCATTTTTATTTGTTACGAAATACGTATGTTTGTATGTACCTGGAAAAATAATAATATCCAATATTCATTGAGCTGTTATTTTGTGCCATACACATTTATAGAAATGACATATTTTAAGCCTCTTAACAATGCTGTAAGTAACTGGTGTTATCCTCACTTTACAGATATGAAAACTAAGGCTTAAAAAAATTCAGTGGCTTTTCCAAGATAATCCAACAGGTGAGTGAAAGAACACACATTAATATGTCTCACCCCTGTGAGTAGAATAAGGACAGTGTAGGAGAGAGAGAAACAGAGGTATACACTTTTTCCTTTATTTACTCAGAATATGTTCACTACTTTATGATGAGTCTGTGTTTTATAAACAAGTTGAGATTTAAAAAAAGAAAAATATTTGACTTACACTTAACCACAGAAGTGAAGCAATTTTCCTTTCCTTTTTTATATCTACTTTTCTACATTTATTTTTCCCATTTCTCTATATCATTTGTCTTTTAGTTTTATTTCTGCCTCCAAACATTGTTCAGTCTCCTCAATATTTCCCTAATTCTCATCTTCAAAGTAAGATAAGTCATATTCCCCATCCTGTCACACACACAGAAAATATCCTAGGGAGAAGAACAGAAACCAAACGCTCTAGTCAAGCTTACAGAGGATTATGCAAGTCAGAGCAATGCATTTTGATGTGAAACAGATCTGAATGCAAACTCCAGAGAACTGAACCATCAAGCAGTATTTGAGGAGGGCGATGTGCCCGGGGTACCATCAGACAGAATTCATTGTCACAGATGGTAAGAAGGAAAAAGAACTAAGATAGAGGCTGTGGATGCCTTCAAAGTCCCCGCATTAAACCGAGATTGAAATGCTACACTCCAGTGTCAAATCCCACAACAGTCTGGAGAAAAATTCTGACACAGAGAAAATCTCTTCAGCCTCTTATGTCACTAGATCCCTGCTTCCACTTAGCTCCTGACTTTGAGCATGTTCCAAGCTTCAGCTTGGAATAGGGAGTGGATTAAACGCAGTTGGCTTTCACACTTAAAGCTTGAGCATTAATGGTTCAGCAAAGCAAAGTTTTCCCATTAGACCTAGTGTACTTCCAAGTCGAAACTATTGATAAGCTCCCAAGTTTAACGCCTCTGTAAGAAATATGTATGTATGTTGGCTGTCAACTAGAGCACACGTCTTAAAGCAGAATCAGGAGTCTAGGAAAACAGCCAAGCTGAGACTGCCTCGATCAGATGAATGCTATTTCTCACATAGTGCTGGGCTAAAAAGAATAAAAGTTTTCCCAACACCAGCTTATCAGGTATAGTAACAAACAGTTAAGAGAAGGGAGAGAGATTCATCAAATGCAACTATTATTGTAAAAGACTCCACCAAAAAAATGTGAATACCCTCTACTTAATAATTTCGATGATGCATTTTCAAAAAGTTTGATCATTTAACTTCAACTCATTATTATTGTTACAATAAATATATAGATATAGTCTTATCCATCGTGGTCTCAGATTCAAAAGTCCTGTCATATTTACAACTTGTTCTAAGATGCTGAATGAGATTTCACCCTAAGTTGGACCATTAGGGACTCATTTTCCTTTATAACTTTTATCTAGAAATTTATCTGAATTCTCAAAAGATCAAGAAGTGAGACTTAGAAAAAGGGAAACATTCCATAAAGGTATTACTACAATAATCTAAAATTATGTTTCACTAGTGTAAAGGGAAGTCCACCAAGAGTCTCCTAGAGGCTAATATTTCCCCATTGTCTCTAAAATTCTCTTGGAAATGACTTTCCATAGCTGAGGTTTCCTCTAAGTGGCCTTATCGTGGGGCAAGGGAGGGGAGGGGAGAGAATTGAAAGGAGCTGAATGGAGGCAGACAAAGATAAGTGTAATAAGTGCTGAGAATGAGTGAAAAGGAATTTTCTTCCTTTTCAGAAGAAAATAATAGTAGGACCATAACAACATTAATAAAACTAGCTACCAATCCTTAGTCACCCACCATGAGCTACGTCAAGTGCTTTGCTCATAAGCCTCACGTGAACACTTTTATTCCTTTCATTTGGAAGATGAGAAAACTGGATCTGAAAGAGAAATTTGCCCTTGGTCACACAGCTAGAAAGTGACAGAAGTGAAATGAAGTCTCCATCCTGTCTGATTCTGAAGTCTTTGAATCTTTACATGAGAGAAAGAAATGCTACTTGATATTAGATACAGAGATAAACAGGGTATAAAATGGTTGTATAAGATATGTGCATGAGAAAGAGAGGAGGGCTGGAGGCTGAGGAAGGGGGACAAAGAGGGGTACAGAGAGAGACAGAGAGAGAGGAAAAGGAGAGAGAAAACAGGGCTTCCTTGTATGGCCCTAGGAAGTCACCCAGGGATGATGGGGACTACATTGTTTTGTCAAGCTAGATTTCCCTCTTTGTGTGGCTCAACTGCCAAACTACTTCAAAAAACTCTCTTCCTACCTTACACCCTCCTAAACCTTATGCCACAGATCATTCAAAATCTTTGCTAATAAAACAAAAGAGGGATAAGGCGGCCAGCTATGAGATGCAAGCTGCAGGATATTCAAAGTTGGATTGATTTTGAGTTGTTGCTACTTAGACTTTACCTGGGAGATACATCTCCAGAACCCAGACCAAAGTTTATACAACCATGACTGCATATGGCTACAATTTCATTATGACTTACTCTGCCAATTCTACCTGAAATAAAGAAGGCACTAAGCCACTGTAGCCTGCCCTTAAATTCTCAGCATCCCATCAGACAGTCACAGAGAAACTGTGTTCATAGGATCAGGCACCACACAGTCTATGGAACCAAGAATTTCTCTAACATAGTATCTACATCTGTGGGGTGTTTCTTTGTTTCGTTTGCAAACAACAAAACTGTATCTGCCCAACTGAAGCAAACAGCTTTATTAGGAGGATATGGGATCATTCAAAGAATTAAAGAAATTACTAAAAAGCCAATCTTAGGGGGGAAAAGGAAGCAGGGATCTAAGTAGCAGGAACTAATCAACAACTAGTGACAGCACTACAAAGAATCAGCTCCAATAAACTTTTCATCCTGGTATCACTGATCTCTGAACTCCTGGAAGTCCCAAAAATCAGAATTCAGCTGGCCTTCTTTGGGTCTCTTGCTCACCCCCTTGGCTAGGGCAACTTGATTGACACTTCTATCAAGAATCGACACAATGAAGAGACAATTATCCAAAAGAAAATTGGGGGAAGTTCTCCAAAAGGAGGGTGAGTTGAGAAATGGATATTAAGTGGAAGAAAAAAATCCTCTGCAGTGTTCCAGGACCTTGGAGATCTGGATTCTCTTATTCATTCATTTTTCTTTTCATATTCCCTCTCTCTCTGGTGTCTGTTACAGTTTTTGGCCCATTCAGACACAATTTTTAAAGACTTTTTGAAAAGTTAGAATAATAACATAAATTTTATTTTGGCAACTTAAAATAACTGTTCTAAGACAAAGGATTTTGACAAGTGTGGGGTACTTTATTCTCCAGCACCTTGATAATGCAAATCTGGGAGAAGAGATGGAAAGAGAGTGGAGTCCGTAATAGAAGACAACTTGAAGAACCATGAGACGAGATGAGAATGTGGAATTCAGAAAGTGCATTCAGTTAGCTGCAAACCCTGGACTGCTCAGGACATGTAAACTGAGACTGCCCTTTGAGTAAGGTCATTTATGATCCACATCCCATAATCAAGCTGAGAGAGGTGGTCAACAAAGCAAAGCAAGATAGAAAAGTGAAATAGTGGAACACACAAGCAGAGAGCAGTCTACATGGAAGAAGGAGAATATGATTAATAGAAGAATAGCCTTGACATCTAGTGGTTTTTCAAGTCCAGTGTATGTCCCTCTTGAAGAATAGTCAGATTTCTAGGCCTTGGGTCAAAGATATGTCCTTGATTCCTTATAATAAATCCCTCTATAATTGAGCCAGATGGATTGGTTTCTGCTTTATTGCTACCAAAACAATCCCAGCATAAGACAAATACCCTTAGTTAACCTGGCAATGAAAGTTCATGGCCTGGGCCAGTAAGCCCAGTGGAGAATGCCAACCAAGCGGAGCCTGAATACCAACCAAGATGGATCATTTCGTTTGACCCAAAGAAAGGCGAGGCCAGTGAGGAGGGAACCCTGCCACGGGAGCTTTAGCATCAGCAACTGTGGGGGTGGGGAGGTGAGCATTTGCCAACTCAGAAAAATAATCATTAAAAGCAGAGATCTGAACCTTGCAGTTCTGGCAGGCATTGTACTGCCACCCCACGGCCTGTGCTGGGTGAAGCATGACCCTCCTACCAGCCTCCCTCAGATGACGAGCAAGCTGAGTGATGAAAGGGTCACTACTTTTCACAGCTCGTGAGTGGTGAGCGATTACTGTGATTAACAGGGACACAGGGTCCATTCGCATGATGAACTTGCAGCTTTGGACGGTGAGGAATTATGGTGATTAGCGATTCAGAGTGATTAAAAGTTCACGGGCTAAGGCAAAACCTCAGCCTATGGGAGAAGAGTGATGGAGAGGGGCATGCTCACTAAAGGGAGTGGAAGCTCACACGGAGCTGCTGATATGAGAGCAGAGGACGGACATCAATTGTCATTAACTTGTTTGCAGCCACATGACCCGTAAGAAACTAAGCTTCCCTGACACCCTGACAGAGAGAAAATGGAAGAAAAAGCAGTAATTAACAAAAGAACATTTCTTGTTCCAGAAGAGGAGGGATTAAAGTCTCCCTTATCCTGAAAAAAAATAGGATTAGCTTTATAACATCTCCATTAACTCTATTCTGGCCCGATGGTTCAGTCTAAGAAATAGAGCTATATAGAAATGGCACCGAAAAGATTTAGCATAATGGTTAAAAGCTTGGGCTCTGGGATCAAATATATCAAGGTTACTCATGTTCTTTGACTTACTGGCTATGAACTTGTGAAGTTTATTCTAAGCCTGAAAAAATAGGGTTAATATTGTTAACTCTCACCACTGAAATCCTAAAGGCTTCAATGAAAAACTGCTTAGACAATGCCTAGTACACCACACTCAAGAAATATTAATAGCCATAAAAACAATCTAGAAATCATTTTGTCATTCACTGAAAATTCAAGGGATTCCTATACTTTTATGTGCCCCAATGAAATCTCTATCACCTGGGCATACTTGCCAAATTTACAGTTGATGTGATACTAGGGAAAATATTCAATGAAATGGATGACAGAATTGAGAGTCCAAATGATCTCAACTAGCTGAGGTAATAATCCAACTTTAACGTAATGAAATTGAATTTTATAACCTAATCCATATCAGGCAACACACTGAGCACCAGGCATATAAAGATGATTGAGAAGTGGTCCTTGCTCTCGGTGAGCTCCAAGTCTAATTGGAGAGAAATAAGCATAACCCAACAAAGACAACATCCTGGGATTCTTTTTCCCAGTCTATATTGTTTTCTGCTTTATCAAATATCAGTTTCCTGTATGTGGATGGTTTTATATCTGGGTTCTATTCTGTTCCGTTGGTCTGTCTCTATTTTTGTGTCAATACCATGCTGTTTTAGTTACTATAGACTGTTAGCACATAGTTTGAAGTCTGGTAATGTGAGGCCTCCAGATTTGTTCCTTTTGTTTAAGATTGCTTTGGCTATCTGGGCTCTTTTCTGGTTCCAAATAAAGCGTAGAAATATTTTTGTGTAGAATTATATTTCTGTGAAATATAACTTTGGTATTTTGATGGGGATTGCACTGAATCTGAAAATCACTTTTAGTGATATGACAGCTGATGTCTCTGGTCAGCCATCTTGTCTCTCCCGAAATTCATATTTTTGTCTACTTAGAATCCCTGAAGTCTTTGACAACTGTTATATCATTCCTTATTATTTTCCCTCTTGTTGCTAAGCGCGTGCGTGCACACACACACACACACACACACACATATGTTTTCCATAAGACACAGGTTCTTTCCATCTTAGTTGACATCTGAAAATATTCTGTGTTGTCAGTATTCCTCTTAAAGTAGAGTTCCCAGGACTGAGGGCAATTCTGCAAATGGGTTTGGACTTATTCACTGGACAGCTAAACAATTAGCACCTGTGATTGCTCTACCCTGCTGCCTGCTGAAGAATGAATTAGAGTTTTCTGTAGTTGCATTGATTCATTTATTTATATTCAGCTTTTGGTCACCTATGACTTCCTTTCTTTGAGCCTATATACCAGGCTTTATATTTCTAAGACTGTTACCCTGATTAGCTTTGATTGTTCCCTGTTCTTTACCACCAGAATCCAACACAGCATGAAGAGATACTGGGAAGAAAAGCCATCTCTCTACACATTATAAAAGCCTAGAAAAAGCCACCAGCATATGACTACTTTCGACCAAAAAGTCCAAACCTCAGGTGTCATGGTACTTGCCATTTTTTAATGAGCTCCAACCTGTATACATAGGTAGACCTTTACCTCAAAGCCACTTGCTTTCAGACATCTGTGTTCATTCCGTCACCAACCTTATCTATCTAGCAGTAAAAGCATCTCACTTCAGTGTATCCAGCTGTACCTCTGCAGGAGAAGAGGCTTCATGAAGTCATGAGTTCCTCATCAACGGAAGCATGTAAGCAAAGAGTACATTATCTCTGTTCAAAGACGTTAAAGAGAAAATTCAGATTAGCGGTAACTGCTAGGATGTGGACTTACTAGATGAAACTTAAGGTCCCTGATATTTAGGTTATTAAGTATGGAAGGTCCAATTTCCTTAAATACTAAGTTTGACAGTTGATATCTCTAACATTTCAATTTGACCCTTCTTTTTTTTTTAATTATTATTGTGATGGTACATCCTCATTCTTTCAAATGAACATTTTGGCTTGTGATTATCTTTCAAAAAATTTTTAGAGCAATTTTTGTGAAACCACAGATAAGTAAAAAATTTGTGTTATATTTGAATATGAGCTCTGTTGTGGAACCAATACAGTCTACATAGTTCCAAATGTCGAAGAAGTGTTTGGGAAGGATGTGGCTAATGAATGCACAGTACGTCGATGGTTTAAGAAGTTTCATTCTGGTGATTTTAATCTTGAAAATGAACCATGTGGGTGACCTGAGACCAAGGTGGAGAATGCTGAGCAGAAAGCTGTAGTGGAAGTGAATCCATCTCAGCCTACACATGAATTAGCAGCAAGGTTTGACATTACTATTCCAACAATATTGGATCATTAGAAATAAATCAGCAAGGTAAAGAAGCTGGATAGATGGGTACTGCATGAATTAAATGACCATATGAAGAGAAACTGTCTTGTATTTTGCCTTTCCTTGCTATCAAGACATAAGGTGAACCATTTCTACACCATATTGTTATGTGTAATGAAAAATAAATTCTTTCTGACAATTTCAAGCATTCAGCACAATGGTTGGATAAAGATGAAGTGCCAAAACTCAGTCCAAAACCAAATATTCATGTAAAAAAAGCTAATGGTGTCTATTTGGTGGTCCAGCACTGGTATTATCCACTACAGCTTCATGAAACCCGGTCAATCGATTACAGCAGATGTCCATTGCAACCAATTGGATAAAATGATGAGGGCAGTTGAGATTATGCAGCCAAGATTGGTCAATAGAGACAGGCCAATAGTCTTGCAAGACCACATGTTGCAAAAAACAACGCTGCCTAAACTACAGAAGCTGGACTTGAAAACTCTTTGTCTTCTACCATGTTCATCAGACCTTGTACCAACTATCACTTCTTCCAGGCTTTGGACCACGTCTTGCAGAGAAAAATATTCAATTCTCAACCAGATGTGGAAAATGCCTTTCACGATTTCATTGCCACTCGCTCTCCAGGCTTCTTTGCCGCTGGCATAAACAAGCTACCATTAAGATGGCAAAACTGTGTCGACAGGTTAGGCACATACTTTTATTAATTGCACTGCTTCTTGTTTGAGATATAATAAACTAAACTTTTGATTCAAAATCAGATATTTCATATTTAATGACCTAATGATTCTAAATTCTACTGATTTCCATGATTTTTGTAGTCTTTTATAACCACTAGACTTATAGTTACTCTACTTTTCCTTCTCACACTTGGGAAAAGACTCCATGAAACATACTGCTCCAGCTATCTACTGCTGCATAACAAACCACCCAAAAGTTATTGACATAAAACAACCACCATTTTATTATGCTTATACAGGTTAGAAATTTGGACAGAGATAATAGAGTTGGATTGTTTCTGCTCCCTAATGTCTCAGCCTCTGTTGGGAAGACATGGATGGTTGGAGGTAGCTGAAATGTCTAGAGATGGCCCAAAGTTCTGGGGGCTGCAATCATCTGGAAGCTTCTTTACCAACATATCAAGCACCTCAGCTGAGATGACTATGAAGCTAGTCTCAGCTGAAACTAACTGGAGCACCATGAGGCAAATCCATAGAGCTTGGGCTTCCTCACAATACGGTGAACTTAAGAGCAGTCAAACTTCATACATGGCAGCTTTGGGCTTCAAGAGCAAGTGTTCCAGTAAGCAAAGTGGAAACAGCAAGGTCTTTTATGACCTAACCTGGAAAATCATCTAGCATAATGTTTTATTGGTCAAATCTGTCATTCTCCTGCCCAGATTTAAGGGGAGGGGACAGAGACCCCACCTCTCAATGGAAAAAATGCACCTGCATTTTAAAGTTGCCACATCCCTTATTGGGTTTATTTTTTAAATTTTGGGTAATAACAACCAAGGTTTTGTGTTTTTTCCCCCTAAATTTCCTGACTCTGATTGAAGTAAAGTACATACCCGTGTAACTTACAAACAGGCACTGGAGCTTCTAAGCACCATAAGAAGAGAAAGTGAATCAAAGCTTCCAGTGGACATGACAAGAATTTTCTGGAGCCCAAGAGCACATATGCCTTTGGAGTGGAACAAAGACTGACATTCTGGACACCTGCGCCTTCATTTATAGATCGTAGGAGTTCCAAGATTAAAATCTACAGCATCCCAACCCCTGGGAGAAAAAGCCTTGCTCAGACTCAATTTATTGGACACTGACCTTTAATCCACTGAAATTTGTATGTGTTCTACAAGTCTCTCAATCCTCTGTTTTGGCTAATTAGTTACCTAGACATGTCCTCATCCTCACATGGAGACTGTAAATCTGGCTGGACCTAGGAGAGGATGTGCAGAAAAGGGATGACTGTGCTTCCCACAGAGGCCCATCAAATTTCACTTCTGAGCAACAAAGGGAAGGAAGGAAAGCCACCTCAGCAAGGCAGTGGAAATGCTAGAGGAAGCATCCCCTCCTGGCCAAGTGTAGTGCAGTTCTCTGCACCAGCCACCAGCTAATTATTCCTCCCTGCACATCAGCAAAGGCTGATCTGATTAAAATCATAAATCAGCCCCGTGTTTCCGTGGGAAGGGTGTGGGGCTGAGTGTGTTCATTAAGACATAAAACATCATCAAAAATGGGGGTTTTGGTCAAGTCATGGACATTCCCCAGGTTAGCTCAAGATGCCTGCATTCTAGGTCCAGAGATATTGACCTTTCGGTTCAAACTACAAGTCACTGAAATGGAAAGCAACTTGCAAGTCAACACCCCCATCGATCACAGCAGGCTCTGTAGTCCTGGGCACGAGGAAGAAATGAAAATGTTACCCTGATCACTGATCAGTCTTCATAATGGTAGTTAATGAGAGCTAATCAAGGTAGCTAAGCATTTGCCATGCAAGTGCCAGACCCTTTACATGCATTATCTCATTGCATCCTTTTAACAATCCTATTTTCTACATATGGAAACTGAGACCAGAGAAGTGAAGTAACCTACCCCAAATTACAGTGCTTAGAAGTGATGGAACCAAGATTGGAGCAAATCTCAGTCTAGACCTATTACCTTGGCCACTAGGCAATACTGCCTCTGCTCATGAACACACCTGAGACACTTCCTAGGTACCACCTGCACAGTCAGAAAAGGGTGAGGGACGTAATGCCAGACCTGAGACTTTAGAGTAAGGAGAAACCAGCTAGGCTAAGAAAGGGGGAAGGGGCATTAAGGAGAGCACTGCAAGCAAAAGGAAGAGTGAAGCAGATGGAGAACAGAGGATTTTGGGGGCAGTGAAGCTACTCTGTATGATACTACAGTGATGGCTATATGTCATATGTTTATCAAAACCCATAAATGTACAACACCAAGAGTGAACCTTAATGTAAACTATGGACTTCGGATGATTACAATGGGTCAGTGTAGCTTCATCAGTGGTAACAAATGGTGGGGGATGTTAATAATAATAATCATGGGGGAGGCTATGTGTGTGTGGGTGCAGAGGGTATATGAGAACTCTCTGTACCTTCTGCTCAATTTTTCTATGAACCTAAAGCTGCTCTAAAAAATGCAGTCTATTTTTTAAAACAGGAATAGTATACACTAAAGGCCTGAAGGCTGCTGAGAGCCAAGATGAAAGCTTCTCAAAGTCAGGAATCATGTTTTCTTGTTCACCGTGGAAGCCCTTGGTACCCGGCATGGGCCAAGACAGCACAGCAGTCATAGGCATGGGCTCTGGAGCCAGACTGCCAGTGTTGAGCTGTGTGACCCTAAATGACTGGCTTCACATCTATGAGCTTTGATTTTCCTGTTTGTAAAAAACAGGGGGTGATAATAGAATCTGCCTCCTAGAGTCGTGAGGGAGGATCAAATGAGATCATGTAGGTGAAGTGCACACACATTCTAGTGCCAGCCATAGAGACAGAGCTCAAAAAATGGTAAAGATGCTTGTTTATTCTTAGATCCTGGTGAGTCTTTGTTAAGGAAATGAATGAATGTTATTGGCATGATTTATTGGAGGGCAGCAAAGATTTCAGTTTAACTATAAAGGGTGAGAGACAAGTGGTACAAGATGAATCTGATGCCAAATTAAACACTCCCCTACTTTGCCCTCTCCCTTTTCCTTATATTCTATGATCCTAATGGTGATGGTGATGAGGAGGAGAAGAAAGAGATCACTTTGCATTTACTCTGCAATTTGTACTTCGTAACATACTTCCACAGTGAATTTATTCAATTCAGTAAATTGAATAAATTTATTTTATTCAATCTTCCAAATAAATACTTTGGTCCACATAATGGTTCAGTCAACAACCAACCACATACACACACAATGGTAGTCCCATAAGATTATAATACAGTATAACATTTTTACCATACCTTTTCTATGTTTAGATATGCAAATGTACTGCCGTCTTACAATTGCCTACAGTATTTAGTATAGTAACATGCTGTGCAGGTTTGTCGCCCAGGAGCAATAGGCTACACCATATAGCCTAGGTATGTAGTAGGTTATGCCATCTGGGTTTGTGTTAGTACACTTTATGATATTTGCACAATGATGAAATTATTTAAGGATGCATTTTTCAGAACGTATCCCTGCTGTTAAATAACACATGACTATCTATGACAAATATATAATGTGTGTGTCTTGTCTCCATGTGGTATAAATTTGCTGATGCCAAAGAGTATAAATGCCTGTGAAAAGTCAACAGGCTGGTAAGTGACAGAAAAATAAATAAAGCTCAATTATTCTGACCTCTCACTCTCTATTCTTCTATATGGGTAACAGAGCTAGCATAGAAACTCTTAGGGAATTTCTTCAATACTAGAGAACCAGTTTGACAGCCTGCTGGCTATTCATCGTATCTGTTTTTTTTTTTTTCTTTCTGGAACATGTCTTTATTACATTTCCTTTCCTACATTCACTATAATTTTTCTGGTATCTTAAAGTGTTTTTGTCAGAATAGCTTACAATTTTCTGTAAGTATTTTTGGTTTATTATTATAATAAGCATGTTCCTTCCTTAAAAATTTTATTAAAAATATCTAATTCCTTGAGGTAAAAAACTTTAAAAGTTTCTGAACTTTTAAAAGAAATAACATTGTTAAGATTCCTTTAGCTTGATAAATAGAAATCATCTCTTCTGGTTGTGCTCTGGTGAACACAATGAACTTCATATGTGCATTTAGTAGATTACTACATGTCCTTTGCAGGTAGGTGTGATCATGTGACTGAGCTGTAGTCGATTGATCATGGGCAGAAGTGATTTGTGAAACTTCCAAGCCTGATCCGTGAGATCTTCCTCTCTTTCTCCTTGAGCAGCAACATTAGAAGTAGAAGATGGCAGACCTGCAAAGTAGAAGGAATCTGGATCCCTGAATCACAGCTTTGAACAAAATTGCCAAATGATCTGGAACCCCATTTTGGGAATTACATGAGTGAGAAACATGTTTCTATTGTGCTAAGCCACTGAGGTTTATCTGTTTCAGCAGCTAGCATTACTTTAACTAAATAAAAGCAGGGAAAGGGATATCAATATTATAAACCCAGACACTAAGATCCATATTCAGAATTCCCAAGCACTATACTTCAATGAACCTTCAATTATTTATAAGAATTACATTAGGTGCCAATCTCAACAACGGGTGGTAACAGATTAGAATTCCAAGGCTGTAAACTCTTTGGGGGTCGGGGTCCTGTCTAGCTTTGTGTCCTCACTACCTCACATAATACCAAGCACAGGGTGAATGTTCAACAAAAGGTGACATGTAAATGGTCAACAATCATCCTAAGACCCATTATCCAAGGAGATGACAGTTGAATGGGTCTTGAATGTTTAGTTTCTCCAAATGGAAAAGGGCAATTTCCCATAGGAAACAACTTACAGAACAGATCTTCCAAGACTTGGTGATAGGTAAGGCAGTAAGAGACTTTATTCACTCATCCATTCATTTCTTCAAAGCTATTTACTGAGCACCCATTATACACCTGCCACTATTATAACAGTACAGGTAATACAAAGAAGCAGAAGTACAGGGGATGAAAGTATAGCAAAAACTAAAACAGATGACGCTTCTGTTTTCATGGCTCTTGCACTCTGGTGAATTTCTACATCTGTGTTGAAACCCTGACATACAAACCTGGGTCCGCATCAGTTAGGTACTCAGTCATCTGAGTTCCTATTATAGCAACGAAGGTGTCCCCTTAGCAAAGTTATGATGGGAGACACATTATGATAATAGGCCATCCTCCCAATGCATAAGAACACTTAATCCAAAGATAAGAAAGAAAATCACCGACTGAAAGCTTGAAAACAATTAAGCAGATCCACACTCAAGAAGTTAAATTATTCAGGAAAAAAAATCACAACAAATGGCAGTGGTAAAGATAATCCTCTGTGGCTGGTTGCATAGTTGGTGATAATGATAGTATCAATCCATTCTGTTTCTAAGCTCCTGTTTTAAAAGAGTTAATCATATAATTTGGCTACAGAAACACCTGCAATGGCAGATGTGCTGTCCAACTGACCAGGTTAAGAAAAATAAAGGCAGATGGTTTTAGATTAAAATCTGGATGGCAACGCTGCCATGAGAGAATTGATGTTCTGTCTCCAGGCCAAAGTTCTATTCTATTTACTTTACTGTCTAAATGATCTGCCACCTGGTGGTCCAGGGACTAATTTAGCAGTTTAGTCATGGGCGGTTGATAAAAACTCATTAATCTAGATTCAGTGATTCATTCACCAAATATTTATTGAGTGCCTACTACGTGTGCTACAACATTCTAGGTGCTAAGGAATACAGCAACTACCAAGACAGTAGGCAAATGAGGCGGCTTTAGATTCTAAGTGCTAACAAGAGAATAAATCAGGGTAATGGGGGCAGGTGAATACAACACATTAGAGGGCTCAGGGAAAGCCTCTCTGAGGAACAGACACTCGAGCTGAGACAGGAAAGATGAGGTATTAGTTTTCTATTACTGTGTAACATATTGCCACAAACTCAGCAACTTAAAACACAGATTTACTGTCTCTGAGTTTCTGTGAGTCAGGAGTCTGGGTACCGGTTAGCCGATCCTCCACTCAGGTTCTTGCAGGCTGAAATCAAGGTGTTGGCAGGAGCTGTGATCTCATCTGAGGTTCCAGGTCCTCTCCCAAGCTCATTGGCTACTGGCAGGATTCTCTTCCTCATGGTCCCCGTTGTCTTGCTAGTGGTTGGCCACCACTCTCAGCTCCTAGATGCCACCCTCAGGTACACACCTCGTGGTCACTCCTCTCACAACATGGATGTTTGCTGTCTGTTAGGCTGACAGGAGAGTGTCTCTCTGATACTTCATCTTCTTTGAAAGGATCACTCCACCTAGGAGTCTCACCTGATTAGTAACATCACTGGTGTGAGGTAGCATGACATTCACCTGTTCTATCCGCAGTCAGTGGGAGTGGATTTTACAGAGTGTGTACACCAAGTGGGGAGTCACGGGGCCCCTCTTACAATTCTGCCTGCCAGAGAAGAGAACCAGCATTCCAAATCAGCAGAGAGGCTTTCAAGGCAGGGTCACCAGGAGCGCAAAGACCCTCAGGTGGCAACAAACTTGATGTTTTCAGCAAAGGGAAAGAAGGCTGGTGTACTGAAACATGGCAGATGCAGCAAAGGCAGGGAGGGGAAGAGGTAGGAGGCAGCAGGTGTCAGAACACCTGGGCCTTGGTGGCCATGAAACAAGTTTGAGATTCATATTATGGGTGAAGGGAAGCCACTAGCATTAAGTGAGCCCTCCTGGTATGATATTAGGCTTATCCATGGTAGCAAGATCAATGGATCCCAAGTCAAAAAAAACAAGAGGCAACTTGCAGGGGCTACTTCTCATTTGGTGAAATGAGGGCCTGTGGGAAAGGTTCCTTATAGGCCTAATGTCCCATTTTTTTCTAGGATCTATCAAAAAGACTATTCAGGTGAATGCAGAAATAATACGAATGTAATCACTTTCTAGTCTTGGATGACCTCATTAGAAAGGAAGCAGGTCTTTTGCTTCCATTGCCCACAAATGCAGCCTCGAGTCATCTCATAAATTCCATAAACACCAATAATGCCATTAATAATATGGAGGCATTTCCAGGAACAAAATGCAATTTGTCCTTTGGTCAGGGGAGAATTCATAATAAGTGTTTTTAAAAATTTCTATCAATGCAGATTTTCAAAATAATACTGAGACCATAGTTTATTATTTCAAGATGCTAGCTCATCACAGTCACTTTTTCTCCTTCCTAAGCAGAGGCTGAAAGGAAGCTCTAAGTCTGCATTAAATGACCTATACAAATGTCACTATGTCCTAACTTACCCAGAAGTCAGAGGTATAACTGCTTTCTTAGTATCTTTGATTGAAGTACTAACAAAGTTTACTTGAGGCTTGTCTTTGAGCCTCTGATTAGCAGAGGGAAAAACAAATTTAAACAGTGCTAGAACTAAGACTCTAAAAAGTTGAAGACTCAGCAAGAGCTGTTTGATGACTCCCACATTTTTGTTAAGTGCCTACCATTAATGTGACTTCCCAAGTCTCATCTGGACTAGGATTTGGATTATCATTAAAATAAGGCAATAGAAGATTCTCCTTTCTCAACATCCCTTTCTTGTTTCCATGGCTGAGGCCTCAAATTCTAAAGATTATATTACATTATTTTCCTCTCAGGAAGGAAGAGAAATTTATTCAGTGAAGCCATCTAAAAATAACTCATTCGAGAGCCAGTGGCTTCCATGGTTACCAAGAGACCCTGTTGATTCTTTACTCTAACAGGCAACCACAATTGGGGAATCATTTGAATAGAAAACAACACACACTCAAAATAGCATGAAGGACCCTAGAACAAGGCTATGCATGCCTCCATTCCATTAAGTGCAATCTTCTTCTTCACAGCCCTACGAAAGGCACATGCCAAGAAGAAAGGAACTTCTGTTGAAAACTAAATGAAACTTTGCCCTGAATCAATTTTTCAAGTTCTGGGAATTCCCACCATGCTCTTATGCTCTGACAAACCCCACAGTGCTTTATAATGTAAATTTTCAAAATACTGTGTTCACAAATAACTGATTATATAATTTCAATTAAAGGCATCAGAGGAAACTCAGATGGGGTATTCTTCCCTTAGGTAAAATCATATCACATAGCATTACCTGAAAGTTGCACATGTACCCGATGATGGTTGGAAATGGGAGGGATGATATATGCATGTGTGTGTGTATATATACATGTTTGATAGATACATGTTCATATATTATGTATTCCTTTATGCATATGAAGCCTCCTGTGATCCTAACACCCCATTCTAACTTGTTTCTAGAAGCAGGAACTAAGAAAAATCTACTTTTGAAAAAAAAAAATTCATATTTTCATCACAGGTTCTTAGGTGTAGCATACCCAAAACATGTTTATTGAAACTTAAGGAAAACACATACCAAAATACATTAAAACCGTCTCTATATTAACTAAGCTAAATAGCCAAAGAATGCCAAAGATATAAGTTGAATATATTTATGCACGAGCAATCTAGATTAGAGGCATCGGCAGCCAGATCTGACATAAATTGGTTCAAAAATTTATTTTTTAATACAATTAAAATAGCTAAAATATTTTTTGGGCCAAAGTGGTCTTACGGCTCTTTTTTACACTCAGCAATATCTAGCAAGTGTCTGCCACGTGCCAAGCACTATTATAGGCCCGGGGGTACGGTTGTGAGTGAGATGGATGAGTTAACTGTCCTCCAGAGGCTTCTATTCTAATGGAGTAGATAGTTAAACCAAGAAAATTCTAAACAGTAATGAATTCCATTAAGGAAATTAAACAAAGTGATTTCATAATGTGGTCAGAAAGGCTTCTGTAAAGGGATTTTGCACTCTGACGTAACAAAAGTAGGAGGATCCAGCAATGAAAAGAACAAGATGAAGAGCACAGGAGAAGAGAGAACAACAAATACAAAGACCAGGAGGTGAAAAGGAATGTGGCTCGCAAGAGAAACAGGACTCAAGCCAGTGTGCTGGAAGCAGAGGAGACAAGCAATACCTGAGACGAGTTGGAAAGGAAGCCAGAAGCCAGGCGGGGCCGTGGTAAGAAGCTTAGACTTCACTCTAAGTGCGTTAGGAAGCCATTAGAAAAATTTCAGCAAGGCAGTAATAGGATCAGAAATGAGCTTTTAAAAAATGACTCCGGCTGATGGTATGGACAGAAGAACTGCAATATGCCAAGACTATGATGATTACTTTGGGGGCCACTGCAATAGTCCAAGTGGGAGATGCTGTTGGCTTGGCAAGGGTGGTGGCAGAGAAGCAGAGAAACACAAGTTGTGTCCCTTAGATGTTAATATGCGACAGGCTGGGAAATGCTAATGGAGCTTAAAGTTTTCATTGTCCAGAGTTGAGAGTATAAGAGTTAGGTGTCTCCCATTCATGAATCGGCTGTGTTCCAAAAGTTTGTTAATCAGTTGCTTCAAAGTCAGGCCACATTTTCCCACAGATACAGTTAATATCTGCTGGAGTTTTATATCAGTAATGAATTGGTCTAATATTCTAACTGATGATTGGCAGAAAATTCACAGTTCCACCCTTTTCCCATTATCTGACCTAATTTCAAAGCTGAGTGGCTCCAAGTAGCCATACATTTACCTTATGGCTTTTTTTCCTCCCCTCCTTCTGCCAAATGGCTTTATGTTTTGTTTTTTCTGTTGCCTCAACTAATTGCTTTAGAATATCACTTTTATCTTCCAGATCTTTCTAACAGAAAGCAATCTTGGTAATGTATAATATTAAGGTATTTGAGCTCCCCAAAGAGGAATATTGAACTTATCAGTGGCCTCATAAATCTTGGTTTACCAAGAATACATCATCCCTAGAGTAGAAGGCATCAGAAACCCCTTTTCAGAAGAAGGGTTGCATCTGATAAGAAATCAGGGGGAAAAATTGCATTGGGGCTCATAAAATCTTAGAGGATGATTCCACCTCTTAGAGAGTTTGGATAGAACATGGCGAACACAATGAAGCTAGCAAAGTCTTCCAAGACAATGTTTTTCAAGCTTGAATGTGTAAGAATTTCCACTTTGGGCCATGATGGAGTACAGGGACTGGAGTTATCCTCCTGCCTTAAACAACTACAAAAACTGACAAAATATATAAAACAACAGAATTCAGACATTGGACAAAAGGTAACACAGGACAGTGATCCCTGAAGGAATAAAAACAAATTAGGTGAGTCCTGTGATTAACTACTTGGAAAGAGTTTCAAGGGAAGGGGGAACCCAAATAGAACCCAGTGTTCTCCCCGAGTTGAGGATTTAGAGTTGAAAAATTGGGAGGCCCAGGGGGCTAGAATTTGCAGAAGCAGAGCACTGGAGAGGAAATGGCTACACAGAAAGAGAGCTCCAGAGATCTGCAAGGGTTTCCCACAAGTCTTCAACTGAGTACAGATGAGTGCTTCGGGTACGGACGAAAACTGTCGGAACCTGGATAAAGGAAATGCGATAATCCTGAAGCTTACACTGGCAGGTCATAGTTTGTGTTCCCACCAGCCAGAAAGGGAAAATCCTTGTAATACATGAGGCATCAGAGATCTCAGAAGGGCATTGCCTCTAGGAATGTAGAACAAAATTAGCACTAACAGTTACTCCTATCCTACCTAGCAAAGCTTAAAAGAAAGCCTTCAAAAGGATCCAATTGTTTCTAAATAAATTGTGTCCCAGAATTAAGTATATGAATATTTAAAGGAATGCCAATATTTTACCAACAAGGTAAAAGCTACAATGTGTGGCATCCAATTAAAAATTTCAGGTAGGCAAAGAAGCAAGAAAATAGCACCCATAATGAGAAGAAAAAAAAAATAAATCAATGGAAATATAGTCAGAAATGACAAAAATGATAGAACTAGTAGACAAGGACATTAAAATATATAATATATTCCATAAGTTAAAGAAGGTAAAAGAAAGCATTATCATGTTAAAGAGAGACATGGAGACATATTTAAGTATATTTTATGCACATTTATAAATGTATTTTTAAAGGATCTAAGTTGAGCTCCTAGAGAATAAAAATGCAATGATTGAGATAAAAAATATACTGGATAGGATTAACTACAGATTAGACACTGTTGAACAAAAGATTGGAGAATTAGAAGACATTAAAATGAAAGTATTCAAAGAAAACAGAGGGAGGAAAAAACAAAAAATGAACATAGCATCAATAAATCGTGGAAAAACTTTACACAGCCTAATACATGTGTAATTGAGGTTCTAGAAGGATAGGAGGAAAAAAGATTTTGTAAAAATAATTGTGAAGGTTGGGCACGGTGGCTCACGCCTGTAATCCTAGCACTCTGGGAGGCCGAGGCGGGCAGATTGTTTGAGCTCAGGAGTTCGAGACCAGCCTGAGCAAGAGCGAGACCCCAACTCTACTAAAAATAGAAAGAAATTATATGGACAGCTAAAAATGTATATATAGAAAAATTAGCCGGGCATGGTGGCGCATGCCTGTAGTCCCAGCTACTTGGGAGGCTGAGACAGAAGGATCACTTGAGCCCAGGAGTTTGAGCTTGCTGTGAGCTAGGCTGACGCCATGGCACTCACTCTAGCCCGGGCAACAGAGTGAGACTCTGTCTCAAAAAAATAATAATAATAATAATTGTGGAAATAATGGCTAAAATTTTAACAAAGGTGTTAATCCTAGAAGCTCAATGAAATCCAAGCATAAGAAACATGAAGAAAACTGTACCAAAGTACATCTTAATCAAATTGCTTAAAACCAGTGATACAAAAATCTTGCAAAGCCATGAAAAACTTCAGTGTAAATACTGATTGCTTGGGTATTCATTACAGGCAAGTTTTGATTCAATAGGTCTGGAATGGGACCTGAGATTCTGCATTTCTGGCAGGTCCCCAGGTGATCCAAATGCTGCTAATGTGAGAACCACACTTTTGAGAAGCAAATCCCTAAGATTCTCATGGCCAAACTGTGTTGTTTCCTAAATTAATCCAAGATACTAAAAGACTCACCACTGAAAGAGAGACAGATCCAGGGAAGCATAAGATAACAGTGTTTGGGATTCCAGGCAGTTGCATACTTCATTAAGAGACAACTACATAAAAATGTGGCTTCAATTCCTTTGTGAATAAGGCCAAGTATAGTTTGTTTTTGCCTTTCTCACTGCCATTCCTTCTTATTTGGTGATTTTACCCTGATTTCCTTTTGAGACTTTAATCCCCTTATACACTCTCAAATTATTTGCTTTGAGTGGGGCTTCCCTGGAAATTCCAAGGGTGAAACCTATAATTCAGCCCTAGCCAATCAGCTCACTTTATTTCAGTAGCCACAGTGATTGGTTCAAGGATGAACATGTGACCCTAGTTTGTCCAGTTAGATTCATGCAGAAACTTCAAGAAAGAGACTGCTCTTCCTCTTGAACCTAGGAGAAGGTAGGCCAGATCTGCAGTAATCAACTTGCCTCCTTTAGAGGAGAAAGAGGGGAATGTACTCCAAACAGAAGCAGAGCCAACACAAAGAGAAAAAACTAGGTTCTGGTGTGTCACATTAACCTCTACAGCATGTCATTACTGAGGTTAGATCTATCCCTGGAGTCTTTCTTTATTTTAGTAAGTTTGACTAATATTTTTTTATTGCACAGAAAGAACCTTAACAGAAACAAAAAATATGAGTTAAGTAAGTTTTGGGGACCTAGTCCAGGAATCTAGTCACAATTTATAACACAATTTCTGTTAATGACCATGAGTTTCAAATCAGCTCTCAGGGTTCTTAGAGACATTTCTTCCCCACCCACTGTTACAGCATTTGTGGATAGAGGGGAACACAGATTCTGCATGGCTGGGTCAAAGTGGTTCGTCAAAGAGCCCCTAAATTTTAAGTCTAACCCAACGTTCAGTGATGCAAGCCTCAAATTATTCCTAAAAGTAGATGTCAAAAGAGATTTTGCAAATTAAATGAAAGAGAATTAGCAATACCATATTTATAAACATCTTGACTTGGAAAGAGGACACTCATTAACCAAGACAATGAGTAACTGATTTGTACTTATCTTCTTTCTTTTCTTGATAAAAAAAAAAAATTATACAATGAAATTGGAGTCCCAGGTAATCCCAGGAAGACAAAACCTTAAAGTTAAACATGGTGCATTTTCACCAAAAAGGCCAAAGAATACATACAATGGAAGAAGGGCACAGGGAAATTATTTTTACTCTCCGGGCCTCAAGTTCCATATATTTTGGGAATTGGGTCAGATAATCTTTCCTTTTAGTTCTAAGTTTCTATGGTTCTGTTAAGAAATAATAGCTAATTAAGGTTTCAAAAGCCTGAAGCAACTGAGGCCTAATATTAATCATGAATCAGCATAATAGTCTAACATAGAGTAAAACTCAAATGAGAAGAAAATATTTTAATCTGTCCACAGTAACATTCTGTGCTAGGCTGCTGACCATCTCTCCCCAAAGTCAAAAGGCATCAGGGATCACATGCTGCTCTCTTCTTATTCCAAGCCAAATATATTAGAAGCCATCTACTGACATCTGGCTCTAGGTAAGTCTAGAGTTTTCTTATCACAGAAGCACTTTCAGTGTCCTTTGAGAAAGATCTTCAAAGGGAGAGGATGCTGGCCTGTTGGTAACATCCCAAAACAAGGAAAGACAAGCCTCCTAGTAAAGACATATCAGAAACCTTCCACCTGCTTTACTTATTATGAGTTACCATGCAGATGGGAGGTGATAGTCTTGAAGGAAACTGGTGAAAACAATGCAAAATTGTAACTTAAAAAATCTTCATGAAAGTACCTCTCTCTGAGTCAGGCTTATATCTGAATATCACCCAATTCCCTGCCATGGTGAGGGAATTGGGTGTTACTCAATTGGGGTTACCATGTTACTCAATGATCAAATAGCTCATGTCCTTGCTGGGCTCTACTTTCTGTTAATTATCTCTGGGACACTAAGGCTCCAAACTGCCTAGAGAGTGGGTCTTGGTCATTGTAGTAACAGCTACTTTCACCCAGAATCAAATTTTTGTCTTTTTAAACCCAGTATGTTTTAAATTCTGATTCCCACACATCAATCCTGGAACCCAGGAGTATTTCACAGAACTCACAAAAGAATTTATTTCTATTATTCCTAAGGTAAATAATAGTTCTCCCTGAGAAACCAAATCCATTGTGAAGATTCCAAAGAGCCATTGTTGTCTATAATAATCCCTTACTCATTTTAGACTCTTTTTCTCTGGGCTTCTGGAGTCAGACCCTGGCTTCTCTTATTTTCCCTCCCACACAAAGGAAGGAAGATGCACTGAGCCCAGCACAACCATCGTTATGACAATTTGTGTAGAGACAGTGATGATTTCCAGGACGTAAAAAAATTTTACCGCACGAGGGTAAAATATCCACCCTTACCCAAACTCAATAGTAAACCATAGGAGATGGATTAGTGGATCAAACATCTGTCTATAACTTTCAGCGTTTCTAGACCCATGGGAGATTATCGGTGTTACACGTCCCTGGAGCAAATAAACCTCACCTCTAACAGCTTACAATGAGGGCATCTTCCAGGGGCGACCACAAAAATTCAATCTTGCCTCATCTAGCAGCAAGTAGCCTAACAAACATCCTATCTTAAGCCTCAAAGAATATAGATTTATTATTGCTTGAGTCCTATGGCCCAAACCTTTAATCGCCTATCAGATAATTCCAGTTTTACAAATGATGTGCATCCATTTCTTGTAAGCTCAGTGATTTCCTGACAGTGGCTCCAAGATTCTTCCTGTTAAGGAGGACAGGGTGTTATCCTGTTTAGCTCTAAAGACGCAGTGTGTGTGTGTATGTGTGTGTGTGTTTGTGTTTGGGATAGAGCCATTTTCTCATTCACTCAGGTATTCATTCCACAAATATTTAGAGACCTATAGTGTGCCAGGCATGTGTGGGACATGAAATGCACTAGGGACTACAATAGTCACCAGCTAAAGTCCCTGTACTCACAGAGCTTATAGCCCAAGGTGGAAAGGGAGGGTAAATATTTGAAAAGGTAACCCAATAAGCAGTGATGAAGGAAATGAGAAAAGTAAACCCCAAGAAGACCATCACCTCAGAAAACCCTTTGGTAGTGATCAAATCTAAATGGTTCCTGACCCCACCAAACCACACCCACCATTATTCTTGATCATTTTCCCATTTGCTTTATAATATCTGTCTCAATTATACATGGCTTTATTAGTGTATTATTTTCCTGACTCTTACCCTCAACTATGGGGTTCAGAAAGGCAGCCTCCATGTCTTTCTATCTACACCTAGAACAGTGTTTGGAACCCAGCAGGGGATGAATAAATATATGTTGAATGAATAAATAAATTTTGAAGTGAAAGAGATTCACATGATTATTTTTTAAAATTCTCACAGCTTTCCATGTCTCTTACACAATACAATTGCAAGACCCAGTATCCAGATTTTCCCTGGCTTCCCTTCTCCCAAGAATAATGACTGCCCTGCACATACCACAGAGTACTCCATGCTGGAATAATTGGACAGTATTGACCATGAACTTGTGCCTGAGTCAGCAAACACCGCCCATAACCGGCATCTTTATCTTAGGGCTGCAGGAAGGCAAAAATCCCCAATCCTTCCACATGTCTACTTACCAATAAACACAATAAAGATGAAATCTTTCAGCACTTAGGGAGATGATGTTCCAAGCAGCTGCTATTTAGCTTGGCTAAAGGTAACCCCCATGAAAGAAACTGACTCTGGTCCCTGAAGTCGCTACAATAAACGTTATCTGTATGCAATGAAGGGAACAATGACTGAAAGGGATGAGTCCTTTGTTGAGAGAGCAATTGATTTTCTAAAAAATAAACACAGTTATTGGCAGAGAGCCTGCTGGTGGTTGATTTGAAAGCAAATTTAAAAAATTATCTTTAACCAAGAGCTATACTTTCTTAGGGTGAATATAACTGAATATGGTGGTCAATGGTAGAAAAGCTTAAAGTGGGTTTAAACCAAAACCAAGATAGATATTCTCAGTCAACAAGTATGGTCAGCTTCATCTGAGGGTTCTCTAACTCTACAGTGTCTGTTTAGATTTTCAAAATACGAACTTCAGACTGTAGGCTATAGGAAAGGATAAACCTGCTGCCACCCCCAGATGCATTCACAGAACAGGGACATGAAGGCTGGGCTATAAGAATCCACTGCAGCCTAAACCACCAGCCCCCCAGCTCAGCATCTTGAATCCATATCACCAAGGTCCGGGACAGAGAACCCAGGACAAAGCCTCTTGAGAGCAGGGACCGCATCTTGGTCATCCCTTTGTCAGCTCCTATGCTGGGCACATTTCTGCATACGTGGCAGATGCCATAAAAATGTGCAATGGGTAGGTGAATACAAGAGCTGTGATGTGGAACCTTAAAGGCTGAGGATACAGAGAGAGTTGGTGCTTTTTTTCTTCCTATGCAAAGATATTTTCCAGATTTTGAAAAAGCACCACCAGAATTCCATGCAAAGCACATTCGTAAGAGAACAGACAGAGATATCACAATGTACAGAGCATTTGTAAATAGCCACAGGCTAGGGCTCGAGAGGCATAGCCTTTTGAGTTGGTTGAACAGGGAAGATGGCAGAGGACGAGAGGAGAGCTGGCATTCTCTCCTGCTGAGAGCCAGGGAGAAGGCTTTCATCTGGAGAGCACCACTGGACAGCTTTAGAAAAGTCTTTCCAGTTAGAATTTATAAACAGAGGTAATACTATTTTGTAATAGTCAAAGCACGTTTACATACACTGTTTACTTTTAAGTTTGTAAAACTATTCCTCACCTGTAGAATGAGATGAGAATTCCTACCTTGTAGGGACAGTTTTGAGGAGAAAACAGAATAATGTTTGACAAGACTTGGTGTGTTGCCTGACCTATTAATGGCCACACGATATGTGGTAGCTGCCGTGATCATGCCTAGTATTATCATCATTGCTGTCCTAGACTGGGTTTCCTGGGACAGAGATTTGCATTCAAGGCATTTATTAGGGAGTGCTCTCAGAGTCAACACTCGTGGAAGGGATGAGAGGCAAGGAGGATCGGGAGAAGGAGAAGCTGAGCCCGACTGTCCCAACAAAGGCCTGAGTCAGTGCCAGGGAGACGGTGAGACCAAGGTGGCTCTTCAGAATTGTCACTGGCTGGGACAAGGAGGCTGGGCCTTTCCACCCCCGCGTTGATGATTCATTATTACGGGCTGCCCTAGAAAGAGGCAGACCTTGGACAAGGCAGTTTTCATCAGCAGAGGACATCCCTAAAGAGGGCCATCTTCGAGGTACATTTTCAGAAGCTGGGAGAGTAAATCACTCATTCCTCAGAGGATTTGGGGTGCATCACAGAGCCCACCCCAATTTGTAAATAACAAGAGTGCTTCAAAGGGCTCACACGACTTCTGCAAGGCCACAGTACAGAAATATCAGTGCTAAGAACAAAAGTTACATCTTCTGACTTCTAATCCGGCCTCCTCAAGGGCCCAGGACTCTTCCGAGTCAGTTGACATTTCTATTCTTTACTGTGCCACCAACTCCTCCACCTCCTCTGACACTATGCAAATCAAGGAACATCTGCTTAAAGTAGTGCTGTGTCATCTTTTCCTGAGGATCATATGGTTGAGTTTACTCAAGAGAAAAGAATTACGGAAAGAGGAGGGTTTTTTTTTTTTTTTCAAATTATGCTTATCCTTAGGAAGGTTCTCATATTTTCACCATGTTCCTCCTCATTTGAAATACACACATACACACACCTACCCACACATACCATAGGCCCCAGAAGGATCTGCTTAAATGAAGATTTTAGCTAAAAACCTACCAAACTAGACTCTCTAGGGATGAGGCCCTGGAATCTGCCCTTTCCCAAGCATCTCAAGTGAGCCTCAAGCCTACGAAAGTCTGCAAATTCCTGCTACAAATTAACTGCAGCACTGGTCTGAAGTTGTGATTGCATTTTTACTTTGTGTCTATATTACTGACTCCAAAAGCAATCTACAGAATCAAAGAATTCCCTCCGTGCCAGTGTAAACTACAAAAAAATAAAATAAATAAATAAAATAAAAAGAATCAAAGGATTCCCAAGTTAAAAGACGTATTGGAGATTATTGAGTCTCCATTTTTAAGAAGGAAAAAATCTAGGCCAGAGAGGAAGAACGACGTGCCCAGGGTAAAAGAAGAGGTTAAGCACCAGAACCAGGCTCTCACTCTGAGTCAAGTCCTTTTATTGCTCTAACAAACTTCTTCAAAGAAGAGTTTCAAACCACTTTCTAGCAATGAAAATGATAATTTAAAAAAATGGTACAGGACTATTCCCAATGACACAGGACTTTGAAATGCAAAAGACCTCATTCATCTAGGTTTGTTATAAATACCCTCTAACATTACCTATAACTATTCCCAACTTGCGTATCTTGTGACTAGAGATGCTGGAAGCCTACTTATTTGAACATGGTTTACTCAATGGGAAGAGAAGACTTAAAGCCATCCATGCCAGAAGGAATGGTATTTCTTTAAGTTTGTTGGAAATGGGCCTTCATAATCTAACTTATTTTTATTCAGAAGTGAGCTTGGGATTTCAAATCTATTCCTCAAGGAAAGGGGAAGAAGAGGGGCATTTCAGGGCACAATCACATTTCAGATTATTTTCTTCATTTGAAATCTCTCGGGCTTTGATTAATAGCAATTATAATAACAACAATGATGATGATAGAAAATCAACCTACACTTTCCTCTTTAATAGTTCCTATACTCAGTGACTCAAATAAGCATATAAGCAAATAAGCACAAAATGTGAATGATGTGACTGCTTCTATTGGCATCTGTGGCTCTCCAGGTCTCCAAATGTTGTTAATTCCATTTATAGCAAATTGAGGAAATAAATAAACTCTTAATTTGGGTGCCTATGAAAATATAGCAAGCTGGCATGCCAACACAGTAAAAAATCTGCTTTATTAACTGGTGTTCCTGCCCATTAATTCCATTAAAAGTTGCTAAACTCAGAGCCCAGCTTAGAGTGAGATACACAAAGCTTCTGATTCTGTTCAGGGAGAAAATATGGGATGGTGGGGAACTCCAGCAAAGAAGTCAGGAGGCTAAAGGCTCCATTTCTGGCTTCTTCCAATACATGGTGTATGTCTAGAAAACACTTTTTCTCTCCTGATGCCTCAAGCACTGTGTCTACTGTTGGGTGGTTTTCATACCTGAGTCTTGTTACCTGAAGCTGTTCATAACACCTAAGGCTAGAGGAACTTCAGGATGTCACACGGACCATACTTCTGTCTCCAAGCTTCTGTCTCCATACTTTCTGTCTCGCAGACAAAAAAAAAAAAAAAAAAAAAAACACAACCCACAGACACAACCTTAGCAGTGTTTTAACCATAGACACAGCCTCAGAACACACAGATCAAAGGTCAAGAGAATGGTCATCTCTTACACTCACTAATCATTCATTGGTCTTAAGTCCTTCTCCTCCCAGAATCAGTCTCGACTGAAATAAGCTGACTATTATGACTTAAGATGAAGTACTTCAACAACTACCCCAATTAGAAATGGCTTCTCTCTCACCACTGAAAACTTTTCCATGTAGAAATATATTGGCTTCCAAATAAATGCTCTTGGAGAAGTAGGGAAGGACCAACAGTCATCTACACTTTAATGTAGATTTCAGAGTACCATTTGTATTGGTTCAAGTTCTTTCTATGCGATCAACAAGAATTAACACTGACTTGACTTAAGGGAGAAAGTGAAATTTAACAAGAGGATCTGGGGCTTCCCATAGACTTGAAGAAAGAGCCAATTAACCAGCAACTGAAGTGCACTGGCAGCAGGGTTGCCCCAAGATTCCATCCCTGGGAGTGAGAACCCGAGAGATCAGTGTTGGCTCATTGCCTGCCCACCACACCCCACTCCAGGCTGGGGCAGGGACCATATTCAACATCCTCAGCAAAATTGCAAGGAGCCATGGAGAAGTAGTTCCCCAAAGGGAAGAACACTGTATAGGCAGAAACAACATATGTCCCCACTCCATTCAAGTGCCAAGAAACATATACAGAAAGTATCCAGCCATGTAACCGTTCTCATTACATTAACAATGGCTGGATACCTTCAGGACAGCCCTGGGATAATGTTTACTTGTAGGGAATTTTCTGACTACAAAAGTAATATATTTTTATTACATGAAATGAGCTATAAGAACTTCTTATGAGTCAAGAGATACAGGTCACATCTCACTTTGTGAAGGTTAGAGGGAAAGAAGATATAATAAACACACCCTGTAACTATGTCCCCTAGAAATAAACAGGAGATTTATTTTTTCAGGCTTTTGAGAAAGCAAGTAGAATGTCCATCCAAGTTACTTACAAATGTCTTTAGCTCTTACTACAATTACTCCATGACTTGCTTAGAAAATGAACTAGATGCTATTAATGAGGCTGTTTCTTGCTAGATGAGGAATGATATAATCTAATCAGACATTAGACTCACCAAAGGAAGAGCATCTCTTCTATACCAAGGGAAAAACTTCCAAGAAACTGTGAGAAAAGATATAATGTATATGGGAGAGCTTTAAATACTATAACCCAGTATTAAAATTGTGTGGTCATTTCCTCTATATTATTATATAACATCTTATTTTGAGTAACACAAGAAGAGCAGGCAGTGGCTAAGAGAATCTGTAAACTCTGGGTCAGACCCTCCCTTCTTCTCCTCTGCTGGCTGGGTACTTGCAGAAGGTATACAAGTTAGCGTTCTGAGTACATTCTTCTGATAATTAATGTGACAAAGAAAGGAGCCATAGCCATTCCACATTTGTATATGAACTTCTAAAAATGTTAATGCAATGAAATCTATAATTGATAGAAATGCTAAAATAAAGACACAAATCACACAATTATGTATTGGGTACCCTCTTTGTTCTAGTAAATAATAACTCTTTCATTGTGTCGGAGTGGCTAAGGATGACCAAAACATATTTTATGTGGTTCTTGCCCTTAGGGAAGTTTTAATATACTTGGAGTTTAATCATGAATTCATTCATCAGTGCAAGACACTGGACACACTGGCAGATGAAAGAGCATGGTCCTGCTTCTCAATAAAGCTTATAGTTCGGTGGGGAAGATTTCAGGCTATACGATAAATATGAGATAAAGGTGCTATCATGATATATATCGTGACATGAAGCAAATGAGGGGTGTGTCACCAGAAAACTGTGACTAATACAAAGAGACAGACAATTGTTAAAGAGAGCACATCCAAGATGATCCCTGTAATTGCATTCTTACAGGTTTTCTTGAATAGAAGAGAAAGGTACAGGCTTATATATGCAAAAACAATAAATGAAAAACAAATGTATTGTGTGTGTTTGCTATGTGTGTATAACACTTTTTCAAAGGAAGTCACTTAATCCTCATAACAACACAGTAAAGTAGGTACTAGCATTATTTTCTTTTACTAGATAGGAAAACAGAGCTAAGAGGTAATTTGTCTGGGGTTCTATAGCAACTAATTGAGGGAGTCATGATTTGAACCCAGGTCTGCCCAACCCTGCCCAACTCCAATCCCACTGCCATGTGAATTTCATCCATCATGTGTGACATGGTGGAAAATCACAGAGACCACCTGCTGTTGGAACTCAGTAAATTCTGAGAGTAGAGAAATGCAACAAGCCCCATCTGGATTTATCCTATTTGGCTGCTGGCCCCCTTCCCGCTGGATCTTGGCAAGGGAGTGGCAGGTATGCCACGGGAAGCAGTTGACCTCCTGGGGTATGCTGTCAAAGCTATGAAACACCAGGTGCCATAAGCCAAGTGATTTTAACATCTCTTAGGTTGGGTTAGAGGACTTTCTCCCCAGCATGAGTGGACCCCCCAGCCACAGTGACCACTTGGTCCAATTAGGGTGAATTTCAGAGTATGCACAGGACTTGTAGGAAAATGACTTGCTGAAAAGACTCAGGCCAGAGCTATGGTCCAAAGCCATCTTATCGTAAGCGGAAAACTGGCATGTGATTAGGGCCAACAGAGAGAATGTGGCCAAGAGACAGGAAAGAGAAATCGAATCCAGGTGAATTGTTTACATTCCTGTATCCAGCCAGGCCAGAAGCACCTTCTGCTGTTAGCACTGCTCAGTTATATGAGCCAATTAAGACTCTCTCTGCCTAAAAACTTATGTCAAATCTTTAGTCACTTACAAACAAAAGAGTCTTAACTCCCTCCATGCACAAGTGACTCACAAGGAAGCTGAGGGTCTTGCCCAAGGTCATGAAGTCTTTTAACGGACGAGTGGGTCCTCGAGCAGAGAGTCCAATACTCAGAGTACAGTCTGCTCCACCCCATGCCTCTTACTTTTTGGCATCAATAAAAATGCCTTCCTCTCTTTTAAACAGGAGGGGGTTAAATACTTTCTGACCTGGAATCACCTGTGCAGTGGCCCAGACCTTAACTCATTGTGTTCTTGTCTACTCAGGACAAAAGGGCCACTGGACATAATTTTCAAATGTGCAGAGTCACAGTGTCTTTAATTATCTCTCTGACATACAAGAATGGCCCTCAGAGCGAGAGCTGTGCAACCAACTGTTCCCCTCAGTGTGGTTTCTATGGCATGGCCACAGACAGCTTCTAAATTTAAGTTCCCACTGCCTTTTAATTGGGTGGTTAAGTATTGCTTCCCGCCCACTCTCGCTACTAGCTTAGCCTCGGGCTACTAATTACCAGCAGGACAGGTCAGTTGTCACGTCTGCACCAACTCCATCATTTCTGACATCCTCACACAACGACAGGCTCGCCCTGTTCCTGTTAGTGAATCTGGGTTAGGCAGTGTTTGGCTTCCTTTTCATGGATGCAGGAGACCAGTATTCCTCTCCATGACTTAAATTATTTAGTCGGAATGTTCTACAGCTAAAACGTGACTGTTTACTCAACAAATGTTTATGTATTCAGGGTCTTCTCTGTGTCTGGTCCTCTGCTAGGCCCTGAGTCTACACAAGGCAATGAAATAGGCAACAGAGCCTATTGTCCAGTGGGAGAGACGGACAATGAACTAGTGAAGAATCAAATAAATATGGAAATAAATACACACTGTGTTCAGAGCCAAAAAAAAAAAAAAAACAGAAGAAAGTGCTATGAGGAAAAAAATGGGAGAATCTCATTTAGATGGGGGAGAGAAGGCAAGGAAGGCCTTTCTGGGGAAGTGACCATCAAGCTGACACCTGAATGAGGAGGACGTGCCTCCCAGGTATGAGTGAAGAGCAGGGAATTGCACACAGATGGAACAGCAGCAGAGAGACCCCAGAGGCAGAAAGGCTTTGATGAACACAGAGAACTGAAAGGTGGCCAGCCTGTGGCAAGCACAGGAGAGCTGAAGATGAAGCTGAAGGGTAGAAAGGGCCTTGTAGGCCATGTTAAGAAATTCGGATTTTATTCTAAGTATGACAAAAGCCAAAGGGGAGTTCATTCATACATTCAGTCCGTCAATCATTCAACAACTTGATGAGCATCTATTGTGTATCAGGCACCATTCTAGGCACCAAGGATACATCAATACAGAAAAGGAAACAAAATCCGTGTCTTCCTGGAGCTGACATTGTAGAGGAGGACTCTAACACAACAGGTTTTAGTTCTTCATTTGTAAAAATGTCAGTGTGGTTTTCTATGAACGAAAGAGGGAGGCCAGGCAGCTGTGGCCGGGTGTCTGCAGAGGACATGGAGAACGGTAGAGGCTTCCTGTGCTTTGGGCTCAGAGCATCAACCTCATGCCCCTTTAGAAAGGCATTTGTGCTGTTGCTTTTTAAATTTGGGGATCTTGCATTATTTTGTTTTGCCTAGAGTGGTAATGGTTTTGCACGGTTCCATTATTTCATCTTCCTAGTGATAAAAACAAATATTGCGAGAGACCAAAGCTGAGCTGCAGTCTGTGACCCAGAATTGACCAGTGCTGGGCAGTGCTTTTGAGACTGTTTGAGGCAAGAAGCTACACACACCCAGGATGCATGTTGAATACTTGGCCTGAAAGAAAAACATACAGCCGATTCCTCCGTCCTCCCTAAGAACATATCACTTTCTCCTAATAACCTATCTTTCTACGGTTTTCCTTCTCTTTCCATCCCTACGCCTTAAATACACACACACACACACACACACACACACACACACACACACAGGGTTTAAAGGCAAAACTAATGCAAATTGGGCCCTACAGAGAATGAATTCAAAGCCATGACCATATGATCATAACAGGCTAATTTAACTTTTCTCAAAGTGTGGTCCAAGGATCATCTGTAACCTGGAGTATTAAGGAGTAAATAAATGTCCAGATTTCTAACACCTCCCCACCAACAGCTTTCTGGGTAAAACCCAGGAATTCCCATTTTTTACATATTACCGAGGAATTTTTGCTTCACTTCTCTCACTGTAAGAGTTAACTCATTCAACTGAAGATAAACTACACAATGTAAATGTCAGCTCACTTCTCCATAATTAGGGGTTGAGGGAATATTACATCATCTCTAAAAGCTCTTCTCAGTGAACTGAGATACCATAAGAGACAGGAGGCCATAGTGGTTAAGAGGCTTTGGGGTGAGCCAGACCTAGGCTCAAATGCTAGCTCTAGCAATAACTAGCTATGTAACCATGACATGTTATTTAATCTCTTTAGATCTTAGTTTTCCTCATCTGGAAAATGAGGAAAAATGCTGTTCATGTATTTGTTGTGAGGAATAAATGAAGCAACAAGGTCAAGTCCTTAGACTAGATCTGGCACATGCTAGGTTCTTATTATACGGCCATCATGTTGATGATTGTTCTATGATTTTTTTCTCTCCTTCACCTTTGCTACTATTAGGGCCTGGAGGGGGCTTAGAGAAGTAAAAGATGGGAAAAGATTACAGAATAACAGAATACTCATTCTTACCTCTCTAAAAGTGAATCTTTATTCACCTTAATCACCATTCGAGGAATGATTCTTTAGTTGAGGACACACAGGATGCCAGCCTGAATCTCCTATGTAAGTGTAGAAATAGTTATTCCCACAAGGAAGAGAAGCAAAACTCCCACACTCTAGCCCTCCCATGCTCACTCAAGGCTGCAAAAGCTGGGCTTATCAGAAGATACCTCTTTGATCCACCCTAGAGATCTTCCCGACCTAAAGTTAATTTGATGCCACTAGAAAGGGGGCAGGGAGAAGAGAAAGGAGGAAGGTGGTTTCTAACTGCCAACATCAGAATTTAGTTTAGTTTTATTTTATATATTTTTTTTGAGACAAGGTCTCGCTCTGTCACCCAGACTAGAGTACAGTGGCACAATCATAGCTCACTGCAACCTTGAATCCCACCTCAGCCTCCTGAGTACCCAGGACTACAGGTGTACAACTCCACACTCAGCTAATTTTTCTTTCTTTCTTTTTTTTTTTTTTTTTTTGTAGAGAGGGAATCTCATTATGTTTCCCACACTGGACTTGAACTCCTGGCCTCAAGTGATCCTCCCGCCTGAGTCTCCCAAAGTGCTGGGATTACAGGCATGAGCCACCGTGCCTGGCCAACATCAGAATTTAGTTCTGTTTTAAACTTCAAACCTAATAAAGACAGGAACCTCTTGAGAAATAAGCTGTGCAAAGGATATTATTCCCAAATGGCAGGAGGGAAACCCAAAGCTTAGAGAAGTGAAATATGCTCCTCAGGAATGGCGATCACCGTAAACCAAAGGATGACTCCCTCGCCACTTCTAGTCATTTTAATGGCGGTCTCCTTGCTATAACTCACGTTTATCTTTTGCGGATGTGGCCCTCCCAACCTCCTTTTTAGGTGTTCTGGGTTTGAAGCCAAGGGAGTAAAACAAAATGTGCACTGTTTGGATGGAGGAAAGGAAAGAGACGGAAATGAGGAAGTAAGTGCTTTCCAAATAGGCTCTCAGTCCATGACAGCAGAAACGACACACAGGACCACTGAGAACGTCGAGTGAACATCCATTAATGAAGGACGCCACTTCCAGGAGAGCGTGAGACACACGAAGGGGCTTGTCTTTTGAGTCCTGAGCACAGCTACATCTGAGAAGATTCTGTTGCTGGTTGTGATGGCTACTGTCTTTGCCCAGAAGTTCTGTTCTAGTTCCCCTCACCACCCTGTTCTAGCAAGAGACCCCAAAGATAAAATATAGTCCTTATACAGCCAACGTTGTACCACATGCATTGGCCACAGCATTTGGTCCAAGGCTGTATTTGTGACCCTAACCCTTCAGGACATTTCCCAGGGGTCTTCTAAAGCAGCTGGCTAAGAAGAATCTCCTTTCCTCTCTGTCCACAAAGCGGGAGGATGTGGCCCTGCATCTGCACGGGCCGCCTCCTTCAGCATGGAAGATGAGGAGGAAAGAAGCTGATGCCTTGGAGAAAATTTGGGATCCTAAGGGACAGTAAATCTAAATGCCCTCAGGCTCTGAGCTCCAGGCCCTGGTCTGCAGCTCTTTCTGTGTATTGATAAGGTATCAGCTTTTCCTCAGTCTAAAAGAACTTGGGTCACTATCACTTGGAATCCCATGAATCTTAATATAGTTATATTGGAGGCCAAAATTACAAAACCCAATAGACCATGTTCTGTGCTGACTAGTTAGCTCTCCAAGCTCATATGTATTTTTTAAAAAACTGTCTCTTCTTTGAAATCTCATTAATTGAAAAACAATATCATTTATAATAGCAGCAAAAATTATGAGGTACTTAAGGATAAATATAAAAGATATATAAGACCTGTATACTGAAAAACTATAAAACCTTGCCAAGAGAAATTAAAATACCCTAAATAAATGTAGAGATATACAGTGCTTATAGATGGGAACAATAAATATTATTAAGATACCACTTCCCAAATTGATATAGAGATGTAACACAATCCCAAACAAAATCTCAGAAGGATTTTTGGAAGAAATGACGAGCTGATTCTAAAATTTATATGGAGAATCAAAAGACCTTGAACAGTCAAATCAACTTTGAAAAATAAGAACAAAGTTGGAAGACTCACACTACCTGATTTCAAGACGCACTATAAAGCTATGGATGGTTTCTCAATCCCAGCACTATTGAAATTTGAGCACTACTGAAATTCTTTGTTGTAGGGGGCCTATTCTGTGTATTGTAGCTTGTTTAGCAGCAAACCTGACCTCTACCTAGTAGATACAAGTAATACCCCTTTCTCCAGTTGTCATTGCCAAATGCCCCCTGGGGAACAAAAGCACACCAAGTTCGGAGCCATTGAGCTATAGTAATCAAGATAGTGAGGTATTGCCATGAAGACAGACAAAAACACCAATGGAACACAAATGGTGAGTCAAGAAATAGACCCATACATATATGATAAATTGATTTTGACAATGGTCCAAAGACAATTCAATGGAAAAAAAAAGATAGTCTTTTCACAAATTAGCACTTTAACAATTGGGTAACAATTGGGTGTCAATAGAAAAAAAAAAAAAAAGAAAGGAAAAGAAGCCCAATTCATACCTGACACCACATATAAAAATTAACTCAAAATGAATTTTGTACCTAAATTCAATATAAAAATTCTAGACTCTAGAAAACTTCTAAAAGAAAATATGGGTGAAGGTATTGGTGACCTTTGGTTAGGCAAAGGTTTTTTAGTAATAGCACTAAAATGTATGAGCTATAAAAGAACAAATTGATAAACTGGACGTGATCAAAATTTGCAACCTCTGCTCTTCAAAATACACTGTTATGAAAATAAAAAGATAAGAATCAGACTGGGAGAAAAGTTTTTTCAAGTCACATATCTGATAAAGGACTTCTATGTAGAGAATAAAAAGAACTTTCATAGGCAGTAATAAGCAAGCAAACAACCCAATTAAAAAGGGTAAAGGATTCAAACAGTTGCTTCATCAAAGAAAATATATGCATGGCAGATATGCACATGAAAAGAGGTTTGACGTTACTAGTTATTAGGGAAATGGAAATTAACTCTTGCAGACTGCTCCTGAGAATGTAAAATGGCATAAGCACTTTGGAAAAGAGTTGGGTGTTTTTTTAAACATTAGGTGTACACTTCATGTATTAGTTTGCTAGGGCTGCTATAATAAAGTACCACAATCTGGTGGCTTAAACACCAGAAATTTATTGGCTCACAGTTTCGGAAGATAGAAGCCCAGGTTGGTTCCTTCCAAGGGCTGTGAGGGAGGATCTGTTCCAGGCCTCTCCCCTGGCCTTCAGTGGTTTGCTGGCAATCTCTGATGTTCCTTGGCTTGTAGGAGCATCACCCTCAATCTCTGCCTCTGTCTTCACATGGCATCTTCCTTGTGTGCATGTCAGTGTCCAAATTCCCCATTTTTTATAAGGATACCAGTCATATTGATTTAGAGCCCAACCTAATGACCTCATTGTAACTCGATTACCACTATGAAGACCCTGTTTCCAAAATAGATCACACTCTGAGGTACCTGGGATTAGAACTCTGACATATCATTTTTGAGGGGTACAGTTCAACCAATAACACCTACCATTCAATCTAGCTGTTCTATTCCTAGGTATTTACTCAAAAGAAATGGAAATATATATTCATATCTTCACAGCCACTTTATACATAATAGTCAAAAAACTAGAACCAAACCAAAAGTCCAACAATAAGTAAATAAAACAAATTGTGGTATATCTATACAATAGAATAGTACTTGGCAATAAAAGTGAATTAACTATTAATCCACATAATGGTATAGATAAATGTCAAAATAAATTACACTGAGTAGCAGAAGCCAAAGACTCCATTTATATAAAACTCAAGAAAATGCAAAATAATTTATAGTGACAGGAAACATATCAGTGGTTAACCAGGAATGGGGGAGGGGGTAGGATGGGCTGAGAGGGAGTGATTATAAAGGAGAACAAAGAAACTTTGGAGAGTGACAGATTTGTTCGCTGTCTTGACTACATATGGATAAACCCATAGACTCACCAGTTTATACATATGTCAAAACTTATCAACCTGTACACTTTAAATATGTGCAGCATGCATGTCAATTATACCTCACCAAAGCTGTTTAAAATAAATAGAGCTTGTACATAAAGCAAGATATCTGGTAATATAAACAATAAGAGGTTGTCATGCCAACCTGATGATGACTTTGTAAGGCAGTTGGGACACCTTCAAGAAGTGCCATTCCATTATTTAGAAATGAGATACTGATGTTTCCGGGTAGTTATATAATAGTCTTGGAACACCATCTAAGATGCCATAAAAGGAGATGATACATCTAAAAGAGGTATGATGCTTCAGGCTGGAGGAAGAATATCTACACACACTGACTATTCCACATAACTGAAGTGGAAAGGGAAAACGCTATAGAAAGAGGATCTTTGAGGCTGATTTGTCCAGCCAATGCCAAAACCACTCATTTATTTAACACACATATACTGAGCTCAAGTGCATGCCTCCAGCTTGGGATAAAATGACAAATTGTGTATGCTCCCTATCTGTAAAGAGCTCCTAATCTGATGGGACAAGGGCAGAGGCTATACATTCTCAACTTACCATGACACTGTTTCTTTAGGGTTCTGTAAGTGGTGGGCGCCTAGGGCTGGGAAGTACAGAGGGAGGGAGGGGTTAGTCCTGTCAATTCCAACCAATTCTGTATACAGCTCATCAGAATATAAATCCACCAAAAGTAAATAAATTGCCAGACCATCCAGATCAACATTTTGCATCTGTGATATATATCAAGGGGTATGAGGAAGGAACATCCCTACATATACCTCAGTGCTGGAGTGAACATTTGAGATTTGTCCCTATACGTTCTAGACTCCTTATCATCTGTGCCCACAAATTTAAATGTTGATAAGTTGCTTGGAGTCCAGAACACAGGGTGAGAAAGGATATAATGAGAGTGTACAGCATTGATAATAGTCAGGATAGGATTAATTTGGACTTGATGTATCAATTTATTGAAATGTACCTAGTCAAACCAGTATTTAACAACTTGCAGGCAAACAACTGATTGATTTGGTGTATTATTATTTTAATAATTGGATGCTATTTGATATAACACACTGGAAGAAAACCTGAACATTTCATCAAAGTACCTAAGAAATAGCAAGGAGAGTGGATGGAGGACAAGTATTAGAATTAGAGACTCTTCTATCAAGCTCTGTGGCTTTGGATAAGTTAATGAACCTCTCTGAGACTTAAATCCCTCATTGATAAAAATATAGGTAACAGTACCTATATTAAAGAGTTGATCTGAGAATTTAATGAGTTAATGTGTGTGGTACCTGGTTCATGGTACTTAAAAAATAAAAGTTATCATCACCATTATCATCAGTGATTGTAGTAGCATTGCCATTGTTGTTGTTTATGTTCTAGATCTGTTAGTTGTATTCTAGCTATGTCTCCATTGGTTGGACTTTCCACCCTTTTTGAGCTTTCATTCACTTACCTGTAAGATGGTAATAATGATAGCTGCCCTACCTAACCCAACAAAAGAATTCAAGGAATGGTTATACTTGATAGGTGTGTGCCAGGCACTAGAACTATAGAGATGAATATTATTCCTGTACTCAAGGAGTTCCAGTATGGTGAGGAAGATAAATAAGCAGGCAACTGCAATTTAGGATGAAGCTGCTATACAGTACTAGGTATATATAGGGTGCTGAACACACACATAAGAGGGACTCCTTATCTAGTAGGCATGAGGACAGGCTTCTTGAAAGGAGTTAGCCAAAAAAGAGGTTTTGGCAGAAAGGACATCCAAAGACTCAAAGTCAAGAAACGGTTTGTGATTCAGCAAGTAAGAGTTTAGTAAGTAAGAAATTCTGAAGAGGTAGTAGGGGCAGACCAGAAACGCCTCCTAAATCACATGAAGGAGGATGGGCATTATACTCAAGTATCCTGAATGCAAAGCTTGTATTAGGAACAAATGTTATAATGTAAGTGAAAATACTCTTTAATTATAATGTTCTATTCAAATGTTGCTGCCATCGTCACATACACAAGGATTCAGGGGAGCTGTCTTACGCAGGATGGCCCACATTCTCACTTTCCCTCCCTCTCTAGTGCGCGCACACACACACACACACACACACAGACAACCTGTAATATGACTGCTTGCAATTACACGTGTGAAGTTCCATGCCTGCTTACCCTCTGCAAGAAACTCAACAGGCCAACAAAATTAACCACCGCTGCATTATGGCAATAACTGCTGCCCATGGTTCTACTTTTACTAATTTTATGTCATCAGAAGCCTAGAGCTCCCAGCGAGGCTGGTCTATTGTCTCCAGGTATGCTTTTCCTTGCAGTGAAGCAGACTTGCCAAAAACATTGAGTGTGTTTGCAAAAGAGAGGGAAGAGACTCACAATGTTAAACAGAAACCATATGCTTGTCCTCAGACACGTCTCTGTGTGGCGGTGAAGGGTCAAATCCCTCAAAAAGCCACAATGAAATGCAACCGCTGACACTCCTAGATGAAAAGAAATGGTGCCTATTTTAAAAAATATAAACATACCTTAGCAATTTTATTATCAACCATCTATAAGCCTTGCTGTCAGATGCATGTGCAGCCTCAAAGTCTTAGAGAGCTGCCAACTAATGTTTCATGTTGTAACTAATATGTTACAAAAGCTTGAACATTTAGTTAAAAAGTAAAAATGGGTAATTTGGGGAGGTGCCAGGGATGTAAACTGGGAAGGATTCCATTGCAGAAGGAGTCTTTGATGCCTGCCAGGGTGAAGTGTATGTGCACCAGTTTTGATTGTCCTTTGGGATGAAAATTGAGGTATCTGCATCTGAGCCCCTTCATGAGAATTGCTTGAAGGAAAGCTGTAAAGTTTTCCCACACAGAAGAAAAGAAAATATGTACCCAAGAAGCGTAAAAAAGGCAATTATTACAGGATGGTCAGCCTATTATGTGAGATAACACCTGTGCTTTCTATTCTGCAGAGAGAAAGAGCTGAATCTTGCCTAATCTTGGAAAAGAGACCATTTCCATCTTCTGGAACCTGTCCTCTTCTTTTAAGTTCTGTATGCTTTGGTAATCACAGTTATTAATACTTAACTGATTTACTTAAAAATGCCCCATCTTCCTGAAGCTCCTAATACCATGTAATAATATAAATTTATAATCTTATAAATTTACTGAAACTTATTAGTTTTGAGAATTATTAGATAACTATTAGATAATATTAGATGATAATAATTAGAATTTCTTGAAACTGATTTACTGAAACCAATTCTAACAAGTAGCCAATCATGGACTAGAAAAATCAAACTAAAATATATACCATAATATTCTGGAGCTACAGCCCACATTCAGAGGAAAATGACCCTAAGAAAACCAGTTTTCAATGTAGGAATTCTTGTAGAAAACTATCCACTTCCAGTTCAAAAGGGTATCATCTTAAGGAATGACAGTAGTGGTAAGACAATGTTAGAGAAATCTCTCTGCCAAAAATTCCTAGCACCGTCAGCATATCTGCAAGTCACTGATCAAATGCCTGGGTATTGTTTCAAATTATTGAGTTTCTGCCTTAGAAACTTTAACTTCTAACTTATAAATCTTTCCTACAGAATGTTTTTAGAGATATAAAGACATCCAGTGGTTTATACAAAGCTAAGTTGAGAGGCCTATTAATGCACAATTTTTCTCATGTTCGTCACAGATACCCAAGCTTTGAAAGAGAAGAAACAGAATGAATGCACTCATTCCAGTAAGTCAGAGAAAGAACCACCACATATTTAGCCAAATGCAGTATTCGAATAGCTGCTTGAGAGTGAATCCTGGAAGATAGAATAGCAATCAAAATGCTATGCCATATTCCAACTGTCAAAATAACATTGATTACACTATGCCTACACACAGTGGTTCCAGTGATCAAGTTAGAGCAACAGAAGTTTCTTATTCATTAGCATCCAGATGACAAGTCCTGCACTAAATGCAATGAAAAATATAAACACCACACAAGACATGAACGCTGTTCTTAAGAATATTTCCACCTCCCCTGGTGAAATAAAATTTTAAATATCAAACTTAAAAGAAACTAAGATAATCTAGCACATAATAAAAGGCTAAATTTTTCAGCAATCATTAATTTATTCTACATTTGTTGAATGCCTACTATTTGGCAAGCACTATATTAGCACTGAGGGTATAAAGACTTATTACACTTACTCCCTGCCCTCAAGAAACTCATAGGGCAATTTTCCAAATTGTTTTCCAAGGATACTGAAATTTCCCAAACCATTTTGACCCTTGAACCCTTTTGTCAAAACTTGTGTTCTTCAGAGTAACTTGGAAGTGCTGGTTTCAATCCATGTATAACATAAAAGCTTAAATAAGGGAAATTTATCTAGGTTACAATTTGAGAAATCCCCATGGATAATATGGACTTTAATCAAAGCTCTTGATAATGGAAAAGCCTTGCTTGGTGGATAGAGTCAAAGCAAGGAGATTTTATGAGTACGGTACAGATGAACAGTAAACATAACAAATGATAATTAAAATGACTGGCCCACATGGACCCTAGCTCTTAGAGTAGTGGAAAATAAAATGTGATAGATGAGTTTACACCAAAACTGGAGGATCTAAAAACACAATTGAAGACTTTGTTCTTGATTAAGAAATTGACATGGTGAAAGCCATATTTTTAAGCAGTAACCTAGCCATGCTATTTTAGTGCATCCTGCACATAAAGAAAAAATCTTATGTATACTTAAAGGATAATAGGATCCAAACTCTCTCTTCAATCCAGGAAAAAATGGGTCAACATGATTATGGTAATAAGAGGTCAAAAAAGTTACTCTATATAAGAAAACACCCTAAAACTAGATAGAAACAAGGTATAAAGATGTGGTAACTTTCCATTTGCTCCTCAACAGCAGAATTAGGGGCATCAGAAAGGAAACCATCAATTATGAGAGCCAGATGGAATTGGACTTTGATCTGTGAGGTCCCTTGAGAGGCAACATGATGTAGCTACAAAGAATTCTTGAATTGTATATTGGATTGACTAGGTTCAAACCCCATTGCTGTCATTTACTATTTGTTTTATGTTCATCTAAAATATTTGTTTTGGTTAGAGACAGTCACTTATACTCAAGAAGGCTCTATGATGTGTAAGCTTTCAAAAATTATATAGCTTTTTTTCCCATTTTGTTTAGTCTTTCAGTAAGTATTTCCTAAGCATTTACTATATATTAAGAACTGAGCTAGGCCCTGGGGGTTTCAGCTCCAACTAGACATGAATGCTTCCTCTGTGGAATTCACATAACTACACACAAAAGTTATTATGAATGTACAGAAAACTAAGAACACATATCTTGCACCATTTTGATAGACCAGATCACCATGGTAGATTGCATGTCTTCAATGATATGCTTTATATTAACAGATGTCAGAATTGAGCAGAATGCATTAATTTGCTGTAGATACTAACTAGGCTTTTTAAAGAAAGCATGAAATCATCAATCTATATTAAAAACCAGCCACTGACTTTTGTTGCTATTCAGAGGATGTGATAATGATCACTAGCACTTATAATGCCAGAGTTGGAGAGGTTCAAAAAGAGCAGATCATTCTACCTCTCATTTTTACACATGAAGGAACTAAAACCAAAGAGGACAAATGATTGGTCTAAGGCTCCACAGCTAGTCAGAGGCCAAAAGTGAGTCAAGATGCCCTTTACAACAGCTCTCTGCTCTTTTTAATACACTATAAAAGACACCATTTGTTAAAACAATGAAAAAGTCATTTTGTAGTGGGCCTCTGATATTTATGTACATTATCCTTTTATTTGGAGAATCACCTCTTCCCGTTATTGTCTTCTTGCTCAGCTAATGTGGTCTGGTCAAGGCTCATCTAGACTCACTGTGGCTTCCTGAGTTACAGGTACAGCATAGGCTGTACCAATCAGAATGCTTCATCCTCTCTGGACACACTGATTGGTTCAGGGATGGGCATGTGCCCCACATCAAGTCGGTTGATGTTCCCCCTAGGATTACTGCCAGATTATCAGGAAAGACATTTCTCTTCTTCCAGAATCATGAATCATATGGACTCTGAAAATCCAGAACTCTTGGAGGAATATTGTCTATCACAGGGATAGAACCTGCTGGGGGAGGCAGGGGAAGCAAGAAAAGCAGAACCAAGAGATGAAATTATAAAGCAAGAAATGTCATGATTAAGTCGCCTGGATACAGCCTTGCCTGAGGCTAGATCTCTCCTAGATTTTTCTGTAACATGAGCCAATTGATTCATTTCCTTAATGTAGTTTAAGTTTTTCCACTCACAACTAAGGACTGATGATAAACATGCTAAACATTTCCTTTTGGAGTAACATCCAGTATTACCATCTCCAACTTGAAATGTCTTTGTAGTACCATCAAAGAAAAAAGAAACCATAAAATTGATAGTTAAGATCCTTTAATATTTGTAACAGGAAGCATTAAGAATGATTTATAATTAGCTATTTAAGAAATTTTAGAGGAAGAAAGCACACTGTGGTGGGTAAGATCATGGTTCTGGAGACATACAGACCTGGGTTACATGTCGAATCCTGGCTCTGCCACTTACAGACCTTGGGTGAGTTGCTTAATCTGTTTGTCATCTCAGCGGGCAAAATAAGATGATGCATGTGAAATGGATTCCACAATGCCTACCACAAGGTAAGCACTAAATAAATGGTAACTATTACTGTTTATACTATTGTTACTGCTAATTGTTGTTGATATGGGCCATGGTGGTATGTTTTAGTCCATTCCAGCTGCTGTATTAGAATACCATAGAGTGGGTAGCTTATCAACAGCAGAGATTCATCTCTCACAATTCTGGAGGCTAGGAAGTCCGAGATCAAGGTGCTGGCAGATTCGATGTTGAGGGCCCACTTTTTGGCTCATAGTCACCTGTCTTCTAGTTCTGTCTTCACATGGAAGAAGAGTGAGGGAGCTCTCCAGAGTCTCTTTTATAAATGCACTAATCTCATTCATTAGGGCTCTACATTAATAATCTAATCACCTGCCAAAGGCCCCCACCCTCCTAATATCAGCACATTGGGGGTTAGGATTTCAACATATGAATTTGGGGGAGACACAAATACTCCCAGCCTACGTCCTTCTGTCCCTGACCCCTCAAAATCCATGTCCTCTCGTGCAAAATACATTGATTACGTCCCAGTAGCTCCCAAAATCTTAACTTGTTCCAGCATCAACTCTAAAGTCTAAACTCCAAAATCTCGTCTAAATATCAATTTAAATCAGATATGGGTAAGACTCAAGTTACAATTCACCTTCAGGTAAATCTCCCACCATCTGTGACTCTGAAAAACCAAACAAATTATATGCTTCCAAATACAATAGCGGGACAGGCATAAAATAGACATTTTCATGCTAAAAAAGAAAAATAGGAAAGAAAGAAGGGTAACAGATCCCAAGTAAGTCCAAGCTACAAAGCAAATTCCGTAAGATCTTAAGACTTAAGAATAACCCTCTTTGGCTTGATGCTCTGCCTTCCAGACCCACTGGGGTGGCAATTGTCACCCTCCCCCCAGTTCACCAAAATGGCCCCAAGGTGACCCTCTGCCTGGACCCCAGCCCTGCAGTTTTCCCAGGCTGGGTCACAAGCCCACAGCTCTGGGCAGCACCATTCTTTAAAACACAGCTGGAGGTAGCCATCCCCCGAGGCATGTGCACTCTATACACGAGAGCCATGTGGACGCCACTGAAGGGTGCTGCCTGTGTCCTCCAGAGAGACAGGCACCATGGCCCATGCCACACCGGGGCCTGCTGGAACTGCACCTGGGGTGGCCCAAAGAGCACAATACCAGAGTGTGGGAAGTGGAGCCTGTGACGTAAGGCAGTGCCAGGCAGCATGTGCCAAGGTCCTATAGGCACAGACAGCCCTTCCTTTGAAACCACTCCTCACCGTGGGTCCTTACACTCTGGGCATTCGATGGGAGAAGACTTGATGATCTCTGAGTTGCCTTTGGGGGTCATTCTCCCATTGTCTTGGAGAGTAACTCCTGGCTTCTGTTGAGATGTCTGATCTATACTAATCTCTTTATCAAACAGTGAGTTGGCCTTAGGGTTTTCACTGTTTGTAATATGGACAAGCTAATAGTTTTCCAAATCCTTATGTTTTCCTTCCTTTTTATTAATAATTGCATATTTAAGTTATTCCTCTCTTCTTGCATTTTAATATAAGCAGTCCAGAGGAACCAAGCTGTACTTTCAACACTTCACTTAAAAATTGCTACAGCTAAATATCCAATTTCATTCCTCACAGCTTCTACCTCCCACAAAACACCAGCACATGAAATCAATTCAACCAAGTTTTTTGCCACTTTATAACAAGGATTAATTGTTCTCTATTGTTCAATAACATGTTCCTCATTTCCTTCTAAGATCTCATCAGAATGGCCTTTGTCATCCACATATCTACCAACAATCTGTTCATGATGACTAGGTATTTTCTGGGAAGATTGAGGCTTTCTAAATAGCTCTCTTCTTTTCTTTCTGAGCCCTTACCATAACACCGGTGACAGCCCTTTCATGGCAATATCAGCTTGCTCTAGCATACATCTCAAAACCTGGGGTGACTACAGCTAACAATCATTTCTTATATATTTCAAAAATAGCTAAAAAAAAGAATATTTAGAATATTCCCAACACATAAAAAATGTTTGGGGTGATGGATATCCCAATTACCCTGATTTGATTATTACGTATTGTATACATATATCAAAATATCACATATACTCCGTAAATATTTACAATTATGTATCAATAAAAACAACTTTTCCAACCTCTATCCATTACCCTGTTTCAAAGCCACTTTTACATTTTTAGGTATTTGTTATACCACCAACTCTACTTCTTGGTACCAACTTCTGTCATAGTCCATTCAGACTGCTACAAACAAAATACCATAGACTAGGTGGCTTATCAACAAAAGAAATTTATTTCTCACAATGCTGGAGACTGGGGAGTTCAAGATCGAGGCACCAGCAGATTTGGTATCTGGTGAGGGCCAACTTCGTGGTTCGTAGACAGCTATCTTCTCATCCTCATGTGGCAGAAGAGTAAGAGAGCTCTCCAGAGTCTTTTTTATAAGTGCACTAATCCCTTTCATAAGGGCTCTGTCCTCAGGACCTACCAAGGGACCCACCTTCTAAAACCATCACACTGGGGACTAGCATTTCAACGTATAAATTTGGAGGGGACACAAACACTGAGACTATCGCATGGTGGTAGGTACCAACTACATGCAATTACTCTGCTCAGCATTCAAGATGTAAAATGAAATAAGGTACAACTCTTGCCCTTCAAGGAGGTAACAACACTATTTAGAACAGTGGTAGGTATGAAAGAGTATCTGCCACAAACATTCTGGAGTTTGTGGATGAGGAAGATACCAAGAACCTGAGTAGTCAGGGAAGATCCAACAGTCTGAAAACTATATACCAACTAAAATGTCTTACTGCTCCTATTTCTGCCAAACATACATGGAAGCGAGTCTAAAAATATGGAATATAAGAAGCGAAAGAAACCTAAATGATGAGCCAGACAAATTCCCCATTTTACGGATGGAGAAACTGAGGCCTCTAAAAAGAAGAGACTTGTCCAGGTCCCACAACCGGCCACTGGTAAAGTGAGGGCAAGAAATCAGTTTGCAGCTTCTCAATTTTGAGCTTCCTAAAGTTTGACGCTTTTCTATTTTCACTCTGAAAGGAGTAGCTAACCCAAGTAGCATGCAACTTACTATAGAGTAACCTCCATCTCAACTCCTGTCAGTTTGAGGATTGTATCACTTCCTGTGATCTCTGTTTTTGTCATTAGTTAATTCCCTAAATTGACCTGAATTCAACATCTTTATTGTAGTCATTAATTTTAGAAGGCCCAATTGGCAGTTGGTTGAAAGACACATCATTTTTCTCATGATAATATCAACTTCACTCTCCAAATTGTTTTTCTCTTAAGCAGGATCAGGAACAGGAAGTGGAATTGTTCTCTTATTTTGATAACGATCTTGCTTCCTTTGGAGAGGCTCTGCTCTAGGCTGAGGAGTCTAGCCCCCTTGGACCCAAGATTCCAAATTCCTGCCTGCCTGGAGAGCTCCACCGACTTGAAACAGAATTCCTAGTACTAGATTAGCATCTCTGCCTAGGGGATAACCGTGCTCTGATTTAACTTGCAACTTTTTTCTGATGCTGAAAATCTTGCTAGTTCTAAAATGCTAAATGCTTACTCAACGTGCTTCCTCTAAACAGTTTAGAGTTTTAGAAGAATAAACATCTATTACTTTTCTGGCCTCTCAACCAGTGATACCGTCAGAAACATAAAGCTTAAAATGTTTTTCAGGGCATCCTACCTCCTCAATCCAATTCCACTTTACATTTATAGGGATTTGTTCTAGCAAGCCAGGCCGTCTAGCTATGGATTTGAATTCATTTTCTGAAACTTCTGAGGTTTTCCATCCTTACTGACATATCCCAGGAAATTTTGCATTTTTCCCCCCATTCTTTGATAGCCTCCTGGCTCTCTGTTGTTCTGCCACCAGCTGGATTATGGTCCACTAATGGTGGTGGATTCCAAAGAGACAGAAGGCTGTTTTCAATCCATTTGTTATTTTAATGACAACGAATCACCCCATAAGCCTTGTTAAAACCTCATTTCATCTAGATAAAATAGAGGTACCAAGACACTTAAGCAGGAACATGGTAATATCAACATCCATTAAAGCAGAAATAATGGAGAGGAAGGAGGCCTGGAAAGGTGGTCGTGGGAGGCACGTGACCATCCCAGGATGAATCAGTGAAAAGCTGAGTTCTAAACCCTTGTATACTTGTTCTCAAACTTTAGGGTACAAGTAGCTAGAATAACTTGGACTCAGAGTGTGCAGCCAAAACACTACAGAAAATGAACTAAAGAACAGCAGCTTGTACAGGGATCTTAGAGATCATCCGTGAACAATCCCTTCACCTTACAGAAATGCAAACTGAAGCCCAGAATGGGGAAGTCAACTTGGTTCTCCCTCAAGAGTCTTTTAGAATGGTCTTAATGTCTTCTGAAATAGTAATATGATTTTCCAATACTCATTATTCTAGTGTTGGCTCTGGCACTTATTAGCCACATGATCCCGGGCAATTTGCTGAGCCCCTCCATGCCTCAGTTCCCTCATCTGCAAAACAGGGATCACAACAATGATGATGAACAACTTCATGATGGTGTTGTTAGGATTAATGAGATATGCACATGAAGTAAGACTTGGAAAAATGACAGGCATCACTGTTATTATGTGCGATGTAAAATTTTAGTACAATGTACCTGGGGAGATAGGTCAATCCAAAGACTCCTCTCCCCTAATCCTGTTTCTCAGTTTCTTTCCCTCTCTTTCATTTACAGATGGGTCCTACTGCAGAGTGGTCCCCAACCTTTTTGGCACTAGGGACCATTTTCACGAAAGAAAATTTTTCCACGGACCAGGGAGAGGGAGGATGGTTTCAGGATGATTCAAACACATTACATTTATTGTGTACTTTATTTCTATTATTACATTGTAATACATAATGAAATAATTATACAACTCGTGATAGGTTGGGGACCCCTGGTATAAAGCACAGAATGTGGAGTTAGGAGACCTGCGTTTCAGTCTCTGCTTTGCCATGCTCTGTGTCGGTGACCTTGGCAAAGTCGATGTGCCAATCTGGGCAACAGCCTCCTCATGCGTACAAATGGGAAGTGGGATTCTAGAATTCTATTAAGTGGATTCTAGAATCTAAGCCATTGACCAGCTGCCCGGGCCATTTCCCTGGATTACTGGTCCATGACAAAAGCTTCTGGGGATACTGAGACCCACCGAGAGAGTCTCTCGGGGACTAGGAGGAGGTGAAGCTCTAAGCTCAGCTCTGCACTCCGGATCACTTTCCGGGAGTTGCTCTTAAAACCCCAACGACTCCCCGTGGTTTGCTAAAGCCTGGGCCTGCTGGAAGACCCCATCTGTCCCAAACATTCTCCTCTGCCAGCCGGCCAGGGACCTTCACAATCCCCCGTTAGCCTCCCTGACCCTCCCCACCCCACGGCCCCTTCTGACCTGCTTTCCAGGATTCCTAGTGATGAGAGAACAGAGGACATGTTGCTGAAGAGACCCACCGTGGCTCAACCAGAATATTTTCATTTTCAAATATCTTTGTTTTCAAGACATGACTATCACCAAAAGAGACAGACAGAACTCTGGGAATGAAATTCAGAGCAGTTGTGTCTGTAAGACAGACTCTGCAGCCCTAACCAGATTGCCTACTTTTTAAAATGTGTATGAAGGGTTTTGTTGTTTTTGTTTTTTTTTTTTTTTTTTAATATTCCAGGTGTTATTCTAAGAGCTTCACCTAGATTAGCTCACTCCGTCTTTATCATAACCCTGGGAGGCAGGTACTTTATTACGGCTATTTCACAAATGAGAAAATTGAGGGCCAACTCTACCATGATCAAGTCTGCAGTTTTCCTGGCCACTCCAACTAAGATTTAATACGCTAGCCATATTTATCATGTGCAGTTTTGATATAGGTTTTTTTTCTTTTTTAGAGAGAATGTGCTTGCTCCGTTACAGGTTTTAACTGAACCTTCTTCATGCTGTATAGATATCTGCTATATAGATAGCAAATGCATAAAATCATTAAGTGCTATTTTAAGCTCTAAACAGGAATATTGATTTTCCCTGAAGTTCTTCCCTGACATTGTTATGACTGACAATTTAGACTTACGCATGTTAAAATAAACTGACCTGCATATGTTGCTAAATACCATCTAGTGATCGTTCATTGCCCGATTTCACATCCTCAGATGAAACGATACAGTTGGGGGATGAGAAATAAGGAAACATTTGCCCTTCTTGCCAGCAACTTGAGGCTATATTAAAGCAAAGGTTCTCTTCTTTTCTCTGAATGTCTCTTTCTAAATAAACTATCCTTTAAATGTAAGTGTTTTGTTTCCTGTATTAGTAAAGGTTCTTCAGAGAAACAGAACCCCTTAGAAATAGATAAATAGAGATTTATTACAAGGAGTTGGCTCATGCACTTATGGAGGCTGGAAGTTTCTTGATCTGCCATCTGCAATCTGAAGACCCAGGAAAGCTGATGGCAAAGTTCCAGTCTGAGTCCAAAGGCCTGAGAACCAGCAGTGCTAATGGTGTAAGTCCCAGTCTGAGTGTAGGAGAAGACCAACATCCAGCTCAACAGTCCGAAAGAGGAAGCAAATTCTCCCTTTTTCCATCCTTTTGTTCTATTTAGGCCCTCAAGGGATTTGAGGGGGCCCACCTGCACTGGGGAGGGGCCTGCTTTACTCAGCCTCCCGATTCAAATGCTAATCTCATCCAGAAACTGCCTCACGGACACACCCAGAAATAATGCTTAACCAAACATCTGGTTAAACCCCATGACCTAGTCAAGTTGACACATAAAATTAGTCACAGTTCCTCTAAGTTACATGACACTCTTTAGAAGTCTAATTGTACATTAGGAAACGGTAAAAAAATTGGATTTTTTTTCTCTCAAATTATTCAGGAAAAATGGACCATATTTTAGGTCATATAAAGTTCTGCACATTTATGTTTCTCCTATTCATCTGTAAAACTTTTTAAGGCCAGAAATTATGTCATTCAACTTTTTGTTCCCCTCAAAACGTAAGTGGTTCTTGAAACACAGGAGGTGCAGTAAGACTAAGTTGGGGAGAAAACTATGAAGTCACCGAACATTTGCAGGGAATTATGAGGTCAACTCATTTACACTAAAATGTAACTCCTAGGAAAAAGCACTTACTGTGTAGGGGCCTACTATGTGCAAGTTCAGCATTTAATGCTAACTCATCAATTAGAATGAATGTTCCTCTCCCCGGGGGTATTCACAAAGATCTTCAGCTCAGACCAAATTAATAGCAACTGTGGCCAACATCTTAATTTTTTCCCTTGCTAAATTACTATGGAAATAAATTTTATCAACTTAATCCACCCAGCTTAAACTAATTCTTCATTAAAGCATAACTTTCTCCCATAGGGAAACTTATAAATCCAGCAGATATAAGCATGAACACCTCCGGTTTGTTTTAATTATTTTTCTTAAATGAGAAGCTGAGCACATTTTGCCAAGGATTAAATCACCTCAAGTCTCACAAATTTGGTATTCTCAAACTAAATCCATGCTCTCACGTTGCATGGATTTCTTTTGTAACTGGAAGGAAACCACTTCTCGCCACTATGGAAAAAGTATTTGAATGACCCAGGGAGGGGGCAAACAGCTTAGGCAAGTCTCTACCTCCTAACATTTCTGCTAAATTAAATATTAATATCCTAATAGGCTATTGCTTACATTTTTTCTTCAATCTCTAGTAGGCTTTCAAATGAGCAATAAGTTATCTTAAAAAATTTAAATACTCAAGAAAATGAGAAGACAAACCACAGATTGAGAGAAAATATTTGCAAAAGACATGTCTGATAAAGGACTGCTATCCAAAATATATAAAGAACACTTAAAACTCAATAAGAAAACAAACAATGCAATTTAAAAATGGACCAAAAGTATAAACATACACTTCACCAAAGAAGATATGTAATGGCAAAAAGGCGTATGAAAAGATGCTGCACATCATAAGTCATCAGAGAAATGCAAATTAACACAACAATGAGAAACCACTGGGCACCTATTAGAATGTCCCAGATCCGTAACACTGACAACGCCAAATGCCAGCAAGGATGTGAAGCAATAGAAACTCTCATTCATTGAGGAAGAGAATGCAAAATGGCATAGCTATTTTGGAATACAGTTTGGCAGTTTCTAGAAAAACTAAACATACTCTAATCACACAATCCATTAATCGTAGTCCTTGGTATTTACCCAAAGGATTGAAAATTTTTGTCTACATAAAAACTTGCACACAGTTGTTTCTACTAGCTTTATTCATAACTTCCAAAACTTGGAAGGAACAAAAATGTCCTTCAGAAGATGAATGGCTAAACTGTGGTATCCACCCAATATTCTGACAGTTGAATAGTACTCAGCACTAAAAAGAAGTGAGCTACCAAGCCATGAAAAGACATGGAGAAATCTTATGTGCACATTACTAGGTAAAAAAAAAAAAAAAAGCCAATCTGGAAAGGCTACATACTATATGATTCCAAATATATGACATTATAGAAAAGGTGAAACTATGGAAACAGTAAAAAGATCAGTGATTTCCAGGGATTAGTGGGATGGAAGGTGAACAGGTAGAGCATTGAGGATTTTCAGGGCAATCAAACTACTCTGTATGATACTGTAATGGTTGATACATGTCATTATACATTTGTCCAAACCCATAGTACGTACAGCACCAAGAAGGAACTCTAATATAAACTATAGACTTTGGGTGATTATGATGTACCACTCTGGTGGGAGCTGTTGATAATGGGGGAAGCTATGCATGTTGGAGGGCAGAGGGTATATGGGAGATCTCTGTAATTTTCTCTCAATTTTACTGAGAACCTAAAACTATTCTTAAAAAAAAAACTCTATTAAAAAGTTAAAACACTTGCTAAACCTCAGAATGCACTCTCATAATGTATAAAAGCCCCTCTATTTTTATTTAACATATCTTCATATTCTTAATCACAAAACATTTTATAAAATTCATTGCCCTTTTGGAAGCATTTATTAAAATTGATTTTTTAAAGGTATCTATTCTTTGACCCAATAATTCCACTTGAAGATATCAATCCCAAAGAAATGTTTTTACACATGCACAAGAAATGTATATAAGGCGTCCACTGCAACATTGCTTAGGATGTAAAAAATTTAAAACAACTCAAATGTTCATCAATGGAAGAATGGCTAAATAAAATACATTACATCAATACTATGATATAATATGGAATGAAGTGAAACTGTGTGAGATAACAAGATAACATAGTCAAGTCATATTGTCTAATAAAAGAAAGTTTCAAAATAATACATGTAATTCAGCCTTATATTTGTAAGGGATCACATGCACAAAGCAAATCAGCATAGTTTGATAGGTATCCACATATAGGCAAATGAATTGAAAACGTTTTAGATGGATAAACCCCAAATTGATATCAATTTTTTTCACTTCTGGAGTAAAACTAAGAAGAAATTATACTAAAGCAGATTTTTATTTTATTTCATTGTTAGTGGCTTTTATAAGAAGATATTCATGTACTACCAATATAATTAAAAATAAAGTTTAAAGCCATTGTCCTTTATAGTTCAACTTGTTTTGCCAGGAATAGCTATATTCTGTAATGCTGAATATAGCCCCACTACTGTCCGGAATTAAGTGATACCAGACCTGAACCATAACTTTAAAGAAATATAGAAAAACTGGGGTGGGAGGAAAGCACTCTTATTAAAATACTAAAAAATCTAATAACCACAATGAGAACATTGACCTCTAATAAAGCATATGTCTCATCATTGAATTATTCTCACTTTTACATGTGTGATCAAGCGTGAAAGTTTGGTTTTAATTTACTTTACAAGACCTTCTCCATATCCTTCTCCCCAAACTACACAGTACATTATTAAAGCAATAAAATAAATCAGATTCCACATAATTCAGCATCTTAGGCACACCTAAAAAGCCAATTCAGCACGGAAGACCTTGAGAATGATGGTTAGAAAAATAGAGTCTTCATACCTCTTAGACTCAACATATGCACCCAATCAAAACAGCAATCCTTTTTTCAAAGCTTAGAAACAAGATTTGGACTGCATTTCCCATTAAATTTCTGAAGCATCACATCAACCATGCTAGAATGCAGACATCCTGTCATATTTTTCTTCAGTGTGAAATATTTTAACATGATTTGATGGGCACCTGCTTTGAGATTTCCGTTTATGCTATTAGAATTCTTGTAGGCAGATGATACTGTGGCATAAGGGGCAATTTCTTGGAATCATGTAGTTCAATTATTGTTCGGTCGCTGATCTGGATTAAATGGCAGAGGCAGAATTAGAACAAGCTTTGAATATACCCCGGAGTCCATTGTAGGCTCACCTTTTCAAATTCTTATATGAGAGTCTGTACAATATCACTCATACAAAATCGCTTTGCATCAGTTTAGAGTAGATACCCAAAGAATTGTGTGCATCTACAGACATGAGCTTTAAAGGATCCAATCAAATAATGTCCTACTCATCTGATGACCTTTTAAGCTTTACAATAAAAAATAAGTTTGATGTACTGGCAAAAATTAAACTCAGAAAGAAATTCTGTTTTCTATCCAAAACAGTGCTTCTCCAACAAGGGCATTTTTCCCCCTAGGAGGTATATGATAATGTCTTGAGACATTTTTAGTTGTCACAACTGAGGGGGGAAATTGCTACTGGCATCTAGTGGGTAGAGTCCAGGGATGCTGCTAAACTTCAATGTACAGGACAGCACTCACGACAAAGGATTATTTGACCCAATTGTCAATAGTGCCAAGGTTCTTTCAGAAACAAGCTTCTTCCAAGTTAATTATTTTGTAATTTTTCCTCCACTGCAAAACCAAATTTCTTTAAAAAGTTGTACATAGTCTTTATCTTGGCCTCTTCACCTCCGATTCATACAACAACCCACCCCAATCTGGACTCTGTTCCCCTCACTCCAACAAAACGACTCTCACTGAGGTCACCAGTGAGTCCCTTATCGCCCAACCAATGAATACTTATCTTCTTTGACCTCTTTCTTGAAAGAGTCTCTCCTTTTCCTTCCCTGTCTCATTTGTATGTTTATCATTCTTTGTGTGGCCATTACATGTTGGTGTTCCTATATTCAGTTATTTTTTTTTTTTTTAATTATTACAGTAACATAATAGGTGTAAATCTTAATAGGGTACATGTGATGTTTTGATACAGACGTACAATGTGAATTAATCAAATCAGAGTACTTGGGGTATCCATCCCTCAGGAATTTACCATGTCTGTGTTAGGAAGATTACAATTCCACTTTTTTAGTTATTTTAATATACCCTAATTTATTGTTGATTATAGTCACTTTGTTGTTCCATCAAATATTGTTCATTCTAATTATCTAACACCATTCAGTTTTAGGCCCTCTCTCTCCTGAACTTTTTTCAAGGTAACTGTAATAGTTTCCCTATTGCTCCTGTAACAAATTATCACAAACTTAGTAGCTTAAAATGACACAAATGTATTTATCTTACAGTTCTGGAGATCAAAGCTCTGAAAAGGATTTTACCAGACTAAACTAAAATCAAGGTTTCAGTAAGGTCGTGTTTCATTTTGAGAGTCTCTCAGGGAAAATCTATTTTCTTGCCTTTTCCAGCTTCTAGAGCTGCCCTTACTCCTTGGCTGGAGGCTCCCTTCCATTTCACAAGCCAGCAATGACCAGTTAAGTCTTTCTCACATCACATCACTCTAATACTGACTCTTCTGCCTCCCTCTTCTACATTTACAGATGCTCGTGATTAGATTGTGACCACCCAGATAATCCAGGATAATCTCCCTATTTTATAGTCAGCTGAATAGCAACCTTAATTCCGTCTGCTCTCTGAATTACCCTTTCTAATATAAAATGACATTCACCGGTTCTGGGAATTAGGACATGCACACATTTGGGAGGATATTATATTCTGTCTACTGCATGAACTTGCCTTCGATCAGTACATGTTTCCAGCTAACTCCCAATGTTGTATTTGTGCCTCTAGTCTACAGATTTCTAAACTCTACACTCACATACCCAGAGTCCATGGGAAAACTACCATTCCAAACCAAACTCCATAGCTTTACTCTCAAAGATGGTCCTTTGCCAGTGCTCACTGATACAGTGAACAGCCTCATTAGCCATTCAGTTATACAGGCTAGAAATGTAGATGTTGATCATCCTTCATAGCTCCTTTTCTTTCCCTCCATTTCCAATCCTTTTACATTCTAAATATCTTTTCCAATCCACTCCCAAATCCGATTACTTTCTAAATATCTCAGGAATCCATCTGCTTCTTGCCATCCACTGCTCTAATTCAAGACACCCACAGCTCATCATAACTACTTGAAGAGCTTCAAAACTAGTCCACTTACACCTGCTTTGACCCCCCAAACCCCATTCTTCATATGGCAGAATGATCTTTTTGGAACTCAAATCTGATCAAGTCATCCTCTTGCTTAAATTTTTTAATGGCTTCCTGTTTAGGGATAAAAACAAAGCACTTGAATATGGAAGACAAGGCTATGCAAAATCTAACCCCTCTCCTCTCCAGCCTCATACAACACCACACCCCATTGCTCTTTTTCCAGCCTGAGAAAGCACCTGCCTTTCTCTCCCCATACATCTTTGGTACACACTGTTGTCTTCCTGGAATGTTTCTTTCATTTCTCTTTTATGTCATTTAACTTCTGCTTATCCTCAGCTCACACCTTCATCACCACCTCCTCAGGGAAGCCTTCCCTGACCGCCCTTGCTCAAGCCTTAAAGCACCATGTGTCTGTCTTTTGTAGCATGTAGCATAGTTGCCCTTTTGAATTTCTTCATGAAATTTGATCAATAAATAGTTCTCTCCCCTGTTTGACCTTATGTTCCATGAGAACAGGGACAGTGTCTGTGCTCACCACTGAATCCCCAGTGCCTATTCCAGGTCCTAGCACAATGCTGGCACTCAGTAACTGTCTGTTACATAGATGAATCAGTAAATGAATGAGTGAGTGAGATGTCAATTGCTATACTAGTCATAGCAATGATCAGCTAGTCATCTTGCTGCTCGTTCCTTTAACAAAGTTTTACTGACTGTGTCTTTGTTTCAAATATAAGTAGGCTATCTTGATTTATTTCATTTTATTTACTAGTTAGAATCTCTTAAGTGTCACAAAACTGTCTAACAACTGTACTGCAAGGTCCAGAGGAAAGGAAGATGCTCTTTTGGCATCCTTTGATTTCTTCTCTAGATTTTGCTTTCTTCCCCTGAGATAAATTCAGACCACTCTACAGGAATGTGGCTTGACTCCTTGTCCTCAGCATCATTGGCAACAATTCTCAAAGCTGCCAATGGCAGTTGTGGACATTCATTGGAAATGACAGCAGACTTCAACATGGCATTGACTTGCATGATGTTTTTCTAATGCTTAAGGAGTTTAGTCATGTGTCAGAGTTGCTCATGTTAAATGATCTATTAGATGCCATGATCTTCAAAAAGGTCATCTGTCACACTGTAGGCAAGAATGTCACCCCTATTTAATGGGATATGAAGCCAAACTCCCAAACTAACTGGAGGGAAATTGGCATAGGTTACTGCTGACTGATCAAAAGCTGAGGGTCTCAGTTTACACCTACAATTGAGCCATGAAAGCTCTCCACTTTAATCAGTACATAAACATGTAACAGTTAAAAACCCTGTGACCT
>CM052447.1:17002126-17026126 GCA_028533085.1 Varecia variegata
GCCTGAGCAAGAGCGAGACCCCATCTCTACTAAAAAATAGAAAGAAATTATATGGACAGCTAAAAACATATATAGAAAAAATTAGCCGGGCATGGTGGTGCATGCCTGTAGTCCCAGCTACTCGGGAGGCTGAGGCAGAAGGATCGCCTGAGCCCAGGAGTTTGAGGTTGCTGTGAGCTAGGCTGATGCCACGGCCCTCACTCTAGCCCGGGCAACAGAGTGAGACTCTGTCTCAAAAAAAAAAAAAAAACCCTGTGACTTAATAGTAATTGAATAGTTATATAGTATTATTGGCTTAAAGTAATCTTATAATGAACAATTGTTATGATTAAGATGAAAGAAAACCTGTTTTGGGTATCGTAACGAAAACTTTGGGAGGAGTAAGTAAAAATTTTATGCTAAATTTGCCAAACAAGAAAGATCTTAATCACAAAGAAGTCCAAGAATTCATTTGCAGGTATGATACTGCATAATTGTGGAGTTCTTAGGAGATCCCTCAGTTGGCTGAAGGCAATGTCATGCACAGCAAGAACTAGTTTAAAAGGTAACTCACAGCATCAATTACATTGAAATCAAATTTACGAAGTGTCCGTTAAGAGAGTGGATATAGCACTCTGTAGTAGAGCCCCAAATAGTTGCCACTAGGCTAACCAGAAATGGAATTGTGAGGATTAATTATAAGGAAAATAATATACTTTATGTATCATGTTAAAAAGTATGTGTATGTATTATATTTGGTATATTTTGATATCACAAAAGACATCCACTGGGTTCACTCTGAGCCTTTGTCCCAAGGTATTTAAAAGTGAAAGAGAAAAGGTGTGCTTCAGGCTGACATTTTGTTACAGATGTGTATAATCTTTATGTGTTTCCCTTTTTGTGGTTTTTCCTTTGTTATAGTCCAAGTAATCTTACCAATAATCTAGAAGGCTCTTAAGGTGATTTTTATATAAGTTGCATTCCTTAAAGAACTCGTGGATTTATAAAATTTTTTAAATGGAAAAGGAACTTTCAGAATCTCAAATTCTCTTCTTTTTCAGACAAGAATTTGAACCCAAAGCAGTTGAGTTATTTCTCCAGAACACACAGTTGCTGGTAGAGCAGGCTGGGACTACAGCCTCCACAATTACAGTTCTGTGTCTGTCCAGTATGTCATGATGCCTCCCACAGCACTAAATTTTTTCAAACATGATTAGTCATTATAGCCTTTTGCACTATAAGTGGCATGACTACCTCTTTACACTTAAAAGACACACAGAAAGACCCAAAGAGCACAAACCATCAAAAAGAATAAATTGACAACATTATAATTTGGAAGTTTGGCACAACAAAGGATATAATAAACAAAATGAAAGACAAGTTACAGATGAGAAGATATTAGGACTGGACATAACTGAAAAAGGATTAGTCTCCAGAACTGTAGAGCTCCTACAATTCAAAAAGAAAACTTGAAAAAAAATGGACAAAGAATACAAAGAGGCAATTCATAGACCAAGAAACCCAAATGGACAATAGATGAGTGAAAAGATGCTTAACCACACTGGCAGGAAGTTATAAATTAAAACAACAATGAGATAGCATCAAATTGACACTGACAAAACTAAGTATTGGGGAAGATGTAGTTATGGGAACTGCCATGTACTACTGATAAGAATTTAAATTGGTACAATGACTTTGGACAACCATTGACTATGTCTAGTAAAGTTGAAAATGCTTGTACCACAAAATCCAACAACCTTCTGGCAGATCATTTCTCAACCAGAAGTGAGTCCCCCCTTGGGGGACATTTGGCAAAGCCTGGAGACATTTTTGGTTGTCACAGCTGAGGTAAGAGGAAGGGTGCGGGATACTACTGGCATCTAGTGGGTAGAAGCAAGAGACACCACCAGACACCCTACAGCATACAGGTCATCCCTACCCTCAAAGAATTATTTGGCTCAAAATGTCAAGAGTGCTAAGGTGGCCTAGAAAAGATATGTACCTGGAACCACCGAATGTAACCATATTTTGGAAAGTGGTTAATACAGATGTAATTAATTTAAGGATCTCGAGATGAGATCATCCTGAATTATCCAGGTGGGCCCTAAATCTAATGACAAGTGTCTTTATAAGAAGAAAAAACACAGAAGAGGAGGGACACAGAGGAGAAGGCCACATGAAGACAGAGGCAGAGATGCAGCCACAGACCAAGAAATGCCAACAGCCCCCAGAAGCTGGAAGAGGCAAGAAAGGGACTCTCCCCTGGAGCTCCTAGAGGAAGGACCTGACACCTTGATTTTGGGTTTTTGTCCCCCAGAACAGTGAGAAGGAAAAAAAATCTGTTGTCTTAAGCCACCTAGTTTCTGGTAATTTGTTGCAGCAGCCTTCGGAAACTAACACTCTGCACTGGACATACACTCAAGAGAAATCCTAGCACATATATATGCAAGGAAAAAGGTACAAGACTGGCCACTGAAGCATTATTGTTCACTATAGCAAAAAAATTGAAACAATCTGAATTTCTATCAAGAGGAAAACTAACAGGGAGATATTGGTCAAAGGGTACAAAAGTTTTATGCAAGATAAGTTCTAATGTACAGCATGGTAACTATAGTGAGTAGTACTATAAATGTGCTAAGAGTAGATCTTTAACGTTCTCACCACAGAAAAGTAACTATGAATATGATAATTTGATTGTGGTAATCATTTCAACATGTATATCAAAACATCAATTTGTATACCCTAAATATATACAAGTTTTATTTATCAATTATATCTCCATAATCTGGAAGAGAAAATAAAATTTATTAAGTTTTTGTAGAAAGACATAATTTATAATTTGCATTCCTGAATAAAGAATATTAGAGATTTTTGGGGTTTTTTTTACTTTTTTTTTTATTTGGGCATATTACAGGGGTATTAGAGATAGAGATTTTTTTTTAAAAAAAGAGGAAACCTGAAAAATATACTGAGGCATAGTCCCCTAATGCTTTATAGCAGTAAAAATGAATGAATTAGAGGTGTTTGTATCAGCATGCATTAATTTCAAAAATAATATTGAGAGAATAAAAGCCAGATCAGAAGGCTACATATGGTATATCATCTATATAAAATTTTAAAATCTGCAAAAAGTATTAGATAATATTTGTGGATATCTGAATATCCAAATTCATGGCAAAAGTATAACAATGTGGGTGGTAAACCCTGAACCCACAATAGTAATTATTCTTGTAAGGGATGGAGAGAAAAAGGAGAGAGGAGAAATGCACAGAAAGTTCATATTTGCATTTAAAATATCTAATCTCTTTAGTTGAAATAAACAGATATGATGCAGCTTTGGCATGACATTAAGATCTAATAAAGTCAGGTATTTGGCATGTTGTGATAGTCTCTACTCTTGTTTATTTTAAATCATTTGTGACAAAATTAACTTTTCAATGTTTTTAAGGCATGGAAATTTATGCTATGTAAAATAAGTCAGAATGATGTTTATAGGTGTCAGGAAAGTAATGAAGAAAGAGTGAAGCAAGGAAACAGAATACAGGTGGGGTGTTTGCTACCACACAGAGATTGAGACCTAAAGAACTAGCAGATTGCAGCACAGAAAATTCTCTTTTTTAATGATTTCTTCCTTGCTCCCCCTCTCTCCTAGTACTTTTGTTACCTGTTTTCGGCTGAGAACATTCTTATGTGACCGTCTCTTTTTCTTTTTCTTTAACTCAAGATTGAACCTGTAATGGTTCTAAAAGAGAGGGTAAAATGAAGATGGAGAGACCTCAGGTCTTTACTGTTTTGATCATCAACAGCCAATCTGGAAAATGCATCAGTGAACTGTACTGTACTAACCACACTCTTCCCAGATCTGGAGGAATCGCAGCTACGGTATTTTTCACGGAACCTCTGAGCATCATACCCGAGCTGTCCTATCACTGCTTCTGTGTCACGGCTCAGAGGTTCCTCTAGGAAGGCAAGACAAGGTGGGCAACAAGAATGAATTTTGTAAACCTGGGACATCTTGTGATTATGTACAAAGTCCAAATCCAGTTTGTGATTATGAACTTAGTCAAAGTACACAAAAATAAGAGTTAGGGAAAGTAGTTGACAAAAATAAAACACGATGCTTCTGGTATGTGGGGAAGAATAGCAGTTTGAAGAAGATGTTTTGGGAAGCAGAAATAGCCAAGTTGCCTACCAGCGTAACACACCTAGGCAATTGCTCATCCTTTCCTTTCATATTGTCTCTGATGGCAAAGACTGGATTTTGGTAACTGAATGATTGACTTGAAATAATTAGGGAGATAGAGCTGTAACATCTTTTCTTCTGGCCATAACAACTGTTATAAAATAAACCCCTTCTTTACTCATGAATTTTTGTACTAGATGAGGTAATTCCAAATGTGAGATGGAAATATCGTGCTATTCTTTAAAAACAAAACAAAACCCTGTATTTTCATTTCTGCAGCTCATTATCTTTCTTTGTCGGCTACATATGATCTGCTCCCAGACTCTGAATTAGGAACATATTCATAGCATTACTTTTGCTAACCTCAATGTTAATGTTGAAGCTTCTAGATGAATGCTATCTTTGGGCTTTGCACAGAATCAGGTTTTTCCCCAAGAGGTGTTCACTAGAACAATGATTAAATATTTATACAATTGTTTCTTTACTGTGTACCCACCTAGCTAAACTTGAAGCTCCCTGAGAGGAGGGACGGTGCCTGCCTTGCTCACCACTGTATATTAGTGCCTAGCACAGAGTTTACTCCACAGCAGGTGCTTGTTATGGACTGAATATGTCCCCACTCCAAAAATAAATTCATATGCAGAATGTGATTGCCTTGGGGACAGGTCTTTAAGGAGGTAATTAAGATTAGATGAGGCCACAAGGGTGAGGCCCTAGTCTGATAGGACTGATGTCCTTCTAAGAGGAGCAGATGCCAGAGCTTGCTTTTTTATCTCAGTCACGCACAGAGAAGAGGTCGTGTGAGGACACAGGAGAAAGGAGCAGCCACCGACAAGCCAGGAAGGAAGGTCTCCCCAGAAACCAACCCTGATGGCACCTTGATCTTGGACTTTGAGCTTCCAGAACTATGAGAGAATAAATTTCTGCTGTTTAAGTCCCCCAGTCTGAGGCATGTCATTATGGCAGCTCAAGCTAATACAGTGCTCAATAAATTCCTTTGAAATTAGTGGTATCGTGGTGACAGTGACGAGTATAATAAATTATGGGCTGGTGGTGCCTGAACACTTAGTGTAGAAAAGTATAGGCTATTGAACCCATATTAATTCAGACTGGGTTCTTCACAAATGTACAAAATTAAATCTTATTCCCAGATCAAAGATATTATAATTACATTTAACAAGAATAAATTCAGAAAAACAAAATTCATTCTTGATTGTGTTTTTTTAAGTAAGCGGAAGCACGCATTTCAATTTTTAAAACATACTTGACCTTCCTAATCCATTTTTGTAATTTCCGTGATGATTAAATAACAATTCAAAATGTTAATACAATTCAAAAAGTGTTAATTCTATGTCCAAAGTGCCCTGATTGCTTCAAGCCTTTATTCAATTGAACATGGTCTTAGAGAGTAAATATTCAATGTTTCTTTAGGATGTAAGTCATTTCTTCTTGCCCATATATACACATACATATGTATTCCCAACCCCCCCATCAAAATTATGTTTCTCTTATCTTCTCCCTGGTACCCTATTCATTTGCTGCATAGCACTTATCACAATTAGAAATTATATATTCATTTGTGTTTTTTTTTAACGTGGCTCTTCCACTGAACAGTAAGATCCATGAGGGAGGATACGATGGCAATTTTATCCTACCATAGTGTTCCATGTACTCACCACCATGCCCACCACATAATAGGTACTCAATAAATAATCACTGAGTAAATAATTTTAGTGGAATAATTAGATTTTCTATCCATTTTGCCAAATTCCAAGAGTAAACAAAAATGATTGCCTTCATTTCAATGTCTAAAACCAACCCAATAATGACTTCCAAAGGACCATTTTGGAATTATTTGCACACCCTCAGAATTCTGCACTACAACCACAGGCGACACAGAAACATTTTCTCTTGCCAAAGTTGAATGAACCCATCAAAAGAAATAAATGCTGCCAATGACTTTCAAACACTCTTCTGGGTGATTGGCAAAAAAGAAGATAAAACTGGCCTTGCCAAGTGGACCAGCCATTCTCTCTGAATTAACACTCAACGTGGTTGACTTAGCACCCAGGAACTGTTCTCCAAGAGTCTAGAAGACAAATACATTTCCGTGATGATTGTGAATGTCCTTGCTTTTGTTATTCCTTGTGACTCACAGTGACGAATGTACGGTGCTATGGGTCTTAATAAAAAAAAAAATCACAAAAATATAACCACTGGTATCAATAATGAGCTTCCCTTGGCTAAGACCCCTGCACTCATATCTGAGCAAATATCTTTCCAACATGCTCTTGTGACTTAGGTTATTATCCAGTCATTTGTATCTCTGGAAAGGCTTTTGGACAATAAGCTGGGAGTGTTTCATAGTCTTTAAAATCAAGTCCATCAGAAAACACATTGTGAAAAAGGAAAAGTTCATGACATAAATCTTTATGTTGGTTTAAAGTTTAATAACTCTTTCTACACTCTCATCTTCTAGTCATTTACTCTGGGCATATAGGGAAGTACATTATACTCAGTGGACCTACTGATCAGCGAGGAATAAATTGGGGAGGTGCATTAAGCCTCGTAGGCCATTAGGATATCATTTAGTGCCTTGGAGGAGGTCATTTACCTACAGCAAGGAGCCAAGGTCCCTCTCCAAGATATGAGCCATTTAATCCCAGCCCCCCCACACCATGCTGCTGCCCAGTGTGCATTTACTAGTTTAATTTCCTCTATAGGTTTTCTTTTATTTGTCCTATTTTGTTTCTCCCATTTTATAGTCACATTGTATAATTTAAACTTAATTAAAACTTTCAATTAGGGAAAAAAAAAAAAAAAGATCATTCTGGAGACCTCCCAGGAAATACTTCATTAATGGGAGCTACTTAATAAGCAAAATATCTCACTGGAAAGATTAGATCCAAAGCTTCAAAGGTCCAGTGAATTTTTTCCAAAGCCTGATTTAAGTTGGCCAGTGATGGCTAAATGCCTCAAAGCTAGAGAGTCTGAAGTCTAAAACACACAGCTATGGCTTCAGGTGCAAGAGTGTATTGCATCCATCCACCTGACCGTCATGATTGATTCAGGAGTGAACCCAAACCAGAGCAAAGGCAAACCAATGAAAGGACTTTATTTGGAACTACTGGGAAAGATGCTCTAACTCCTCTGTACTTTTCAATCTGATAAGGTATAATTCTGAAACTTTTAGAAGCCTAAGAAGCCCACTAAGAGGAAGGCACAGCCTGAAAATCAAGAGACAAATTCCTGAAAATACTGTTTAAACACTAGATCCAGCTGTGTCTGAAGCAAGCATAACTGTACTTTTCAGGTACAGAGGCCAAAATAAAGTCCCTCCTCGCTTTTTTATTCTACTTAAAATCTCAGACCTACTATTCATCAACATTTCAGAAGCATTGGCTTTAGTGCTTTTGCACTGTGTTCTATCATTTGCAGCTGAGATATTTCTAATACATACAGGTAGGTTCTGTTATCATCTCCATTTTTACACAATAGCAGCAGCATACTAAGACTCAGAGAAGTTTAGCAGTTAAGGACCATGCAAACAGTAAATGGCGGAGCTGGGCTCAACACTTGGCCTGTCTGGCTCCGGAGCCCATGTCCTTAACCAATGGCCCCCACCACACAATTTATAGGTTGACTCTGTTATTAAGACTGTATTAGTCAGAGTTCTATTGCAAAACAGGACCAACGGAGATACACAGATAGAAATTTAAAGAACTGACTCACATGATTGTGGAGGCTTGGGGAGTCCAAAAGCAGCTAGGGGCAGGCCAGCAGGCTAGAGACTCAGGGAAGAGTTGCAGCTCGAGCTCCAAGGCAGTCTGCTGACAAAATCACTTCCTGCTTACGGAAGATCCGCCTATTCCATTAAGGCCTTCAAATGATTGGATGACCCACACACACATATTATGGAAGAGCCTGTGTTACTCAAAGTCAGCTGATTTAAATGTTAATCTCATTAAAAAACAAAAACAACAAAAAAAACACCTTCTCCACTAAAACAACCAGAATAATGTTTGGCCAAATATCTGGGTGCTGTATCCCAGCCACGTTGACACAAAATTTACCCTCACCAGGACTTATGGTGACAATGCCTTTGCCTCCTCCTATGGAACATGACAGATTCAACCATGGAAGAAAAGTCAACAGTAGGCTCAATCTCCCAAAGATGAGCAGCTATCTTGCATCGGCATAAGGTCATTCTCCCAGGAGATTCATAAACCCCTATGGTTTGACCTGGAAATTCATCAGAGGCTGGTGTGGACACAGCTGCTCCCACCCAGGGGCTGCCCAGGTGGCTGCATGTGGGTTCCTGTCCACACAGGTCATCGGAAACGCGAAGGGCAGACTGACAGCGTATGACAGGCGGGCTGGAATCTCTGTCCCTGGTTTTCAGTCCTGAAGGAACGTAGTCCCCCTAAAAAGAAAACGAACATCATATAAAGCTGGACTCGTAAAGAGCACTCTGTCAGAGACTACCTTCTCTTCCAGACTCCCCTTCTTTGTTCATTTGTGGTTTGGATGTCATATATCTCAAAGAAACATTGGAGTTTCTCTGTTGCTTGTTACCTTGGTTTTATTCAAGTGAATTCATCTTTATGCTTTCTGAATAAAAACCCTTTATACTTTCTCTAATTTTTATGCTCATTTTTAAGCTTTTTCAGGTTTTTTTTCATAAAATATTTTCCTATGTACCCAAATTGTTTTTATATTTTCCAAACAGACACAGCTGGGGAAACCTGTAGCTATAATTCCCCGTATAGAAGGCACACCTGACTTCCTGGGATGATTCGCCTTCCTGACTTACCACATCCACCTGCTTCGATACTCAAAGTCATGGGGTTTTAAATCCATTGTGATACAGAAAGCAGCCCAGACAGCCACATGCCACAAGCCAGAGGGTCACAGTGTTGGCATGGCTACATCTTCTTGGCCCCTGGAGACCCTTTTGGCGATACCTGATCAGGGCTGCAGACCTGATCTCTGTCAGGAACCAGGGGGCTGCTAAACTTCCTGAAGAGTAAGTACCCTGAGTGCTTGGTAGAAAGCCCACGGTCAAGTTTCAAGTCTATGACGCCAAGTGAACAATAAGTCTGCTTATTTATAGATTTGCCCAAGTCCTTCCTTCCACAGATTCACAGGGGAAACCACTTGTGTATTTCTTCCCACAATTAGGAGGATAAAGTAGAAACTTTCTGGATTAGGAGCTATCCTTAAAAAATATTTTAAAAGTGAAAGTCTTAGTGCAAGGTCAATGTGGCAGGATCCCTATTGGGCTCCCTGGACTTAGAATGTTAGTGCCTAAGGAAAAGGGAGGATCTACTTCACCTCCAGACCCACCTAGAATATTCTTAGAGGATAGTGAAGCAATTGTATTTCTCTTCTGCCTCTCCATCTCTCAGAAAAACACCAGGTTACAGTCCTTAAAAAGTGACTTTAAACATCCTAAAATGAAAATGTCATCAAGGCATTCCCCTGCTTTCCAGCCTCGGTGACTTCTAACTGCCCTAGCATTGATAATAAAGGCAGTGACACCAATGGCTGGCACCATGTGCTGCACGCCAGGCACTGTCCTGAGTGCTTTGACTTCACCTGCCCTTCACCACCCTTCTCCCGAACCTCATAGTCTGCCTGGAACCCACACTGAACTCTCTGTGTCCTCAAAAATGGCAGACTCTTCCTCCCTCTCCAGGCCTTCCAATGTTAGGCAGGGACCAAATCTGCAGGGGGCAGATACAGGCCAGGAGGGTGGTTCTTAGGGACAGAGAAGCTGGGAGGTGCAGGGAGGGGGTCTTCAAGAAAACGCAGCTAACAACTGCAAAGACCAGGAACCTGAGGGTTTGAGGCACACACACCTGTGGAGCTGCAACTTGGTTGTAAGAACACCTGTCAATCATGTATCTCAATCACCTGGTAACATCCCACACCTCCCGTAAACCCTCCCCCAGACCAGACCAATAAAAGGAAACCACCTGGGAGTCCTCCACACTTCTCCACTCGGTGGAGACCGACCTGTTCCTCTCTGGAACGTACTCAGGTTTTGTAGAGCTCCCTTCTTTTCTGCAATACGCTTGTGTGGAATTGCTTCCTGTCTGTGGTCACTGCCTCACACCAGCCCTGTTTGGTGCACACCAGTCCACCAAGAGGCCAGACCTGACACCAAAATGCCGTTTCCTCCCCAAACCCTCTTCCCCAACTCTTCCCCCGGCCAGCTCCTCTCCTGTTCATCCTGCCATCAGCCTAAACACCAAGTGCAGAGGGAGACATCCATTTTCCCACACATGTGGCCTCCGGTACATCACCCACTGTTTTGTGTACAATATGTCCTCAACAATGTTTAACAAATGAATATATGAAAACACTCCCTTGGTGACATAGGACATGATGACATTGTCTCTGACATCTTCCCAGTTTGTTCCCCAAAATTTGAAGGCGGAGGCTTTTGTAGACTTTCCCCAAGAGGAAGTTTCTTTGCCATGGTTCTTCACCTGTCAATCACTGGGCAAGCAACCAGAATGCATGTCCCACTTGGCCTTGGGCAGTGACACCTCCCCCTGCCCCTGACCTTCCCTGACAGGGGAATATGACCCTCAAGATCTCAGCACCACTCTGCCCAGAGGCCACCCTGGAGAAGCCTCCTCACGTGTCTACAAGGTCATCAAACCCAATTTATCAAAAGCTCTGATCGTGCTAAATAACATTAGATACATCTTAGTGCAACGTTGTCAACATATCATCCCTGTGGAAGAAATTTTTATTGAGGATTGACCTACTCTGTGCCCAAATCATTAATGATAGTAATGATTATGACAAAGATGATGATGATAACAATGACATCACAACTATTTCTTGAGTACCAGCTCATACTAATCCTAAAAAGATATAACCCTTATTTTACAGATGAGGAAAATGAGGCTCAGAACTTGTTCAAGTTCACTCAGTAAATAAGGGCAGAGGTAGGATTTTAATCTACTACATGGATGTAGTTCTAAATGTGGTTTGAGAACCACAGACATTGGAATTACCCAGTGTTTATTTAAAACATAGATGTCTGATACACTGTGATTGTAATTAGAACTTACAGAGAGATTGGAATTAGAATCCAATCCCCACAGAGATTGGAATTAGACTCTCTCAGAGTGAGGTCCATTAAGCTCCCTCTTAATTCACCTCAAAATTTGGAAAACAGCACACAAACTACAGTCTTTCTATAAGCTGCCTCAAATCCACTGCCTTACCTTAATATCCTTAAAAATGGATTCTCGACCAGTCTGAGAGGGAACAAGATGGCCTCATTTTAGCCACCTCAGAACCTATCTGCATCCCCAGCTGGTCAAATAAGGATAAGGAACTGAGAAGAAGAAAATAAACTGAAGAGTGTTCATATACACATGTGTGACTATTTATGTATTCACAGCTAGATACCTTTTAAACTTTTTATTATATTGTTACTTAACTTTTTTAAATTATAGGTTCACAGGAAGTTGCAAAGAACTGTACAGGAAGGAAGGTCCAGTGTGCCTTTCACCCAGCCTCCCAAATGTTAACATCTTGCATAACTGTAGTACAGTATCAATACCAGGTATGTGACATTGGTATAATGTATAGATCTTATTCAGATACACACACTTATGTGTGTGTCCATGTATATGTGTGTGTGTGTGTGTGTAGTTCTATGCAATTTTATCACGTGTTTAGCTTTGGTAACTACCACTAAAATCAAGCTACAAAACGACACCAATACCACAAAACTCCTTTGTTCTACTCCTTGTTAGCCACACCCCCACCCATCCTTCACCCATAGCAAGCACTAATCTGTTCTTCATCTCTATAATTTTGCTCTTTTAAGAATGTTACATAATGGAATCAGTATTTGGCCTTTTGTGATTGGTTTTTTCACTCAACATAATTCCCTTAAGGTTCATTCAAGGCATGTTGAGATATGAATATCAATATAGTTCATTCATTTTTATTTCTGAGTAGTATCCCATGGTATGAGTAAACCTCTGTTTAACCATTCACCTGTTGAAAAATGTTTGGGGCTATTAAGAAAAAAGCTGCTATGAACATTAATGTAAAATTCCTGTATATACCTAAGTTTAATTTCTCTGGGATAAATTCTCACATGTGTAATTGCTGAATCATATGATAAGTTCATTTTTAGTTTTAAAGGAAAATGTCTAACTATTTTTTAGACCATACCCTTTTATATTCCTACTAGCAATGTATTAGTAATCCAATTTCTCTGCATTCCTTCCAGCATTTGGTGTTAACACAATTGTGTCATATGCAAACAAAGATAGTTTTATTTCTTCCTTTTCAATTTATATGCCATTTATTTCTGTTTCTTGACTTATTTCACTGGGTAAAACTTCTAGTACTATGTAAAGTAATCCACATGAAAGTAAGACAAGAGAAACAAAGGAAAAAGAAACACAGAAAACAAACAGAAAATAAATACAATGGCAGATGGACACCCTAACATACCAATAATTACTTTAACTGTAAACGGCCTAAATATACCAACTAAAAGACAGAGATTTCCAAACTGGGTAAAAAATCCTGACCCAATTATGCTGTCTACAAGAAATTCACTTCAAACATAACGGCACAGGTAGGCTGAAGATAAAAAAATTAAAAAACATATATCATGAAAATATTAATTTTTTAAAAGGTGAGAATGGCTATATTAATGTAAGCCAAGTAGACTTAAGCACATAGAATATGACAAGAGGTAGAGACATTACATAATAATTAAAAGGTCAATCCACTAAGAAGACATAGCAATGCTAAATGTGGGTATACCAAACCTCAGAGTTGCAAAAACTGTGAAGCAAAAACTGATAGAGGTAAATGGAAAAATAGACAAATTCACAATTATAATTGGGGATCTATATACTATCCTACTCTCAACAAGTAATAGAAATATTGGACAGAAAATCAGCAAGGATATAGGCGAATTCAACAACACCATCAACCAACAGGATCTAACTGACATATGTAGAACACCCCACCCAACAACAATAGAATATATGTTCTTTCCAAGTGCCCGCGGAATAATCACCAAGATAGACCATATCTTGGGTCATAAAACGAACCTTAACAAATTTAAAAGAATTGAAATCATACAGAATATATTCTCTACCATAATGAAATCAAACTATACATCAATAACAGAAAGACAACAGGAAAATCTCCAAAGACATAGAAATTAAGGATCTTTTAAAACCTTCCCTACGGTTCTCTTCTCTCACATCATCTCAGCAGATGGTTCATAATATAAAACTGTCCTGTCCATCATTTTTCTATATATTTGTCTTGCAAGATCTGAGGAAAATAAGTAAAATCTCAGAAAAGAAATGTGACATCTTCAATCTGAGAAACCCTTTCATTTTATGGAAAGTGGAAGTGATTGATCAACTCCCAAAGCCGTGGCCTCTCCCTGAGCTATGCCTGCAGGCTCGTAAGTAATTCAGGATTTTCAACTTATTCAGCTAAGATTTTAGGCATCAAGGATGAACCTGCCCTTCTCTTCAGCTGCCTATTTCTTTCTGCTGACATACAACCTCAAGGCCCATTACCAAGGAGGAATGGGTTCCCAGGCTGTGGTGTGACGGTCTGTAATCAGGTGTAATTTCAGTAGAAAATTGCATTCTGCCCAAGTAATACATGAATCCAACAGAAATGACTCGCTCTTGCCCCTTCAAGGAAGATCTGTTCCACTCAAAGAAAGGGGCCTCCAAGTGACTTTAATCAAAATGCTGATGGGCAGAGAGAGAGCCTAGACAGCAAAATGCCCTTTTCAGTTGGGTCTCAGAGGCAAAGGAGTGAAGCCACTGAAAACAAGTCTTCGGTGTTTACAGAGGTGAGACCGACATGGCAGAACAGGTGGGGCTTGCATTGTTTCTGACCGCCTGTGCTGAAATGGTCTAGGGGCAGTCCAAGAAAATGCGTTACACTTGGACAGCAGAGAGCTCCAACATCATTTACAAACACAGATGGTGACTTTAACCTTGGCCTTGGATTTTGCACATCCAGTGGTGTCCAAGGGATTATGTTATAAAGCAGACTGAGGTACATTAAGCTGCGAGCCAGGCTAGATTACTTCTGGATGTCTTCTAACTCAGACTCTGAGATTCCAAGGGACCCCATGGGATCTTTGACATTTTTCAAATTTTAGCTTTACTAATTGCATACACTCTCAAGAATTACATTTAAGTTGACCTTTATCAGCAAGTCAATGCACCCCATTGCAATAAAAATGCATCCTGAGTGGTTTTACAGCAAGGGCTTGTGGCTGACAGGCAATGGTGGAAGAATATACAAGATAATCTATGGCCCCCAAGAAATCAGTTGAGGGGTAAATGACATCAGGGCTTTGAGGGTGGTTCTTAGAATAGGACTAGCGCACATAGACTTTCTGGTGGAGAGAAAAGTCAGGGCTTTGCACAGCGTTGGACTTCAGTCTTCCGTCTGGGCTTAATTTCACAGTGGCAAATGAGGAAAAGACTCAAAGTGAACTTTAAACTTACTCCCAGCCTCAACATTCCATGACTAAAACAGGAACTTGGTCCAGTAACGTGCCTTCCATCTGTGCCTCCAGAAAAATTAAACCGAAGAGAAGCTACCAAAAAAGAATGCCTGAGCGAAAATGTAATTTGTGTCTGGGTAGACAGAAAGTTAACTGTTGAGAGAACAATTTCCAGTGGCCTTGTGGATGCCTCTCCACTGAGCCAGGCTTGAGTTTCATTAAGACTTTGGGCCAGACATAGATATGAGAGAAATTACTCTCCACTAACCTAGGCTGCGGCATTCTTCACAAAACACTTTGAAGAGCACAGACCCTGAGCTGTCTGGATGGTTTTGGGTCCTATCTAGAATTAAATAAATAAATTAGGTACAGTCTGAGATCTACAAAAAGTCTATGTTAGCCTGCATATCAAAATGGAAGCAAAACTTTTTATAAATAGATTATTAAGCCAGAAAATCGGTAATGGTCAAAGAGAAGCAATTGTTTGAAGGTACTAAAGCCCGGCACCACTTTGGCTAAAAGTCTACTGCCAGCCACTGTCTGGAAACAAAATACCTCTTCCAGCTCCTCCAGCCTCCTGCTTCTAATAGCATGGTAGCATTTTCCTGTCGTCTAGGGTTTCTAATTGCGCATGAATCAATTTGCATTTCTATCACTGAGACAGAGAGATGTTTGTAGGCGTATCAGAAGAAGGAACCCCTGATAGACTGTGTGAATGAACTCCGTTCCTCTATGTAGGTTCCATGAGGGAATTATCTATGATTTGTAACAGTGCCTTCTGGGATCACCTTAATCATCTCTTCACATGCAAAAATAAAACTCAGCTGAAAATTATTAATAGAATTTGTCATGAAAGAAAAAGAAGCGGTGAGAAAAAAAGTATCAGGATATAGCCAGAATGCACATGATAGTCATCTGTTTGTTTTAATTGAACAGTTTGTGTCTTCAGGCAATTGCATCATTCTCCCCAGAGCAAAAGTGCCAAATGAAGGCACAAACCTCGTTAACCTTTCAATGCTGAAATCAATAATCTGCAATAAATCTAAGCTAATTTGTTGCCAATAAATGTCATAAAAGGTGATGTTTTGTACCTGGGGACGTTGGAGAATGTGGTAAGAGTATCTACGTCCATATCAAAATGATATCCTGGGTTTGCCTTGTTGGTTTTTGGGAACTTCTGAATATGAAACAAGTTGTTGACATTTATATAGAACATAATTTTCCAGCGGGGTTAATAATCTGCTTTTTTAGTTGAGAATACAATGGGACCTTTCCTCTTCCCACGACTCTTTCTAATAAATAACATGAATAAAGAGAAACAGGCAAACATCCAGCTCGAATTTCCTTCTCTTTTTCCTGCCCTGAAAACTAGGGACAGGGCCCACACTAAGGAACTGGGAAGGGGTCGCCTGAGCACAGAAACAAGGTCTGGCTTAATCCAATGACTGGCACATAGTAGGCACCCAGAAAATATTGGTTGAAAGAATAACAAAATGATGACCCTGAATTTTGAGAGTCAACCTTTGCTTGCTAAATATATATGTACATATATATGTGTGTATATGTATACATTGGCGTATCTGTACATATGTAACCATATATTACACACACACAAATATCTGAGCAAAAGAGTGGGATACTTGCTTAATTATCTTGAAAAAGAAGAGAATGGGACAATGAAGTTATTTGTCAGTTACAGGGAAGTGATTGGGAAACAGGATAACAGGAAACAAAAAGGACTCTGAATGTGTGTTACAGTGGAAACTCCATGAGAGTAACTGCTTTGTGTGTACACTGCTAAGTCTCCAGTGCCTCAAACAGTGCCTAGGCTAAAGCAGGTGCTCACCAAGCGTTTGATGGCTGAGTGGAGGGATGCATGGGTGCACGGGTGAATGGATGTGGAAATGGTTATTAGAAGTAGGAGCAATAGGAGAGCAGCTGTGAGTTTTCTGTGAAGGGTATCCGTAGACAGCAGAGAGTATTTGTAGACTAAAGCAACAGGACCACTCATGTGCACATGTAATAAGGAATGCCCTATTCCAATGTCTCTATCCCACGCTTGGGCATGAGCCTCTCACAGCCACAAGAGTTCTGTGTTCTAATGCAGTGCACCAAAAACCGCAGTGTCTAAGTGTGAAAGAGCAGTTCCTATCATCCTGTCTCATCTCACCGATGTCTCCTCTCTTAGGTCAAATGGAACCACTTCATGCATCTCAAAACACGATTGAGCCCTCTCACAACCAGACCCACACTGAAGTGCTCCTGAGAGGAGGAGCCACCTGCTGCTGCTGATTGCCTTGCATCAAGAGGAGGGTTAATTATGCCCTCTATCTTGCAGTAGCTCCTGCTTCCCTGGCATTCAGTTAAGGAGATCCAAAGACAGAAAAGAAAGAGAGAGCAGAAGAGGGCTAAAAAGGGGGAGAGAACTTGAGAGAAGGAGAGAAATAGGAGATGCATCAGCTACAAATTTGAGAATGTCCTTACAATGCAAAGTTTGCAATTCAATAGCTCCAATAGCTCGCTCACTCCTGCTTGGTCTCTTTCCCCCTCCCCCTGCCATCAGCTTAGACTCTATTCTAACTATATTACAGAACCTTTCAGTTGCTTCATCTCTCCTCATGTATTTCTCTGAGTAGCAATAATAGATTAATGACAAGAACTACCAACTTACTTCCAAAGTAAAGATTGGAAACTGCCTTTCCGTAAGTGAGAAAAATTTTTAGATTAACCTGTCTGCCTACATGAACTCTTTTTTTCTGTTATAAACATTACCTCGAGCTGGAAAGAGAAAACAAAGAGTAGAAAGATGGAGTGTTAAGAGCCTGCCTCATTTTGCAGATGGAAAGATGAAGGCACAGAAAAGAGCTGCTACCTGCACAGGATCACAGAGCAAGGAGGTGCCAGAGCTCAGAGTGGTACCCAAGACACCTGTCACCTAGTCCTAGTGCGACACATTCATAGGGACATCAGGAGGCATTTTGCACTTTAATAGTTACATACATATTGCAATATGTATTTGTAAAATTAGCATATCACATCTATGATTTGGGGGACATTATTGCTTAGGGCAAGGCTAAATTATGTATGTATGTTTAAAATGCAAATCCTTTTAAGGGATAATATTAGGTAAATAATGCAAGCATTGATATTAGTGTAACTGATGGCTCCTGACTAGATCTTAAATTACTGACAGAGTTTCTAGCCCTTCATCAGGAAAAGAAGAAATCCATCCAGCTTGCAAACCTCCCGCGTCCTCTGAAAAGTCAAACAGCTCACCTCGTGGCACCTCCACCCTCCCCGAGAAAGCCAGGGAAAGAGTAGGGTGTTCAAAGGAGTCAGACAAGCATAATATTATATATACACTCGACATCCATCTCCTGTATGAAACCTCATTGTTCCTGTGTAACAAAAAGTAAATATTTACCGTGAGCCGGGAGAAGTAGCGAATGATCAGCATCCAGGCCATCAATCATCATAAGCCATGCTCCCATTTTAATAACCCTAGGAGGGGAAGGGCAGGCAAGGACGGCAAAGACTGTCCAGGAGATAAGAGTTTGTCAGAGGAGTCCAATCGCTCAGAGCGGGAGAATATAAGGTGAGTTGTTCAAGCGTGCAGGTTGTGAAGGTCCCTAAAGATGGGTGTATGAAGTGGAGGTGGAAGGGCAGGGTGGTTAGGATGGCAGCCAGCTGCCTACCATGTACCAGCTGCGGGAGCTCGGATGAGACAATTCCTCTGCATCTCTGTCTGCCATCTGTAAAGTGGGGGTAGTAAGAGGATCCACTTCATGGGGCAGCAGTGAGAATTAAATGAGTTGATGCAGGCAAAGCGCTTGTAACAACAGGAGCATACAAAGTGCTCAGTAAATACCTCTAAGGGTGTCAGAAGGTAGTAGCCTCTCTTGACTGCAAAAGGATGGCCAAGAGGCTGGGACCTAATCTCTCTTAGCTCTGGTGCACTCCACAGTCCAGGCATTCGACCAGCTGATTTAGAATTTATGTAATTGTCCAAGCTCACACAGCCACAAGTGGCAGAGTCAGGATTTGAACCTGAGCACTCTGTCTCCAGCGTCCATGTCCTTAATCATTATGCTCTGCCATCTCTCTTAAGAAGAGATCACAACACGTTCGCTATTGTGTTTTATTTTCTTTCGCTCTTTCTTTTCCTGCTATTCACCTCTCCTTCTTTTGGGTATAGGAATTGACTACTTCTCTATGGGAAAGGTAAGGTACCCAAGTGAAAATAAAAGTACCGAACAATGGATAGAAAGCTTGTGTTCCAGTCCCAAGTGGAATGAATGGTTGGAGGAATCAGGAATGATTAAGCCTGGAAGTGAGGATTGTTCTGGCAAAGGATGAGTCTCTGCCCACTAAGGAGAGCTATGATGAAAAAGAAAGAACTGCTTTGTTTTCCAGGGTTCAAGACAGAAACCTGATTCCACTGAGTGAGAGGTTATCAGGAAAGAAATTCCAGTTCAGTGTTCAGACTGAACATTCCAGCAGATATCACAAAGTGGTTGTGATGGAAGGTTTGTGTCCCCCTAAAATTCCTATGTTGGAATCCTAAGCCCCAATGTGATGGTATTGGGAGGTGGGGCCTTTGGGAAGTGATTAGATCATGACAGTAGGTCCCTCATAAATGGGTTTGGTGCCTTCATAAAAGGGACCCTAGAGAGCTCTGTCACTCTCTATTTCTACATGTGAGGGTACAGCGAGAAGGCAATCGTCTGCAACCCGGAAGACGGCTTTCACCAGAACCCAACCATGCTGGCACCCTGACCTCAGACATCCAGCCTCCAGAACAGTGAGAAATAAATTTCTGTTGTTTATCAGCCACCTAGTTTACGGCAATTTGTTACAGCAGCCCAAACAGGCTGAGACTGTGGCTGAGAACCTAAATTCAAGTCAGACAAATCCTGGCCCCATCGCTCACTATTATATTCCTGTGACCATACGCAAGTTTTATAACCTCTCTGGGCCTCCAGTTCTCCCTCTCAGAATACTGGGGAGGGCTTAGTAGTACCCACCTCGCTCGTAAGACCAATGTAATCTTTAAAGAAGATAAAGCATGTAAAAAGATTAGCACCATGCTTGGCTTATAATGATAACCCGTGACGCATGTTGGCTATAAAAGCTGGTCTAGATTATGAGCAAATGGAAATATTGTTGAGTAAAGATAACTATGTCTTTGTATTTTATTTTTCTCTAAAGATGTTTGTTTAAAATATTTTGGGAAGATCATTCATCCATCTTTTCATTCATTTAGCAAACACATGTTTCCTGAGCACCACTAAGTGTCATGCTCTGAGGACAGAGCATGGCAGGAGTGTAACTGTCCACGTGTATTCTATGCAGGGGGCAAGTAGGAAGAAATAACCACCCAATTGGTTGTTTAACTATAATTACAATATGTGCTGTGAAGGATAATTCTGAAGCTGCCACCGGAATATTTAACAAAGCGACTGATCTAGATTTAGTAGGGAGAGCATAGGGCCCTCCAAGGAAATAAGTTTTGAGCTAAGTCACTCAATGTGATGCTGTGATCTGTGCCCCAGCAAACGTCTATAGGAGCCCACAGAAGGGAGTTATTGGTCTTATATGACCCAGGAAAGCGTCACAAATGATTGCATTTGAACTACGTCATGAGGATGAGGAGCATTTCCTTAGGAAGAAAAAGAAAAGAAGAATTTTTGCTGTACAGGACTTTGTAAAGACTTGGAGAAAATATCAGAACAGGGGTTCAGATAATACTACTTTTGTTATGCATCGAAGGTATTCGCAAAAATTACATTAAAACCAATTCTTTAAAGATTTTTCACTGCCATGTTATTTATCAAGGAAAATTGGAAATAACCATAAAAAATAATAGTCTAACAGTCGGGGAAATTTAAACTAAATTAAGCCCAACAGGAATTTCTATATAATTCTATAAATATATTAATATTATATTCTTCAAGAGCCTACAATAATGTGGGAAATCTTATTTAAAATACTAAGGGAAAATAGGGAGACATAAAATTGCAGTTATAGTGTGAGGACAACCATATTATTTAAACCTACAAATATTATTCTGAGACACAGAAAAGGAAATAAACATAGAAAAAATCGTATCCAATTATTTTAGGATACGGAAAATTTGGTGGTTTTTTTTTAACTTATGTATACTAAGTTTTCTCTTTTTTATTTTTATTTTATTTTACTTATTTCTTTTTTTGAGACAGGGTCTTGCTAAATTTCCTGGCTGCAGTGCAGTGCCTATTCATAGGTACAGTCACAGCTCACTGTAGCCTTGAGCTCCTGGCCTCCAGTGATCCTCCTGCCTCAGTCTCCCAAATAGCTGGAACTACAGGCACATGCCACTGCACCCAGCTTATGTATTATGTACTAAGTTTTCGATAAGAAACTTGTATTACTTATTTTGTTGATGTTGTAAATAATTACTCTTTCCTGTATTCCTTTTTATAGGAAAGCTCTTCTGATCAACTTTACCTAACAGAAAGACATTCCCTACCAATAAATATCATTTCCTCTGCTGAGGTGTAGCCTGAGAGGTACCTATTACTCACTCCTTAACATTTAAAGCTTTCTTCAGAATAAAAAAAAATTATCTTTGAGGGATCACCTGTTGAACCACTCAGTCTTGGATGGTTTATGAGATTAGTTGCCCGATACTGAAGGAGTAGGACACAGGGCACATGAATTTTGACAGAAGAGGAAGAAAAATTTTGCAGAATAAGGGAGAGAAGGAATGTGGGAAATGATCCAGGAAAATAAACCTCCAGGAAAGAAAGAGGACACTAAGGAAGTAAAGGGATAAAAAGAAACAGAAAATTATAGGAAATAAAATCCATTAGTTTGACAACGTTGGCTCAGGTTCCCAATCCTACATAAATTCCCCATAAATAAATGCATAAATGTTCATGTGTGTGTGCACGTGAGCACACATGTGCCCCTTCTTTGTTTTCTCATATGTTAAATGTAGACAATGACTGAATTTCCTTGGCAAAAAAACTGGTTTATAAGCAGCAGTGTTTGGAAGACTTTGCAATCACAAACTGCTCTGCTAGTTCAGGGTAAGGCCCAGCAAACTACAATGGTGCCAGGTGCAGGCAGGGTGGGAGGTTGGGCAATTGCCAGCAGGAATGTATCTCTCATCTTTGGCCCTTTGTCCATCTTCTGAGCCAGTGCTCCAAGTCAGGAGTAGAGCACGGTAAGGCTGACCAGATCTGATCATAATCAAGGTCAATGCAATTCCCTAGCAGTAAGCCACCCCTACCAGGAGGATGTGACCCACTGGAAGAGATGGAACCTCACCGAATGATGGTTAGATTGGCAGGTGTTGTATTGCTAAGGGAGGGTACCCACACCTCCATAATTTCTGCGTACACACGTGTGAGTGCCTTTCAGGGTCAGCCTCAATAGTAAGCAGACAATCGCCTCTATGACGCTATAGTGACATCTACCTCTACGGTCTACCCCCACCTCTATTTCAAAATACCTCTATGGCCTGAAGCAATGCCTGCTTTCCCCTTCAGAGGTACCTCTGTGTGTGTGAGAGAGAGATTGCACATTCATGTGAGTTTCCATTCAACAAACCAAAAATTAGTCCAGCCAGCACTGCACTAGGCATTGCAGAGGGGGAAAAAGAGCAAAATATGCCCTATGTTCTCAGGGAACTTACAATCTATTAGGGAAGAAAGTTGTATACACCAAAAGATTGTTAAAGACTATTATACAAGGCAGCATGTGATAATTATTATAAAGTATAAAGAAGCAATACACACTATTTAAATAGCATATATGAAGAGGAGTGTTTCAATCCTGTGTTTCTTAGAGAAGTGCCCTACTCTAGTGCAAATATACCTAGGGTGGCCATATTGGGGGCAGGAGAAGCAACACACTGAACACTTTGGAGCGTATTCTCTTTAATCAGCAGGGGATATGTTAGACAGCAGAGCATAGGCCACTGAGGAAATTTAAACCTATTGATAACCTACCATGTACAGGACACAGAACAGGTAAGTCACAATAGAAAGTTTATAACATGGGACGCTGTCAAGAGAGCAAGGTCAGATGAGGACTGTCCTAGTGGCAATTGAAGACAGTAACCCCTTGGGGGAAAAGAGAACAGCATAGAAAAATAAAAAGAGTTGGTAGGAAGGCTGCCTTAGTCCTATGGTACCTGCTTCAGAGTTTGGGGTGGTGGTTCAATATTATATCCCAAATATATTGGCTCACCAGATATTTCTTGAGTTCCAGAGCCCATACAAGTAAGTGCTTTCTGGATGTTTCCCGTTAGATTTCTCACAGGAACCACAGAATAAATGTGTCAAAAATGGAACACATCATCCTCCTACAGAATCTCCACCATCCCCTCCACCCTGCTCACCAATCATCCCACACCTGATGTAGAACCTGGAGTCTCTCTGCCACTCCTCCCCCTCCCTCATGGCCCTTATCGCGGGATGTCAAAGTCCTGCCTTTTCATCCTCAGTTCCTTTCTCTCCACTTCTACCACCCACCCCCTTGGCTCACTGGCCAGTGGTCAGCTGATGAGACTCCCAGGTTCCAATAAATTCCCCACACAGAAGCCAAGTCACGTTTGCAAAATACAAATCTCTCACTTTGTACTCTTTGTACTTGGGATAATGGACCAAGCCTGTGGCTCACAAGGCTCTTCGGGAATCCCTTCTGTGCCTTCTGCCCCATCTCCAAGTCCCCCAGCCCATCCCTTTGTTCTCCAGCCACCCTGGGCATCTTTCAGATCTCTAAATGTACCAAGCCCTCCCACACCTCAAGATCTTTGCATATGCTATTTCCTCTGCCTGGAACCTTCTTCCCCACGCCTGGATAACTCCCCCGAAGAAAATCCTTCTCAGACCCCAGAGACCAGGTTAGACTTATGTGCTCCTTTAGGATCACTCTTGACTGCAAATGCTTGTTTAATTGTCTGGTTCCCGCCCCCCTCTTGATGGACTGTAAATTGGATGCTTTGTTTATTGATGGGTCTTCAATGCCTAGAAAAATGCTATTAATAGTAAGGCACTAAAGAAATATTTGCTGCTTGAATGAATGAAAGGAACAAATAAAAACTGCTTGAGGGCCTGGGCCCTGTACCAAGACCCCATCTTTACAAATATTTAAAAATTAGCCAGGCGTGGTGGCACAGGCTTATAGGCCCAGCTACTCAGGAGGTTCAGGTAGGAGGATTGCTTGAACCCAGGAGTTCAAGGTTACAATGAGCTATGATCATGCCACTGTACTCCAGCATGAGCAATAGAGCAAGATCCTGTCTCTAAAAAAA
>CM052447.1:17026626-17054601 GCA_028533085.1 Varecia variegata
ACTTTCCCTTTTGTCCACAACTCAATCCTTGACCCAAATGACCTTCTCAGACACCATACTTTCAGACTCAGTAAGAACACTGTGTATTGACAATAATAATAACACACCTTTATCTTTCCCTATCAAAACAGCCCTCAAGGGCATTCAACTATTGATCCCAGAGAGGCAATCACCAGCACATGCCCTAAAATCACAACTATATTCCTGACTGCTTCCGTGTTCTTCCCAATCCAAAGTTTCAGAAACACTCTGAACTGACAATTCTCTGGGTAACATAAGAAATAAACAAGTCAACCTCACCATTGCTACCAACTTTAAAATTTGCATGGAATTATCATATCCTGTTATGATTTTGTTTTAAAATGATTACTTCTGACAGGTTCCCCAATCTAAACTGAGTATCTGTGGCACGAAGAAGGCTTCACCTTGAAGAACTTTGTTCATACCATGCATTTTAAAACATAAACCAATAGGCATATTTTAACCTCAAACAAGATCATGAGAAAAATCAGTTTTCATTTCTAAAAGACACACAAGTAATCATATATGTCTCTCGCAGGGAATTTAGGGTGGATATTACACACTTCTTTGATATAATTAGGCCCTACATTATGGTCCTCTTGCTTTGTTCTCTGTACCTGGCTTCTTTAATTCCATTTCCATAATTTTGAAAACTAATAACTTTTTATTATCATATTAAATATGTCACACTACTGTCAACATTTTAGAAAATGTCTAAGGGAGAGAAGAAGAAAATAAAAATCACCCATACTTTTACCTAACTCAGATCTTCATCCTAATGTTTAGATACTCTTACCATTTATTTCTCCAAGATTTTTATAAGCAAGGACATTTTAGCAATTCCATACAAATTACTTTTTTTAAATTAGTGGAACAAGTTTGATTGACTTGGCTTATTTATATTACTCGGTGAAGCTGCTCACACATTTTTAAGTAAAGGCTCTTTCTAGTTCATTATTATCATTTCATGTTTACGAGGTAGTTACCAATCAAATCAATAGTATGCTCACAAAATATATATTCTGATTAACTGGTTGACAGGACCAGACGGGGAGTTTAGGAGACAAGAGTCCTCATCCCGGCTCTTTGGTTATTTAGTTGCATGGTTGGAGTGAGTCATCTCTCATACCACCACCATTACCACGATACTGATTCTCAGTTCCTCAATCTGTAAATTAAAAGGGTTGAATTAAATTGTCTCTAAGTAACTTGAAGTTCTCTTGGTCTAAAATTCAATGGCCCATAGGACGAACCAAAAGTTAGGGCCCTGCCCTCTCTGGTCACAAGCCCAGGGAGCCATTTTGGGAGTTTGAAACCCGGCAGTGCCCCACCCGCAGGCTGAATCTGAGCTGACACAGTTGTAGCCCTGCCCAGATGAGGAGGGAAGGGGGAACCCCAGCTCTCTGACACCCCTCTAGGAGAATTCCCACTGCCCTGCTCCAGGCTACTGTGAGCTGAGACATAAGCAGATGGCACTCCCCTCAGCATCTTGGCCATGCTGTTTGCCTGGAAGGGGCCCCGCCCTCTCTGGTCACAGGCCCAAGGTGCCATTTTGGGAGTTTAAAGCTGGATAGCACCCTGCCCTTGGGATGAGTTTGGGCTGACCCAGCTGCAGCCCTGCCCATTAAACTACAAAGCTTCTGCACATCAAAAGAAATAATCAACAGACAAATGTGGAATGGGAGAAAATATTTGCAAACTATACGTTAGACTGGGACTGATTTCCAGGATTAACAAGAAACTCAAACAACTCAACAGCAACAAAGAAATCCAAATAATTCCATTAAAAAGTGGGCTAAGGGCATGAATAGACATTTTTCAAAAGAAGATAAATTGCTAACAAACATATGAAAAAATGCTTAACATTACTAATTAGAGAATGCAAATTAAAATTACAATCAGATATCATCTTACACTAATTGGAATTGCTATTATTAAAAAGACAATAAATAGCAGATGTTAGTGAGGATACCGAGAAAAGGGAACTTGTATACACTGTTGGTAGGAATGTAAATTAGTACAACCTCTATGGAAAACTGTATGGAGAATTTTCAAAGAACTAAAAATATAACTACCATATGATCCAGCAATCCCAGTACTTGGTGTCTACCCAAAGGAAAAGAAATCATTATATCAAAAAGATACCTACACTTATATGTTTATTGCATCACTGTTCACAATAGCAAAGATATGGAATCAAATTAAGTGTCTAAAAAACAAGGATTAGATAAAGAACATTTGGTATTATATACATATTGTCTATATGTTCAAGAAGTAAGAGGAATACTCGAACATGATGGAGAAAGATATAAATAAAAAGTCCAAAATAAACTTTTACAGATAAAAAAGTATATAATATCTGAAATAAAAATAGAACTAAATAGAATTAATAGCAGAATAGACATCATCAAAGAAAAGATCAGTATAAATTGAAGACAGACTAGAAGACATCCAAAGTGTAGCACAGATAGATATCATTTAAGTACTGGGAAAAAAATGGCAACCTCAAATTCTTAACTAAGTGAAATATCTTTTTAAAATGAAGATCCAATAATGGCTTATTTAGACAAACAACTGCTGAAAAAATATATAAACAGCAGACCTGCACAATAAGAAATGTAAAATTTTTTGACATTTGAATCTCAGTCAATATAATTCACCATATTAACAATCTAAAGAAGAAAAATTAACCAAAAAACTGAAAACAATTCAAATGCCTATCAACTGGACAAAAGTATTCAACCTAATTTTCCTTATCTGTAATGAATTAAACGGTCTGTGTGTACATGTGTGTGTGTGTGTTTGAATGTCTGTGAGGAAATATACCACAAGGTTAACAGGGTTCTTTCCAGGTTTGGGAAATATGGGTGGTTTTTATTTCTTCTTAGATCATTTTGTGAGTTTTTGCCTCTTCTACATTGAGACTGCATTTCTTATAAAAGCACAATGAGATAAATGTATATATAAATATAATTAATCTAAGGTAAGAAATAGAAAATTACTCTGGGTTTCATTGTTATAAGAAAAGTAAGCATATCTGTGTTTTTTCACTCCCCGCCCATAGGAATAAACAGCATTATTTTTAAGGACATCAATTTCTTGACAAACCAAGGTCATCACATATAAAACACAGATGGCAAGGTTCTTGCCTTTTGGAATTTTGTTTCACATCTTTCATTAACACTGGCTAATTTACAACCATATAGAGAGTATGTGTACGATGCTGGGGATACAAATATCTACAGACCAAAATCTCTGCCCTCAAGTAATCCACAGCCTTACAAGAGAGGTCGGTCTACAGAGATCCAACTGGAAGGTTGGAAAGGATATCAGTGGACCACAGCTGCCCCTAGGTTATGTACTAGGAAAGAAAAAGAATCCATCCATCCATTTATTTACTCATTCATTCAACAAATATTTATTGAACACCTACTAGTTTCAGGGACTGTTTAAATTGCTAGTTATGCAGTGGTTGACAAAACACATGTAATAATACCTGCCCTGATGGCACCTAGGTGATTGACAGAGACGTAAATATATAGTGACAACTTGTGCTGGGGAGGAAACAAGTTAAATTCAATGAAAGAGAGTAATTACAAGGGGAGGGATGTGACAAAAAAAGCAAAGTAGATGAAGAGATCAGGCATGGCTTCTCTGAGGAGGTGGCATTTGAGTTGAGCCTGGAGGATGTAAAGGAACCAGCCATGCAAAGACAGAGGAAGACCATCAAGCAAGACTGAGCTCATGCTGCTCATGGACTGAAAAGCTAGTGTAGCTGGAGACAGCAGGCAAATAGGGGAGTGGAAGACAATAAGGTTGGAGGTGAGGCAAGAAGCCAGTTGTGCAGGGCCTTGCATTTTTCAACACTCAGAGCAGACTGAACTCTGAACCCCATATTTTTATTGTTGGCATCTTTAAAAGGAATTTAAGCAAACATGAATTTCAAGAGGAAATATTTGGACAGCTTGATGTCCAAGATGCTATATAAACTTGAGCCAACTTAGACCCTTCCTTGTCTCTATATGTAAAACAAGAGCAATATATTAATAGAAGAACAAGACAGTTATGAAGGAAACTGAAGGTGACACATGCCACATGCATAGAAGAAAGTATTACTATTCTGCAAAAAAGCAACAATCGGTTGAGACAGAGGAGGGGGTTCTTTTGCATCAGAAATATAAATTTATTAGCTCTAGTTGGATGTTATTGAATGCTATCAAAAATAGCACTCCAGCATTGATTCAGAACTGTAGGGTGCACTATCAGCATAATTAAAATGAAAGAATCTAAGCCATTTCCCCATCTCGCTTCCTTATTATTGTCTAATTGTTCAGAATGTCTGTCTGTTATGGAGACAAAGCAATTAAGCCCAGCAAGTCACAACAATGGGGATCATAAAGCGGGGGCCTGCTTCATTAGCAACTTGGATATCAGCATAGAAAACATTAAAGAAAGACATGAAATTGTAATTGGAAATAATTGGATGGCACAGTTCGCTTAGCTGCCTTTGGAGACTTTTTTTCATTTCATGGGTCTTTTTTCACCTGGGCTCTTCGAAATGAGTTTCGTAAACATCACGGTATCATAGTTGAAGTACCAAGGAGCCCATTGAGTGCCAAGTTCTTCTTCAGATAATGGCACCTGTCCCCTGGGAATCCAAAAGAATTGACGGAAAACCGTCAACTAGCCCACGAAGAAGAGGCAAAGAGTCAATGCTTCTGTTAAACATAAATCACCAGTATAAAAACGCCTATGTCTCTCCCACCCCATTTCTCGCAAACAGAGCTACCTTCCAAAAACCCAAGATGTACTCTTGGAACATATTTTCTTTTAAATAGCAATTATCTTTACTACACTTATAATGCAAGAATAATACAAGGGGTTATATTATAAGCAGAAATAATCACAAACATTCTTAGATCTAGGGTTCAGATCAGAGTTTCAAAAGCCCCTCATTTCAAAACTGAGGCTCAGAAAGGAGACGGACCTGCCCCAGATAAAAGGAGGTAAAGAATTGGAAATGGAAAACATAAATCCCTTAATGACAATAACAAGATAATAATTATAGTTACCGTATATTGTATTAACATATGTGGTAGACACTACGTTGAACACTTCACATGCATTATATCACTTAATCCCATGAGGCCCAGAATTATGAATTTTGTGAAGCACAAGGAAACTGGTGCTCAGAGACATTATGCAATTTACCCCCATGGTGAAGTAAAACTAGGATTTGAACTTAGTTGTATCTAATGACAAAGTCCCTACTCGTAACTGCTAAATGATCCCACCTCCCTATGCCAAGTTTAAAACATGAAGCAAGTTATATGTCCAACTATTTCCTCTCACCAAGCCAGAAGCAAGACAAAACAGTGATATAGGTGGGGAAACTAGCCAATTCCTTAGGGGACCAGCAAACCATAGTCCTCCACCAGTTTTTTACATAGCTCATTAGTTAAGAATGGTTTTATATTTTTAAATGGTTAAAAAAAATCAAAAGAATATTTTATGACACACAAAAATTGTATGAAATGCTAATTTGAATGCCCTAAAATAGAATTTATTGGAACACAGCCACGCTCACTTATGTATGTGTTATCTATGGTTGCCTTTATACTTCGAAGGCAGAACTAAGGAGCTGACAAAGACTACACGGCCGACAAAGACAAAAGTATTTACTATCTTGCCCTTTACAGAAAATATTTGCCAACTCCTGCCCAAGGGCACATTTAGTTCAATTGATGAAAATGAGAATATAAAGATATATTTTTATGGTCAATGTTCCATGCTTCTGGGGAAAGGGGAAAGGAAGGGAGGATTATCATGTGGCAAGAGGGAAATGGCTTGCTTCATCCTAATAGCTGAGGATCATTTTGTCTACAGGGTTGGTGTGTGTCCCTCAAAGGGAGGGCAGGAAGGAGAGCCTACTGAACTGCTCGATCTTCCATCCCGTCAAAGGAGACCCTTTAAAAGAAAATATCATCCAAAATCTTAGTGCGTCTATCAGGTAGTAGCTCTCAGGCTATAATTTTCTCCTGCTTAGTTCACAGACTTGGCTAACAAAGTGAACTGAGTCGGTTGGCAAAGGCCTTCCACTCTTTATACCAAGGAAGCACAAAGGAAAAACAGTAATAATGCTGGGCATTGAACCCTATTATGTTCTCCCTGGAGACTCACATAAATTCAGTTCCTGGTGCACGTGTGGGAGAGAGGTGAATTCAGGAGGACATCAAAGTGATTTGTCTGTCATGGGTCCATGCAATTCCCCAACTGCTGAACTCACAGACTCTGCAAAATACAAGCCAACAGAATGACTCACCTGCTTGGGAAATGAGTTAACCCTTTAGCCCACCAGAATCTTTTAGCAAATGACCTTGGTCCAGTGTCATTTCACATTGAATATTTTAGAATTGCCTTTGGAAATATAATTTGGCTTCCCATGTTGGCTGCCTATAGGAAAATCACAGTGATCTGCTGACACCAGCATTCTGGTCTGTGCAATGGCAATATTTCTCAACATAAATTGGCATTCTGGTTCATATACTCATCAGTCTATATTAACTAGGGCAATCATCACTGTTGTTAAATTCTAAAATCATTATGACTTTAAGTCCAAGAGTCTGGACCACATGAAATTCATGAAAGGCCATCTGGTGAGTCCCTTGAATCCAGGTATCTGGTCATCCAGAGAGGGCTAAAACCCTCTCAGAAATTATGTGCACAACACAGAGGTATTGCAGCATATGCAAATTTAATGTATATAAATTCAATAATATATACTGAGAGAAAGAAAGAGACAGAACTATTTAAGTAGTATGGATAATTCCATGGGCCATTCCACTAAATGCACTCACTCCTCATAGCCCAGGATAGGAGACATGAATGTGCTGTTCCTCGATCAATCCTAGCTCCCAACCACATCCAAAAGCATGAGCATCTCATCATGCTACTGCAATTCTAGTGCTTAGAGACACATGCTCTTCAAACTAGATGGCATCCAAATACATGATCCAATACTCACTTAAAGAAATAGTGACAAGTGCCAGTGCTAGAGGTTACACAAGCTATATTGGACTTCTTGGCTCAGTCTTTAATGTAGTAATATTTCAAAGTTTTTTTCAAAAAAAAATTGACCAAAATGTAACTTCTGCTTTCTGTGCTAACTTTATTTCCTTACTCTTATGTAAGACGTAACTTCACCACTGGTGTCTTAATCCTTGGAAAATCTACAAATTCAAAGTTTAGGCAGTTAAACTCAATCTCATATTGGGATGGGGATGGAGCACTTCAATCTTCCTGTTTCGATGGGAACCATGATTCCCCTGAGACTGGCACTTCCCATACTGTGTTCTGTGAAACATTCATTGTTACTAGGCGTTCCATCCAAACAGGGTTCTGCAATTTGAAAGTTTGGGCAATGTTGCATATTTATGTTTTCTTATTATTATAAAAGTCACAATGCACATTAGCATTCTGAGAAAATCCTGCAGTAAAGAAAGTAAACCACTTAGAACCAGCACTTCCACATGCAGTGGGCAGGTCTCAGCTGTTTTTGTCCTACCCCACTTTCTTCATTCCTCCCCAAGAGTAGAGAGTACTAATGGGATTACTCAGATTTGAGGTAGAGCTGAGTTTCTGATTAGTACAGGGCAGGGTCACTGGGAACTAAAGTCACAGTGAAGATATACCCATGAGCAAGTAAGGTGACCCAAAGCCCATCTCCTAGGGCAGTGCTTCTCAAACATGAACAGGCATAGAAATCACACAAGGATCTTGTTTAAAATGCAGATTCTGACTTAGTAGGTCTGAGGTGGGGCCCGAGACTCTGCATTTCTGACAAACTGTCTGCATGTTGATATTGCTGGTATATGGACCACACTTTGAAGAATGAGGTGCAAGGAAAAATCCCAACCATCTTTCTCCCTTTATTCTCTTCTCTTCCTCACCTGGGTATACAAGGTGGTTTTTGTCTCCAGCAGCTGATGGTGAGATTGGAAATTAGGAGGCAGCGAGGTCTGCTTAGGGGAGGCTTGGAGCCTGAGCTGACTTCCCCAACCAGCTGTACAGGACAGCTACCGTAGGGGTACCATGCACTAGCTCATGTCGTGGCAGTTCGGATTACCATTTTCTTTGCCTGGAGTATGTGAAGTCACTTCAGTAACCCCATAGTGAAAGTGGTAATTGACAAAACAAGATTCATGCATTGTTGGGTCCCTTTAGCCATAATGCCATCTTAACATGATCAGAATTTTACTTGTGTCCATTAGACCATATTTTCTGAATGTTGGATTATAATCTGCATGGGACATCTTGTAGCAGAGAGCTATGGTGTGGGAAATAGAGCTTCTGATGTTTGAAAGTCTGTTTCCTTACTAACGTAGGGCATATGCAGGTTGGTCGTCTTCCAGCAGACTGAGGATAAGACTGCAGAAACTTCCTCTCAGATTTCCCCAGGCTCTGTCTCTTTACATATGGCAACTCAGATCCCACAGCATCAAGAAGTGCAGTCTGGAGTCTGTAGCTCCATCTTTTCATCACTAGGAAACAGGGGAGCATATTGCCAGATCTGCACATAAGCCACAGGTAGCCAAGATCATCAGTCTACCAGGCTAGCATCTGAAAATGAAGCAATCCAGAGGGACCCCCTCTGTCACTGCTCAGAGTAAGAAACTGACTTCTTGGGACATGATAATTCAGCTGGAAAAATGGGCCTCTATTCAATGCCCAAATGCCGAAGGCGTACTGTGCATATTGGGGAAATTAAATTACCAAAACAAACAAAAAGAAGGATCTTCCCAACTCTTGCAGGCAGTTAGGAAATTGTTCCTCTTCGCAGTTACTTTCTTCCAAGAGAAAATTATCTTTGCTATTAGATTGTGATGAAGGTGATTTTGCTGGGGAAGAAGGAGGAAGGTGGGCCAAATGATCTCTCAAACTGCCTCACAGTGCTAGGAGCACAGGTGTCTGAAATACTGGGTCTTCAGTATTTCTGATTTATCATCCGAGAAGGCAAACTGTCTATCCTAGCTTGTTAGTTGTAAAGGATCAGCAATCCAAAGAACGATTTGATAAATCTTGCAATCTGATTTCCATAAGAAAAGGAAATATTTTTTTTAAAAAATGGTTTACTGTGTCTTATACTGTCTGGGCTGCAAGAATTCTCAGAATAAATAACAGAAACAAATTTCAGATGGATGGGGCAGTGGGGTGGCAGGAATTTTGGATTACATCATCTTCCAAGGGTTCTCTTTAACATAAAGGTACACCCTTGGCCACTCGGTTATCCTTCATATATGGACTGTCATCACCCTCAGCTTCCAGACAAAGAAAGTCAAGTGTGTCAATGTGAAGATCTTACTCAGCCTGAGTTACAGAACCAGACACAGAAACCAAGAGGTGTGCTTTCCACTTGTAACTCTAACTAACAGCACCGTTAATGACAGACTTACCATGCTAATAGGATTCTGGGTCAAAGAGGACATCTGTTTGTTTACAGAGCTTAAAGATGGTCGGAAGAACAATTGTTCTGTCAATTGGATAATTTAGAAAAGTGGATATACTATTATCCATTTTATATTTAGAAGTGGCTTAAAGGAAAATCATGGAAGCATGATGGGAAAATGAAGCTCTTAATAAGCTAATAGCTCAAAAAACAATACTTGGTATTCTTCTAAAGATTTTTACTTTCATGTCTTTAACACTTTAACATCTACAAAATATTTACCTTTATAACAATCTATAAGGTAGCCAGGGGAGATAATAGAATGACCAGTTTTAGAAACCATGAAAAACAATTTTGTAAAGAAATGGGAAATTATTTTTATATTTCTTCCACTTATAAAAGTAATAATTAGCTAGTTTAAAGAATTCAGAAGCTAATCCACTATCGAAAAATAAGCAGTTAAAATTGTGGTATATTTCCCTTCTCTATAACCTTGTGTGTGTATATGTGTGTGTTCATATTCTTACATATACAGAAACACCTCATTTTATTGCATGTCACTTTATTGAGCTTCACAGATATCGTGGGTTTTTTAATAAATTGAAGGTTTATGGCAACACAGCCCTACATCAAGCAAGTCTGTATCAGTGCCACTTTTCTAACAGTAAGTGCTGACTTCAAGTCTCTGTGTCACATTTTGGTGATTGTCACAATATTTCCAAATTTTTCATTATTATTATATCTATTAATGGTGATCTGTGGTGGATGATCTTCGATGTTACTACTGTAATAGTTTTAGGATGCCACAAACCACGTCTATATAAGATGGTGAATTTAATCGATAAATGTTGGGAGTTCTCACTGCCCTACTGACTGGTCATTCCCTGTCTCTGTCCCTCTCCCTCAGGACTCCCTATTCCCTGAGACACAATTTCACAATATTGAAATTAGGCCAATTAATAATCCTACAATGGCCTTGAAGTGATCAAGTTAAAGGAAGGATTGCATGTCGCTCGCTTTAAATCAAAAGCTCTAAATGATTAACCTCAGTGAGAAAGGAATGTAGAAAAGCAAGATACCCCAAAAGCGAGGCCTCCTGCACCAAACAGTTAGCCAAGTTGTGAATGAAAAGGAAAAATTCCTGAAGGAAATTAGAAGTGCTCCTCCGATGAACACATGAATGGTAAGAAAATGAAACAGCCTTACTGCTGGTGTAGAGAAAGTTTTAGTGGTCAACAGACAACAGAGATGTCAGGGGACCCCACCAAGAAAAACTACAAAGCTGAGAAAGGGGATAGAGAGGAGAAGGCAGCAGCATGGACCAAACCCAGAGAGGCTCAGAGCCCAGTGAAAGGGTAAGGAGATGGTTTTCACCTCCCCGACCTAGGTACCTTCGTTAAACAGTGGGACAAAAAACACGCTGGAGGTGCTTCTGTCCTCCAGGAGCCCAGGCATAGTGGCTAAATAGGAATATCAGGGTGAACCAGCAAACCCAAGGAGTTTGAGTGTTCAAAAGGGACACCCCATAGGAGAGTGCCACGGGAGACCAGAGTGCTGGCTTTCTTGCACCTAGACATCCCACAGAGAAAATGTACTAGTTAAGCAAGGCCAGAAAGAGCCTGGACCAGGGCCTTAGCACTCAAGGGACGGGGACCCTCCCTCAGGAACAGCATTCCTGGCTTGGAGAGATTGCCCTGACCTTCAAACCAGTGGCAAGATACGCAACCTCTGAGCCCTGCTGAGGCTTTGCAAAGCCTCTCTGGCCTTCCTAATCCAGCCACAGTCTGTCTTACTCCTTCCCCCACTTTAGGGAGAGTAGAGATCAAGCAACCACCTGGGAGCTACAGGGTCCCTCCTAAAGCTTGGGGCATTCATGTCCCCACCTTGGGGACCAGAACTTACCACAGGCACGAAAGAACATCTTGGCGGCTGGCTCTTCCATGCAAACTTCAGTCAATAATGGGGGAACAACCCCATAGCTAAACATAGCACCTTCCAACTCAAGCAAATAGGAAGCAGCTTATTCATACATAAAAGTACCACCCACCATCTTGGAGATTAAGCTGGCGGACCTAACTCACAACACACTGTTGGGAAGAGGAGAAAATAGCAGATCAGAGGTAACCTTAGAGGTTCATCAAACCTGGTAGAACACCCCATAGGCAACTCAGGACCAGCATTCATCTCCCTGGGATGGTCAGGGATTGGTCTTTAGGGAACCAGAGATAGGCCCATCAGCCAGGTCTAGCACTTCCAGTTCTTGATCAAGAGGCCAGATAAGAAGGAATTGGTGAAAGATAGTGGTGTAGCCATTCTCATATCCAATAACAGATTTCAAGAAAAGTAAAGAAAGACAAAGACAGACATGATATAATGGTGAAAGGAACAATTCAAAAAGAAGATATAATAATCCTAAATATTTATGCACTCAACACAGATACACCCAGATTCACAAAGCAAACCATACTTAATCTAAAAAAAATGATAAAAAGCAGCATTGTAACAGTCAGAGAATTCAACATGCTACTGATAGAATATGACAGATCCTCCAAGCAGAAAATAAACAAAGAAACAATGGACTTAAATGGGACTCTATAACAAATGGGCCTAACAAACATTTACAGAACATTCTACCCCAAAATCACTGAATATATTCTCTTCTCATCAGCATATGGATCATTCTTTAAGACTGATCACATCCTAGGCCACAAAACATGTCTCAACAAATTTTTAAAAAATAGAAATTATACCATGTATCTTTTCAGATCACAGTGGATAAAATTAGAAATCAATTCCAACAGAAACACTCAACTCTACACAAACTCATGGAAATTAAACAACCTACTGCTGAATGATTATTGGGTCAAGGAGGAAATTAAGATGGAAATCAAAAGATTCTTTGAACTAAATGACAAAGGGGACTCAAGTTATCAAAATTTGTGGGATTCAGAAAAAACAGTCCTAAGAGGAAAACTGTCCTTAAATGATGATGCCAAAAAGACAAAAAGACCACAAATCCACAATCTAATGAATCATCTCAAGGAATTAGAAAAGGAAAAGCAAACCAATCCCAAACCCAGCAGAAGAAAAGAAATAACTAAGGTCAGAGCAAAACTAAATGAAATCAATAATAAAACAATTATACAGAAAACTAATGAAGCAAAAAGTTGCTTCTTTGAAAAGATAGATAAAATCGATAGAATTCTAGCTACATTAACCAGAAACAGAAAAGAAAGGACCTGAATAAGCTCAATCATAAATGAAAAAGGAGATATTACAACTGGTACCACAGAATACAAATGTCATCTAAGTACTATAAAAATCTCTATGCACATAAACTTAAAAATGTTGAGAAAATGGACAAATTCTTGGAAATACACAACCTCCCTAGGCTTAATCAGGAAGAACTAGAACTCTTAAACAGACCAATATAAAAGTAATGAAATTGAAGCCAGGAATAAAAATCTTCTAACAAAAAATTTCTCGACCAGATGGTTTCTCAGTGGAATTTTACCAGAGCTACAAAAGAACAACTGGTACCTATACTGCAAAAATTATTTCATAACATCAAGAAATCAGCCCAGTCAAAGAATTTATGAAGAAGACACCAAAGGCAATTACAGCAACAACAAAAATAAATAAATGGTAACTGATCAAATTAAAAAGCTTCTGCACAGCCAAGGAAACAATCAATAGAGTGAATAGACTACCTACAGAATGGGAGAAAATATTTGCATGCTATACAGCCGATAAAGGGCTAATAACCAGAATCTACAAAGAACTCAAGCAAATCAGCAAGGAACAAATCAAACAACCCCATTAAAAAGTGGGCAAAAAACATGAACAGAAGCTTTTCAAAGGAAGACAGACTAATGGCCAATAAACATATGAAAAAATCCTCAACATCTCTAATCATCAGGGAAATGCAAATCAAAACCACAATGAGATAACACCTAACTCCAGTGAGAATAGCTTTTATCAAAAAGTCCCACAACAATAGATGCTAGCATGGATGTGGAGAGAAAAGGACACTTACACACTGTTGGTGGGACTGCAAACTAGTGCAACTTCTATGGAAAATAGTATGGAGATTCCTCAAAAAACTAAAAGTACAACTACCATTTGATCCAGCAATCCCACTACTGGATATTTATCTTAATTGAGTGATCAAAAAGATCATCACTGATAATGGGACAAACTGAAATTGCAAACCATCTGACAGGATTCAATGAGAATCCAGCATCACTTCTGTCATATTCCTCCAAAGACGTACAGTCTGAATCTAGTCATGAGAAAACATCAGATAAATCCAATTTGAGAGACATTCTACAAAATAACTGACCTGTAATCCTCAAAGTGTCAAGGTCACAAAAGTCAAGGAAACTAGGAAATGCTCCATACCAAATAAGACTATAGACAAATAACAACTAATTACAAAATCTGGTTCTGGAGTGATTATTTTCTGTAAAAGACATTAGACAACTGGTGAAACTTGAATGGAGTCTGAGGATTATAAGGTATTTACACATTGATGAGTTTCCTCTTTTGGTGGTAGCATTATGGTTGTGAAGGAGAATGTGTTTGTAGTAAATATACACTAAAGTATTTGGTAGTGGTAAGGCATAAGGTCAGCAACTAATTCTCAAATATTAAGGAAGAAAGTTTCTTTTAATATATTTGCAACTTTTCTGTAATTTTCTGATCATTTCAAATTACATACACACACATAGATATAGATATTAAGCCTGTTAATATTTTTATTGAGGATGCTTAGTTTTGATATGTCAATTTGAAGAGTATTGACATCTTTACAATATTGAGTCTTCCAATCCATGAACATGGTATATTTCTTTGTTTATTTAGGTGTTCTCTCAACAACATTTTACATCTTTCTGGACATAGGACTTCAGTTAGATTTAAGTCTAGGTATATGACTTTTTATGCAATTTTAAATGTTGTATTTATTTCACTTCCTAATTGTTGCTGATTTATATAAATACAATTGATTTGTAGCTGTTAACTTTGTACCCAATTATCTTACTAACTTATTTAATACATCTAAGAAATCAATATTTTATATTTTGGGGTTTGTCACTTGGAATATGGTGTAGCCTAGATTTTGAATGTGTCCCTTCAAAGAAGTTTTGCAATTGCTTCTGTGGATACCCTCAAAGCATTACCAGCTCAGGATGACTTTACAGTTTATGAATTCCTGGATTATTGGAAATCCCCATTCAAAATGGAGAAGCCAGGGATTATGACAGCTCATTAGAAAATTTTTACTTAATTTTATTTTTCAGCTAATGCTTAAAGTGGGAAAAACTACCTTGTTGACTCACTTTGACAAAGTGGGATATTTTTCCTAGTTCACTTATTCTCTGAAAACCAACTTTATCTAATGTGTGAGATCCTATGCCTAGCCTCGAGTCTACTTTGTCTTCTTCTTCACATAGATATTAAAATCTAAGCCCCATGGGTACAGAGACTCTCACCTCCTGATCAGGGCAGCCAATCCTTCTGCTTAACATTCTCTGTTACAATATCCTCTCCACTTCTGGCTCCTAAGTATTTCCCTTACATTCTTGCCAGTGCAGTGATGCATTTAAATACATTCTTTAAGTATAATTATATTTTCTCCAGCAGTTTTAGCTTTCATAATAGGAAGTTTTCAGATTAACTAATCCACATTTATCACTAGGATTAGAAATCCTTCTGCTTTTCTCAGCCTCAATTTCTTCATCTGACATAGAAAATTAATAATATAAAATATTTAAAGTATCTACCATATAGAAGATCAATAAAAAGAAGCAGCTATACTGCATGTCCACTAGTAGTGTATTAGAGTGCCCATTTTATACTATGTCGTCACTAACTCTGGCTAATAAATTTTCACAATGTTTTCCAAATTAATAAGTAATAATTGTATTCTGCTTTAAGATTAATAATCCTTTGATTGCTACCATAAGGACAAGCATAAAAAACATTAATGAGGGGTATAGATTATAGAATTCCCAGCAGAGAAAGACATTCTCTGTGACTCAAGAGTATATTGAATTGCAGAGGTTGGCAATACATGAAACTTGGGAGGCTGGGTTTAAAGGATGTAAAAAGAGCTCTTATGACTACAAAAGAGAGATAGTTTAGAAAGTAAGATCAAGATGATGCAAATTCCTAGCACATGGGCCTGTATGTCCCTTTCCCACACTTATCAGACATGCCTAATTGATCACCGAATTTCTTCTCACTGAGCTGGAAAGCAAGCACAGTACCCTTCTCAACACAGCACTCCAAGCAGCCATTGACTATAGTTGGCCCATAGATAAAGCCTCCTATCCTTCTCAGCGGTCCCCAACCTTTTTGGCACCAGGGAATGGTTTCAGGGAAAACAATTTGTCCACGGACCAGGGTTGGAGATGGGGGGAAGTGAGTGACAGGGAGCAGCTGTAAATACAGATGAAGCTCTGCTGGCACATCTGCTGCTCACCTCCTGCTGTTCCTAACAGGCCACGGACCAGTACCAGTCGGCGACCCAGGGGTTGGGGACCACAGATTTAGATTATAATTTTCAGGTCATGACAAGAGGAAGAAATAAATAATATTGAATGTTTCTTTGTATTTAAGCCAATAAATTTGCAGCTGGGTACACATGCTATTTTTTGTCAGGATTTCTTTATCCGGCACAGAGCCAGCCTCATTAACATTGTCAGAAAATTCTCTCTCGGGGCAAGACAAAAGGAAAGAGACAATAGCTGAAATCCAGGAGATAATCTAAACAATGGTACCTGCGTTACCCAGCTACAGAGGGGAGCCCAGTGGGAAGCAGAATGCAATCAGAGGGTGATCGCCCAACGTCACCTGACCTTTAGCCAAGCTTATTTCCTTTGTGAAACCAAGAGGAGGGAGACAAGGAGTGAACATCAGCTTCTGTTGTCCTCCCTTTTGGCCTGTGAAGCTTCAGGGCGTAATCACCAGAACTCATCAACCTCAAATGCTCTCAGAAAAGGGAAAGAAGTTCCCAAATGACTGCCAGGCAGTGGAGACTCTAGACGCATTCAGACATTATTTTTCACTTCAGCATCAGCTCTCCATGGAGAGGAGCTCCCCAGAGGGGCATCCGAAATGGAGGTTTCCATCCAGGAGCCCTGGAAGGCTGTTTCTTTTTGTTCTGGGACTCAGTTTTCCTGCCCAGGATGCTGACTTGTAAGCTAATCAACCACTATGTAAGCGGTCAACCTGGATCACAGTTGTTAACAACCCATCTGACATCATTTGAGTCCCCCTGTCCCTCATTTATTTTTCTGCTTCTGCCATCTCATCCCTGGGTGCTGCTACAAGGGTTGTCTGCTGATATATAGTATTAAGGCAGTCAATAAAATGACTTATCTATCATAAAATTTAACCACCACCAAGGGAACTTCTCCAATATAAAGGAATATGTTTATTTTCTTCTCTTTCTAACCTAAGCATTTATATGATTAGCCCAGCACATACTTTCTGGCTCTTTCAGCCAATCAGATCACTTCTCATAACCTGTTTGCCCCCAGCAATGGCATTATTCCTTTCCGTTATGGGTAAATTCATTTATTCTGACATATACTTCTCAAAGGACGCAAACCACACTGTCTCGTGGCACTTTGCCATGTGTGAATACACACCACACACACACACATACACACACACCCTACACACCTCTACCTTGGCCAGGTCCCGCTTCTTCTTATGTCCCACCTCCAACCAGGATGGGACCATCATTCTCGCAGGTAGGGTGGGGGGAGATTTCAGATGGTGAGAGCGAAGAGGCACAGAGATCCCCAAGAGAAGGAAGGGTCTGGCCTTAGTATGCGTTATTTTAAAGACAACCAAAACTTTGCCCTAAAGATTAACACCTGGTACTATAACTCCTCTACTTACTATACTAAAAAAAGCACTCTCTCCTCCTTCACCCTCGAGTTTAATTTTAAAAGGCCCCTTTCTATTCTTAGCATCCATTGCCTTCCATATGCCAGTCTCTGGGAAAAGGGGAAGAAAAACACATCTAGTCACACACACGCTCTGCCCTAAGCTGGGAAGCCCCCACCCTTCCTGCTCCAGCTGACAAACTCCCCCTTTATCCTTCTCTCTCCACTCAAATCCTCTGGGAAAACATGGAATGCCCCTGAAAGACTTAGGGATTTCTCTCTAATATTTCTTCTGGAACCTATTAAGCAATTCTAATTACGTTCCCCCAGGCATGCCCACGTGTTTGCCTTCCTGCTGGCCCGGGAGCTCCATGGAGGGCTGGGACTCTGCCTTCTGGTCATCCTTTCTCCAGCATTTAGCGCATTGTACTAGGCTGGTGTGTGATAAATTCTATGGGATGGCTGGCTGGAGGAATCTCCGTGATAACAGCCTGTCCTGGTAACAGTTACAAATCTTAAAATGTAAAAGGCTTGGAAGAACCGTGAGACTCATAGTGTTCAATGCCCTCTTTTCAAGATGAGGCTGGCAGAGAATTGACTTAATTAAGGCCACACAGTGAGTAGTTGGCCTGGCCTGTCTCTAGATTCACAGCCCAGTCCTCATTCTGCTGAAAAAATAGATTTTCATTCATTCATGGAAAAAAAGATGTACTGAGTACGTGCAGTGTGCCGGGCCCTGTAGATACCATGGTGAGAAGGTAGAGATGGCTTCTTCCTCCTGCAGTTTTGCAGTGTAGGGGGAACACAGGAAGCATTCAGGGAAGTAGACAGGGCCAGTAAGAGGGTGAGTGAGTCAGGTAAGTCAGGGTCCAATCTTGACTTTATTTGAAATGTTGATATTTTGTTCATCAAAGATTTTTAGTCTTAATTTTTATTCTTTTTAAATATTGCATTAAAATATTTTTCATCTTCATTCTTGAGTTTTTTGGCACCCCCTTACCTTTTGTTCCTGAGGCAAATACCTCACTTACCTCACCCTTGTCCTTGCTCTGTAAGTAACTGCGAATTTAAACGAGGACGAACGCACATGACCAAGCCTGTATGACCTACATCTTCAGAGAACTTGCATGACATTCCGTAGTTCTTGGCCTATTCCCGAATGGGAGGAGATTTTATACTACAAAGCATGGAGTTGTTAATTCCTTGTCTAATTGCTGAGACTACATACATTTCCTATCTTATAAGGTCATCTCTTAAAATATGCCAATTTATAAGATAATTTTTGTGGCCCTCAACTAGTTATGCAAAATCACTTAGTTTTAAATAAAGTCTCATAGCTGCTGGCAACTTAAATAATCAACATCCATCCTGCGATTTGTGTCACAGGGAAAACATCACGGGATTGATTTAAGGCATGTTCATGAAGTAAAATAGGAGTTCTCTTCCTATACTATTACCAATGCTATTCTTTTGAAGTTGTCCAGTATTATATTGTTACCAATGATGACATCAACAATAAAATGAATTTTAAAAAATACAAAGTAAGAAAATAAAACTAAGCAAAAATGCCAAGTTACCACCATAAACAGGCAATTACCAAGGTCACTGAAAACAGCAAATCTGCAGACCTAATGATTTGTGGCATAAATACCAACAGTACACAATGCACTTGCCATACTGAAGCTGCTTCCATGTGTCCCCTATTTTAAGGTGACTCTGATCCAGTGATTAGAGCTAAGGGTACAGAGCCAGATTTACAGATCATGTGCTGGCATCACCGGCAGCCGGCAGAACGACCTTGGGCAAGCAATTTGACCCTTCTATGTGTCAGCGACACAGCTATGTGACTGCTACATTCCCAGGAACTTGTTGCAAGAAGGCTTCTTTAAGAAAACAAATAAAGAAGACTTTCTCATAAAGAACTAGAAAGAGGATCTATCTCACAAGGTGATGTAATGAATGGCCAATGAAGGACACTTTGGGGGCACGCCCCCTCTGCACAAGGGAGATTCTAAGGCAACTTATATCAACATTAAAATAAACGAAAAGCATACAAGTAGAAAATAAAATGTATTTATGTTAATGGTGTTAATGACTGATCTCATTTCATGTGTTAAACTTCAGGATATATTGGCATTGCATCTTTTGTCAGAACAAAGCATCTGCCTGGGTTCAAATATTAGCAAGCCACTTATTGATGGTAGTGTTTGGACATGTTATTTAAGCTTCTGGGTCAGTTCATCTCCTAGCACCGCCAATCTTCTTCATGGGGTTTTTCTGAAAATTAAAAGAGATCGTGCACCTATAAAGCACTTAGTGTAGTGCCAGGTATGTAGGAAGCACCTGGTAAACGCAAGGGAGGAAAAGGATTTTTTAAAAATGACAATCATTTCTGATTCACTTTGGTGTTCTTAGACGCCTAGAACAATGCCTGGCATGGAGCAGGCATGAATAAATGTTTGGGTGAATAATGCGTGCTTATGTGTTCCAAATGCTCTATTAATAAAAAGAAAAAAGAGCAAGAAAGAAGGGAGAGATAAAAACAGATAGCAAGAAAAATATGTGGCCCCCACCATTGAGGGTCAGGCCATTTATCACTGCCCATAAGTCCATACATAGTTTAACCTCTGGCCACTTCTCCTTACACCTTACACACAAAATGGCCAATCAGGTGAGTGGCCCACAGCTCTGCTCATTGAGACGAATATTTCTTGTCACCACCTTTCCAGGCCAATATCGAGATTGTAATGCAGCTGTCGTCATTTTCAGCTTGCCCCCACGCCCCGTGTCAACCCATCCATAAACCGAGTTTGGCTTGCTTTCTCCTCTCTCAGCTGGTCATAGAAGACAGCTCATACAGCCAGAGGTTGATGGTGAGGGAGGGGCCCTTGTGCAACGATAGCGGATGACATAGATTTCTGGACTGCCCACTTATGCACCGTGCTTGTACCCTCTACTCCTACTGTGCCCAACCCCAGATATCCCAACTTCTCCTTATGATGTCTTTCTGGGCTCACCCACCTTGTTGCTTGGTGAGTGTGACAGCTGATCATGGACAATTCCGGACACATGGTATCTGGTAACCATGGTGCTTCATCTCTGCCAGGGTCCAGCAACAGGGCAGGAGCCGTTTTTCAAGAGCTGTATAAGAGCATATCATTCTTGATCTAGAACCACAAGGAGCCTGTGTTGTGCTTCTTCCCTAAGACGTGACATAAGCTCCACATGGCATCTTTTTCTGTCGCAGGTACCTCTAATACCATGGGGTCTTCAAGGTTGTGTAGCATAAATAGCATGTTGCTTTTACACATAAATAGCCCTGGCACAGAGTCCTTTCCTGCTTTGGGCCCCAGTAAGACCTTGCAGCCCTTTGCATGATTTTATATATGGACTGGAGCAACATTCTCAGGTGTGGGGGTAGGTTGCCTTCAGAACACAAAAAGACCTACAAGACATTGTGTTTCCTTTATTGGTGGGAAAGGAAAGGTACGTAATTTCTCTTTTACTTTGGTGAGTGTGACCTGGGCTGCCCTTACCACTGGACACTCGTAAATATTTTACTGATGTGCATGTTCCTGAATCTTTATAGGATTTGTTGCCCATTCACTGGAAAGCACATGTCTTACCAAAGTCTCCAGCATGCTAGCCCCTTCTTGTTCACTGAGCCCAATTAGCAGAATAAAATCCATGCAGTAGATCAATGTGATGTTCTACCTAATAACCAGATGGTCCAGACCTCTTCAGAGGACAAGACAGTTAACAAATGTCTCAGGCAAAACTGTAAATGTATATTACTAACCACTGCATGTGAATGTAAACTGTTTCTGATTCTCTTTTCTGATTAGAATGGAAAAGAATATGTTTGCCAAATCAGTGGTCACATGCCATGTTCCTGAGGTCCTGTTAATCTATTCTAGCAAAGACATGGCATCTGGAACAGCAGCCACAATTGGGGTTTCTACATGGTTGGTTTTCTGAGGATCTTTGTCATCCTCCAGGGCACATCAGGTTTCTGCAGGGGTCAGACTGGTAAATTAATTGAAGATATCAGGACTGCCACCCTGCGTTACTTAATTGTTTAAAAGTGGCAATAATTTTAGCCATCCCTCCCCCAACTGTCCTGAAATGCAATATTGGTTTTGATTTGTTCTATTTTTTCCCAGGGCTGTGAGTGAGGTTCCAGTTTCAGAGCTTTCACTGAGCCTTTCGCAGTATGACAACCCTTACCCCATGGGCTAAGAAACCGATGTAGGGCTTGTGGCAGCTACTAAGTATGATAATTCCAGTTTTACGTTCAGGGAGAGGGCAACGATCATCAGGTGGGTCTGTTATCCAACTAGACCCACTGTGAACTGGACCTTGGCCAGGACTCTATTTATTATTAATAACTGGATCTCGTATTCCTCCACTCTAAATCTCCAGGTATCAAAGTACCAGGTCTCCAGACATCAAGGTCAAGTTGAACCCTGTATCCAACAGTCCTCAAAAGTTTGGGCTTTCCCTTTCCCCAGTACATAATTACCAGAGTAAGTGGCCATATGTCTCACTGGGGAAGCTCTGGGAAAATCATTACCGTGCATATTTGTCACAGTGTTGCAGGGTCCTTCCTCCTGGGGACCCAGCGCCCTCTTCAATCAATGGGTTCTGAATTAGAAAACTGAATTAGTTGTGAAAACTGGTCCAATGATCAAGTCTTTTTATTGGAGCAACTGCCCTCAGCCTCCTGAAGTTTCTTTTCATGATACCCTTATTGATCAAGTAGTACCCTGGCGGCAGCCCACCTACTCTACCCCCAGGGACTCTGTGTTTCATTCAGCAGATCACAACTCTGCGGGTCAGGCCCTCTTGGCTCTCACTCTGACCCTGCCCCTCATTATGATAATCGCATCCACCTGGCTGCTCTTGTGTCTGGGCCCTCTCATCCCTGTTGCTATCCGTGAGACCCGTTCTATGATAGCAGTTCCGACCATCAGACCTGGCTTTCGAAGACAGCCATCTTCACTTGTCTCTAAGCTTCTTATGCTGTAGCTAAAAATTCAGCTGGAAAGGTGAGAGACTGGAGAAAGTATTTTTATGAAAAAGTTGTCAGAATTCAATGGATATTTTTAATTCTATTCCGCCTCGTCACCTAGGTGTGGCAAGAGAGATTGATACGAGTCTCCCAGAAAGCTGGAGAAATCATGGACCAGTATCTGACTAATAGCTAAGGAACCTAAAGGCTAGAGGCTTTGGCTATGAACCTGAGGCAGTGGGGCAGAGAGAGACCCGTCTGTATTGGGATCTAGCCATCTATCCACAAAGCTCTCTTGGGTGCTAGACGTGGGCTACAGGGAAGAGGGAGAGAAACAACTTTCAGCTTTTCCTTTAATCCTGACTTCGAGCTCTGTCTGGGGGGTAAGAAGATATCAGAAGTCAGGATGAAGCAGGTATTCCTTGGGAATTATAAAGGAGAAACAAAAGACCAGTAGATGGAAAAGCATCACTTGCGTTGCAGGGAGTGCAGAAACATTATCTTGTACTATGGAACCTCTCTTAAGAACCCATCATGGGATCCCCAAGCAAAGGAGTCAGCCCAAGTGAAAGTCAGCTGTAAACACTTGTCAAGGGCAGATGAAAAAAAGAAACCAATGTCAGTCTCCTAAATCCTTTCTTGACCTTTTCTACTTTAGGGAAAACAAACCTCTTCTTCTACCCTCTTAAGTTCAGAACCTGGGGGCCTATGAATTCAACTAACAAAAGACAGATTAACATGAGAAAAAGCAAACAATTTTTATCAATGTTTATGTGCACAGGGGTTCACAGAAAAGAAGTGAAAAATAAGCACTTAGACCTGGAGGCTTATATACCCTTTTAACAAAGGAGCGGGGTTTGGGCTTCCAGGAACCATACATGGTGGGAAAGTGACTAGGAAATATGAGGGGACACTAATGGAAGATAAGAGCTATTTTGGTAAGGTCTGTTTATAGACACCCACCTTGATGCTGACTTTCTGTCTGCAATGATAAGAGTCTCTCTTTTCGTTCTAGTACAATGGAAGTACCTTTCTCAAGAGGGAAATTTATGCCCTGCTTTTAGAATGATAAGGGAGGGCAGCAAACTCTTCCGGTATCTGTTGATTCTCAATTGCCTTCAGCTCGAAACAATCCTCATGCCAAAGTGGCGTACTTTGGGGTGGCAGATTCTGATCCGCTCTATTCCTCCCTGCCCCCTACTCCATTTCTCCCAGACTAGCTGTTAATAGCTAGGGATCAAGCAGGGAGTAGGAAGATAAGTAAAAAGGTGGAAAAATAGAGAAGGCAGCCCAGGCCAGAGCTAGGGAGAACAGAAAGGTAAACTGAGGTCTTAAGCCCTTCCTGTTACATGGAATAAGACATATTAGGGCTGAGCTGAGACTTCTTAGGAAACTAGAAAGTCTAGTGGACTTTTTATAACCTAAGAGCATGAAGATAAGCTATAGCACCTGCCTGATCACACCCGGGGGCCTGGGAAGAAAGAGAGAGAGTGTGTGTGTGCATGCGTGCATTATGTGCATGAATACACACGTGTACTTGTGCACACTTGAACAAAGAGGGGGTGGGATAGAGTGGGCAGAATGAAGTTTTTTGATTGTGCTCTGTGAGTCCCACCCATTTAACATATCAATTACATATGGTTTGACTTCTCTTAAAATTAATTTCAGAGCAAATACATTTTTAACTGCCATTTTGAGCTCACAACTATCCTTGTCTATCCTCTGGGAGGGGAGAATTTTAATTCTCGCGAAGTGTTTATTGATCTCCTTTTCTACCACTTGGGATGGATTTTGAGCTGTGTGAGACGACTGTTGTCTGGTGTGTTTTTTGTTTTGTTTTGTTTTTCTTGCAGCTGCTTTTGAAAAACTAATTTTTATTGAGCTGTATTGTCTATACATCTCAGGGCTCCGGGCTTCTTATCCATCAAACACTGTGCAACTTGTTTTGAAATACTTCTCATAGTTTTTTTGTGGGCTTTGCAGTCCTGGAAGGGAAAACAGCATAAAATTCTGGAGTTTTCAATTCCCTGTTCTAATATGTAGGTAACAAGCAGGATGACTTTGAGAAAACATGATAACTCCTTTATGTCATAATAAAATTGTTAAGTCTTTACAGAAATCCTCACGCTAGAGCCTTTTCTGCTCCCTAGTAATGCAAGAGCAAATAAACAAAGCCATTAAATAAGTTTCCTCTTTGTGAACCAAGAGCTGAAAAAGCTACGAGGGAGGAGAGGGAAGGGAGGAATGATTCAGACACTTCTAAGACAGCTGGATTTTACTATCTTCATTTTACCCAGGAGTTAATTAGTAGAGGGGTGACCCAACTTAATCCCTTTGCTAATCCCAGTGCACAATACAATGGGTGGCACACAGTAAATGCTCAAGAATTACGTGTTAAATGATGCCAGCTTCAACTGTAGAATCAAGGTCCCAGGATACCAGCAAGAGTACCAGAGTGCTGACCTTTAGTTATATAGGCCATGCTGAAAGCTGCGTAGACCACGCTGAGCAGAACCAAAAAGTTAAAATACTTACCCTACATTATTACATCACATCCCCCTAAAACCTCACATTATAGTTTTTTTCATAACACTTATCATTATAGGAAATTATCTCATTTAATTTTTAAATATACATTTATTTATGTTACATATATATAATTATATATTTATACATACACACCCAGCTCAAAAGTTATCACCTTCAGCAAGTAACCTCCTCCCCCATCCCTGAGACACAACTAGATCTTTGATTCAGAAATAAACTGTATCTATAGAAGATACGGCTCACCTCTATCAAAGAACAGTCTACTTTGTTGACTATCTCCTAGTCTTAGGTCAGGTTCTCTAAAAACAGAGAGATTTGAGTGCACCTGATTTATCCAGGGCATGCTGGGGGCAGGGTGGGGTGGGTGAGAAAGAAGGAGGCAGGACAGGGCCGGGAAATTGCTATGCAGGAATCCAGCAAAGTCTAGCCTTAGGTTTGGGTGACATGCAGTGCTCTAAGCACCAATCACACCTTGAGGCCACATCAGTCAGTCACTGGCTTCTCCTGGGAAGGAGGGGAGGCTGGGGAACAACATGAGTGATGAGCCACAACACACACAGCTACTCTATAATCTGTAGGATCATAAGGTCCTTGAGAGCGGGCACTGGTCTTGATTTTTTTTTTTCTAACTTCCCACATCCATTAACCCAGGGCCTGGAGAGCTGAGATCCACTATTCCTCCTGCTTTGAGGCTATATGGGCATCATCTTAGAGACGGATGTGAAGATCCTCCCACAGGAGCACAGCCTCTAATTATTTTAGCTGTCCCGTGGAAATTCAGGAGACTCAGTCCCTCAGTCTGCTGCACCAAGGCATAGCTGTGGCCCCCAGGGCTGACTTCCAGCCTCACCCGCCACTGCAGCTGCAGAGAGTGAGTCAGACTCCGGCAGTCTCAAACGGGAAATCTCAGTCCCTCCTGGTGAGGAGCCAACAGGGTAGCAGCCACCTTCACTGGCCAGCTGGGGACATATTTGTTCCCAGTAAAACCCCAGACTTCCTGGAAAGCTGCTGTGCTCAGAAGCTGCTGCCTGGCTCCCTCCAGCGCTGCTTGCAGGAGTGTCAACAGGTGGGGCCATTGTGGAAGCCATTCAGTATTCCATAAGGCCACAGCCAGCAGTGACTGACAACTGGCTCTTTGCCAGACAGTGTCACAAGTGCTTTACACAATGATTCATTTCATCCTTACAACCACGCTACGAACGAGGTACTGTTATCCCCATCCATGTTTTCTTACAAAGAGTTTCTAAAATATTCATATCCTTTGACCTAGTAATTCAAATTCTACGAATTCCACCCCCCCCCAGGAAACGATACTTAATACAAAAGCCCTTTACCCACAGAAAAGTTCATCAGTGTGATATTTATCATAGCAAAATGTAAATAAATGAATAAATAATAGCTAAATGTTCAATGAAAGGGAAATGTCTGAGGTACATTTAAACAATGAAATTTTATATAACCATTATGAGGATTTGTAATAAAAATGAAAAAATCTTGTAAGTTTTGATAGCACTAAAAAATACAAAATTTTCTGTTCAGAACGATCACAACAGTGCAAATTTAAGACCACGCACAGAGGGTTTTCTGGCTCACGACGGCAGACTAAATATGCAACATTGTTTTCACTGCCAGAGAAATTCTTGATGTCTTTGAAATCTCAGATTATAAAAAATAAAGTAGAGCAACGTATGTTAAATTGGAAGAATTCAACGTGAACTTGGAAGCTTACAAGCAAATAATCTTTTCAAGCTTATCGCTTCTTGGCCTTTGGGCTGAGATCAGGTGAAATAATCTTTTCAAGCTCTGTCACCAACATGGCCAAAAGCAGGTGTAGTGTTTTTGCTTATAACCATTACTCATGAGAACACGCAAAGCCCAGATCTCCAGTGCTATTACTCATTTAGAAAAGCCAGGTCTCCTAGCACTGCCCCTTGAAGGCCAGTTTCTTACACCTGGGAATAGGAAAAAAAAAACGGAATTGGTTTGGATTACCACGTCATTGCAAGAAAGCAGACACGGCAAAAAGCAAAGGGGTCAGCTTAAAGGGAGCCCACTGCCCAATTTGAGCACTGAAAAGGGAATAAATCACAATTAATGGGAAAACTCCATAAGGCCATGACTGTGTAATGGCACACAAAAGACATGATGAAATGTACAAAAAGGTAGTTATAACACAAAACAAGAATAAATAGGACATACTTAATGTTTATTGATTTTAATAAGTACTAATGTATTATTACACAGTTGAGTGTTTTAAGTGCATTTTGGTGTAAATGCATAAATGTATATTTTTAAAAAATCTATGAACCCTCTGAAAATGTGAGGAAAATGGTCCCCAATGAGATAGAAACTATTTAAGAAAGGGTGATCAGCACCAACATTTATTTATAACAACCCAGTGCCAGGAGTTTCCTGCTGATTATTAGCACCAATGATCACACACAATAACTAATTAAAAAGGTCCAGCAGGGTGCTTCAATATGATAAATTAGCTGTGTTCCAAAGAGTAAGGGCAACGAAGTGGACTTGACTCCTTATCTCCTAGAAGAGTAAACCTCAAACCGCTCCTATTAATTATAATGAGGTCCTCATTAGGCATACCTAAGTTTCCAATAATTTTAACCTACTGGGACAATATATAGTGATGGCAGGACAATGGACTAGATGATGCCAGCCCAGAAAAACTTACAGATTACATCATTTCTTTGAAAGATGCCAGATTTAAAAAAAAATTAATCCATATGAAAGGCAGAAAATCATAACATAACAAATAAATCTTGCTTGTAAGGGGGGTTTGGCCAAACGATGAGTAGCTAGGGTTTGAATCACCTAGAACCTTATAAGCAAGGCTCACATCCTAACCAATTGAATACCAAGCCAGATTCTAAAACTGCTACTCTTCTGAAATTGTATTTTTTTCATTGAGTCTGATATGACTACACTGTACTTCATAAGGCAATCATTGGAAGAAATTTTTTTAAAAAGAAGAAAGCTATAATAGTCACCCTTTAGACTGGATTTTTATTCACAGTATGATAAGTTTAGTAATCATC
>CM052447.1:17055101-17104632 GCA_028533085.1 Varecia variegata
TCTGCTTCAGAGATGGTGCCGCCTTGCCATGTCCTCACATGGCAGAAGAGAGGGGTAAGGGAACTTGCCCAAGCCTATTTTATAAGGGTATTTATAATTCCATTCATGAGGGTGGAGTCCTCATGACTTAATCACTTCCCAAAGGCCCCACCTCTTAATACCATCACATTGGGTATTAGGTTCCAACATATGAAGGTTTTGGGGCAGGGGTGGGATGGGGGGACATCAACATTCAGACCACAGCAAGTGACCAGCATCTAGTGAACACAGGACAGATATGTGTTAATCAGCTGAAGAAGTTGGGATTCACACTCAGCACTGTTTTGCTTGCCTACTACAGTTACTGCCTTTTGTGTGAATAACAGGTAGTCATGTATTCTTAACAATTCTTCCAAGCCTCACTTGGAGATCTATAGACCCTAAATTTTGGTCAAAGGTCAGCATTTATTTTTAAGAAAAAAAACAAATAACCAACACTTAGTACTTACCATGTCCCAGACACTGTGCTAAGTGCTCTGTATATTAATTCCATTAATCCTCTTATCAAGCCCTTGATTAGATTATTATCATTATTTTCATTTTCAAGACAGAAAAGTGAAACACAGAGGAATTAAGGAAAATGGCAGAGCCAGCATTCAAACCTAGGCTTTCTAACTCCAGAGTCCACGCTTACAACCACCTCAGCACACATTGTACTCCCTTCTCAATTTCATCATGGGCATCAATCAACTTGACTTTCAGTCCTTGACTGGAGAAGTAACAAACAGTATGTCTTCTCTCCCCTTAGAATAAATCTTGATGGGACTCCTCAAGTGGTGACTTCTTGGGGGGAACCTTGCTGACCCTAACCATAAAACTGGTCTCCAGTAGGAAGAAGGCAGTGTAGCCAATGGCGAGTGATGAATGGGTGGGATATTGAAGGTGAACAGAGCAGCAAGTGAGTGACAGCAGCTGCCTTGTTCGTCTTTTACCGGCTTCCTCTCCTTGTAAAGTACTCACCCTGCTACATTTTAATGAAAAGGCTGGTTTGGGTCATGATTTAGTGAGTTTCTTAAACGTGTGTCTTTTCAGAGATGTGCCTGCAAGATATCACTTCTCCTGACCTTGGAAGTTCAAAGGCAGAATGAGGTTCATCCCTGCAACACTGTAGGTAGTTGCTAGGAGATGGGATTTCAGTGGGTGGGAAAGGCGCCTTCCTGGGAAAAGGGGAAACGGAGAAGCCAACTCTTCCTGCTCTAGAAAGTCTGAACTCCTCATAGAGGGAAAAATAACTTTTATTCCATCATAGCAGATGAGCCTTACATGAAAAAACTCAAAAAAAAGGAAATATAGTGATTTTAATTCATGTTAAAGAGCTCCTATCAAAACTTTCCTAGGAGTCTGTATGAATAGAATAGTCAACAGGGAGGACTGGGGCTTCCATAGAAGGCAGGAGATGGGGGAAGACGGGGAGGATACCACCCAGTTCACAGGTAAGGCACTGAGCACCCTCCCTTGCCCCACCCTCAAGACTCCATAGCTTGCCTCTGTGTCTTCATACAGTGTTCCCTCCACAGGGACCCTCCCCTCCCATCTCGACTGCACAAATTTCCCCTCCTCATCCTCCAAGGCCCTGTTTAATGTGTTTGTGTGTCTTCCCACACCCCTCCACTTAGCTCATCCATTCCTGCTCCCATCGTACTTTATACGTTCCTTTTATCTTCATTTTTCATATTATATAAAAAGAGGAGAAGGAGGCAAAGAGGGGAAGGGGAAAGGTACTGCATGCCGTATTTCATGTCAGCACTACTGTGAGTTATGCACTATTATTTCCAAATTACAGATGAAGAAATAGGCTTAGAGATGTCTCGTAACCTATCCAAGGTCATGGGCACATATAGAGCAGAGCTAAGACTGCCCTATTAGTCATTTAATCCAACCTGATTTAATCCAATCAATTAAGCCCTCTTCCTTATCAGAATTTATTATCCACTCTGTTTATGGTGGTCTTTGCTGGTAGATTATGAACTAAATCCTTGGAGCAGGAATCCTAACTGATCACTTCATTTCCCACAGCACCCAGCTCAGTGCATGGCACAGACTAGGGCTAGGCAAAGAGAGGAGGGAGGAGAGAAAGGAGGAAGAAAGGAAGGAAGCAAAGAAGGAACAAGGAGTGATTTGATGAACGAGGAGATGGGGGAGGGTGTATCTTAGTGCTACAATCCAGTGTGTGCAAACAAATTTAACCCAGTGAATCCACACATAGGTGCTGGAGCTGTGTCACCATCCCTGCAGACACTAACACGAGCAGACGTGGGTACTAAACTGCAAACACAGTGGTGGGATTGCATTAACCCAAAACAGTGGCTGGTACAGATTATACCTTCTATCTACTATGAACACAGCTCTTTTAAGGATATTATCTAGTAGTTGGATCAATCTTGCTCTGCAAGAAATGCTCTTTTTTAACAGTCACTGAGCCAGACCCATTCGGTGTGCTTAGGGCAGTGATTTCCAATTGCTCTGCAATTCTGACAGCCTATCAGTGCTTGGCCTGGGGACAGCACACCCCATCTTTCCCAGTACTGTACAGCAAGAGTTTTTATCATTATTGCTTTTGCTGATTATCAACATAAAGTCTGCTTATTGCCAGATTTCAAATGTTGCTGAAATGTATAATTTATAAAGTAGAAGTTCCTCTGCCTCCCTTACCCAGCTTCCATTCCACCCCTCCCTTGGAGATAACCACAAAGAACCACTGGCATACACATTAATATATGCATAATCTTTTGTACAGATGGGATACTACACTATATATAATCCTACAACTAGCTTTTCTCATTTACCAGTTTTGGACACCTTCTCATGTCAGTTCAAAATATTTTTTATTCTTTTTAGTATCTGCATCATATTCCACTGTGGAGATGTACCATTGTTTCTTTAACCAATCTCCTACTGGTAGATATTAGAGCTGGTTCTACTTTTTTTTTTCCTATTAAAAACAGGCTGCAATGAAGATCTCTCTAGAGATGTGGATGATGGAATAGATGACATAGATGCAGACACAGATGAGATTGTATATCTGTATCTATATATTGATATAGAGGACATAGATATATATATATATATATATATCTTCAAATCTTATGCAAATATTCTGTAGTATAGATTTCTGGGGTGACACATCTGGGTCAATAGGCATGCACTTATTTAATTTTAATAGATATGCCAAACAGGTCTTGAAAAAGTTGTAGTAATACACACTCTCATCATGTACTAACCATGATAAAAAGAATACTTTGGGGAGTATAATCCAAGCAAAAAACTTCTTTCCTCGAAGGTTTGGTTTTCTTTGTCATAAAATTAGAACATCTCTGAGACTCCAAATCTACATAGAGAAGGTGGAGAGCGTCTAAAAACCAACTTGGTATTCATTCCTTTGAGATCATAACCAGTGTTCTGGAAGAATTCAGGTGAACCCCAAAGATTCCTCACAGAGTACCCCATGTTTAGAAGGAATGCAAAATACTTTCTAGTCTTACTTTTTCCATTCCCCAACCACACACACAGCCTTACGAACATGGCTCATCAAACTCTAGGGCTCCAACGTCAGATGCATGCAGGGGCCGGAAGGTGAGGCCAGGAGGTGAGCAGGCCAGGGTGCCCCACATTGAGTGATGTTTATGTCACTATCAACCAAAATCCCAACTGTTAAGTTGCATCATAGATTTTAGCATTTGGCTATTATATCTATGTCAACTGGCCAAGGAGAAACTAACTTACTAGAGAGAAAGAACACAATGGGAGTTTCACAGCATTGCAGGCCATAGGTAGAGCCTGGGAGTCAGTTTTAGCTTGTTTGGCAGTCGTGCAAATTGTCTGGCTCTCCTCCTTCCACTGAAACCTAAAGCCCTTTCCCTTGTTGCATCTCCTACTCCGCCCCGGCACCTCCATCACCTCCCGAGCTCATTTTTCACTCTGATGCTGAGGATGAGAGAAAGGTTCATTCATGTGGGTAATAAATGAACCCCTGACTTTGGAAGATGGGTAATTAGTGTACATTATCACTTGGGCTAATGAGATCGGAGTGGTGCTGTCCGCACCCAACGTGCCTAATCAGGAATTTAAATTAAGAAGTCCCACTCTCTGTGATTAAGGAGATACTCACTGAAACACTGCGCTCCTAATTCCTTTGTATTTTCATTCACCAGCTCAGTGTCAAATGTTTTATGACACTGAAAATATGCTTAGTTTAAAAGGAACAGATGCCCAAATCTCCTTCTGCTCATTTAGAGAGACAACCTGATTTTTCCTTATCCGGGGTGTTATCAGCCAGGATTACACACAAACAGAGACACACAAGTGATTCTAACTGGATTTTGTTAAAATTGTTTCTTTATGAGCTATCTAAACAGAGCTTTAACAAAAATCCCACTGTCATGGGGAAAAAGAAGAGGTTAGACAGGAGAGAAGGTGAAAACGGATGTGTCTAAATTCTACTATCATAAAAACTCTTATTTTATTTGGACGTTCTGATGGAGGCAGGGCATGAAGTGCCCTTGAATTATCTGAAAAATGCAAATCTAACAAAACTTCCATGAACTCCTATTCCATGTCTGACCTTTTCTAGGCACTGCTGCATGGAGACAGTGCAATCTGGTAAAAAGTGATCAATTTTTGCACTCAGATCTAGATTCAAATCTTTTTCAGCCACTACTTACAAAAAGACCTTACAAAAACTCTAAGTCCTAATTTCCTCATCTCTTATAAACCAAGATGCTTTAAATTTGAGAACTTCTCCTCATCAGTAGACACCATCAAGACAGGGAAAAGACAAGCCACCGATGTGGAGATGCTATTTGCAACACATATAACAACAACAACAACAACAAATAGTATGCAGAACATATAAAGATCTCCTGCAAATAAACAAGAAAAAGATAAACAATCTAATAGAAAAATGGGCCAAAGACTTGAACACTTTACAAAAAGAAAACCCAAATGGCTAATAAATGTTTTTTTTTAAAAAAAGATTCTCAACCTCATTAGAAATTGAAGATATGCAAGCTATTATAAAATCCAAGATACTATTTCATACACACCAGAATGGGAAAAAAAAGTCTATTGATATCAAGTGGTAGCAAGAATGGGAAACAATGAGATATTTACCCATTGCTAGTGAAAGTGAATTTTGTTATAATCATTTTAGAATACTACTACTATTTGGCATTAGGTAATCAACTTGAAGATAGGTGTACCACATGACTCAACAATTTCTAAACTTCAACTTTTGGTACCTGCTCCTAGGAAGCTTTTGAAAATGTGTACCACCACTCAATACCTATTTATAGCATCATCGTTTATAGTAATAAAAAATCTGTAAACAACCTAAATGTCTATCAACTATAGAGTTGATGATTTGCAGCATATTTATCCAGTGGAGTACCACATAGCAAGAAAACAGAATTAAAATTACAAAATACAACATGTATGAGCCTCAGGAACATAAAGTTCAACAGTAAAAACAAGTTGTAAAATAATTCATATAGCATGATTCCATTTATGTAACATTTGAAAATATGCAAAATTAAATCATATACCAAACCCAACAGTCTGACTTCAGAACCCATCACTCAGAACACAAGCCTATTGGGGGCAAGTGGGAGTAGAAACAAAGGAATACAAAAGTGGCCACAAGGGAGGATGCACTCACAAATCACTTAGACCTCGTGAAAGGACAGTACAGAGGTATCTACGGAGTGAGGTGAGTGGATAACGAGGCAGGAGGAAGAGACAGCAAATCATGCAGGGTAGGTTGGCCTCAAGGGGTTGTGCCCATTCTGCCCTGAGAAGATACCTTAATGCTTGAAGCCCATTAATCAGAGCTGAAGTTAGCAAACTCTTACAGGCAAGTCTAATGAGAAAAGTGTGCCTACATACAATGCACACTATCTGGGGGATGGGCATACTTATAACTTTGACACAAATGGTACAAAAGCAATTTATGTAACCAAAAATTTTGTACCCCCATAATATTCTGAAATTTAAAAAAAAAGAGCAAATATCTAGAAGGCATTAGCTTATGCCCACTCCTTAAGTCCTGTATTAACATGGGCAGTCAGGATTCCCTCTCACACCTGGCATGAGAGTCTCTCCTTCCCTTCTCCGAGCAGGAAAAATGGGGAAGAAATAAGCAGGCATGAAGTACCTGCTATGGTCTGGATACAACACTCAGGACCACCTCTAATCCTCACTGCAGCCCTGTGTAGTAGCTAAGATTATCCCCACTTACCAATGCTCAGAGATGTTAAGTAACTTGCTTATAGCCACACAGCTAAAGAGTGACTAGATTAGCATTCAAAACTAAGACTGCTGGTGCCCAAGCCCTGTAATCATCCTGTGCAGTGTCAACCCATCACCAGGCACTCTAACCTCTAGAGGCCATGTTGAACAACAAGAAAGGGTGGTAGAATAGGTATGGGGAAAAAAAACAGAAGGATATAAAGTGTTAGAAGTGACATCAACTACTGGAAACAATGGCTGATGGCCACAAAAAAAATAATGTTCCCAAAGCACACCAATTGGAAGAGAACAAGCACACTTAGATTTGTTATGGGAGATTTGTGAAAGGAGATGAAGGGGAAACCCAGTGCTGAAAAGAAAAACAGTGTAATAAAAATTACAGATCTCAGAAAAATGCACATCCTTTTAATAAGTGGTGAAGTGCACAACATTGGATTGTTAACTATAGCGGTATGTTTTATGGCAAATCTCTAGAATTTAGTGTGCTTCAAAATTTGTTAAGAGGGTAGATCTCATGTTAAGTGTTCTTACTACCAAAAAATATAAATAAGTAGAAGGGACACAAGGAACTTGGTTGGAAGGTGTTGGATATGTCTATTACCTTGACCGTGGTGATGGTATCACTGGTGTTTTCATATGTCCAAATTCAGCAGATTGTACACATTAAATATTTACACTTCATTGTATATCAGTTACACGTCAATAACCCTGTTAGTAAAGAACACTCCCATCCTAACCTTTGTTGAGACCGGGAGAAGTCGTTAATCTCTCTACTTAGATCAGAGCCACAATATCATTCACCACTGGTCTTTCTACCACAAATCCCTCAAAGTAAATCCAAGTATCTCAGCCTGCTCACACGCCTTCATCTTGGAGAAGTTAATAAATTAGCTAACAGAGGCTGTTTCTGTCTCCCTGCTCACCCGATTAATGATAAGCTACTGGGAATGAACACAGTGTTCGGGCCGCTATCAGGGGAATGTTAAGGGAATGCCAATTAATTCCTCAGAAACCAACTTTGCCTTGACAGGCTCCTCTGCAGAAAGCCCCTGTATTTATCTCAGCCAAACAAAGCTGTGATGTGATCCAAAGTCTTTGGAAAAAGCAGCCTTTGACTCGGATCCTGTACTGTGGGTGGCAGACGTGGCAACAAGGGGTCTGGCTGGAGTAGGGAGGTGGGCGCAGGGGGGATATGCCCACCTAATACACCAACACTAAGGCCTACCCAACAGCTCACTCATTTCCATGACCAACTAGTCTTTCCACAGTTTTTATCCCCAAATACTGCTCATTGCTTTCATTCATAGAGTGTCTACTCTGTGCCAGGCAGGTGAGGTATAGGGTCTTAGGTGCACTGCCTCTGGGGTTAGACTTCCCCGATTTGAAAGCTGATGCTGCCTTTTACCGGTCGTGTGACCTTGAGCAAATTGCGTAACTCTTCTAAATCTTCAGTCTCCTTATCTAGTAAATGTTACAATAGTAATGCCTCTATGCCCAGAAGAATCTTGGGATTTAAGCCCCGAGGGCAATATCTAGTGCAAAGAAAGCACCATAGATAGTAACAATTTGATTATTATTATTATTCTAATGATCTTGTTTAGGCCAATAACCCACTTCACACCTAAAGAAACCAAAACTCAAAGAAGTAAAGCCATTTTACTATGCAAGGACATATAGCTCCTTACTGGAAGAGCTGGGTTTCAAATCTGCTTCAGGATAGTGTCAAGACCAGGACGTCTCCTTCTCTAAACTTGTGTTTCGCTCAGATTTATTTGCAAGCATCTTTCTGAAACAGAAGAAGGGAGCCTTCATTTCGGGACTTGGTTCTGACACCTTCCGTAGGGAAGCCTGTCTCCAAGAGGTTCAGCATCGATTCAGGACCAACAGGACAGAGGTTCTCCCACAAGCTGGATGAGCAAGCACGAGGTGCTGTGGCATCTCCCAGCAGCTGGGTCACTGCCTGGCAATAGGCAGCTCTCATTCCCCCCACACCCCGCCACTAACACCCCGCCTCTCTCACTGGCTCAGGTGATCACAAGGTACCACTTAGAACCGCTCTAGAAAGCAGGCTTCCTCGGCACAGCCTGGGCCCCAATTCGGAAGAGACTGTTAAAATTTGAGACCATCCAGAGATGATAAAAATCTGATTTGGGGGATGTAGGGTCTTTGAGGAAAGAATAAAAAGTCTAAAAAAGGCAGCTCTTATCCATCAGATGATTTCAATATGAGCCCAGTGTTTCCATGGGGAGGTTTACCCTTAGAACAGTTCAGGGTCACAGGGAGGCACCTGCTGCTTCATAAATGGTCAACTGCAACATTCGTGTATCGGTTGTCATCCCGGCAGGAAGTAGCTATGGAAAACCTGATTCTACAAGTTTGGAAAGGAATTATTATCTAGTTTGAACATCAACCTCAAAGGCTACGAATGGCCCCCAAAACATCCCAGTTTCCTTGAATAATCTTTATGTTTGGGAGATCACATGTTAATGCTAAGTATCCAAATGCCTCTCTAGTTTTCGGCATTTGTAAACTCCCGTCTCACATACACACGTGGCCAGGCTTTTTTAAGTCTTCTGACTGATCTTTCTTAGTAGTGAGAGGCAATAGCATCATATCATAAAGCCTTATGGGAGGAAGTTAAGTGAATCATGGCTAGTACAAGGAAAGAATTCTATCCTCTGCTTTAAGACCTGCTTTAAGTTCCATCTCTCTCAGAAAGCCTTATTTTATTTTATTTTATTTTTTGAGACGGAGTCTCTCTCCGTCACCCTGGCTGAAGTTCAATGACGCAATCATAGTTTGCTGCAGCCTCAAACTCCTGGGCTCAAGTGATCCTGCTGCCTCAGCCTCTCAAGTACCTGGAACTACAGGTGAGCACCACCTCTCCTGGCTAATTTTCTTTTTTTTTTTTTTCCTGTAGAAACAGGGTCTCACTATGTTGCCCAGGCTAATCTTGAACTCCGGGCCTCAAGTGACCCACCTGTTGGGTTCTTTCCTCGTCCATCCACATTCTTCAGCACACTGCAGACCGTTACCAAACTGCAAAGAAGTTTTCTGATAGGATGTCCATTAGATGTTTTAAAAAAACTTTCGTGCCCCCAAAGTAGAATCCTTCAGCGTGGTAACTTAGCAACATGACAAAACACCTCCACAAGCAAAAAGAAGCAGGAAAGAATGGGCCTTTTGTCATACTTACTTGCTTGCAACAAGTGCATTAGTTACAGATAAGCAAAATAAGAAAAGAATTGCCACCACACGTATGTGTCCTCTGTTTGTATTGACAGAGATGTTTGTATACAAGAGGAGGCCAACAGAGCCCACGTACACAAGTGGAGTCTGGTTAATCCACAATATATCTGAATTCCTCAATTTGTAATCTCCACTCCTCCATAAAAAAAATACTAAAGTCTTAAAAAGAGAGAAAATATTTTGAATAAATTTTAAAATAAGATCTTTTTCCTATGCCTAGGCAGGAAGATATAGAATACCAAAGCAAAAATGTTCACATGTATTCGGGGCACTGGTGTATCTGATGGATACCAATAAAGTGCTTGGAATTGAGAAAAACATGCAGTGGACGTTCCCTGTTTTTCAGGTCTGCATTCGTGATTGCTAAATGACCTCCCTTGATGAGACAGGGGGTCATTAGTGGTAGTGACGGGGAAGCATGGCAGAAAGCTGGGGCCAGTGTCCAGACACAGGTATTCCTGATAAGCAGAGTCTGTGAGTCGATGACACTTGTGCCTTCTGAGTCCACAGACCTTTTCTGATGTGGCTTCATGATTATCAGCCAACGAGATCACAAGTGCCATCTCAACATCTGCTCAAAATCAGATAATACTGACAAGGCAATTCCAAAACGTCACAGAGTGATCTTCCTTATGAGGAGATGACTCTATGTCACTTCACTGTTTTAAAGTTTTCAAGGAACCTGCACCCCCTAAGGAGAGGCCACGTTTCTCAGCGTGGAACACGGGGCTGTTGGTGACCTGGGACCTCTATCTACACTCAGCCTCACTTCTCACCCACAGAGTCCTGCGCTTGTTTTCTCCAAAAGCACAGGGTTTCTCAGCATGTCCACTCATCTCCCAGTGGTTCTTCCTCCGATGCCTCTGTTCTTTCTCCTCTCTCTGCTTGGCCTCCCCAGGTCACTTTGACTCCATGGTCAAAGTCATAGCCATCTCCTCCAGGAATCCTACCCTAACGCTTCTTCCCCACTCCTCACACCCCCAGGCTGGGCAAGTTCCCCTTCTTGGTGCTCCTATAATGCCCTGGGCCTGCCGCTCTCGTCACATTTACCACAGGTCATTATGATTTTCTGTTTCTGAGTCAATCTCCTCCACTAGGCTGAGCTCTCTTCCTGGGCAAGAACTGTGTCTTAGGCCATTCTGAATCAGCAATACCTGCCACAGCAGTTGACATGCAGGAGGCAATCAAAAGTATGTGTCGAATAATGAAAAAATTAACTTCTAATTTTCCTTAAAGTAAATCCTAGTTCCCCTGAAAGCACACTTACAAGGTGTATATATGCACGTCTATGAGTGTGCATGCACACACACAGCTTATTACAACTTTCTAAAAGGAAGGGAACAAATTATAAAGCAATAAAATGTCGGCATTAGAAAGTACCTTGTTAAAAGCTAACCTTTTTCTACACATGCATGAAAACCTTCTGTATCCAGCCCAATAATTCATGTCCAACTTGTGCATCTCCAGTGACTGATGGAGAAGTTACTGCCTCCAAAAGTAACCTCTTCTATTCTGGGGCTACTCTGAGTGTTGGCAGGTTCTCGCTTATGATGAGCTGAAATTTGCTTGACTGTAATTTCCCCAAATTCAGTGGTCCTAGCTCTGCTTCCTAGAACTACACAGAACAAGTCTAATCCTTCCCACATGGCAGCCTTTCAAATATTTAAAGAAGCCAAATCTCCTCTTCTCCAGGGTAAACACCACAAATTCTTTAAACTGACATCCAAACATTTGAGTTCTGAGTCCCTTTCTCAGCCCTGGTCATTCTTCCTAGACATGCTCCAGAATCGTCCCTCAGGATCATGTTAAAAACTATGCAAGTACATCTTGATACGAATTCTAAAGTGAGAGGAGGCAGGAAGGAAAAAAAAAGAAAAAAGAATTCTAAAATGAAATTCTTAAACTTTATTAAACATTAAAATCTCCTGGGGAATTTGTTAAAAATGCACCCTGGAGGACCCACCCACAGAGGTTCCAGTTCCATGGGTATGCAGTAAGAGCCAGCAATCTGCATTTTAATAAGGTCCTCAACCAAATAGGCCATGGGAGGTCCACACACCACTCTTCAAGAAACAGTCATCTGAGATGTCACCAATCTCAGTTTTCTTTTCTACAAATAGAGGTTTAAATCTGTCTTCCTCTCAGAGCACAAGATGAGTTGAGACCTACCTCCTAAGTTGTTTACAAAATGCTGCTAAATATTGAGTGTGCATTAATAATAATGGGATGGGAATCAGGCATCCAGTGAGGCTTTGCATCTGAGCAAAAGCAGAGCTGGCAGATGGTGTCCCTTCATCAGAGACTGAGTTAGAAATGTTGGTCATAGGGGTGAGAGAGCAGATTTTATGTCCTTCATCCTTCCAAATGGCAGTCTTTAAAGCAGCATAAAGATAAGTGATTTGCTCTCTGTCTTTCCTGAATGTGTCATGGGAAGTCTTGTCCATTCCACAAATACTTACTTTAGCAAATCAAATAAGCTGGAGCAGCAGTTAGGCCGAATGCCAGGAAAAAAGCATACCAGCATAGCTTCGTTAATGTTATTAGTAAATTATTAATTGCCACTATTGATGAGTTCTACTAAAGAGTATCTTTCTATTTAAGCTATAGAGAATTAGCCATAGAGTAAGGCAGCACAGAGACACTTCCAGGGAGGGAGGTGGAACTCAAAGGATGCCAAAAGCTCAGACTCCAGAATCAGACAGTTCTGAGTTTGAACCCTGGCCTTTCCACTTACTAATTTATTACCTTGTGGAAGTTACTTAAGTGTTCAGAGCTAACGTTTTCTCATCTGTATAATGAGATTTCTAATAGTGCCAAGATTGTGGGGTTGTTATAAAAATTAAATGATAACATAGCAACTGATAACAGTGCAAGTTCCCAGCTTATTAGGTATTATCTATATCTATGCATGTATGTGTTTATCCACTCATTTATTATTTCTTCCATCACCCCACAATATTGCGTGAAAGCAGTAGTCAAACTACTACCTCCATTTCACAGATGAAGACACTAAGGCAAAGGTTTGGTAAATTACCATGGGAACAGAATCCAGATCATTCAGCCGCCCATCCAAGGCTGCATTTCCCATCAGCCTCTCTCAGCATTGCTACCCTGGTGCCAACAGAGCAAAGGGAGCTTCTCTAGGCAAACTGGCCTGGTGCCCACCCTGGGGGAGCTAGAACACAAGAAGGAAAGCTGGAGATCTAGATTCTATATTCCCCTATGCATTCATGTACTCTCTCATTTGTCCATTTAATAAATATGTATTGAGCCCCTTTTCCAGGCACTGGGCTAGGATGTGGGGACGTCGGGGAGTAAAGCAAACCAGATGGTCTTTGCTCTTTTGTTCTTGCTTTACGCAGGTCTCCGCCCAAATGTCACCTCGTAAAAGAAGCTTCCCTGACCAATCACCCTATGCAACAGAGCAGCCCCCCTCCCTGTCCTCTTACCTGTCTTATTTTTCCTCCATGCCCTCGTATCCTATGTTTTTATTTATTTTGTTCTCCCATCCCCCACTATGGTGTGAGCTCAACAAAGGCAGGGACCTTCTTTAGCTTGTTCACGTTTATATTCCCAGCTCCAAAAATGTTGGCTGGCCCACAGTACAAGCTCAAAAAGTATTTGTTGACCGAATAGAGTGTGCAATCTTGGAGGGGGAGCGGGCAGGGAAGGAAAAGAAGTAAACAAATAAGTAACTGTGAAGTACTAGGAAGGAATCCACAGGTCAGGCTAGGGAATGAGGACGGGGCAGGGAGCCTTTTGGTGCTTAGGCGGTGGAGACCCTCCCTGCAGGGGTGAGGGCTAATCCTGGGGCCAACAAGCCTCCCCTGCACACATAGGGAGGAAACTCTGCCCTTTGTCCCCTGTGTGGCCTTGAACCTGTCAATGCCCTTTCCCAGCTGCAGCTGAATCAGGACTCAATAATCAGGAGCAGTTCTCTCGGTCAGATGCCTCCCAGGGCCTAGCATACTGAAGGTGCTGAGGGCCGCAATCGCAAGATAGGCCCACCTGGGATGTGATACTTAAACAAAATGCCTTCATAAAACCCACTGCACACGCTACTGAAATTACAACCAAAAGAGGATTGATGCCTGGGCCTTCAGCTCGGGGAGCCGCATGGCTGTGCCATACTTTGGTTATACTCTAATTAGCTGTTAGCATACAGTGCAGGTGTCAGATAATCTGCATTTACTAGAAAGAAATCTGCAAGTGGTGACCAGCATAGGGAATACCAGGAAGCCACGACAGCCCCAGGAAGAAATCCACTATTCTTTGTGCCAAACGCAGATGATGCACCAATGTAGATCCAGAGGGCCACGGTGTGTTAGGGATGGGAGTGGGGGACACGGATTCAGTGATGAGCTGCGTAAGTGAGGTTAGTCTCCAAGCCAGCAGGTACTGCACAACATCTCTGGGGAGGGCTGCCTTCTAAAGGCATGGGTTGTACTGGGAAGGGAAGGACTTCCTGCAGGTCTGCGATTCTACTGAAAAACCAGGCAGCATAAAAGGATTGCCACATCCTCATACTAGAAAAGCAAAGCAGGTGGAGGGGGACAAGCAGCTTAGACAGGGTCAGAGTTGACCACCTCTCCTCCCCACCTGCCTGGAAATGCATTTCCCGGAGTCTTACCTGCAATACCCAGACTGTGACAGCACTCACAGCCACAGACTAAAGCCACCGCATTCTAAATCGGAGCACAAGGATAGTGCCCCCCATTCTGATGCATGGTGGCCGAGGACCCCAAGTGTCCCATTAACTCTGGACTTCACTTCCTCATCCGTCTCAGCTCTGGGAAAGAGTATTGTGAAAACCAAAGCACAGAGCATTCAAGAGAGAGAATAATTTTACAGACTATAATTCATATTAAGCTATCAGCACTCTACCTGGGATTCACTTATTAGATTAGCTTTGAAAATGACATGAGATTGAATGAATGGAACCAAGAATGGGCAAGTTTTAAGGAAAAGGAAAATCAGATAAGGACTAAAATGTGATCCACTGCGGGGGAGAGCAGGCTTGGGGACAGGGGGTCTTACTGGACTATCTTAAGCAGGCGTAGGTGACAGGAAAACACTGGGAACCTGGAGACACGCTTGGAGAGAGAGGCACAAATCAGTATCGCCTTCTCCATAGCTCCGCCAAGAGCATGCCCTTCCCTCCGCACTGTCTTTGGGTCTGTCTCAGTTTCTTGCCTATGAAATAGGCATGACCACCCACCTCTTAAGGCTGGGTAAAGATTAAGCAAAGCAGCATTAGCCAAGCACCTGGTAGAGAGCTTCGTGCGCAGCAGGCATTCAGGACCCGAGAGCAGCCTGCTTTTTCCTTCCAGGAGTGGCTAATTAAAAAAATAACCGTAACGGTAATGAGACCCTGACAGAGTAAGCACGCAGAGAGAAACCTGAACCCCAAGTGATGAATACGAAACTGCTTTAAAGTCATTTCTCAGGTGGTGTGTCCCCACACTGAGCCAAGGTATCTGTGGGCCTGAAGCAACCCAGCTTTGCCTGAGGTGGACAAATGTTCCCCCCTTATCAGTGGCTTTCCGCCGATTAAAATGCATGAGATGCAAGCTGCAGGCACCCAGAGGAAGGAGGGGGCGGCGCACAGGACAGGAGGAGGAGAAGAGCCAACTCCAAAGAATCTTCTCCGCTATTTCAAATCCAACAACAACAACAACAAAAAGGTTATTGCTTAAAAATGTAGGCAAAGACTGTGATTGACCTGGCAGGAGTGGGCTCTAGGGAGACAGAAATAGCAAAGGAGGAGAGAAGACAAAAGACAAGAATGGACAATCTGGAGGTACTTTTCCAAAAGGGCTCATTGTTGTGGGCTGGTGGCACCCCCATTTCTTAGGACCAATATTTCTGTCTCAGCTGCACTTTCCAAGTGATGGCACAGGAGGGTGACAAGAAGTCATTTCCATAAAATGACTATGCATTCATCATTTCATTTATTTCTTATGAAAAAAAAATTTTTTAGTTGAATACTATTATTATCCCCATTTCACAGATGAGGAACCTGAGGCACCAAGAAGGTAACTTTCTCAGTCCTCACAGATAACAGGTGGTGACAGTGGGATTCAAACCCAAGAAGCTCAGTAGTAACCACTAACATTTACTGGCCATGTCCTAAATACCCGACAGTGCAAATGCCTTCACTCTGCCACTTCATTTACTACTCATGGCAAACCTAGGAGGTGGCTATTGTCATGATATCCATTTTACAGATGAGTAATCTAAGGTTCAGAAAAGTTTGGCAGCTCACTCAAGATCACACAGCCAGTGAGTAGCAGAAATGGGATCCAAACCCAGAATTCAAATTCGTCTTGTCAAAGGCCATGCTCTACACACACTAACTAGACAGATAACCGAACACAAAGACGACGATGCAGGGTCTTACAACTGGAACATCATGCGCCACCGAAGCTTAGAGGACCAGGGGAGATGAATTTAACTGGGGGTCATTATGAAAGGCTGCATTGGGCAATGGCCTTTGCTCTGGGCCTTGAATTATGCCAAGGATAGCAAGTCTGTTGCCAGCAAACATTCCAAGCAGAGGAAGGTGTGTGATAGGTGGAGAAGGTCAAGTTCATTGAACAAACAGCGAGTCACCCAGGGCAGTGTTTCGCAGGCCTTAGGACTCACCAGAATCACAGGGAGGGCTAGTGAAAACCCCTGCCCAAGAGTTTCTCAACCCAATAGATCTGGAAAGGGACCAAAGAATCTGAATTTCTGACAAGTTCCCAGGGAACACTGATGTTACTTGTCTGGGAATCACACTTTGAGAACAGCTGGTCCAGGGAGAGCTGCATGAAGGATGAACACTGAGATGGGAGTAAGAGGGAGTGTGTTGGAGCTAAAGAGAAAAGGACAGTGACGGAATCTCACAGAGTAGCTGCTCTGGGACATATACTTTATAAGACACTTTCCATCACCAGGCTCTGACCTTCGCCCTCTGTACAGGTGAAGCACTTTGTGACCCAGCCCCTGTCCAACCCTGGAAACTTCTCTCCAAACTCCTCCTGCACTTGGAGTTAGATGTACTCTGAAGACGTATGTCTCCACCAGAACCAGCATCACACTGCATTATAAAGGCATGTTTCACATTCACGAAATGCTAGGCTTAAAATTAAGGTCCAATATCACGTGCTGCCTTGACACCTGAAAGCAGGAGGGCTTCAAATGACCTCCTACAAATTACCCTCCCAACTCTGCTCCCACAGAGGAAGTCCTCCTATTCTTGCTTATCCCTGAGTAATAGGTTTCAATTGCCAGCTCACGGAATTATTAAAACAAGCCAATCACATCCTCCTATGGGAACCAAGGGGCACCACCCCCTCTTGATACTACAAGCCTCCCTCCCACAGCCCCTGGTCATTCACTCTATTTGCAACTACAACTCCCTTAATGAGTGTATGTAACTAATAAGCTGCTGTTGACATTTGTCCAGTATCAGGTGTCATTCAGCCATCCCCATTACCCTAGGCTGGCAATCCCTCCTTCACCAAGGAGTCAAAGGGGGGGGGGGGTAAAACACCCTAGATGATAAGCTCCGTGAGAGGAACATTCTGTCCGTCTTGTTCAGGGTCTGCCCCACAGCCTGGCACAGGCCCAGAGCATGGTAGCAGCACATTAAAGATGCACACGGATTCAATTGCTTTGCAGCTTCGCAACCACCCTCCAAGCTCTTTTTTTGACAAATGGGGCCTTGAGAGTTGGCATGACTTGCTGGGCCTCCTAGCTGCCAGCCCACAGCTAAAGGACGATGTCTATGGAGAACACGGAGCCGTCCTTGCTGAGTGAACAGGTTCTGGGGGCAGACCCACTTGCCTCTGCTGTGTGGACAGCCCTGCCAACCCAACTTCACCCCCGCTCAGGGGCTCCTGGCTACAGGGAGCTGCCCTGGGTGGTTTCAGGTTACCTTTGCTTTCTGCCTGAGCAAGAGCAAACAGGAGAAGTAGGGCCTAATGCAATGGAAAGTTCCATTCTCAGGAAGGCCTGTTCGGGACACATGGCCTTCATGTATATATTCCAGTCATGCCAGAAGCAGCTTGCGGTGAGTTCTAAGCAGGTCGGCCAATGAGCGAAATCATCAGGATGAAGTGCTTTGAATCTGCGGTGCCCTGATGATACATCAGGAATGATGTCAGGGAATTAGGAGTCCACTCAGCACTTACCAACTCATGACATAAAAGTCATTTAGCAACAACCATGCAACCACCATAGGACCAGCAACAACCATAGGACCTCCATGTCCTATGTCCAGCTCTGTGGCAGGCTCAGTACACCCAACATGCCGTTTAGTCCTCAGGGCAGAGCTCTGGAGCTGGACAAAGGTCAAAGAGCATACTGAGTGGCAGAGCCAGGGCAGGAACCTCAGATTTTATGGCCCCGTAAGCCTGTGCTGTGAATGTCCCCTCTGTGTCCCGGGTATGACGGAGGAGGATCCAAGACAGATGGCGCAAGGCTTGTCCTCTGAGAATTTACAGCCTACTTGGGGGAGAGAGAACACACAGGAGGAAATGGCTTAAGAGATCTTATAAAGCGGCACATAAGAAGGACTGGCCTGAAAGTCACTTTCACCCCTATGGAAATGCTGCATTTGCTCACACCAAATGACTTTTCTTTGCGGAAAAAAAAAAATTAGCATGAAACTTAAAGGCCCATTTAAAATAGCATCAATAATAAGAGCAGCTAACATTTAGTGCATTTTTTTCCTACATAACAGACGAAGTGTTCACAGGGAAAACTGAAGGCCCATTTGGAATAATGATACTTTCCTCTGTTCATCAAGTGCTTCATTGTGCTTAGGGCTCTATATACACAGTATTGTGTGTATTCTTAAAATGACTTTAAAAGATCATAGTAGTATTTGTTCCATTTTACAGACGAGAGAGCCGAGACACAGAAAGGGTAAGGCTGGATTTTCAAACCAAAGTTCGAGACCCATTTGGGGGTTGTGAAATTAATTCAGTAGGCCATGGCAAGCATTGTTTTAAATGAGTAGGCAAAAAAGAAAGAATATAGGAGAGGAGGGGGAGGAGGTGAAGGAAATGGAAAAGAACATAGCAGAACACATCACACATGGTAAGGGTATTATTTCAACAATTTTATTTGTGTGTGTGTGTGTGTGTGTAATGAGTTGTGTTGCAAAAGGAAATGATGACAGTGGGTCTCTGTGGAGGTCTGAAAGCCACTGTGCCTGGGGTCACACAGCTAGTGATTTGCAACCAGCGTTCAAATCCAGAGAGTCTGTCTCCAGAGCCCACACTCTTGACCTCTAAACCAGTGCTGTACAATACATACATAAAGTAAACTTTATCTGTAACTTAAATTTCTCTAGTAGCCACCTCTAAAAAGTTAAAAAGCCATGTTAAATTTAATTATTAAAATTGATTTTAATAATACATTTTGTTTCATCCAATATGTCAAAAATGTTAGCATTTAACATGTCAAAATTAATTTCAAATTTAAATCAATAAAAATTGAGATTTTTTTAAAACTTCTTTTGTACTAAGTCTTGGAAATCTGGTGTATATTTTGCATTTCCAGCACATTTCAATTCAGACTAGTCCACCTTCAATTACTAATCTGAACTGAACTGCCAGGTGGCTACCGTATTGGACCTTGCAGTTTTGAGCTATGCTGCTTCCGTTAGAGTCCAAGCCCCTGTTCTCAGATTCTATTACAAAGGAAAATTCCCCACCATATTTCATCTATCCCTGTTACCTTCCAGTGGCTTCCTTCATGTAGTTTCCAGAATATTTAAACCCAAACCCATTGTCTGTTGTTATTAGTTTCTGCTTTCCTTGGCTACTTTTAGATGTCTCATCCTTGCTAGGCTGTGGGGAAGAAACCCCGGTGGGAAGGGGTCCTGCAGCCTAGGCATGCTGGCTCAGGGTGAGGACAAAGGAACAACAGGAACCACGTGGGGACAGGACCCAGAGCGTGCTGTTTGCAAAGCTGCAGACTCACTGGCCGCTTTTATAACAATAGCACATTCTCTGTTCGGCTTCACAGACACACAGGATCCTTCACGCTCAGCCCTGACAGAAATCAGCTGGCCCCATCTCCATTTCTTTGCCAAAATAAACGGACTGTAGACGTGCAAAAGGACTGGCATCTGGAGAGTCTTAGAAGAGGTGACAGCATGGAGTGACTTAGGAGTCGCCCCTGAGATAATCTGATAAGTATCACACATAAATATGCCGTAACCACAGTTGGTAATAGCTCTGCCACAAATGGGGGCACCCCAAGGCCCAAGTGGCCCTGACCTTAGGCCCCCTCACTGCTCCTGTGAGGTGAGAGTTTCTGCACAGACACAAGGACAGTGACCGCTTCAGTGTCAGGAGCAGCCAAGGCCGGGGGGCCAGAGTGGGCGTTCTCCTCCTTCCTGCTCTCCCCCCAGTCTCCTGGCCCCACTGCCTCTCTGCTGAGCCAAGTGTCCTTGTCAGTCTGTTGATTGAGTTTTCAAAGAGACCAGAAAATCCTCACAATGAATGGGGGGTAAACTCGTCAAGGGGAAAACAAAGCTGGAGCTGAGAGAAAAAACATCATCGGTCGCTTTTGTTTGGATGGAGTGGCATCACTCCCTCAGATCAAGAAATGACACTGTAAGTTTGTAGGGTATTTGTTTACAGCAGTGGAAAGGATCAAGAGCTCTTCCATCATTCATTCACTGGCTTCCCATTTACTGAGCAACTACTATGTGCCAGGCACCCCAGCTGGGTCCTGGGCACTCAGAGATATGCTGCCTGCTCTCCTGACATCCAGGAACTTGCACATCAGCCAGCAAAGTGGACTACAGAGAGGACACATTGCAGGGAGCATGACAGAGGTGCAAGCCACATAGGGTGGGCACCTGGAAGAAGGGATAATTAGCGTGCCAGGGGAGCGTCAGAGATGGGCAGCTAGTGCACACGGGATCCTACAGCTTACAACTCATGCGAGTTTCTCATGAGCATTCTGTGTCAGTCTTGTAGTATTTATTAGGTCCAGTTGGATGCATACTTCAGCACTGAGGAAACTGAGCCCAGGCATCAAGGCACTTATTGATTAAATGAGGATAAAGCTCCCTCATTATGGGGCACAGAGTGGGTATAGGGTGAGTGACAGCCAAGCACATCCTTGTTAGAGAAGCTGCCCCCGCCCCACACATACACCACGGGGTGTGTCTCACAGTCCCTGCCCAGGAGGACAGCCACCACGAGACCATACCTATCAGAGACCCCTCTTTAGGAACTTGGAAACACGACCAGACTCTTTCTTTAAAACTCTTGGTGGACCACCTGGACTGAGACTGTACCTAGACAGCCATTTCCCCTACATTCATGGAGAAGCAAAATTCAATAGTCTATTCAGAACAGCCAGTATGTGGACACAACCCAAATATCCATCAGCTGATGAATGGATAAACAAATGTGCTATGTCCATGTAGTGGAATATTATTCAGCCACGAAAAGAAATGAAGTACTGGCATCTGCCACAACATGGATAAACCTCATCAAGGTGAAGTGAGAAGCCAGACACAGAATCTACGTATTACCAGATCCCATTTACGTGAAATGCCCGGAATAGGCAAATGCAAAGAGACAGAGAGCAGATTGGGGGTTGCCAGGCAGTGGGGAGAGGAGGAGTGAGGAATGACTGCTTAATGGACGTGGCGTTTCATTTTGGGATGATGAAAAAGTTCTGGAACTAGATAATGGCGATTGTTGCACAACATTGTAAATATACTGGAAGTTGATGAACTGTACACTTTAAGAGGAATAAAATGGTAATTTTATGTTCTGTGAATTTGGCCTCAAAAAAAAAAAAGAAATAGCTTATGCCATTCTTTCAAAAAAAGTAGTTTCAGTAGGTTTGTTTCTCTCATAACTAAAAGTGACTAAAATACGAATGAGTACATTAAATGTCTTATCCAGGGTGCACAACTCTTAGAATCCAGGGCCTAGACTCAGTCCTGTGTCCTACTAACTCTTTCTCCCGCACACCACGCCATCGCTTCCATAAAGGAGGAAAGATCTTTGCAGCTCTTGGACAGACGGCTGGCTGCTTCCCAGAACCTGCCCATAGGTAGTGAGCACCCATCCAGGTGCATTTATTTTGGGTCCTGTCGGCGAAACCAGACTTTATTAAGAGGACGTCAGCAGGCCTCTTTGCTTCCCTGCTTGTGTGAGAGTTCTTAATGGCTCCAATGTGCATACGTCGTTTTTCAGCAAAATCTAATATTTATGTCATTTCCAGGGAAGGAACATTGGCGGCCTTTGTAATATATCACTCCTCGTTTTGCTCCACGGCACAAGATGGACAAATCACTCAGGTATTTGTCACCGCATCTCCTCCCGCCCCCCTCTGAGGTGTAAGGTTAGGCACACGGTTCACAGCGGCAGAAGAGGGAGTGAGGTACCAGGACAAAAACTGCGCCAGCATGGCCCAAATTTCCTCGTCTGGTGTTATATGGAATCTTAGTTCTAGAAGAGACCTTGAAATTTTAAAAAGTCCCAGATCTTTTGTGTTAAAAAAAAAAAAAGTATTTTTAAAAAAAATTTTTTTTAATTTAAAAAAATTAAAGTCAACTAGTAGGTTATGTACAGTTTGCCATGGAATAGTACTCAAGAAAATAAAGTAAAACTGGTAAATATTTAAAAAGAGACTCAAAGCTTTGATTTAGCTGTAAAGTTTTAATGTTATTTGTTTATAGCCAATGATTTCTGTTGTTATAGCCTAACTTATAATATAAATGTTTATTTACATACATTTAAATAAATGTATATATTTATTTACATATATAAATGTGGGTACATAAATGAGTGGGGTGGGTAAATGAGTATATTCCCTATTCTTTAGGTGCTTACAAGAAGATAAGGAGCTGTGTCTGAGGGTGGGATAAGTGCTCGGTACACATTTTAGGTGTATTATCTTATGCAGTGAGTAGTATTGTCCTACCTTTACAGATGGAGAAACTGAGGCTCAGAAGGTTCCACGATCTGCCCCCAAGTTCCAATATTAAATTGGCAAAGGAGACAGGTCTGATCTCTAAGCCCCATGTTCTAAACCACCATGATATAATAGAAAGGTTACATAATAAATACCTTGGAGTAGCATATTAAGCAGATGACATTGTGCTTTACAGCACTTTATCATTTTCAAAGAGATTTCACACTCAGATTGCTTTACAGGACAGACAGTGAGAGCTGTAGCACCTCCGAGATGAGAGAGATACGGGGCAGGAGACGATGCGTAAGAGTCCATAGATGCAGTGGGCTTCGAAAGATAGCTTATATTTTAATAATTAGCAAGAAAGTGGTGAGAGCAACATGGGATTGGGAAAACAGCAAAAGCAAAGGCATGTTGGGGGAGTAATAAACATCTGGCTGGGGTGAGATATGAATTCTGGTCTCTTAATTCCCAGCATGGAATGTATTCACTGATTAAGTACCACAAAAACACTTGCTTTGCAGTCCTTTCCTCATGGGCAGCCAATGGTATTAAGAATAATAACAGCACTAGCTCCCATCGACTGGGAAATTTATAGATGAGCCAATCACCGTGCTAAGCACTCATGGTGAGTACCTGTTTGGGTCACCTCTTCTGGTAACCAACCACAATTCCCCTCTGGGTAGTCACATGCATACATTTTCAGGTTACATGGTTCTTGCAAAGCTGAGTCCAATCTCAGCACCTGAGTCAGGTGACCTAGGTCAATGCCAACTGAAACATCATATATAAACCAATACTGGCCTTGATCCTGGTTCAGAGGTGGACATGACGACCAATCAGAACCAATTATACGACTTTTTCCCTAAGAGGAAGTAGGGGTGGGAGCTTCTGCTGCCATCTTGTTAGAGATGCAAAGCTCTGATAACATTGTTTGTGCTCTGAATCCAGCCCTACTCCTGGACTTTTGCATTTTGGTGAGTAATAAATTGCCCTTTGGGTCAGGTTTTGGTCATTTTTAACTGAGGAAATCTTAATCCATATAAGTACTTAGAAGCACCTCAGTTAATGCTCACAAAAATACCATGAGGGAGATATTATTTTCAGGTATTATCCCCCCAACCAGGGGATTGGATTCAGCTTTGAGAGAACCATGTGGCCTGCATAAATGTGCATGTGACTACCCAGAGGGGAATTGTGGTTGGTCACCAGAGGAGGTAACCCAAACATCTATAAATTACCCAGTGAATGGTAGCTGGTCCAATATCATCATCATCATCAACAACAGCTGCCCATGAGAAAGGGACCCCAAAGTAAGTATCCCTGTGATACTTAATTAGTGGTTAAGATGAGAAATTAAGGCACAGGGAGGTGAAGGCATGTGCCCAGCTGGTAGAGGCAGGATTTGAACCCCACAGTTCAGTTCCAGAGCCAGCACTCCCAACTGCCTCGACAGCTGGCTGGAGGCTCTCTCTGCTCTTATGAAACAGGACTCTCCACAGCCCAAATAAGTCTTTTCACCCAAAATAGTTTTGAAGGCTTAAAATACCTTAAAGGGTGTAAATTTTCTCAAGCTCCTTTAGGTTTGCAATGATCCCTTTTTGGCTTCCGTTGTCTCCCTGAAAAGAATCATTTAAGCAATAAAAATGTCTCTTTCCAAGTCATCCTTCAACTGCTGATACTTCACTTTCCCAAAAATTACAGATAAAAATAACAATGCACAGAAGCAAAGACTACAGAGCTGCTAAAATGGATAGGAGGGAAGGAAAGAGGAGACCCTGACCCAGTGTTTTCTGTGTTGACATACAAGAAGTTTTGATCAACATTTCACGGTCATTTTAGAAGTCTGCTTCTTAATTAAAGTGTGTTTTTGTCCGTCACACAAAATCTTAGGCTGGTGGCATGGTGAGCTACAGCTGCTACTTCCTAAATGCTTTTGAAATTAAAAAATAAAATAAAATAAATACTGGCTACAGGGACAGTTTGACATGCATACCTCATCTGGGTAATTTTCTCTCTTTGTTCAGTTCCCTAGCAATTTGCCAGAGACTCAGGAACTCTTTGATGAAGGAATAAGTAGCAATCTTGAAATGGAGTGAAAGCAAGGAGACCGTGCCAGGCTGTCACCATGGTCTTAAAAAACTAAAAGACCTACTAGTATTCCCAAGGAGTGTTGAAAGCACACTCCAGCTATGAGTATTTCTCCGTTTAATCGGTTTAATCGAGGGAAAGAACTTGGAGCTGGGAGCTGGGAGCAGGGGTTCTAGTTCAGACTGCCACTAACTAACTTTGAGCCCCAGGTTGCCAATTGTATAATCACATGGTAAGAGACTACATATTTTTGGTTGGAGTCAATTAAATAGCTAACAAATTATATAGCATGAAGAATAAAAGCATGGGTTTTGGAAAGAGTTGGATCTACATCCCCAACTCTGTGATTCACCATCGATGAGACCTTGAACAAGTTACTTAACCTCACAAACCTCAGTTCTTCATCTATAAAAGTGAAAAAAAAAAACTGCCAACTTCTTAGGCCTATTGAAAGGGTTAAATGAGAAAAAAATACAGTTAGCACAGTTCCTTGCCCAGCATGAAAAGAAAACAAAAAGGGACCATCACTGTTTTTATTAGTTTTATTAATAAAGTTTAAATTTCTGTATAGCTAATAAGAACAATAATGTCCTTCCATCAAAAACTGTATCATAAAGCTTCCTGGCAAATATTGGCAACATAAAGATTTGGCCATGAGCAGCAATGCTTTTTTATTTTTTTTGTATTATCATTGTTCTTGCCAAAATGCAGGGATATGAAGATATCTGAATAGGATAATCCTTAGCATATGTTGACATTATAAAGACTTGGTCTCAATTTGACTCGTGAAAATTTGGGTGCCAACAGATGGGCAAGTTAGACTGAAACTCAAGCAATGCTGCCAAGCCCAGCCACTTTCCAGCATAACCTTCCTTGCTGCGTTTAAGCTGACCTCGTGAGAAACTTATATTTTGGTTATATATTAAGTCATGGCTGTTCTCTCCCTTAATGACCATCCACTATCATTTGGACTCTGACCAAATGATCAGGAGAAAGCATGTTCGGTCATCCATAGGTCTGCAGCCTAAGAGTAATCCCAGCAAACCTGAGGACTTGACAGCACCTGCTTGGCCAGAAATCTTTGGTTTTGACCAGGCAGTATGAAATTCCCAAGATAGGGAACAGGGCGTGGGATATGAGATCTACCAGAGAAGTTAAGCCAATGAAATGATAGTAGCTGAAAGTACAGAGGCTCTTGACTTCTTGGCCTTCAGGTGGCATATCTTCTAAAGAAGACTGAATCTGGTTGAGTAATCTACACAGATCTCTCAAATCTCTGGAACTCAGCAGCTGTCCAAGTCTACATCATGAAATTTAGTGCTTCAATGTACACTATCTGGTGGTAGCCTCTGATTGTCTCATGAGTTGCAAAGAAGAGTGGAAAGAACACTAGAGTAGGAATCGGAGCACCAGGTTCCAGCCCCAGCTCTGAGCTCTCTCCCTCCATCAGACATCCCTCCGTGATACCTGCACGGCCATCGGCAGGTACAGCAGCCATGGGGGTGTGCCGCATGGATTCCCCCTGCGAGAAAGGACTTGCCGTTCTGCTACAAGGAATGCAGTTGTTCGACAGCCAGCAGTTTCAGCACCTTCAGGATCTGCCTGAGCTTAGAAGCTGAGACAATGCTTTTCCCGGGCAGCCCCCAGCCCATGACTGCACACTGCACGGATACCAGGGCCTGCAGGGCCTGGCTGTTTCTGCTCAGCATAGGACTCCTTGAATGGACCTCCCATCTCTGTCAGATATGCACTGTGGTCTGAAGCTGTCACTCCCCAAAATCCTGCTCCCTCCCTCTTTTCCTTGCATAGGTATCAGCTGGGCACCTTGACCTGCCAGCTTCCCCTGATCGATCTGCTTCCTCCCCTTTATCTTTCATAGGAGTTACTGACCCAACCGCCTGTGCTCCTGATTCAGTCTCATCAGCTCTTTCCTGAACATCCAGCTGACAAGGCATTAAATTTTCTGCACCTGCCTACTTTTCTTTTAAAGCAGACCTCCTCTACCACCACCTCATCATCATCGTCATCGTCAGAGGGGAAGAAAAAGGAAGAAGGGGCAGGAGAAGGAGGTGATGGTTTTGCAGGATATTTTGAAGTATAAACAGCATATCTCCTGATTTCTTCACACCCTCTGAAGGGTGCCACACCACTGCCACCACCACCTCCACCACCATGCACCCTGAGGCACTCTTTGCATTGGAGGAAGGCCGATAGGGCAGGAAGGTGGAGAACCTGTTTCTGAGTTTCTATGGCACACCTTCGGAGTCATAAGAGCCAGACTTTTTGAGGTTCAAACATCTAAGCCCTGCAGCATTAGGGATTGAGCTTGTGCCCTAATAAAAAAAATTTGAAAGAGAATTTGCTGCCTCTAGTCATCCTCAAAGTAAGGATTGAGTGGACTGAGAAGAGAGGATGGGGAGGAGGATATGGTGAGGGGGGAGGCCAGTGGAGCTCAGCATTTTGAAGGGAATGAACCTGGTGGAACCACCGAAGTGACTGGAGAAATCAGCAGCATCATCGAGATGGATCGCCAAGCTTCTCCAGCCCCTGGGGCCCTGAGGGAGCCAAATCAGCACCCACTGACCTCCCAGTCCCCATCTGGGGGAGTCCCTATGTCAGCAGTGCCACAGGACTTCCTAAGTTGTCCTCGCTGCTGGGGACCTCCCACTGACCAGCACTGCCAGCAGGAGCATCACCTCTCTGGGCCCTGAGGCTTTGCTCAACCGCCATCCAACTTACATGAACAACCTCCTTCTCAACAGCTTGGGGTACCCATCGTCAGCCCACTGCTCCCCGAGAGAAAGGGTGAACCTTAGTACCTAAAGGAATGAAGCTGGATGGTGGTGTGGAAAGCAAAGCAACCCCTTTCCCAATTAAGACAGTGATGAAAGAGAAATATGAGTAGTAATAACAATTAACCAGTTTATGCTTATACACTGTTGGTGGGACTTCAAATTAGTACAACCTCTGTTGAAAACAGTACGGAGATTCCTCAAAGCAATAAATGTAGACTTACCATGCAACCCGGCAATCCCACTACCGGTTATCTACCCAAAGGAAAAGAAGTCATTTTATCAAAAAGACACCTTCATAATGCACAATCACAAAGATGTGGAATCAACCTATGTGCCTATCAATTTACAAGTGGATTAAGAAAATGTAGTGTGTGTGTACTCACACACGCATACATACACATACATATACACACCATAAAGCACTACTCAGCCATAAAAAGGAATGAAATAATGTCTTTTTGCAGCAATTTGGCTGGAACTGTAGACCATCATCCTAAGGGAAGTATCTCAGGAATGGAAAAACAAACACCACCAGTACTGTTTAATAATTGGGAGCTAATTGATGGGTACACACGGGCCCAAAGAGATGTAAAGGTCATTGGAAATTGAGAAGGGGTTGGCAAGGAGGAGCAGGGTAAAACCCTACCTATCGGGTACAATGGACACTATTCCAGTGATGGCCACACTAAAAGCCCCAACTTAAGCATTATAAAATGTATCCATATAACAAAAACATTTGTACCCTCTTAATATTTTGAAATAAAAACACCCAATTAACTCGTTTATATAGTTCTGCATATACCTGAATATATGCCAAGCACTGTGAGCTGTTGTTTCCAGACACAACCCCGTGACTCTCCACAGCAACCCCATGAGGTAGGTAACAATGTCATCCCCATTTTACAGACAAGGTAACCAAGGCTCAGAGAAGCCTAGCAAATTGCCCAAACTCACTTAGCTGTAAATGGAATAGCACAGTTGCACTTAATTCAGGTATGGACATTAACCTCCTTGAGGACAAGAAACGTCTTAGATTCCTCTGCCTCTCCCCACCCCTACTCAGCCTAGTGCTAGACAGCTAGAAGATGCTCAGTAAATGTTTTGTGCTTTGACGAACTTATTTAGATATTTTCCCCTTCTAGAAGAGAAAAAAAAACTGCTTAAAATATGTCTCCAATTCCTCAGCACCAGGAAAACTCCTGGTACAGCCGAAGGAGGTGGGAGGCAGTGAATGTACATCCACAGGAGAGATCATATTTCAGTCTTTTCATTTCATTTGACAGGAGAAATACTGATTAAAATCAGCTGAACATGTCACAAAAGGGTAACTGGGTTCTTCATTTTTTTCTGTGCAGAGGCAGCTGCAACTGTACTCCGGGAGATAACTCTTCATGCATAAAATTACTAGTAGACCCCATCTATCTGATGAATGTCTTCTCCTTAATAATTTATATCACTTGATCTATTTTCAAAGGTTAGTCTTACATTAAAATTACAATTCTGAATAGGTCAGCCTGTTATTTAAGGATAAATGACTTCACCTCATCATGTTAGCGTTGTGTTTGGATAATGACAAGGTTCTTATTTCTAGCCCCCAATGAAACCATGGAAGAAATTGCTTACTTGACCTAACCTCTGTCACCCTGAATCTTCCTCCCTGATTCATGCTGACTCGCTGACAGTTACTAGCCTGCATATTTCGTGACACTTTATTCCCATCCTTGTCTTGCTATTATACTTTTCTACATTTCTCTCACCTCTTTGGCCATCTCTCCACATTCCCCCTTCATACCGCACTATCCACCTTCCCCATCAAAGAACATTCTCGGGTCCTCTCATTGCACACACAGCCCTATGCGTGTGTCATCACTGGTGGATTCCATTTTGGTTCTGAAGAGGTAATATCTTCATGGAAGGTCCACAATACCTCCTCTAGTTTTTCCCAGACTGTGACTTAATCACTCATATAACAAAGAAGAATGAGGAGGGTCTGTGGTTAGTGGAAAGAGGACTAGAAAGAAGCTAGTTGAGTCCCATAAGATCTGGTCAAGTCCAGTTTCTTTAATGGGATGGAAAGGGTACAGACTTTGAAGTCAGATCATCCAGGGTTCAAATCTAACATGCCTCATTACCTAGCAATTTGGAGCAAGGCAACCCTCCCTGAGAGTCTGTTTCATCTTCTATAAAATGAGATGACTAATACCTTATTAGAGATTTGTTGTAAGAATTTATAAGTTAAAATAGGAAAAATATTCTACATAATACAAATACTATAAAAGGCAGTTAATAAAAATGTGTTAAATGAATCGTGAACCAGTGGATGATCAATATGCGGCAGACTATTGTTATTATCAAGAAAAACATTTTTAATGGAAACCTTGCCTTGCCAAGAAGACTAGAAATGGCAGGTTGGAGAAAAATAAGTTGTCATTGTTAAATCGTGGTTAGGAGAATGGGTCCTTCGGGCTCAGCTTCGAGCCCTGACCCCACCACTAACCCGCTAGGTGACCTCTGGCCAGTTGCTTCACCCCCAGTTGTCTAATCTGTGAATGTGACAAGTAATACCCACTTCATCAGGCTTGGGGAGGCTTAAACAAGAAAACGCCTGGAAAACACTTGGCACAGTGCCCGACATCGTGTAAGCCCTTTATAAATGGAAGATATCACTGCTGAAATGAGTAAGTATAAAACAGAGTGAAATATCTCAGTTGCATCCACCTCACAGCACAATTATAAAGCTTGATTGAGAAAATGCTTTGTAACCAGAAAGTCTATAAACACATAAGTTGTTATTACTGTTATTATTGGGAATAATAACGATGGAAAGAATAAATGACTTTTATTGGAACAAGTGTAAACCCTACAAGGCCTTTCTCCAGTCGCCACGTGTTAATATACATGTGCACAAGTGCTTGAGAAAGGTATGGGGTTGGTCTGTTTAATTAAAGGATAATTTCTGTTGTTCCTCTGAGTGTATGGAGTCATAAAGCGTGCCTGCGGAAAAGAGAGGCTCAAGTAATGCGCGGAGAACGTAATTGATACTCTAAAGCTGTTGATTGTAAATATGCTCAGGCAGTAGATAAGTTCACACTGTTTTATGGCAGGAAGACTTTTCATTGGTGATTTCATGTAATTGTGAAATTGGAAGAATCACTGGACCGGAGGTTTTCTGTGTTTCCGGCAGGGAGAATTTCCTGCTTCCCCACCTTGAGGAGGCCTCCTGGCAGTTGCTGGCAATGACCTCCCTTTTTCGGGATAAAGCGTTTTCTCTGAAGGGACCAAGAGAAGGAAACACAGAAAGCTCTTCAGATGGAAAGAGGGCCCACTAGTTATTTTCCCAGGCTTGTTTCCACATTCCCAAGGGTGTCCATTACCCACAAGCCTGTTCTTTTAACTGTTAGTGTCAGGAAAACCCTCTAACCAGCCAAGCTGGGGAAGAACTGATCTCACTGTGGTCAAGTCTCACACACGACAGGAGTCGACACATAGGAAGCCTTCCAGAACTGAGGCTTCCTCTTTCTCATGCCCATGCTGGACACCTGCACTCCTCACTCTGCTGCTGGTCCCTAGCGTCTCTTCCGTCTCATCTTCTTCACATCTGCTCCATGCCGTCTGAGTAGGCTGGCTCCTCTTTTCCTCTGTGGACGTGGTGGGAGATGACCGCACCCCAGCTCCAGCTTTGAGTTAAGTACAAACAACTAGCAGAGAACTGGCCGACCAGGTGAGAACCACTGGACCAGGTGTCCATCACCTTTGTCTCTTGGGTTACATGGTAACAACACGGCTGTGTGGCCTTCTGAGACAGATTTCAGAGAAGGGTCAGAGGCTGAGCAGATATTCTAAAAGGTCTCTACTGTATTGAGGTATAAAAGATATGAAGGTAATTTTTTAATTCCTAGCGATGAGGCCCACCTATTGAATAAAAACGTTAACAAACACAGAGAGCACTTACCCACGGCTTACTTCTTACTCCTCTTTAATGGAGCCAAGAGGTATGTATTGGTCCCATTTCAAAAACTGTCTCCCCTGTGCACTCGAAAGAGGCATGGGGTGAAGTTACTCCTTAAATTCTCCTCTATGAACGGCTCAGCTTGGCGCTCTTCCTTTTCACGTTGAACAAGTAAGACAAGTACGTATAGCGCAGACGTTGGAACAGAGGAGGAAGCACTCTGGTCGATGTAGGCTTGTTATTTCTGCTTTGGAACAAAGCCACAGATGGCATCTGAGGCTCTCACTACAACTCAGTTTATATCCACATAACACAAATAAATGGGATTAAATGCCAAATGTGTTGTTGATGGATTTTCACAATGATGCCTTCCTCCAAAGAGCATGGTTCCAAGAGTAGCACCTCATAACTCATCAGGCATAACGAGCCAAGGGCTACTTCTTGCCGTGTCACAGAGGACAAAACGGAGGCAGAGAAGGGTGAAGTGGTTTCCCAAGTCACCTGCCGTAAATGGTAGGGTCAATCCTAAAATTCACATCTTCTCATTTAGAATCTAATAGCCTTTTTGCTATATTACTTTGCTTCCCTGTACACAAACTAATAGGTATTTTTCCCTTTGCCCCTCCAAAGCTACCCTCCACCCTCTCCATCCTGTTCTGTGCCCCAGGAGGAAGAATTTCTCAATTGAATTCACAGAATCCCTTGGCCTCCAGCTTCCAGTGAGTTGAGTCAATAGGAGGCATCAGGGAGACATCAGAGAGTGAGGACAGAGCATTTTTTGGATTCCTTTCTAAAGTACCTTTGTATCAAAACGACAGCTCCCATTGGGCAGCTCCTACTTTCTCTAGGTTTCAGTAAATCCTTTCTCCCCTTGACAGTTCGGGACTAAGTGCGGTAATAGGTAATAACTCCCAACTGTTGCTAACCCTAAAGTTCTATACAACCCCTTGTTGGTTTCTCTTACCCCGTTTCCTCTGTTCAACTCACCTGAATTACCTGATCAAGTGTCCCTTCCCTTTCCTGCCAGAACTATGATGGATCAACAAACCAACGGTGTGCATTCAACCCCTGATTATTGTGGATTAAAGCATATGCAGATATTATTTTTAATAATCTAAATAGTATCCTTTGAAAAGAGTAGATTTTATAATCTTCTACTTGCAACTCATCACCCAGAAATACTCTTGCAATTTTAGTCAAAGGGTACAGGAGTTTTTCCATACTGTATTCTAACTTCTTCTCATCCCCGCCAAAGGAAACATCCTTTGCTGATCCGAGTCTTAAGTAGGCAGTATGGACAGCTGGAACCCACTGCTGTGCTTCTCATCTTCCACATTTGGGATTATTTCCACTCCTCCGCACAAGCAGCTCAAAAGAAAAGGAAATACTGAAAGGGCTTGCCTTCCTTGAGGGACATGCGAGAGAAAAGGCTAGAACTTAGAGACAGAGAAGGGTGACAAAAAGAGAGAGAGAGAGAGAGAGAGAGAGAGAGATGGAGAAAATGAAGAGAGCTTGATAAATGGTACATAAAACTAACAGCACAACCACAAGAGACAGCCCAGTCCATATTGCCTGTGTCTAGGCAGGAACTGCACCTGAATTTCAGTCAGCTGTTTATTTTCTGATATATTTTATTCTGCCTAATACTAACTACAGAGAATGGTTTATTTAAAAGCTAAGTCTTTTAAAACAGGAGCGTAGAGAACAACTTTTAAGTGGGTCACCGTATTCCTGTCTCTTCACCCAGATATATATACATCGTAAGTCAACATGCCCCATGCAAATTACTCTGCATTGCTATTTTGGTGTTTACTGATCCCTGTCAGCCAAATGTGCTCAAAACACTAGCAACAATCACACTCCAAATGACAAATTTACTCAATCAGAGCAGCTTTTCTACGTCTCCTGACTGCCGGGGGAACCAGCACAGTGCCTGGTGCATGGCACGCATTCAGGACGTTTGTGGGTATCAGTGAATGCCTGCATGATTTTGGAAAGTGCTGCAACAGTGGAGTCACGTCAGAGAGGGAAGAGAAGAAGGTGGAGGGACTCTAAGAGAAAGAGACAACACAGGATGGTGCCATCAGACTGTTTTTCTGTGCGCACTTTCCTCTTCTGCTCTCCGGCCACTCTGGGAACAGCTGCTTTGGTAGAAGCTGCTACCTTCCTCCCTGAGCCCCTCAAACATGGCGGCTCTCCTAATGCCGGCTGCAAAGGAGCATTAACGCAGGCATTTCGACTCAAACTGTGTCTGCTCCCACTGAGAAATGCTTAACAATGGAAGAAAATAAGTTCCAAATGGTTCTTGGAGGAGAGCACAGCATGGAACAAGCGGAGAGGGTGGCTCCCGCTGCATCTGTTCCTTCACACCACCAAGGCACCAACCTGAAGGGCTGCAATGAAACACACCTCCAGCCCTTCTTGTCAGTCAGCACCTTAGCTTCTCCCGGGGAACCAAAAGACTCAAAAATAGTTTTTCAGTCGCTGTTTCCAGTCTCCATGAGGAATTCAGAATGTCACTGAAGGTAAAATATTCAGCTCTCCAGAAAGCAGGACGGCAAAGTGAATTCTTTGCCGCTGCACTCAAATGTCTTATTTTATTCTCTCTGTTGCAGAAAAGAGCGGGAACCACCCCCACCGCCCTTGGCGGGGCCCTCTGTAGAAATTTTGGGCACTGCACAGTCACACCACAGAACTGACACTTCTTAATCCCCAAGATCTGGAGATTTCACTTCCCGTAAATTCAAGATACGTTGTCTGGGGGTTCTAGAGCTGGGACCTGCAGAAAATGGTAAGATAAACAGAGCTGGTCCTCACCCTAAAGGAACTTTACGATCTAGCGTTTCGTTTTATTTTCATGTATTTATTTATGTCATTATTTTCCAGCCTTCACAAAAAGGACTGAGGTGGCTTACAAAAATGCAAATGCTACAAATGGGATAAAATGAAAGTTGGAGTAGGTTGGTGAAGAAATCAGGAAAGAAATAAAATGAGGACAAGAAACATAAGGTGAAGCTAGGAATGAAGTTAGCACCCAAGTCGTAGGCTGTAAGATCCTGTAGATTGCTAGGTGTGATCCTTGGTGTGACTCTAGGCTTTTTAAAAGACAGGATGCAGCCCCGTAGAGGAGGCGAGCCCCGAGCCAGGCCTGCAAATACCTGCAAGGATGAGTGGTGTGAGCTCTGGAGCCAGATCACCTGCGTTCCAAATCTTAGCTCCCAGATGTGTGATCCAAGAGAAATCACTCAATGTTTCTACATTGTGCTTTTTTATGTGCAAAATGGGGATAATAGTGCCTACTTCATAGGGTTATTTGAGGAACAAAAGCATTTATGCCTGCAGGAATACAAAGCACCCAGCACACAGTAAGTGCTTCCTCTCAGTCTTCTAGGTGCTTTAGCTGGGCTATGAATTAAACTGACATAAGACAGATCAACAGGAGAAAAACCATATTTAATTACATACATACGCAAGGGAGTCCCACAGAATAGGAGACTTAAAGAAGGGTCAGATGAATGAAGCTTGTACGGCATCCTGAGCTACAGAAAGGAATAGGAGATTGTGGCTTCTGGAATTGGTGGCAGTGACACAAGGTACTGGAAGGTGGGGGAGCAAATGTATGATGAATAAAGTTTGTCTTCTTATGCAGATAAAAATCTCTCAGGTAATAACAGTTGTCTAGAGCAACCCTTTTCCTGATACAGATACTTTTACTAATACAGATTTCCTTTTTGGAGGTACATTTCTTTTACCAAAGGATAGCTTTTCAGAGCCACTCCTTTGTCTGCAGTTCCCCAGAATAACAAGCTCAGAATATGTCAAAGCATATTTTGGGGTGGCATATTCCAGTCTCCTGCAGTCATATTTTGAGGTACAGTGTCCAGAGCCCCAACATCCTCCATAAGCAGTGAGTGGCTAGTACAAGACAGAATATGATAAATGTTACAACGGAAGTTCAAGTTTATTACCGAACATAAGAGAAAAAGACTGATTTTGGCCGAGGATAAGGGAGGACATAGATCAGGAAGCACATTGCTGAGGAGGCGGTAACCAAATATACATTGGAGGAAAAAGTCAGATTTTGGCTACTAGATAGAAGGAAAAAGAAATGGAAGATATTTTGAGCAGAAGGAACAATACGAGTGTTAAAACAGAAAAGTACAGCAGGTGCTTAAGGAAGAGTAAGTGTTCCAGAATTCAGAAATGAAGAATTTTTATCATCACTGCATTAGTGAAGAAACTTACAGTTAACAAATGACAAAAACCCAATGCAAACTGGTCTAATGAAACAAAAAAGGTGAGTTATATCACTTCATGTAACTCAGAAGCTATGAGGTAGCTTCAGGCACAACTGGATACAGCACCTCAAACGACATATTATCAGAATTCAATTTCCATCCTTTTCGCAGCTTTACTGTCCTCCACGTTAGATTCCTTCTTAGGCAGACTCTCCCCTTGAAATACCACCCGACAGTTCCAAGTGTGATCTCCCCATCTCAGGCCAGTGGAAATGGTCATGTAGCAATCACTTCAGAGACACCTGAGGAAATCTCGGAGAATTTCAGACAATATTTCTGTTCTCCTTCTGGGCACAAAATGGGATTGTCCTGGGGCCATGTGACTAACTTCAGCCAAAAAAATTATGAGTGGATGTGACTTTTCTACATCTAGCTGGGAATCTGAAATGGCTGTTAGTCCTATTTCCTTCCCTTGCCATGATGATTATGGACATTCCATGCCAAGATAGGACTTTGTCAGCCTGGGCCACTCATGACAGAGCTCCCAAGCCTCATCTCTCCTCGCTCGGGTTAGCCTCATGGTTTTCTCCAGTCTGGAGAAAGAGCTTGTCCATCTCACTTTCAGCATTGGGCCACTTGCCAACTGAGGCATCACTTTCTATTTGTCCCATTCTGTCCTTTCTACAGAGTCTTTGTGAACTCTCTCAAGCAATGTCTTCTAGACAAATCTCTAGTCTCCTTTAACACCTCCTTCTCTTGCACAGACCAGATGCTTATATTTCTCACTGGTCAGACACCAACACCACATGGCTTATCACAAAATGCAGGGCAAGAATGGGTGGCTTAACCCCTGTGACCAGAGAGATTTGTGCAAATCTCCCAGAGCTAGTTATCCTGACACTTACTTGACCAAGTTTCCTTTACACTGTGAACTATTGGCAGGTTTGGTTTTTCATTGCTACTCATGAGTAAATGAATCCTTTTTCATTATCCACAGGAGGCAAGTATTCAGCACTTCTGTGGCTTTACTCAGGGAGCAGCCTCAAGGTGTTTATATTAATCATAGTGAATTAATATTAGGTTGGGTCAGAGATGTACCCGCATAAGATACAGGTAGTCTGGTGGCAAAGACTCGTGCCCAAGAGGGAGGATCCTTCCCAAATTATAAAGTAGGCAACATTACCTTTACTCCCCAACACCTGAATTTCCTGAGCTCCTCCCTTCTTTGCTGACCCAGCCTTGCTCATCCCTGCTGATCCCTCCTGACAATTCAAAACCCCACATATTTCACCCTTTCGTTGTCTTCCAACCCACCCACTTACTGCCTCAGTGCCGTGCTCCCAGGTGACTAGCAGAGAGGACGGTAGTTTGATGAATTCGCTCATACCATGGCTTTAACTGCTGATAAGAGCTTGATTGTAAACTTTCTCAAAGGCATTGGAAAGTTAAAAGAGGGTTCTTTTGGGTAGCTGTCCACATCAAACTAAGCTCATGAAATTTGCATGCTTTTCATTTCCTGCAGAACAAGTCCTCTCTGTCTCTATTAACAAAGCCTTGGATACTCCATGGTTTACTAGGCTGAAACTTATCTATCCAACACAGCCACCTGGATACAGCTTTATGCTTTTAAATAATAACCACTTGAGAAAACCTGACCTTTTCCCCCCACTCTTCCATTCAGCCTGTGTCCTCCTAATGAAAAACAAAGGGACATTCTCCCACATTGTCACTGCTCTGCCCTACTCTAGGGGAGTCTAGTGGGGAAAACAGGCCCATAAACAGAGACACTGAAATGCCATATGGTGAGGACACTAAAAGTGATGGCAGCAGAGCACTGGAGAGCAGAGGTGTGAGCACTGACTGCCCGAACTATGCCATTTCCACAGAACTTGTGCATTTACTTTAAATGCAAAAAGGTCCAAAGCAAATTATTACCATTAAAGAGATAGCTCAACAAGACTCGAGGCTGCCCATACTGCACAAGTCCAGGGGACACCATTCATCTGAGTGAATGGTACTTCTGGAGTTGTGTGACAGAGTGACACTGTCAGAAGGATACAGCACAGTTAACAATGGTCTCCTTCAAAACTTAGCAGCCAGTTCTACTTATACTCTGTTGGGCAAGTAAACTCCTTCTGGGAAGTTGATGGAGATCCTTTTGAACTTCAGAAGGTTTTCCAGAGATCTCTGAGTGAAAAACAAACGCAGAGGGTACCAAGTAGACAGGAAGCTTCCACGTGTGACCAAGGCAAGAAGGAGGCCATACTCCCAACCTACCCCGATTTCTGATGCCCTTAGTACCTACCATGGTCACTGCTAGTAGCAAAAGTACTATTTTCCTCTATGACATTTGTTCCTTCAGGTTAAAGTTTTGGTTGGAAAATTTAAACCTGTTTCTCTGTGATTCACTACATATTGCCTAGAGGTTTCTGGAATTCTTTTTTAAAGTCCAAACTTCTCAGGAATCTTTTTTTTTTTTTTAAGAATTCATTGTTTTTCCTAGCAAGAGTTTCTTCTCCTAACTTGCCAATTTGTGTTCATGGCACCATTTTCATTAAGTACTGTACCCAGCCATCCAAGCCAACCCTCCTCCCTCTTTTTCACAGTTTAAATCCACTTAATTTCCCAACTCTGTGGATTCTGTCTCTGCAAGTTTGTTATCACCCATCTCATTTCCTCTCCCAAGGGCTCTACCTCTCTCTTACCTGGTTACCTTTACTTTACTTATCTCTCCCTCCTCCAATCCTTCCCAAACATTGTTTTCTCCTTAAAATGAAACCTCAAAAAGTTCTACTGCTCTGTTTAAATACCTTCAATGGCAATTAAGTACTGTCAACAGAAGAGAAGCCGAACTCTGTAAAATAATTTTAAAGAGGTTTATTCTGAGCCAAATTTGAGGACCATGACCCAGAGCCACACCCAAGAAGCCTTGAGCAAGTGGACTTGCTGTGGTTGGGTTACAGTTCGGTTTTATACATTTTGGGAAGACAAGAATTACACATAAAGTCATAAATCAATACAAGGAAGACATGCGTTGGTTTGGCCCCAAAACATGGACCATCTCGAAGGGGTGAGGGGGGCTGGCTAGGGGTTATAGGTGGGTTTAAAGATTCTTTGACTTGTAATTGGTTGAAGACATGAAGCTTTGTCTAAAGGCTTGAAATGTTTTAAGATAAGGAGCTCTGTTAATCAGAGACAAGCCACCGAGATATACATTTGTTGTGTAAACTGAGGACCTGCAGGTTTGTCTTGCATAGCCTTAGGCCTGTTAATGAGTTACAGGGAGTATCTCTAAGAAGGGAAGGGGACATGATGAGGCATGTCTGACCTCCCTCCCTGTGGCAGGCAATTTAGTTTTAGGATATCCCCTTGGCCAGGAGGGGGTCTATTCAGTCAGCTGGTTGTGGGGGAGCCTTAAGATTTTATTTTAGTTCACAGTACAAATTAAAGACTTCATTTGAAAGAGTCTCTATAATATGTCCTCAGGTAGTCATATTTTCCATCATCCTCCCAGACCACTGTTTCTCAAAGTATGGTCCGTGGCCTGTTGATGGGTCCCAAGGATCACCCAAAGGACCATGAACTGATCCAAAAATGCAAGCCCTTTCCACAGATCCTAAAATCTAATTATGAGCAATTCCACAGATGATTGTCTATACCTATGACTGAACATTTTTACTGTGAATCCACTAAGTAGGTAAGGAGACTAAAATTAGGTAGCTATAAGCTATAATTAACACCATGAGAGAGCTTCTCAAGGACTCTAATTTCAGTATTCCAAACAATTTGGCTGTCCTACAACATTGAAAAGCTACTACACATGTGTACATGTGAGTAAATGGAATTCGGCGAACAGGCATGGTGGGATGGTGGACTGTGAGGTGTTTTGCCTATATAGTCCCCAATTTTAAAAAGTTTAAGGAACCCTGCTCTGGGAATAGTCTAAATTCCTATAAAACTAAGACCCTCTGTCCTCTGAATAAGTCTAACTCAGCTCTGTTGACCTAGGATACCCCTCCCATATCTGACTATATAAATACACCTTCTCCTGGATCCATTTCAAAAACTCCCTACCCCATCAGATATCACGCTAATGTATGAACCCTAGGTGGTCCTTGCAAATCTCCTATGAAACTTAACTCACCCTGTCACACATTACCATTGCTATCTCTTTGTACTAATTCCTCTACCAGATTGCAAACTCCTTGAAGGTAAGTATTGTGATCATCTTATATTTTCATCCCTTTAAGCACCTGCTAAAATGCACATCACATCATGACCACTCACAAATTTGCACTAAAAAGAAAAAGCATTAGCCACAAAGATAGAACTCTACAGGGAATTTTCCTTGGGGTCGTGGAATAGTTTTACATTGCTGAGGTACCACGGCTAATGTAAATGGAACTATTTAATCCACAAATACAGTTATCACATATATAATTCTATCTTAAAATTAGCAACAGGCAGGATGAAACATTCTAGGAAAGAAATGGTAAAGATGCCCAAGCCCAGGGCCTATTGAGAATTACAGTACCAAAAAATCTTTTACCATATTTTCCTGAATCTGAAACCTCTCCACAACTGACTCTCTCTACACATGTGCAAAGCCACACTTCCCTCTTCCACACAAGTGTGCACACACACATGCGCACACACACACATGCACAAGCACATGCACACACAAGTCGCTCCAGGGCCCATTTAGGGAGCTCCCTGAAAGTTGCTTTTCTCATTATTTGCTTATGCCTTTCAAATGGCTTACATTGAACTACAAAAATTACTCTTTCCTAATGGGCCAATATTCAAAACTACATATTCCAACCTGAGTTCTAGAAAGCAGCTGGGACATAATAACAAGAACACTGTTCGTGGACTCCCATTTCCAAGGTTTCAATTCCAGCCCTGCCTCCTCCTAGCCAGCTGTCCTTGGAAAAGTCGTCCTCTCTGAATCTCAGTGTCCTTATCCAGAAGGTGGGGATAAAAATCACTCTCTGCTTCACAGGGATTTTCTAAGAATTCCATGCAATCATGAATATGGAACAGCAAAGGAAGCTGTAAAGTGCTCAGGAATTACTTTTGCTCTATAAAGTTACTTAAGAGAAGTTGACCTAAACCCAGCGATTTCATCTGATTTTCACACCAGTGCAAAACACGGCAAGTTTTCGTTTATAGTGTGACTTCAGACCTTCTATAAAGCAGAATGGCTGAGGGTCTGAACTTGACCAGTGATTAGAGGAAAAGTGAGGCACAGAAAGGAAAAAAAAAAAAAAACCAGATGTATTTCTTGATGCTTCTCAAACACTGAGAACTGACAGCCTTCAAGTCAGTGAGGACATATTGTGGTTCCCTGGGAGTCTATGTATTGCTGTCTCAGTCACGTGGTTTACCTGTCCCATGCACAGGGACGGCGAGGCTCCAGCTAAGAGCAGAGCCCCCCTGAACTCACAACCACCTTCTATAAGCTTCTGCTCTCAGGAAATGCAGCTCCTGTCTCCTAGACATCAAGGGACTCCCGAAGCATTTCCACCAGCATCTCTCCCCTCTACACCCACCACAAAGGAGCAGATGAGGAGAGAAATGGCAAGCATTTCCCAACTCAGGAGTCACTGAGGCTAAAGCAGCTATAAAGCAGGGATGGCCAGTTCCCCAGGTTATTAATATTTCAGGCCTACTGGCCTGGCTCTGCCGTGTAGGATGTGACACCAATGTAGAGGTCCTTAATGAGCCAATTATTTTCTCCCAAAGAGGGAGAAGACTGGCCTAAGATGACAAATGCTAAACACCTAATACCCACAGTCATCTAGCAAACATAATCAGAAAAAAAAAAATTCGTTCAGTCATTCGCTCAACAAATATTTATTAAGCCCTGACTACATGATAGGTATTATTTCAAGCTGATGAGAACTCTGCTATTACAGAGCCTTCTTTCTGGAGGATGTGTGTATGTGCACACATGTAGGTGTGTATGTTTGTGTGTGCATGTTTGCACACACGTTGGGGGGCAGGAGAGAGAAAACCGAATGGATAAACTAGTTAATTTTAAAAACAGGATAGTTTCAGACAATGGTAAAGGTCATTAAAAATGATACAGAGTAATACAAGAGAGATTTCAGGATGGGATGGGATAAAGTTTTCCTTTACCCTCAAACTAAAGCCACTGAAGAAGGTGACATTTGAGCTAAGACCTAATGGGAAGGATCCAGTTGTACAAAGTTCTGGGGGAAGAGAAAGAGTCAGGGGCGTGCCATCATGAGAAATCTCACCACCTGTATTTGAGGTGCGTGTTTACTCACAGTGTTTCCACGGTGGAGTCTACAAACACAGCTCATCAGCACTTCAGGAATTATAGTATTAAAATTGCTTGTGCTTCTAATCCCCCGGAGCCCAGGAACGCTCCTGAGGTGGATCAACAAATTACCAAGAGCCTCATTTTGCCTCTTCCACACGGGATGTTCCTTAATGTTTCAGAGTCTCTTTTTACAGGCATTCCCTCAAACTCACCTGAAAAGAGTGAGAGAAAGTGTGTGTGTGTGTGTGTGTGTGTGTGTGTGCACGCACATATGCATAGATACACACACATGCATATATATATGATTTAGACCCAGCTTCTGTGTATGCCTGTCAAAGACTTTGGGATGGACATTAGACATGGTGGTATGTGAGGGCACCTAGAGGAAAAGACTCAGGCAAGTAGGGGCATGTGGCATCTGTCAACCACCCCCACCTACCTGCCTACCTACCCCAGGCTTGGACGTGCGGTAGTGTCTCAGCTACCTGGAGAAAGGCTCTGCAGAGATGAAGCCCAGCCCAAGTCCTAGATCTGCTACCTTCCAGCCAAGGGACCCTGGGCAAGTCACCTAACTTTCTGTATCTTCACTCATCATCTACCTATTTAAATAAAGAGAAAGGCTAGTATCTACGTCCTGAGGTTGCTGCAAGGATTAAACACAATGACATACATAAAGCCCATAGCAAGGACTCAATGAGTAACGGTCATCTGGTCACCCTTTATTGAATCAGTGCAGAGCAAGGGTGCAGAGGAAGAGTCCAGAGTTCAACAGCCCTTAATGGCTACCGTGGTCGGGGTATGGGCAGGTAAGGTGCAACCTCCAAAAGCACTATTCTTGGCATCCTCAGAAAGACAAACAGGGAAAGGCCCCTGTGCCTGCCAAAACTTTGCCTGGTGAATAATTGATGTCTCACGGGGTGTTCTCTTATTCAGAAATGCCTTTGAAGTTTCCCCTCACCCTTGCCGCAGGGATCTGGGGGCGGTGAAGAGGATGTGAGCGAAGGAACTGCAGCAAAGGAACAGGCAGCGTGTGATCAGGAAGGTGGAAAAACTAAAGCCATTTCTGCTATCTGTTCAGGTCTGAAGTCAATAATTGTAACTTTTAATCAAGCAAGGATTCCTAGCAGGCAAGTGCCCAAGAAAAGGGAAGATCGGGAAGAATTCAAAAGCAATTCTTAGTAACAGCTGTGGGTGCTAGACCGACAGCTCCCTCCTGGGGAGGTGACAGTTGGTGAAAACAGTCTGCGGCAGGCAGGAGTTTACCTGGGCGAGAGCAGCCAGCGAGCCTCGCAGGGACTAATTATGAAAATATGATTACAATGGATTAGTAATCTTGTCAATCAAAGCCACATGCCAGGTAGCACCTGGCAGTGGGTGAAGATGCCACAGGACAGAAAAACGTGATGTTGTGGTTTTTTGTACAAAACGTTCCTCCCCAGAAGGGAAGGTCCTACCGGATCCAGAGGATGAAGACTTGCAGTAGAGGCACTAACAGGCTCTCCCGGGAGAGCGGGCAGGATACCCCACAGGACAGCCCTAGCGGGTCTGAGTCTGAAATTCTGGTTGGCATCCTCTTATTGCCACCCATGAGAACTGGCCCAGAGCTTGCTCCCTGTTTTACGTAAGCCTGAACGGAAATTAATACTGTCATCCCAGGGCATTCAAGGAAACGTAAATAGAGTTTAAGAAATGATGAGAATGGTAATAATAATCACCACGAATACCTTTTCCTGAACACATGGAATGTGCCTAGTCTGGTGGCCAGCACTTTGCAATCTTTATCTCGCTTAATCCTTACAAAACCCTGTGAGACAAGCATCGTATCACTACTGAATAAACAGAAACTCAAGTGTGTTGTGACTTGAACATCAATGCATGAGAGGAGGAGCCCAGCTGAAATCTGGAGCTCATTCTCCTCACCGCCAGGTTCTACAGGCTGTTGCAGAGTGGTAACCCAAAACGTAAGCTCCTCCCTCCCCCCCAGCTGCAGTCATGAAAGCATCTCCATGTCACAGTGACAACCATGAAACAGAAAGAGAATCCGTAGAGTCTGAAGGGCAAGAACACGTAATCAGGAATCAGAAGGTCTTTGTTTCCTAATAAGAACTACTCTTAATTGAGCATTTACTATGCCTTGTCATTTTATTAAATGCTTTGGGTATGTTTTGATATTATATCCCTGAACTACATGTACAAAGCAAGTATTGTTATTCTGCTTTATAGTTGAGAAAGTGGAATCTCAGAAAAGTTGGAGAAAATTTCCAAATGTCATGGAGCTAGCAAGAGTCAGAAGAGAAACTCTAAACCAGGCTGTTCTGATCCCTAAGGTTGGCTTCTTAGGCCTACCCTGTCCTGTGAGGCTCGTGTTGGAGTTTTAATGAATCCTCAATGGCCACCACCCTGATCATGGGTGCAGAGCACTCGGCAAGGGACTGATCTCCAGCAACTTACTTCCCTCTCTATAAACTGGGATAAAATTTGACAAGTCCTTTGTTCCAAGCCATCATGGAAAAAAGTGACTGTGAGTGGGGAGGGAGGTAAAATTCTGCCCAAATTCACAGAATTAAATTTGTGGGAATTGTTAATGAGAAATTCTAGAATGACCTACATCTCATTCATGACTTCTCAATGTTGAAGGATCAGAGTGAAGAAAACAGATCTGTTTTCCAGCCTGATCGTTAGAACATGAACAATGGAGGCATGCTCAGCTAAATATAAAAAAAAAAAAAAAAGGAATGAAAAATGTTTTTGTAACACTGTTATGGCCCCTCCAAAAAATTAACACATCAGTGGACTGTGAATCCGGCAGCCATCTTTGCTTTCCTTTCTACTATGAAAGGACTAACTGTCTACTACTGTGATTATTTATTTAGATGGTTTACAAACCTCCACCATTCCCCTGTGAACAAGGGTTCAGTTTACAAATCACACCTTGTGTACCTCTGTGTCCCCAGCACTGAGCACAGATCCTGGTAGGTGCTGAGCAGACACTCAGCCCAGCATTGTTTTATGGGCTCCCTCTCGCTAATCCTACGTGAAGGCAGAGAGATAAACAAAAGGCTCTCTTCGCTTCCTTTTAAGGCTTAACATCCCACAGTCCTGGGGAGAAACGGATACAAGTGATGTATAGGAGGTATTCACCCCTCAGACTTATACTCCCTCTCACTGACCTGAAAGAAACAAACAAATCTTAAACAAATAAATAAGCAAAAAAGCCCTGTGCACACCAGCTTTTTGTAGTGACGGATGATGCTGTCAGAAACTTGATGGGTAGCATGAGCCACCACGAGAAAGGGTCTATACATAAAGTACGCAAAGGAATAAGGGAAGTGCATTCCAGCAACATTGATAGATTTCCCCCATTTCAAAGATGCCACCCCCCGGTGTACACAAACCCAGAGACTGAAAGAGAATTCTTACAAAGAGGGCTGATGAATGCATACCAATGCTTTGAATGATACGTGTGTGGATCCTGGGATGAACCAGAGGTTGAGTCTTTTGACAAACTCAACAGATGAAGGAATATGCTCAGAGCTCAAAAACAGCCTTGAGCATCAGAGTGTCTTTTCAGTGAACAGCGTCCGGTTGGCCTTGAATACATGATTCACGATGTTAGCCTAACTATTTCTGCACCTCCTAAGCCTGCAAGGTGAAACCATTTCAGGGAGGAAAGGGAAAATAAAAAGATAGGAATAAAGAAATCCTTAAGATAGCTGAATCATCCATTTGAAATATGCTGGTCACTCCTTATCCAGACAGCAACGTCAAAAACAAGGTGCTTTAGGAAAGAGAACCTTCTTTGAGTTCCGAAGAGATCAAAATCACACTGCACTTATAGGTCAAAGGAAATGATTTGTGAGCTTTCTTAGTGGTGCATAAAGTAGTTTAGTGGCTTCTTATTTCCTCCAGGAGTCAGATCTCAAAACTTCTACTCAATGAACGGCCTTGAACTCTCTGCCTAACAGCGTCCCAACTTGCTGGCCCAACTTGTTCCCCTCACTGTCCGAAATGGTGGGCACACCACCCTCTTCTGTCTCCCAAACATGCCAGGTGCAATCTGGCCATCATGCCTCTGTTCATAACAATAGTGTCTCCTGGACTCCTTTCCATTCCGGGAAAATCTCAGCTATCCATTGAAATCATATCAAGTGCTTCCTTCCCAAGAAAGCTTTCCCAGATGTCTCAGTCCATATTATCTCTTTTCTCTCTGAGCTACTCCTTAGGCCCTAAATCTTACAGCGGGTTGTCCTGTGACTTAATTGTTCCCTATGCCCACGTGTTTAGTCAACCCAATGAGATAAAAAAATCGATAGCTGATAATTAATGTTTACTGAGCACTTAATACATTTTCAGGCATTAAGCTAAACTCTTTATAAGCACTATCACATGTAATCCTCACAACCAATCCAAGTGGCAGCACCCACCATTATCCCCATGTTACAGATAAGGAAAACTGAGGCACAGAGAGGTTCAGTGTCTTGCTCAAGGCCACACTACCAGGCATGAGTCCAGGGCTGACTGACTCTGGATCCTGTGATCTTAACCATTGTAAGGACCATAGCCCACAATTCTCCTGGATCTCCCACAGTACTTTACCCTGTTGTGCATTTCATTCATTCTTCATGAAAGAAGTCCCAGAATGACCTAAATTTTAGTCATGACTTCACAATGCTTTTCATTTACCCAAAATCCATTGAGAATTTCCCATGTCCCCAGCGCTGTGCTAAGTCCTAGGGATAAGATAATGAACAAGACACAGCCTCTGCCCTCGAAAAGCTCGTAGTCACAGAGTAGGGGCTCCATAAGTATTGGAACCAAATTACCATAAGCACAAGGCAATTACTGGCAGCCTTAACCAGGTCTGTGTGCAGCGGCCACTTAGCTGGAGAAAGCAGTAAGCTGTGGGGAGACCACCGGACTGATACGCAAGAGTGCTTGGGTTTCCCCGATTACCTACAACATGCCATGTGGCATCCTGCAAGAGATATGGGAGTCTATCTGTCAGCTCAGGTATGAGATTGAGAGGCTGGACATCAGTGAATTCACAACTTGGCCTACCATCAGAATTGCCTATTCAGTGACTTTTTTATTGCTGAGTAAGTATCTGGGGAGATGGATGAGGGAATGACTGACTTGGCTGATCTGCTGTGAGATGTGGAGTAACCGAGACAGGAGGAAGCTCTCCTCAGCTACCGCCCTTTAATGATATACAGGTGATCCTCATTATTTGTGGCTTTCACATATACGAACTACTCACAAAAATGTACTTGTAACCTCAAAGTCAACACTTGTCGCACTTTCACAGTCCCTCAGAGATATGCTCAGAGTGGCAAAAAAAAAAAAAAAATTGAAATTGCCCAAGGTACGTGATTCTAAGATCAGACAAGGAGATGCTCTTGTTGGAACTCGGAACATGACCCCCCACAGTATGGCACTTTGGCATGCTAAGTACTTTGAACAGAATGACAGAAGAAGCAAGCTCTCTCCGACCATAGTCATGCCTTCCTGTCTCCCACCCCTCTTGCAAGTTGCTTAATATCTCAGAGTCTCCGTTTCCTTGCATGGAATATATGGATCATGGCTGCCTTGAACAACTGTTACGAAGATTAAAAGAGATTGCATTAGTCAGGTCCTCTGAGAAGTAGAATCCAAATCAGAATTAAAGTGCAAGAAATTTATTAGGATGGGGAGTATTGCTTAATGGGTAAAGAGTTTCTGTTTGGGGTGATGAAAAGAATTTGGAAATAGTGGTGCTGTTTGTATGACGCTGTGAATATCATTTATGCACTGTATGATGCACTCAAAAAGTGTCTAAATAACAAATTTTATGTATTATATATTTTACAGCAGTTCGTAACAAATGAATTAATGAGAAGAAATACCTATGAGATAAAATGGGAAGGGACCCAGGATAGGCAGGGAGAGCCACCAGATTATGATGCAGGCCTGGCCCCAAGTGAAGGAGAGTGGAAAGGAAGGAAGGAAGGAAGCTGGGTTGGAAAAGTGTCAGCCTGCAGTGCAGTTCTGAGGAAAGTCTAGCAAGGCCCTGGTGACGGGGGGACTGTCTCCCAAGAATGAGCCTCCCTAGTATCCCTGCCATGTTCAACCACTGGCTAGGCACAGCCTCTGGGAGGCAAGTTATGGGCAAAAAGGCATTAATGGATTTCAGAGCACAGAAGCTGGAGCCACTTGTCAATTACATTCCCCGCAGTTGGCGACCTGGATGGCACATTCTCATGGCTGCCATGCGGATCATGCATGTCAAGGTACTAATCACCCTGAAAAGATGGGAGGGAGTAGAAGCAGCGGTAATTTCTACAGTAACTACCAATATCATCATCTTTATCTCAGTAAAAGTTTGCTCAAAGTAAGATACAACCAACTCTAATTAAATCATTTCCATTTTGTGGTAGTTGTAAGAAGTCTTATTGATTGGGATACTCATCCAGACAGCTTAAACTACATTGTAAACATTAGAACTGTTAAACCCTGCATCTCTTATAGATGCAGGAGGACAGTAAATTATGGCTCAAAAATAACACATGAGTCCTGAGTTGTAAATGGAACCGAGGCAGTGTCTTCAAATCCTGCAGCCTTTTGTCCCTTTATAGAGATGGCATTGGGCTCCACTGGCTAGGGGACTGTCATATTACTCATCTATCATCTGCCTATACTGCTTCATCACCTACAGCTGAGTAACCAGGAGTGAGAAGTCAGCATGGACTTTCCTGCGTCAAAAGTAAACCAGGAAGCAATTTCAAAACAGATAATCCTATCTTGCTATTCATGGCAACAAGATTATAACCCCATAATGTCCCACTTAGACACCTTTGCCCTGAAGACAACACATATTTCATTGCTGTATTCCCTTAAGAAAGAAGAGTATGACACACAATCAAATATAATGGGAAAAAATCATTTCTCTGTTTTCTCATAAGGAGAAACTAGTCAATTTTGTTTAAAAGGCAGAGTGAATAACTGGGAGGAGAAAAGTAGACAGAAAAAGGTAGGCTTTAGACAGCATTTTCAGTTTGCACACTGGTGTCTTTACCCAGTAATTTAATTAGGTGATTCCTTTGTTTGTCTTTTACCTATTCCTTATGAGAAAAATGAATCTATAAGGAAGCAGTAAAATCTTAAATAATAGAGGTGGATGCTCATTTCTATCGCTATTCTTTCCACAAGTAAAAGCTGCTGCTTGTCTTCCCATTATGACTCCCACTGCTCCTCCAGCTTCTTGTGAGACAACTATCTCCCTGGCCGGAGGGCATAGGCACATGGTCCTCGATTGGCCCAAGCCACAGTCATGTCACTCAAGGAGGCCAATGAGAGTCCTTCCCTGGTATGTTTATATACTAAAGGGCTTTCTCTTCCCTGTAAGATAACTAACCTTGGATTACCTAAATCTGAACTTGCCATTTCCACATGAAGAGAAACCACATATAGCAGAGAATAAAAAGACGCACAGAAGCAGAGATGGAGAAACAGAAAAAGAGAAAGAAAAAAAGAAGGGATCAGTCAGTCCCGATGACACCCGAACTCTTGGTCTCGTCATCCTAAAGCCAGCTCTACCCGCTTTCCAACACTAGTGGATGGGCTGTATCATATAAGATGTTAAGAACCCATAAGAAAAAGAGAGGCTATAAGATCCCTGAGGACAAATGCCCCTGATTAGGGGAAAGGGTTATGTTTGTAGAAC
>CM052447.1:17105132-17134970 GCA_028533085.1 Varecia variegata
CTATAGAAATTAAAACAGAGCAAATGATTTAAATAAATTTAGGTGGGGTTGCACAGCTGGCACATAAAGGCACTCAATAAAGACTTAGTGAATGAGAAAAATGTAAATCAGTCCCATCAAGCTTGAGTTAGTTTGAGCTCTGTAGCTTAACATGCTTTCTCCAGATCAAAGGGAAAAATAGCCAGTGCAAAACAGAGAGAATGAAGGTGGAATCTATAACATAATTGCTCCTGGCACTCCATTGGCAGTAAAATTTAGGGACGTTCTATTCAAAGTGTCAGGTTCCAAGATGGTTGTTACCCACCTACCAGGAGACGAGATTGGAGGAGGATGTAGACCAATGTACTGCTTCTATCTTGGAGAGAGTTTTGCCTCTCCCTTCTCCCCATAAAAATGTCATCTGTCCTAAACATCTAACCTAATGATGTAATTGATTTACACGCTAACTCAAGCTCCTCAAGTCATCAAGGATGGGTAATAATTTAAAGGCTTCAGCCTGTCCTAAGACCACATTTTGAGTAGAGCTTGTTTATGGAGTAGGAGCTCAACATCTAGAGTCAGTGGGGCCTGAGTTTGAATCACAACTTCATTACCTCTGTCCATGCAACTTTGGACAAATAACTCTCCCTACCTCAGTCTACTTATTTGTAAAATCACAATAATAACACCCACTTCAGTGGGTCATTATGAGGATTAAATAAATGAGAAAGTGTCTAAAGAATTTAACGTGGAACCTGGTATGTGATCGACAATAGGAAAATGTTAATCAACTTCATAAGTTGGATCCTTAATATCCCCCTTCTTCATATAGTAGAATGTTAATGATAGAGAATAAACAACTCAGAGGTAACAGGATCCCACCAATGCAAAATGAATTCTTTCTCCTTGTGGCTTTTCTTCCTTGCTGCATAGAGCAACAGAAAACAGATACACAATGAGGTGTAGAGAAAGGACAGTAACAGAGGCAAAGGCCTGGAAAAGAGCAAAAATGTTTTACGAGCTGTCTCTTTAAAATCCCCTCACCCCTTTTGGGAATTAAAACCTGCATTCCTGCCCGGGGCCAGTAATCAGAGGGGCAGGGGAATGCTCTTGTTCTTTGTACAAGAGATGATGTCTCAACAGAATTGTCCAGACAGAGGCCATGAGATTGTTTTCACTGGAGATGCTACAGTTAAACACCAATAGCTCAAAGCTGATAACTCCCTTTAAAAGCTCCATATTTCTGCTCAAAGGGAGGATGATGGTTCTTTAAGAGTCTGCCATCCTCCTCATTTGCTGGCAAATTAATAAACTTCTCTTTCCTTTTCCTCAAACCGCTTGTCCTTGTTCGACCACGGGAAAAGTACCAAACTTTTGGTAACAGGATGACTAGACTAATGGTCGGAATTACTAGGTCCTCGTCCTGACTTATGGTATAGTCCCGGGGGCAATTCATTTCATTCCCTGAGCCACAACTTCCTCATCTCTCAAACTAAAAAAAAAGTCAAGGGAGGAATTAATGCTTCAATAACAATAATAATATTACCTTTGCTGCCTCCATCACAGTCACTGCGTCAAATAAAACTGTGTCTAGGAAGCATTTCATTAGCCACAGAATGTGAAGACAAATGCAGGTGCTAAAGGAGGTGGCCCTGAGTGAGTACTTCAGCTGGCTGCCCTCCTGGTCCAGAGCCACCTCTGGATTCTTCATCCACTTGCCACATGGTGTCATCCTGGATGACTTCCGTAGCGACTCCCCTTCTACATTCCTGAGCCAAACGGGAGAAGAGCTGTGGAAGCAATTCCCAGGCTCTGTCACTGTCTATCAGCTCTCCCAGCTGCCTCCGGAAACCCACTCCATGAGTTAATTACCCATTGTGCAAAAGCCATTTATCCTCAAGTCCCTGAGCACAGAGCCTTTCAGGTTGGTGCCCTCGAGTTTTTTGAACCTTGTTGCTTCTAATTGGTTGTGACATCCACCTTCTCTGCATGCCACAGAGTATCCTCCCTTGCTTTCCTCTTCCTGGATTTCAGTACTTATTCTCATTAGTATTAATTCTGGGGTTTTCTGGAATCCTTGTAGACTTCATAAACATTAAAGGTGATCTTAAAATGTCCGCTGGTGAGATAGAAAAAGACATACAGACAGACAAACTGACAGAATCATCTGCAAAGATACTGACCTGAAATTGGAAACATTCGCTGGATTGGGTGGCACTAACAGGGTATTCAGATAAGGAGCAGGGACTAGGAAGGAGTCCAACCTTACAGGCAGAACTTAGTATAAGGAGACATTAGAAGTGGTCTAGCTCAAACTTAAATATGTATAAAAATTACCTGGCAATCTTTTCCTTATCCCTCTTACTGTTTGCTGCATAGATCAACAGAGAACAAATACATTGTGAGCTATAGGGGAAAACTAACTAGACCCCTTTGTTAAGTGTCTTTTTTAAGATGCAAAGTCTAATTCAGTAGGTATAAAGCAGGGCCTGAGATTCTGAATTTTTAACTGACTCTCACGCAGTGCTGGTATTGCTGAGTCCTAAGCAAACTATAAAAACAAGTGGCTAATAAAATGTCAACCTGTGAACAAGCAACAGGAAAAGAGCCAAACAGGCTGAAAGATAGTCTGGTCTCAGAAAAAGGATCGTGCAGAAGCATTTATGTATTCATGCAAAAGATTCTTGCAGATTCCTTTTTTTTTTTTTACAGCATACATGCTGTAAGCTATATTCTCTGAATATAAAACAATGAAAAAGACAGAATTGCTTCCGTCCCCATAAAGTTTGTGATCTAATACCAGACTCTGAGTTCAATGCAACAGTAAACAATAGGGGAGACAGGCAGGTTTACACAGACAAGCGTTCTACGTATCAGAAAGTCCTCTCAGCAACGCCTCCAAAATGAAACTCGAATGCCTGCACTTCTGTTCATCTCCAGCCTGCTGCCTGTGTCTCCATCAGCAGCTTCACCTGCAGCCCCCAGCCAGGCTTGTAACTATGCTCCAAGCTTCATCTCTCCCTCCCTTCTTCCAGTGCATTCTCCTTCAACAGCTAACGGCCATGTTTTATAAACGTACATTGCAATGCTCTGTCTGCCCAGGATGGAGAGAGAGAGAATGGATTTACCCTCCTGCTTGACACAAACAAAAAAAGATAAAATTTATGAAACAATGGTTTTGAAGACACTGAACGCCAGGCAATGGGAACGGTGATCCCTGAGAGACATAAAACGAATGAAGTAAGCCCTGTGATTCCCCCAGTTTACTGTCCTGAGACAGTTTCCACGCAGTGGCGCAGGGAAGGAGAACCCAGGCAGAGCCCCGTGTTCTCCCGAGTGGAGACAGAGCAGAGTGTCTGGGGAGACCACAGCAGCTGGAATACACAGAGTACTGTGGAGGAGAGAGCCGCACAGACCAGCCTGGGTTTACGCACAAAGTCGCCTTTGAGTATTCAGCAGAGCGCTGATCACCAAATACGTATGAAAAAACTACCTGTGGCCAGGGAAAAAAAAATCCAAAAAGATGAGGTATCAGTTCCCTCTGCTCATCACCTGGGAACTCAGACACATCCCAGGGCTACTGAATCAGAAACTCTGGAGGTAGGACCCAGAGATCTGTGTTTTAACAAGGCTGCCAGGTAATATTCCGATACACATTCAAGTTTGAAAACCACTGCCCTAAGACAATGATCTCAACCCTGGTTAATATTACTATTTAATATTAATATTAGAATCATCTGGGAGAACTGAAAAATTCTCCCACCTGCAATCCAGGTGCCACCTATTAAATTAATTAAATCAATCTTTGGCTCAGTAGGTCTGGGTGTGGCCTGAGAATTTACATTTCTAACAAGTTTCCCGGTAATGCTGAAGCTACTGGTCCGGGAACCCCACTTTGAGAAGTGATGGAGTGAAACCTGCCAATAGGAGTCCAATAGCTCTAACTGAGGGGGAAGAGAGATGCCACAGCTAGGAAACTAGGCAGAGCCTGGCAGATTTCCTCAAATCCCTCTAAAGATGGGGAAATCGCTACATTCCAAAGTATGCTATTTGGGGACGCTAGTCACTAAGAATTTCTTACATAGACTGAGCCAAAATCTAGCTTCCTATAACCTTTCAGCTGTTGGTCTTCATTAAGTCCTTTTCCGTATTCTGACTCTTCACTTTTCTTCCCTTTGAAAGAATTAAACCAAAACTGTTATCGCAAGCAGCAGTTAATTATTTTTAGTAATATGATGCTATTTGATTGTTTTGTCAGTTTCTTAATATTCTGAACCTAGTAGGACTGTGGTGCTCAAACTTCAACAAAATTCAACAAACAACAATTGCATGGGAACCCGATAAGAACGTAATGTGGGGTCCCATTCTCAGAGCTTCTGATTCAGTAGGTCTGGCGTGGCCCCAGCTAACTGCATTTGAAAAAATATCAGAAGTGCTTCCAATGATCTGGGCAATGCATTGGGCCCAGGATGTTGCTCTCAAGTGCAGTATCTAGTGAAGCATTATTTTCAAAACAAATCCTTTCAATAATATCTAAATAAAGATACAGCATCCTAAGGCCTCCCCTTCTGAACACTGAAAATTCTGTTAAAATCTCCAGATACAATTATGGCAGCAAGGGCCCCCGCTGTTTCCAGGCAGCCGGGAATGACTGCTGACATTTGTACACACAGGAACGGCCTCGCACGGCTGGGGAAGTCAAGCACCTCCCGCTGCAGCAGCTGGCCAGGAGCCAGCAGGCCCAGTGGCCTCGCTGACCGCAGGAAATCTCTCAGATTCATTTTCCCCCACCCTTCCCTGATGTTCTCTCTCTCTTTTTCTCTTTCTCATGTCCTGCCCCTCTTCTCTTTAGCTACCGTTTAGGGGGCCTCTATTTCAATAGCTGAGCACCAAGCTAAGAACGTTGCATACTCCATTCCCGTTGGTTTCCACAATCACCTATGATTTTAGCCTCTTGTACAAATGAGGGAAAATGTCAACCTGTTCGGGGTCACACAGCCAGTTCCTGGCAGTGCTAGACCCTGATCCCCAAATGTCCTCATCTGCAAAGCCCATTCCTTTGTCCCCTGGACTCTTCTCTTCTATGACCTCTTTCCCGCATCACCTTGTTTTGTGTCTCCTCTCACCCTTCCACCCCCGCACGCCAGACTTGCACTGCTGGTGCTGACAGCACAAGCCCAGACCTTAGACGTACAGCTGTGTCCAACACAAGCACGTGAGACAAAGGGGAAACCTCCCATGTGGAAACTTGAAAAGTCTCCACTCTTAAGCAAGATTCCAGTGCTCCTCCTCCAAGGTCCAGTACTCAGCAGTATTCTGAGTAGTACTGGGGACCAAGAGAGCCCTGTGGAACTAAAAATCTACGTAAGATATTCCTTTACAAAAGAGAGAGAGAGATTCATTTGCTTCACACACATTTTCTGCGCACTGCGTGTTCCCCCAGACTACAAGCAGGTGCTCTACCTGTCTTACTCACCGAGAGCCACAGGGGCCTGCATACACTAGGTGCTCCTAAAATGTTTCTGGAGTGTATGAATGCGTGGATGTGCGAGTGGAATGTGAACAAGCCAGGTGCTATGCTACATTCTATAGAGGAAACAAAGACATATTTGTGTTCCCTTCCTCTAGCAGAGGAAGGAAATGGGGTGCAGACAGGAGCAGGGGTGGGGAGGAGGGGAGAGGGAAGGAGACAGGAGTGGTGTAGGGTTGGGGTGGGCAAAAGGAGGATCAGGGGACAAGAGCAGGGGATGGGGTTGTGGAGAGAAACAAAAGCAAAGGACATTAAACCGAGAAGGTTAAAATAAGAACCGTGGAGACCTGAGCCAGGAACATTTTATACATAAGGCATTCTCAATCCTGTCTATTTACAACTGGGGAAACTGAGGCCCAGAAGGAGACAGATTTGCTTGCACAGGTAGTTGGGCACAATAGCAGGATAAGAAGGACCCAGAAGGCCAGACTCCATTCCATTGTCCACGGTACCAAGCAGAGAACTATGTAGGCATTTTCTGCATGTATTCACCCTTAATCCTGTAGTTCCTCTTCTGAGGACTTTGGAGCAAAGTTAGGAGAGAGCAATGACAGAGTAAATCTGGCGTGCACATCGGTTAGGGAGTCAGCAGGGGACCCAAGGTTTTGTTTGAGGGCCTGTGTCATGGGCCAGGGTGGGGAGTCTAGGTCCTTTGGACCTTTGGGGCCCCACAGCAGAGACGAGTAAAAGCCGGCAGTGGGAGATCCTCCAAGGCTTTGTCTGGACCTTCTCCAATACTCCCATCCTTCGCAAATCCAAGCCCTGTCCCTATCGGCCTGGCCTGGGAACGTGTTTCCTGCTTGCTGATCCATGAATGTCCAGCAAGGGGCTCATCTAAGGTGGCACACTTACCTGACAGCAGGAAGAGCAGCCTAGAAACAAGAGTCAGTGACAGGAGTACAGGGCCTGAATTCTTCCCAGCAGCTCACCTTGCCCTAATGAGCACTACGTACAGAGACATCTGGCAGAAGAGCTTCCATCAGCTCCCATGCCAAGAAGTCAAGGCCATGCTGAGCAGGGCATCCCTCAGCTTCCATACACGGCAGTTAGGATTCCTTTAAGTATCAGTTAACAACCCAGTGTGGTTACAGCTCAGACTCGGACAAAACTAGCTAAAATTCTAGCAATCCACTGCCTTGGAGGAGTTAAAGTCTTTCTGGCTACAAGTGGAGCTCCCAGACATCCCAAGAATTCCTGTTCCTGGGAAGCCCTAGGAGCTATGGGCCAGGGACATTTACACATGAAGCATTCAGATTGTGTGCAAGCATACAATTTTTCTTCCAAGTAGCAAAGTTAGCATATCTCACATGCAAGGGAAGAAGCCCACTAGATGCAAAGATTTCTTTGTGAACTAAAAGCAGATTTCGAATAGCAGCCTAGCTAGGAACAGGGGTAAAGTCATGGACAATTTAAAACTTTCCCCTGGAAGTAATTTTATAGTCTCAGCTTAACTAGTTAAGGGTAGGTGGTCCCCAGATAACACCGAAGAACCAATTTGTGTTAGCATAATGCGAAGATAATGTCATGTTCAAGACCCACCTATATAACTCTGGGCAAACCATTGATTTCCCTAATCCACACTTTCCAAGTCTCTATGGAAGGGATGACAACCCCTGTCTCATAAATCCTAAAGCTCTCTACAACCACGGGGAAATCTAATGTAAACTATTTGAGTGTGAACAGTGAATGCCACTTACATGTTGACATCATGTGTTTTTTAATTAACTCTAAGGGGAAGACTTCTTTTTTCTTTTTTTGGTCACAGTGTTATTCACAGCCACAACCCCACCTAAGGAAAACCTGCCTGCCCATAGCCCTGAGGGCCATCTACATTGCACACCTGTGACCCATCACCATCTTCCAGTGACTCTACTTGGACTAGGGGACACATGTGTCCCCAGGCATCCAATTCGTGAGCTGATTGATGCCTCTAATTCTCTTGGGAACCAAACCTTCTGGCCAGTCTCAAGTATTTGAAATGGTGAACAAAGAGGGTGATCAAGCCGTTAAGGGAAGAAACATAAAGCAGCAGAAACGATAAGCAGAAGAACTGAGGTAAAGAAAAAGTTGTGGAAGGTTTGGAACCCAGAGAGTAATAGGGGAAAATGCACTTGAAGCTGAAATGGAGAGATCTAATTTGAGTTAATGGTGAAGCACCAGACTGCAGATCCACAAACACCTACTGCTGATATTCCTACAAATATCTTTAATCTGGTTCATATCCAAGAAGTGAGATTATAACATGGTTTCTTTTATTGCATTCCTGGGAAATCTCTGTTTTCTCTATTGCCCTGTCTTCTTTCCTAAGCTAAGTTTCTATGAGTCTCTGTCTCTTGCAACCAAGGAACTTATGTGACATTAAACACCTGAGTATGTGAGATTCTAAGCAGATATTAATGTGACAGTTATTAAGAGGGGTCTAGCCCCAGTAATAACTGCAGGGAGCCCTTCAAACTGTAGCCATTTTGCTATGAGTCTTCACAACTTCGAGCAAGATAAAATCTTAAGGATCCTCACCCTTCCACTCCCTCCCAAGCTACAGGTCGGACCCGTCTGAGGAACCTGAAACTGAACAACTCCAAGAGGGAGGTGCTGATTTGCATAATGGCTATACCAGAGCTTCAGCTTATTCCCTGTTCCCCAAAATGTATCATGCCCTTTTTAAAAAAATAATCAAGGGAAGGGGACTTTAATGATCTTTATTTTCTTCTCTTAGTTTAATGCAGGCAGCGAGGGAAACGAGAATTCGTGGACTAAGCAATTTGCTGGAGTGGCTGTTAAAGTGATGTGTGGAGGGACAGCCGCAAAACCTGCTTAATGCTCAGAAACACCTGCTGGGAAATATTTTTTCTGCATGGGTTGCAAACAGCATTAAAACAATTTTTTCGCCTTTAACAAAAGAGGAGGGGGTGGAAGGGGCAGCAATGTTTCTATGGGCTCGCCTCGTGGAACAGAACTGGAGAGAATTAAGAGATGAGCAAGACGCCGGGGAAGAAGGCAGGGGTCTCTGCTAGCTTTGGGCAGGGAGCTTTGCTGAGCTGACCCGTGTGCTGCAGCTCTGAAGGGAATTGCTGGCTCAGGCCATGAATTCCCACTTGGCTGCCCTCACTTCCGAGTCTTCGGGGATTTCAGATGCCTTCTCAGCCTCAGAGCCTCTCTATAGCTCGCTAGGGCAAAGGCATTTTATTGAATGCAGAGGGAGAGGAAAAGGCATATCCGGCTTCCCCTGTCTCTGGGGAGGTCAGGAGCTGACATTCCCCTTCTGTGCACACTCTCTGCCCCAATTCAGGCTGTGAGCATCTTTCCGCAGAATTATTTCACTGGCCACCTAACGAGTCTGTCCACCTCCAGTTTTTCCCTTCTCCCATCAGTCCTCCACAGGGGGGGTCACAGCCATTAAAAATGAATCTGATCCCATCTGGCCAAGGTGCAAACACTTCTACGGCTTCCTTTTGCCCATAGAATTAAGTCCTAAACACTCAACCCTGCATCCCACATTCTCCAAACTCTGACTCCAAGCCACCAAACCATCTTTAAATTTTCCATCATGTTTACTCCATGAATCCACTTCCAGCAGTTCACGATTCCCTACGCCCTCCTTGGGCTTCCTTTCCTCTGTGTCTTTGTCCTTGCTATTTGCTCTCCCAGGACTGCCTTTTCCTACCTAGAGGACTCTAAATTTCAGCCTCTAGGAGACAGAATAATGACATCATGGGTATAAATAGAACATTTGGAAGAGAAAGTAACAAGTTCAGGTTCACTTAATGTTGAGTTTGAGGTGGTACTGGAGGTTCCAAAAAACTTTCAGGGGCTGGGACAATATTTAACAGATCCAGAAAGGAGAGTCAAAGCCAGTGGGACAGATTTAGGAGGCATTGTTTAGAAGATGATACACAGCTAAACCATGAATTATTTTATGTTTGCTAAGGGAGCAGGTGCTTTTGAGATGATTTATATCTCCCCCAACTCTGAGATTCTTTTTCTGTAAGTAAGGCTCTTGTTTCATATATTTTCTTCTCAAAATTTCATCAGGCTAATTTGGACGTCAAAAGAACCTGAATAATTAATCATGGATTAATGAAGAAAGAGTGACAGATGAGCAGCCACTGTGATGAAACACTTCAGGGATGATGCCAGCACTCATATTGCAAGATGAACTCCTCCTTTCGGGGCACTTTTTAGGGTATTACGCAAGCCACCTTTGTAGGAGTAAATTGCATTTTGCTTTGTATCTGTTCCCCAGAACAGAACTTTGAACTTTTCCTCTGCCTCAGATTGCCAACATCTCAGTGGAAGTAAGCAAAGAGCTAAGTGGCTTTCATGAACACATATCCAACCCAGGATGACTTCCTTAAGTTAGTTATCTTTAAAACACATAGAGGAGTTGTATCAGTCCTAATGGACAAGGTTACACTGAGCTAATAAATGACCCCAAAATCTCAGTGGTTCACAACAACAAACATTTATTTCTCACTTACTCTACGTGTCTGTTGATGGTTGGTGTCAGCTTTGTTCTATGTCATTTTGTTTGGAGACTGAGGCTGACAGAGTAACCCCTATGTGAGACACTGCTGGTCTCATAGCAGAGAAGGAGGAAAGTGAGAATCACACAATGGCTCTTAAAAAACCTCTGTGCAGAAATACCACGTGTGACTTGTGCTTGCAAGTGGCACATGTCACTTCTGCTCACATTTCGTTGACCAAAAGTAAATCACATATCAATGTGACAAGGGTGTATAATCCTTCCACAGGAGAAAGTATTGTAATCAATAATACAGTCTACCTGCAAAGGCAGACATCATGCAATGCCAATTTGCTCTCTTATCTCTGCACAGTTTAAGTATATTCACTTAAATTAGTAGCCACAAACTTAAATGCCTGTAGGGGTCAAGAAGATCACATGAATATGTGAATGGGGGCGGGCACAATAAGGAATAGTGAGGCCTGAGGCAAACAAGAACGAGCATACCCTGACTAGAACATTGGACCACAATTTTTTTAAAAAATAGCCCTTATAAGCCATATTTGCAGACCAGTTTATGACCCCTGACTTAAATCCAGAATGAGTTTCCTGAGGGAAGAGTATATATATTAATTTGACAAAGAAAAAATAACTTATTTATTGCATGTCCATTATTTTTTAGGCACTGGGCTACCCACTTTATAAAAATACTAACTTAATTCTCCATGTAATCCCAAGTTGCCCCTCCTTTGTTATTTAAATAAAATTGACCCAAGACCTCTACCCCGCATCCTATAGGAAAGCCGTGACCTCCTCGAGATTTCTGTGCATCCTTGGGGTCTAGTTCTCATTTGCACTTCTGCCTCCAAGTTACTTGCGATAAACTCTCAAGCTGATGAGCGTCTCATTTCCAGGGGTTCTTCTTTTCTCTCTGCCACAAGGTGCCACAGACAGGGAATTCAGCCTCCTTTCCTTGGCCTTTCCCAGGACTACACATATCACACATGACTGAAGGTTGAGAGTGATGGAAGGGGAGGATTATATCGCAGCAACACAGATAAAGCATCAGACTCTATCCTCCATGAATGTCACCTGCCCACAAGGTCACCTACCCCCAGCCCCCAGCCATGCTGCCCAGTTCCATTCATCCCATACTCGACTCCTTCCCCTTCTCTCCCTTCCCCCTAAATCTGTGCATTTCTTAGACAGAATAGTTGATCCCTTTGTTTTGCTATCTCTTTCCAAACTAGGAAAACAGGATCTACCTTCCATACTCCCATAGTCATCTTCTGATCTTTCTCTAAACAAAGTAAGTTCCCTCCCCAAGAGGAATTCTGGAACCAATTGTTACAACAAAAATCCTCACCCTGTTTAACTGACAATAACCTTTTGAGATAGACTTTATTGTTCTAATTTTACAAATGAGAACTTGAAATAAATATTACAGGATAGAATTTTTTTCCTTGATGTTAACCGTGTACCCTACCCCCACCCTGCTCAGTCATGAGCCTCTAAAGTATCTCGCGAGAAAAGAGATTTGTTCTTCTTTAGTGTGAGTGCAATAGCAGGTGATGGGTAGGGCAGACACAGTTGAATACTGGGGAGTTCTAGGAAAGCCTTTGTTCCTCTACGGTTCTCCTTAAGGAAGACATTTTCCCTTTTTCTCAACCGTCTCTCTGAACCAACCTGAAGAAGACTCCCTAGCCTGAGTAAACTGTACTGCTTTGGAGTCAAATTTAGCCCCCTGACACCTCAACAGAAAAGCCAGCATTAACACGGAAGCACACATGCCTTGAGAGCCCAAGAAATGTGATATAGGGGCACCTTGGCCATTGGGGGCAGGATGACAACAGGTTGCATGGGGACCCAGCGCCTCTCAATTCAGAAAGCCACAGAAAGACACTCTGAGCTATACAGCTAGGTCCCCAGTTCAGCCCTCTGGGCAGAAACCCTAGCAGGAGTCTAGCTCGGCCACCACCATCTCATGCTAGAGACCAAGTTTACTGTCACCTTCCCTTATATCCAGCAGTCCCCAAGTTGTCACTAGGAACTTACTCTTGCATTCATTAGTTTATACAACAAATATTTACTGTGTACTTACTACACCTAGGTTCTCTTCTAAGCCCTTGGACATTAACATTCTGATTAATAGAGACAGATAATTAAAAAATAAGCATAATAAATAAATTATACAGAATAATACAGGGTGGCAAAGTGCTACAGAGGAAAAAAATGATCAGGGAAAGGCCACCCTTCTTCTGTCTTCTCTGTAGGACAACATTGGAAGCATGTGGGTTCACCAAGGGTTTCTCAACTCTTGGCACTATTGACATTTGGGGCTGGATAATTCTTTGCTGTGGGAGGCTGTCTGTGCATGGTAGAATGTTTAGCAGCAACCCTGGCCTCTACCCACCAGCAGCCGTTAATGTACCCCTTCCCCTACTTGTGACAACCAAAAACGCCTCCAGACATTGCCAAACGTCCCCTGGAGGGCACATTCACCTCCAGTTGAGAACAACTGGGTTAGAGACACACAGGGGGTCTGGTCATTACACATGTACTCAAAGGTAAGGGTGGACCCTCACATCCAGTCTTTTTGACTCACTGAGGTTTGCAACTTAGCTTTATCAATTACCAGCTGTGTGAACTTGGTCCAGTTTCTTAACCTCTCTGAACATTTTTTTCCCTATCTGTAAAATAAGGATAACAGTGTTTTTCTGGATATTGGTTGTAAGAATTAAATAACAGGATGTAGATAAATCACCTAATACACATTGCCAATGGAGAACTAACAAGCCTTTCCGGCTCAAAATTAACAGCCAGTAGCTCACTTTTTCAACTTTGTAATCTTCTGATGAAGATAAGGAGGCATTACTGTTATTTTATAAAAGGGTAAACCTAGACCCTAACAGGTTAAGCAGTGTCTCCAAAGTCACACAATTAGAAAGTGGCAGAGTTAAGACAATCAAACCAATCTTGAATCCTCTAAAATCCCAGTTCTATACACCTTCTCCCTGACGGTCCCACCTCCCTAATTTCAACTTGATTACGACCACTTAAGACCATGCCTGCTATGTGGAGCAGGGCACACAGGTAAAGGAAAACATTTGGATCACAACAGTTGTTCCTGAAGATTGATCATACTCACGTGTGACTGTGATAGGTATACTTTGATGTGCCTTCCCAGGAAACTCTGGAAGGAAAAGCAGGCCCCAGCCCAGCCACTTCCAGCTCTGCTACAACACATAAGCCCAGATCAGAGGGCGTCATGTGCACGTGCGTGTGTGTGCGTGTGTGTGTGTGTGCGTGTGTGTGTGTGTGTGTGTGTGTCCTTTTCTCTTCACGCTGAAACTCACCAAGGCGGAGCTGGTGGCACCAGTATCCGGACTTGCCTTGCTGGACCCCAGCATCTCAGAAGCTCAGTTGCAAACAAGATTCGAATAACCAAATGAACTAAGGAGGGGAAAAAAGGGGAAAAGACTGGATTAGGCTACCGCCCATGGCTTTGGGCAAGCGCATGCATCCTCCCGTTGCCATTTTAACAAGACCGGAGTCCTCTCAGAACACTAATTCCTCCCTGGATCACTGCTTCCCAGAGCAATAACGTAAATCCATCTAACATTTAAGCAAAAGGATATTGAGCTCGGCAGATCAGTACAGTGTATGTTTGCCTCCTGGAGTGATAAGGTCACCCATTCAAGACCCAGTAGGGAAGGTGGGTGGAAATGCTGAGCCACGGAGTGCAGTGGCCAGGCCTAATACAGAGACAGAGATAAGCTTTGAAGAAACAAAGAATTGTGGGGAATCGAGCCAGAACCTTCTAGGAAGCACAAGCATAATGTGTCCAGCCATCATTAAGAAATGCAAAAAGTTAAAAACAGTTCAAAATGCACCCTGGCATTAACAGGGATACAAAAAGGGACATTTTTATGTCTGGAACATCCAAAGAGGCAGGTTTTCAGCCCTAAAATGTTGACACTCAAGTGCTCAGACCTGGTCAGGTGACTTTTGCATGTCAATTCTCAACCTCCTGAATCTAACTTGCACCCAACTTTTAAGACAGAAGACCATGTTTTCATCCTTACAATGTGTCCTGGAAATTGATCAAAACCACTCAAAGAATATGTGAGGAAACAGACATTTCCCCATATTGTCCATAGGAGTATAAGTTGGTTCCACATTTTTGGAGGGCAACTGGGCAATGTCTAGCAAAATTTAAAATGAACATACCGTTTCATTTGGAAATTCCACTTCTAGGAATTTATCCAAATGATACATTCGCACACAGGCAAACTGGTATGTGCAAGTATATTCATTGTAGTGTTTTTCATAAAAGCCAGAAATCAAGAACATTCAAAATGTACATCAAAGGAATCTGGTTAAAATGTGTCAACAGAATGTGAAACAGCCATTGAAAGGATGAGGCAGGTCTGCAGGTCCCATGGCAGAACAGATAATCTTTGAAATGTATTGTTAAGTGAAAAAAAAAAGGTGCCAGATGGTATTACAGCATACTATCATTTATGTGAGAAACAACCAAAATGAGATATATGTTTTTATACATATACATGTATGCTTATATCTATACAAACACAACCCCATACATATACATACACACACGTGTGCACGTATCCATGTATATGCATACAATATCTCCGGAAAGATACATAAAAGTATATATACAAGGATACACAGGGTAACAATAGCTGCCTTCCAGGAATGAAAGAAAATTTTTCTTTTAGGTTATTTGAATATTTTACTTTTTGCAGATATTATGATAGATGAGAGAAAGAAAGAATATTTTGATGTAGGTTATTTTGCAGGTTTCATAAGCATGGTAGCCTGCAGAGACCCATCAAACATATACATCCAAGCAACCCCCAACCCAGCTGGAAGGTAAAATAGAGATCAAGGAAGAGACCTTAAAATAAGTATTCTTAACATGCAAACATCTTTGTACACAGGATACAATTTTGCACATTATTCAGTGTTATTTTCCTACTCTAAGGCATATTAACCCTGACACCTCAGTATCCTTTTGAGCCACTTTGACACACCATTGGTTTGTAGTAAAAACTAGTTTTCAAATTAGCCTAAGAAAATATGATGTGGAAAGGTAAATCTACTCACCTAAGACAGACATTTTCAGGTCAAATACAGGTGGTTTATGGGAGCTGATGGTGTGCCTTGGAAACCAGGAGGGAGGGCAAACCACGAGAACATGCTTTCTAGTTGGCAGGTAAACGAGACACGTAGGTTGGGGCGCAGTTTTAGGTAGGAAACCTTCCCTGGCCTCCCAGCCCACCTGATTCAGGGTCCACTTCCATCATGCCCTCCAGCATGTCACCTACCATGCTGTGTCACCATCACCCATCTGCACATCTGTCCATCGCACTAGACCATGAGCTGCTCAAGTTCAGGGACTGTGTCATCATTGTTCCCCCAACCATCCCCACAGTATGCAACCAACAGAAGCTGCTCCATCAATATTTCCTAAATGGACTGCAGCACTTTCCCAGCAACCCCTGTGGTGCTCAAGTTCATTCTCAGTGCTTGTTACCTTTGTACAGTATTGAATGCCAGGTATCTTTGTGTGTCTAGTATAGGGGGTCATAAATGATAGAAAATACAGGCCAATGTTTGAATCATTATAGCTGTGTGACCTGAGGTAAGTTACTGCATCTCCTGGAACCGTTTTGTTATCCATGAAACAGAGACAATATCACCGACCTTGCCAGATTGAGGTGAGAAGTCCATGAGCTTATGGATGCAGCCAGTGCCAATCACAAATCCCAAAAGACCAAAATCCCTAACGTCTAAGATCCCAGATGCTGAAATTATGAAAGCTGAATTCTAGAGAAGGGATTAATGTGTTTTCAGTTACCGGTAGGAGAGTTACATCACGTTACTTTTAACATGTTAGGCAGAACTCTTACCTTGTTATTGTTTTTATGAGTGGATTGGCCACACAATCCCACAAAGATGAAAACTTCAGTTTAAAAATGCATCATCTGTCTGCATTGGCATTCCTTCCAGCAGGTGAAATTCCTGGAGCTTTTAATGAATTAAAGCCATATTTGCCAGAGAAGTTACTAGCTGGTTGGAAAATAATTATGTGTGTGGTAGGTATGAAACACTTATTTGAGAACTTCGTCTTGAAGTAGAGGGAAGCTCAGTTGGCACTGGAAGTTTCAACTGCTCACGTTAAGTGCCCAGCTGTTGCTGCTGACTCACCTAAGCCTGCAGAGAAAGCATCTCTTAGCAAGGGAAGAAACGTGTTTCTCCAGGAAGAAGGATGGGAGAGCCATGCTTTTAAGAGTTCTGACTCATGTCTCCTCCCGAGAAGGGAGCCTCTTGCTAGCTATAAAGAAGAGAATGGGACCCATCTAAGTCACTGAGAAACAGTGAACCTGGCAGGGAAGAAGCCAAAGACATATTTTATTCAATTAAAGCTGTTCTCTGTTTACAGAAGTCTTTATGAGCTTTAGCTAATGTAGCATGGGCCAGAACACGTGCAGCTACTGATGCTCAGGAGTTAGCCTAATGGGCCGATGCCTTCTACAGTCAGCTGACACTGACTTGTTCTCTGCTCTTGCCCAGAAGTGACAGCATATAATTCCGTGCACACCTCAAGGCCAGAGGATTCCAAATGTGTCTTATCCACCTGGGTATCCCAATGTCCTAACATGGTGCTTAGAGCACAGAAGGGACCCAATAAGTGCTTGTCCCGCCTTGGTATGTGCCCTCTGTGCCCAAACTTGGACTCCTTTGACCCAGAAGTTCCCATTATAGCAACTGGGCAGAAAGAAGATGCATGTTATGCCTCTCAGCTTAAAGAAGAGCTTTGGCTACCTCACCCTGACAGAAAGTCAGTGGGGAGCCACGTGATTTGTGGAGCCTGGCTTTATCAGGCAGAGATGGATGGCCAAGGTCAGGCTGGCCTCTGGGGTAAGGTGGCATTGGGCCAGCCAGCTCTCCTGGGAAGGGGAGGATGATGAAACATGGCAATTTTTAATGCAGCTTTGACTCCTTTTTGAAAGGAATTTACTTCCCAAGCTTTGATCTTGGGTAGTTTCATTGCTGAGGTCTGCATCTTTTCATAGTGAGAACTCCAAGTTGGCTCCTAAGAGGAGACAGGAGAGGATTTTGAGTCTTTTTTTTTTTTTTTTAATTTTTGAGGTTTAAGCTAGATACATCTAATTCTTGGGGTAGGCTCACACAACACTGATTGAACTATCAAAAGTATACAGAAATCTGTAAAGCCCAACGGTTTTTTTGCTATTTCCAAATCAAACTGGGGTTTTCAAAATGGTTTATCCACCTCCTATGTGTGTATGGTGGAAGAAATGGGTTTGTGTTCCCAGGTTCCAGGATTTTATGCAAATTAAGTACCAAAACACCATCTAGTCCAGAGGCTGGCAGACGATACCTGTTTTTGTAATGATATTTTATTGGAACACGACCATGTTCAATCCCGCACATGTTGTCTATGGCTGCTTTGGCACGGCAGAGCTGAGTAGCATGACAAAGACAGTGTGATCCATAAAGCCTAAATTTTCACTATCTGGGCCTTTACAGAAAAATGTTACTGACCCTTGATCCAGGCTTTCAACACATTTGACATGCTTTCCAGGTGAACAATAGAGAAAATGTCTTGGCACACTACTGCAGAAACTTGAACAGAGTTTCTCTGCATATATGATAAAGAACGAAGCATCAGACATATAATAATTTTGTAGCTCTTTCACCAATACATTCTTATTTTCTTCTCACTCATGCTCTATTGCAGCCTCTGAGCTTTTTATTCCACTGCAGGAGAAATATTTGTCAGTTTTCAGTAAGACAACAGGTTTGTTTGAAAGCCAGGCTGCATAAAGACAGGGGATTTTCTAAATTCTTTACCTCCCACTTAACATATGCCAGAGTCAGGCCTGCTCCTTCCACAAAGTGAGAGAGATCCCCCCGCACCATGCCCAGTGGTCAGTTATACAAAAATAAAGAAACCACGTTTTTTTCTGGACATGGGAGCGACTTCATGACCCCAGCTAAAAAGAAACTGTACTGGAGGTACTGGGTCAGCTACTTTTTGGACCTTAACTTCTAGTTAATGCTGGGTCTCTATGCTGTGACTACATTAGTTTCCATAACCCCAGGCTAAAAGTTGATCTTCGGGCCTCTGTTCAATTTCTCTCCGTGGCCAGAAGCCACGTGTGGATGCAATACACAAAGGGTAATGGGGGAGTGGTATTAAAAATCATCAAAGTATATCAACACCAGAAAATGGAACAGCTTACCCATCACCTGATAAACTTGTGGTTAGTTTATTTGTTCTTTCTTTGACTCATTTGTTCCTGTATTCATTTAATAGATATTTAATAAGCACTTAAAATGTGTCAAGCATTGACCTAAATTCTGGGGACACAGAAGGTAACAAAATAGACAACGCCTTCTAGGCCTTATGTTCTAATGTGAGGACAGATAATAAATAACAAAATGAATAAAAATTACAAACTGTAATCATTACTCTGAAGGAAACTACCAGGGTGAAAATTAGAAAGTACAGGGAACCTACTTAGAATTCTCTTTGCCTAGTACAGTACCTGGTACATAGAATGTGCACCTTTTTTTAAGTGATGACTGAATGTAAAATCAAATACTAAAAATGCTGTATTTGTTGTCACTTCTATGTGGCCAGCTCAAGGCAGCTTTGATTTGTAGAAGAGGACTAAAAGGAAGAGAGGAAAGTCCTAGGAGGCACTCTTTGCCTCCAAGGAGATTATGATGGACAGAACAATAAATTCTCCTTCAAGTGCATTTGCAATGACAAGGCATGCATTTTACCAGTATTCATTTTGGCAAGCTAATCTGTAAATCGGAACTCAGTGGTTAAAATAACAGGATCTCAATCAAGATGATCTGGGTCCATGACCATATTCTGACACTCACTTGTTACGTAACTTTTAGCAAGTTCCTAACTTGTGCAAACCTCAGTGCCTCATCTTTAAACCAGGTATAAAAACAGTACCTATTTCTCAGTATCAGCAGACGGATTCAGTGAATTAACATAATGCTAACCAGGTAGCATTGAATGTTGTGCACATTCAGTAAATGATGGGATCACTTAGACTCCCTGTGCCTGTTTTCTTACCTGTGTAACGAAGATAACAATACCTGGGTTGTTTTATTTTTTTTTTCCTTTTAGGACATAGCTCTCCTTGGAGAATACTTTCACATTCATTTTCTACGTGGCCCTGTTCTTTTTGAAATTCTTCTATGATTTTACATACACCGACATGAGCATTCCCTATTAAATTTTCCCATCTTACATGCCATGCTTCTATGTTGTTTGGGGTATGTGGAAATCTATCCAAATGCACAGACCACAAATTTGGTGGCAGCAATACCAGTGATTGAACAGCAACACTGTTGCATAATGGCTTTTTAACCTACCATGCACATAATTATTTTCGAACCAGTCAGTAACCTCACTGGCTTCTTCAGGCAAGTGTGGCTTTAATTCATTAAAAGCTCCAGGAATTTCACCTGCTAGAAGGAATGCCAGTGCAGACAAATGACACATTTTTAAACTGAAGTTTCCATAGTTGCTGTATCGCACGGCCAACCCACTCATCTAGATTTTCTATCAAATGCAAATAAAGACAATAACAAGGTAATGTTCCACCCAACATGATGTAACTATCCAGTGTACAACTGAAAACACACTAATTCCTTCTCCAAAATCCAGCCTTCACCATTTCAACATTTGGGAGTTGAATCTCTCAGGATTTTAGATGTTCAGGATTATGATCAGCACTGACAATATTATCCCCTTTTTACATAGGGAGAAATAGGCACAGAGATATCAAGTAACTTGCCCAACGTGACAGAGCTAGAAGGTAGCTGAGCTGAGATTCAAATCATATCTGTCTGACATCAGGGCCACCACATAGATTTGCAGATGACAGTATGTTGCCAACTATGATTCCTGGACTACCTGCATTAGGATTACTCAGGGTGCTTGTTTAAAATGCAGACTACAAGACTCCACCTTCATTTACAGAATCAGAAACTCTATGTGGGGATTAAACTATTGTTTAATAAATTGGTGGGAGTATCTTTGGATTCCCTGGAGAACAGAACCAGAACATGTCTTGGGAGTATAGCCTCATCATTACGTTCACTATTCACCAAAATAGGTCTGCCAAATCCATGACAATATTATTTCAATCCTTCACAATGAAATGAGAGAGGAATAAAGAATAAAGGGAAGATAGAGGGACAGAGAAGAATCAAGAAAATATGACTCTGGTCTTATTTCTCCCCTCCACACCCAATTGGAGCCACTGACTTTATAAAGCAAATCAAGGGTAAACAAGTTTAGCAACTTGGCTTACAGATTATTATAAATAATTCTCCCTTTGCCTACCTTTATAGTGTGGCTTAACTCCAAAAAAAAAAAAAAAAAGAAGTCTTTACATAAGTTCTTTATTTTAACAAACAATTTAAGGCAGATCTTCTGAGAGCCCTTTGAGCTCCAAGAAGAATCAAGTTAGATAATAATCAGAGGTTATTAAGTGTAGGCTCAATTCCACCGTTTCCACTTTTTCTCTGAATTGCTTTCCTTTCTCTCATTCTGAAAAGACATTTTCATTTTATTCTCACATTTGAGTTTGTTAGGGCTTTTCTCCCCAGAAGTAACATTTTCATACTGCTACAGTGACTTGTGTTTTATTTATTATACTTCACCCCCCATTAAGTTTCTCCCTGGAAAGGTTTTATCTGTATGTTGCAGCCTCACCTTTCTCCTGACCCACCGTAGGAGATGCTAGGCAGCTGTCCTCATTATTTTACAGTCACTCTCCACCAGCAAGAGCTGCACCTCCACAGAAAGAAGGAATAATAACTATGGTTGCTAAAGTTTGGTACCTGGCTAGTATGAGCAACAACAAGAGATCATGCCTGGGTTTACAATTCTATCCTAAATCTACTCTTTTTTTTTGGTTAAGAGGTCCAGAATCCATTTTCTGCAGTAGTTAAAAACTAACACAGGGATCAGAAACCCTTTAACTGGGCAAATGGAAGCCCAAGCCTATTAGAAGAACAATTTCACAAATTTTTCTAAGTCCCAATATTGTCATCTTTCTCTCTGTTCCCTCCAAATATCATTGCTACCACTGCCACCAATCACCATGGCAACTCATCCAAGGAAGGACACAAAGTTCTCTTGTGTTTGAGGTCTTGTTCTTCATTTGTTATTCTACAATTTACATCACCACCAGGTAGGCCTCACCCAGACTCCATGATTTATACCCCTACCTAACAGGTACCTAAAACACAAATATTTTAAACCCCAAATAACCAAATGTAACATACCTTCAAGTTATGCTACCCCCCCACCCAAAGCCTCCAGACTATAGCTGAGATATTTTAAGACAGTTAGTTGGAAACAATAGGAAGTCATTTGGCAAATATCTGGCCCTTCAAGGCTATTCTTCCTTGAGGAAATAGTGTCAGATACAAAGTAGAGAATGGTGAAATTTTTCTTCCTTTCTGTTTTACTCCAGTTCTGTTTGAATATTAAGTCTTTGAAATTTTGGACTATTTTTTGTAAGAAGTGTTAAATATTCCATATTTGATATTACATATAAACCACACTAAAATGCCTTTCAATAAATAAAAGACAGCATTTTAGTAGATAGAGGGAATTAGATTGGTACAGTTAAGACCAAAAATATAAAGCAGACATTGCTGCCTTATCTCCAGCCCTCACCTTTAACAGGCTAATGAACACAAATTAAAACACCAGCGAATCTTGCTTGGTTCTGAGATAGTGAAGGGATTTCTCTAGCATTTAAATATATTTACATAACTAGTTATGTAAATCTAAATATAAAACCAATCTTCAGGTTCTGAGATGGCAATTTACCATCTCTGTGAGAAGTTGAACATTACTAATCAAGTCCAATCATATCTTTAGAAGGGGAAAATAAAATAGTGGCAGCATCTACTGAATTGAAATTACTATCAAAATTCAAAAAACTGATCATACTCATTTAACCACAAGCCAGTCTTAGTTAAATCAGGACTATCCAACAAAAATATTCTGTCACTCATTCATGATCTGAACTGTGGTGTATGAGATCAATTAACTTACGATACACATAAAAAAGTCATGAGACATTTCTGTTTTGTAATAAATAAGGCAGTGGCCAATCATTACTCATTAGTAGTTTTTTGGAGATAAGCTATCAAGTCTGCCTTTTCTGCCTTTTTTTTTTTTTATGCCAGTGAAGATCATTCTTGTTCCAGGGATGTACTTCTTGGAACTCTCCAAATACTCCATCGGTGTATCCTCTCCCCAGGCGATGCCTTTGTCCTTACCGACATCCTTGTAAGAGAATCCAGTGGCCTGACTTGTCTTCTGCCCAAAGAGACCATGGAGATGTGGCCCAGTCTCGTGCTTACCTCCCTTTTCCAAGGTGTGGCAGTGGGCACACTTATGAACAAAAATCTTCTTGCCTTTCTCACTGTCACCCATATTTAATTCTCTCTCTGGTTGCTGATGGACAAAATTTTCTGCACAGAAGCTGGATGCCCTGCTCTCTATCAATACACTCTTTTCTTTTCCAGAATATTACAGGAGTACAAATGTTCTAGTTACATTATTGCTTTTCTACAGTTTGAGTCAAAGTTATAAGTGTGTCCATCACCGACATAGTATGCATTATACCCATTAGGTGTGAATTTACCCAGTCCCTCCTTCCCCCACCCACCTCCTTGAATTCCATTGAATTTTACTACTATATGTGCACATGAGTGTTGATCAATTAGTTCCAATTTAATGGTGAGTGCATGTAGTGTTTGTTTTTCTACTCCTGTGATACTTCACTTGGAAGGATGGTCTCCAGTTCCACCCAGGTTGTTAGAAAAGGTTAGTTCACCTTTTTATGGCTGAGTAATATTCCATGGCATACATATACCACATTTTATTAATTCACTCATGAATTGGTGGGCACTTGGGCTGTTTCCACATCTTTGTGACTGATTTGCTTGAGTTCTTTGTAGATTCTGATTATTGGCCCTTTATCGGATGTATAGCATGCAAATATTTTCTCCCATTCTGCAGGTCATCTATTCCCTCTATCAGTTGTTCCCTTGGCTATGCAGAAGCTTTTTAATTTAATCAGATACCATTTATTTACTTTTGTTGCTGCTGTAAGTGCCTTGGGGTCTTCTTCATGAATTCTTTGCCTAGGCCATATCTGTAAGAGTCTTTCCAACCTCTTCTTCCAGAATTGTTACAGTTTCATGCCTTAGGTTTAAGTCTTTTATCCATTGTAAATTGATTTTTGTGAATGATGAGAGGTATGAATCCTGTGTTAGTCTTCTATATGTGGCTATCCAATTTTCCCAGCAGCATTTATTTGAATAGGGATTCTTTTGCCCAGTGTATGTTTTTGTCTGCTTTGCCAAAGATCAGATGGCCATATGAGGATGGTATTATATCTGGGTTGTTTTGAACCGTTGGTCTATGTCTCATTCTTGTGCCAGTACCATGCTGTTTTGGTTACTATAGCCTTGTGGTATATCCTGAAGTCTAGTAAGGAGATGCCTCCCGATTTGTTCTTTTTCATTAATAGAAGACCTGCCTAATCTGAGACGCCTATTAGAGCTTAGTGAACTTTGGAAATGATCCAAAAGAACTAGGTCAGAATTCAGCACTGTGAGAAGGTGAGAGGTATGTTTAGAGAGATAACACAACAGAAGGGATTAGATGTGCTAAGCTGTTCTCCCTCTTTTTCAGAGATAACATCATAGTATCTAATTCTTTTCTCTGAGATCATTGACCATTGTACCATTGCTGCGTGTATAACATGCTTCCCAGATATAATTTTCCAAATATTTACTTTTCCTTCACATTTACATACCATTCACACATTATCTATTACAAGAAAACATCACCACCCTCATCTGAAAGCTGCAGAATACTAAGAAGTAGACTTCACATCCACTGAATGCTTAACAGTCAATTGAATGCTGAATGCACGCAAGCCACTGGGCAAAGCATGTTTACATGAACCTTATATTTTGAATCCTCACAATGATGCTGAAGCAGGTGCTGTGTGTTCCCCCATTTACAGATGGGGAAACTGAGATTCTGATTCTAATGTGCCCGAGGTCAGAAGTGGTGGAACTCGAGTTGAAAGCAGGCAGTAGGAAGCCGGAGTTCTTGCTCACATCATTAGGCAATACTGCCTCCACTCCGGTGAAACCAGAAACACTCAAGATGGCAAGAAGGACTTCACAGCCCACACGAACGTTTCTTTTTCAGCAGTGATACTCACTGAATGCTCATGCCTTCAAGCACTCACTTTTCTGGATCTAAAGCTAGAGTTCCTGGTTGGTACTACCGCTGGAAGGCTTTTTTACATAGGGCTGGGTTGTGTACTGAAAAGTTAACTGTGTTTAATTTCCCCTGGCAGGAAGCTGATACAGACATGCAAGGAGCAACGCACAAAATCAGGGAGAATCTTGGAATCACAGACTTACCATCTGAAAGTGACCTCTGACACCAGGAAGATCCACTCGCTGTTTTGGCTCCTCTGCAGCACTAGCTCAGGCACCTGGGATCCCAGCTTTCACAGTGGGGTTATCCGCGGCGGTTCTCAGACTTGAGCACGTATCACCATCACCTGGAGGGCTGGCTAAAAGACAGACTGCCGAGCCCCACCCCCAAAGCTGCTGATGCGCAGGGCTGGGTGGGGTCTGAATATGTGCATTTCTAATGAGTTCCCAGGTCATGGTAATCATGCTGGTCCAAGACTACACTTGAAGATCTAGACCAAGCTTTTTTATTGTTAAGAGAAACTGAGGCATAGACTAAGCTCCTTTTTTCCCCCCAAACACAGAGCTTCGGAAAAACCAAGCTCCTTTTTTAAAGATGGAGAAACTGAGGCATAACAAGGCGAGTGACTTGCCCAGGATCACACTGCAAGTTTTTGATACAGCCCGAAGTCATCTTTTTTTAAGCATGGAATGGTTCTTCCCTCCCTTTTCCCCCAATTTTTCATATACATAGTTTTTAAAAAAAAAAAAAAAACAACAGAAAGCTTGTCCATCACTAAAATAAATGGGTTGAGTTAGAAAGTGATTACATTGACAAATAGAGTCTGACCATACTTCTACAATAAACTAAAAGTTATACTTAAATTCTTCTTGGTTTTTCACTCTTATATTTACAAGCACCCTCATGAATTCGACTTTGCTCAAGGTCAAAACCACGGAAGTAAATGAAAATCATCCTGTTTGGAGTCAGGCACCTAGTGCTACATATAAACCTTAACACTAACATTATTTCTTTGTGTGATTCTCACAACCCGCACATCAGGGGGATAAAAGAGCTTGCGTCCAGTTGTAGTTGTGCCTTGGGCTGTCAGTTCCTTCTTCTGGTATCAGGTTCTTTGACTTGTAAAATGAGGAGAGTAACCTCTAAGGTCTTCCCTTCTGCTCCAACTTTCTGCAGAACTGAATAAAAGTAGAAGCAACACGTCTGAACCAAAGGAAGCCTGAATGACAATGCATTCTGTTTAAACAGCATTCCCGTTACAAATAACCACTGGGAAAGAAACGCACAGTCCGGGGAGAACAATGTGGTGGAGACGGTGGTGAACAGAAGGCAGGAAGAGGGGTTGGGAGCCATTTGAGGCTGGGTCTGAAAAGATGGGAACAAATGAATCAGCACATTCCCAGAGACTCATTCTCTTTACCCTATTTCCCCTTCCCTGCAATGAAGAAATAGGTCCATGCATGACACGTGAAGATTTTTTAGGATTATTTTCATTTAGAATGATTTTTCATTTGTGCTTGGCAAAAAGACTAGAGAGTCAAAGGATGTTTGAGTATTTTTACAACAAGAAGAGATGCTGTGAAGGGCTACAGTATATTGCTCATTAAAGGAAAATCCACTCCCTGCATAGCAACAAAACATATGCCAACCAGAAATATGGAGCCCAGTTCTCCCCCATTTAGGTGAAAGGATGAAACTGTCAAAAGACCACAGTGCTATCATTTCAGGATTAACACCTGTCAAGGAGAAAAGGAAACTGGCATAGGCACGTAATCTGTCTGAGTCAAGGTCAGAACAAGCAGGGCCTTATTTTACTCATTTTTCTACCAGTACGAAAAGATTACATCTAGCAGATGGAGGCTTTTAACATAAAATAAGCTCCTGTGGCTGCATTTACTTGCAACAACAAGAAATATATGGCTACAGATGGCCATCTGTTTTTTAATTTTAAGGTAGAGGGCAAAGAAAGTGTCTCAACTTTAATTTTTAGATTTACTGAATAGTCACTATTATTTTTAAGCACAGAAATCATTAACACCTCCCATATTGCATTGTTTGTGTCTAAGGTCTATGCATATTGCATGAGAGCTTTTGCTAAAATGATAATATCAGGTGTCAACATACACAACTCAATAGCCCTTTTTTTTAAAAAAAAAAAAAAAGTGACTGTTTGCAAATTAGCACCTAAGCACCCATTCCTGTAAAGAGTTTAATTTGCGTTCTTGCCTTCTTCTCTGCTCTGAGTGATATATTCACACAGAAATGGAGCTGTTTCTGGAATTATGGGAGACAAAAAGCTGATGGATTTACTGTCTTTATCCTTGAGGCTTCCAAATCAGACCAAGGTGCTTAAAAATAGAAATTTAGGCTCTGACACCAAAAAGAAATGCGCAAGTTGTGATGAATTGAGGACTTTTATGTTGAGGCATGTTGCAAAGCATCTTTCCCAAGCCCTGCAGAAATTAAGACACCCAGATTTTCCCACATGGCTCCTGAGAAAGAGGCCACACTGTGGTGAAGATAACACCTGGAACCCATTTCGGTGGGAGGAACAGCACAGGGAAAGACGCAGAGCTTGAGGCAAGGATGAAAGTACTAAAGCATCAGCTAAAGAAGTTTAATGTGAGATCCTACTTAGAACAGAAGAACTAGAGCCAGCCTAATGCCAGGGGTGAGAAAAGCCTCATTCTGTACGTCCTGCTCCTGATTTCTCCTGAAAATTCATCCAGGTGCAACAAGAAGCTCGAAGATTTTTCCAGTCAATTATATCATTCACTTTTTCAGGACTGGAAAACCTGGCACAGCAACACAGAACAAACAAAAATGCTATGAAAATATCCATCCCACAAACTTCAGGGGGAATTCGTCAAAACCCAGAACAATACAATTTAGCTAAATGACATTTGGGGCTTTTCAAATGCCAATTTTAGAAGTCAGGCTACATAGTAGTCTTGGAAAATTCCTCTGAAAGCTGGGAGCAGGAGCTGTGATGTAGTTTGAATATTCATCCCATCCAAATCCCATGCAGAAATTTGATCCTGTGTTGGAGGTGAGGCCTGGTGAGAGGTGTCTGGGTCATAGAGACGTATCCCTCAAGAATAGCTCCGCGCACTCCTTGCATAATGAGTAATTCTCACTCTATTGTTTAAAATAAACCGGCACCTCCTCCACTCTCTCTCTTGCTCCTTCTCTCACCACATGACACACCTGCTCCCCCTTCACCATCTGCCTTGATTGCAAGCTCTCTGAAGCCCTCACCAGACACAGGTACTGGTGCCACGCTTCTCGTACAGCCTGCAGAACCATGAGCCAAATAAACCTCTTTATAAATTACCAAGCTGCAAGTGTGAACTAAAATAAACTCTTAAGCCCCCCAGCTGAATGAACGGACCCCCTCTTGGCCAAGGGGACCCCAGAAATACCCTAACGCTGAGTTGCTGGCCATGAGAGGGAGGTCAGACAAGCCCTCTTCCCTTCTCAGGGATATCCTTTGTAACTAATTAACAGGCCTAAGGCTATGCAAGAGAAAGCTTAATCACAGCTGTAGGTCCTCAGTTTACTCAACAGATCTCCTGAGTCTATGTCCAGTGACTTGTCTCTGATTAACAGACTTCCTAATCTTAACTTAAAACATGCCAAGTCTTTAGACAAAGCTTCATTTCTTTAACCAATTACAAATCAAAGAATCTTTAAACCCACCTGTAATCCCCTGCCTCAAGATGTTCTGCTTTTTCAGGCCAAACCAATGTACGCCTTCCATGTATTGATTTCTGATTTTTTGTGCAATTCCTGTCTCCCTGAAATGTATAAAACCAAACTGTAACCCAACCATGGCAAGATCACCTGCTCAAGGTTTCTTGGACGTGGCTCCGGGCCATGGTCACACATACTCGGCTCAGAATAAACCTCTTTATTTTACAGAGTTTGGGTTCTTTTCTTTTGACACAGGTATTCCTGTATAGCAATGCAAATGGACTAAGGCTCCCTAGATAGACTTCACTTTTAAGTTATTGTGTAACTAGTTGGTCCTTTTTTCATTAACACATCATTCCCCCAACTTTAGTCATTTGCCTACCATCCTTATGATTTTTGTGATATTCATATACCATCTGTACTATTTTCTTTAAATCAACTTGACTTTTAAACTTAAATTTAAGTATATAATTCCCATAAATAGAAAAACAATATTCCTCTAATAAAATATAAATTATAACTATTAAAAATAAAAATATTCATTCTAGGTATTACCCAAAACCATCTCACGTCACATTTTTAGAAAACAATTCTCTATTGAATACTCTGAAATAAATGACTTTTGTGATTGATTGCCTCAGGTTTGCTTTGGTCATTAATCAATCTCCGCTGCTATTTATTTGCTTCATCTAACATTGTAAGATGGAGATTATTCCTTAAATATCTCTAGTAATTAGCAAAACTGGCATTCTCTTTGGGTTCAACCAACCTTTAATGAGAATTAATAGCAAGAAAAATAAGAGTTATGGGACTTCAAAGAAAGCTGACACATTCAGCAGCTTTTTTATTTTCTTTTATAGGACCCAGACTAAAGCTTATGGAGAAATAATTATTAGAAAACATTGTCCACTTCAAGTCTGTCTTCGATATCTTTTCTTTTCCATCTCTACTCCCTCTGTATTTGACTTTCCCAGCCAAACTCCTTGACGTGACATTCAGTGTACTCCATGATGTCTCCCTACGTTCCTCCACACACTTGACACTCTGTCCCCCACTGTCCCTGGCATGTTCAGGCCCCCATGCCGTTCCTCAGCTGCTGTTGGCATCACTGTTCCCTCACATGTAAACTGGTAATTTTATCTCCTGCCCCATTTAACTGCTAAGCTTGTCATGAGGAAAAAATAAGACCATACTGTGAAACCTCTTGGAAAAGTGAAAAGTGCCCTGTGTAAGATGGTGTCATCTAAGTCAACTGTCTTCATGCTAACGTGGTTCTGAGCATGGGCTCCGCCAGCACCTGGCTCCCCACCGCTGACATGCTGCGTGACCTTGGGGAAGTTGCCGTACCTCTGTGTGTCTCAGTTTCTTCCTTTGTAAAATGGGGATCATGCCTACCAACTGGGGTATTGTGAAGATTCAATGGGTTAATCCACAGAAAGCAGTTAGGACAGAGCCAGCACATTGCAGGAATCAGAACAGGTGAGCGATTGTCATTATTATTATCTCCAAAGAACAGTGAGAGGTGGAAAGAATGGGGCTCTGGAGTCATGCAAATTGGGTTTCAAAGCCCAGCCCCATGACTCACTAGTGGTATGTAAATAGGTCACAAATCCATTCATGTTGCTGTTCCCAGCACCAAGGAAATGGTGTTTCTTTATTTATCTCCCTAACAGACCTGCTCTTTCACACAAGCCTTCACCCCCTGGGCGACAGGAAATGAGCAAACAAACAAACAATAAAACCTAGACAGAGTCTACTCTGGCAAACCTAGACTGACACAATGATTTAAAATTCCTCAGGTAAGGCTCATTCGCTTTAAATATAAAT
>CM052447.1:17135470-17192679 GCA_028533085.1 Varecia variegata
GCACAGACCTGAGAGTGAGCACCTGTTTAAATCTTGTGACCTAGATACTTCACTTGCCTTGAGGACCCCTGGTCTCATGCCAGCCTTCAGTTATGAGCCAATTGGTTAAGGACGTCATAGTTGCTACTGGTCCCATCCCTAGGTGTTCTGCTGCTGCCTGACACACCCCCAAATCTGGCTTTGATGACAACCCGGAGAGGTTGTCTGGCTGACTTGGTCTCACCACAGCTCTCACTAAAGCTACTGAGTTTCAGTCATATCTTCCATGCAAAACTTAGAAGCAGGCAGTCGCCCACATTCCCTGTCCTGCAGGCCACCTCCCACAGGATCCACTCTCTTGAGCATGCACGAGCACCTGGCTCCCCTCTACACCACAGCTTAGCACAGCTGACCATTGGCCTTCTCTCTGCCTAGCCATGCCGGGCAGCCAAGGGTCCTCTGATGCAGCTGTTGCCCAGTTTGGAGCAGGGCAGGCCAGAGGCAATCTCTGCTCAGATCCCTGAATGTGACGCGAATCTAAAGCCCCCTGACCTTGTTCACTTCTCAATTAACCCCATCATCCCCTCTTGTTCCAGCCCGAAGTCCATAGCAGAGACATCAGAACCCTCACGTCCACCCCGGCCTCTCTTACCTCTTCTCCCCACAAAAGCCCTGGCCAGAAGGAGCAGGCTTCTACCTTTCTCATCAGACTTTGCGTATCCTCCTCCTAACCTAGGCAGCAAGCCACGTGGCTGAGCCAACACGTGGAAGAGGTTTCTTCTCTACTCTTTAGAAGAAACTGTGATCTAAATCTTCCAGGTTTTCTTCTAGGTATACTAAAAATACTAAAAGGTAAATAAATTCCTATGCTTCTCCTTTTCCCTCTCTCTAAACACCTCCTCCCAGAGCCTGGCTTTAATTTTACTGTCTTCTCCCTAAATCTTATTTGAATGTCAGAAGCTGATTAACTTTTCCTTTTATCTTTGATTTCTTCTGTAATGCTTCTAATACCTGTAGTAGGAATGACTAAGAGCTAATTTGAGGAGTCAGTAAGTATACAACAGTGCAAAAGAAGAAAGTGCGTTCTATATTTTTGCAAAATATTACTTACTCCTGTTCATTTATCACGTTGGGCAAGTTTCATAACATTTTTCGAACCTCAGCTTCATTTGATGGAGAAAAATTAATTATAATGATACTAAACCATAGGGTAATTGGGACAACTAAACTTTTGTGTGTATACAAAGGCATGTAAGGAAATGTTCATAGCGGCATTATTCATTATAACCCAAAACTGGAAACAATCCCAATGAGCATCAATTGGTGAATGGGCAAACAACATGTTGTATATCCATACAATAGAATACTATTGGCAAATAAAAATGAACTATCGAAACACGGTACAACATGGATAAGTCTCAAAAACATTATGCTAAGTGAAATAAGTCAGACTCAAAAGACCACATATTGTATGGTTCCATTTATTTGCAATGTCCAGAAAAAGCAAAGACATAAAGTCAGAGAATAAAGTAGTCTTGGGCTGGGAGTAGGACTGAGTAGCAAATGAGTACAAGAGAACATTTCAGGGTGGTGAAAATGTTCTAAAACTAGATCGTGATAATGGTTGCACAACTCTATTAATTTACTAAAATTATTAAATTGTACATGTACACTGAGTAAATATTATGATATGTAATTATATCTCAATAAAGCTATGTTTTAAAATGTTTTGTGTGTGTGCATTGACACCAAGGAGCACGTGTGCATACACACACATACACACACACACACACAGTGCCTGGTACAGAATAAGCACTTCAAAATGTTGATCACATTTAGTATTTTTTTTTTTTTCTTTTTTGAGACAGAGTCATGCTCTGTTGCCCGGGCTAGAGTGCCATGGTGTCAGCCAAACTCACAGCAACCTCAGATTCCTGGGCTCAAACGATTCTTCTGCCTCAGCCTCCCAAGTAGCAGGGGCTACAGGCATGTGCCACCGTGCTCGGCTAATTTTTTCTATATAGATTTTTAGTTGTCCAGCTAATTTCTTTCTATTTTTAGTAGAGACGGGGTCTCGCTCTTGCTCAGGCTGGTCTGGAACTCCTGACCTTGAGCGATCCACCCGCCTCGGCCTCCCAGAGTGCTAGGATTACAGGCGTGAGCCACCACACCTGGCCCACATTTAGTATTATTGTTAGGTTTGTTCCAGGTGGGAACCGAACAGTATGTATAGGACAGAATACAGTGAATGGAAAACGTAGGCTTGTAAAACAATAGCCACAGGAGTCTGGAGAGTTCAGAGACAGCTGCAACCCGACGCAGGCATTCCTATCTCCCCTGATAAGGACAAAACTACCCCCTCCCTTATCTCTGCAGGATGACACAGATGCAGGGGTCCCAGAAATTTGTCGCTTAAAAACATTTGATTGCAGCGGCTGTTGTGGCCCAGGTACTCACTCCCCCCAGAGAAGCCCTCTATAAAACCCCAGGCTGTCCCCTCCCTCCGTGTGGACGCTCTTTGGCCTCCACCCCTCTGCACCCAGATGCTCAAAATAAATAGTATTTTGCTACACACGAGGCTTCGTGTGTCTCTCTCTCAGCTCTGGACCTAACAATTATATTATCGAAACGTTTGCTATTGTCATTAAACTTCTTATGTTACATCATTTACGTGGCTGTTCCCCTAAAATAATTTAGGGGGCTATTTAGGGGATTATTTGTTTATTTACAGTACCTATTATAAAATTCTCCATGTCTTCAGAAATTCTAGGAGCTGTACAGAAGGTTAGCAAATGTCCTCATTATGTTATTGTACTTTAGAACCCAAGGTGAATATATATTGTTAGAGTATTATCAGAATTCTCAACCGCTCTTTTGCCTGTTGTGAAAGTCAGTTTTCCAAATCACAATACTTGAGACTAAAAATAAATAAATAAAAATGAAAGCCTTCAACACACCTGCTTCACTCAGATGCTGCAGCCTTTTTATAGAACGTTAATATTTATACCCTTGCCTTTGGTTTGCATAAAAGATGCTTCTTCCTTAATGTCTAAAAGCATAACTAGAGTTTACGGCTACTTGTTCCTATTCATAAGGTAATGTCTGTTTTAGCAAAAGGAGAAACCTGAGGCACACGTGTGTGCACCTCTCACTCAACCGAATGCTCAGGCACACCTTCATGCTCCTTCCTGAAAGAAGCTATCTTGTCCCACATTAGGTATGACTGGCCATCCAATCTACACTCTCCAGGGTCCTTTCCAGGGTCCAAGGCTTCCTCTCCATTTGGTCAGTTTCCAAAGTTCATTTCTTTTGTCTCCCAAGACTGGTCTTTTTCCTCTAGACATCCAGGTTCCTAACTGCCTGGTCCTCTCATCCCTACAGTCCTCCCTGTCCCACCACATGCTTGGTGTGTCCTGGCTGAAGACTCCTCTCTCGATCCATCCATCTACCTCCTTTGACCCAACGCTAGGGACAATTTACCCTCTGGCAGGCATGTATGTCAGAATTAATGCCATTTTCTTCTTTAGCGTCAATTAGATTATGAGCTTCTCAAAGACAAAGACCATGGCTTCCACCTTCTGCTTCTTTGAGCCCTGTCTGGCGCTAGTGTGAGTTCATCTTCCACTGCACGCTCACTCAGGACACGTGCTGTCTGCGGAAATGGCATGCTGAATCGCTCACACGATTTGACATCTCCCTCTCGCTCTCTCACTCCCCGCCCCTCTCCCCACAGAGGTGAATTTCCCTAGCTCAGTGGTTCTCAAAGCCTGGTCCCCAGCATGAGCACCACCGGGAAACTTGTGAAAATGCAAATTCTCAGACCCTATTCCAGATGGACTGAATCTGAAATTCTGAGGGTGGAGCTCAGCAATCTGTATTTTAAGAAGCCGTCCAGGTGGTTCTGATGCACACAGATTGGAGGACCACTGCCCTAAATTAAACCCTGTGTGATGCAACCCCACTGTAATTGAGACCAGGGTAGCTACAACCCTCAAACTCCTCGCTGCATTACCCACGCTTCTAAATCGTCAGCTGCCCCTTAAAAAGACCTCTGTCACCCTCCAGCTATGTTGCCTTTATTGCAGCCAGACAATCACAAAATGAGAGAGAAAGCAAATCAACTGGTTAACTTCCCACACTGTTTCCAGAGCTGAGCTGACGTTATTAATGATGGTCATCAAAGATGCTGATGGAACTGAAAAAGGACTTTTGGTGAAAACCGTCTTGGCTTGTGCTCCATTCGAAACGAGGATGGGAAATGGTCAGCCTTAGGCAGGTGGAGAAGCACTCGGGTAGAGGAAAGATAATTTGCTGCAAAGCTTTGAGCAACACTTGGCAAGGGGAATGCAGTGATGTTAAAACTTTTTTACTTAAAGAAAAAGTGGAGACAAGGGTACAGAAAGTCTCTTTCAAATAGCAGACACAATGGATAGACGGTATTAGCAGAATATAAAGGAGTTTGGTTTTTAATTTTTAAAAAATTGTTTTAAGGTATCCCTCTAACATTTGGAGCCTCTGAGAAATCATTCCTGTTTTTAGTGTCTGAAAAAATAATACCACCACCAGCAATTCACCATCATCTCCCACTGGAAGTATTGCAAGACCCTCCCGGCAGCTTTCCCAAGGAAGGAAATATCCTTTTACGCTGCATTCAGCAGCCGGAGATACTTCTGAAATATAAATCAGCTCATCACTCCGCTGTTCATCTCTCCATCCCCAAGACTTCCATTGTACTCAGAACAAAGTCTAAAGCCCTAACCTTGACCTACTCGGCACTGGGTGAACTGTCCTCTTCCCCAGTACCTCTGAACGCCTGTCCTGCTTCTCTGCCCCTCCCCCACTCCAGTGCAGCCCCCTCCTGCCATCCCCTGTATTGTAAACACATTCCCAGGTCAACACCTTTACACTGGCTGTTCCCTCTGCCTGAAACTCTCCTAGCTGCATGGCTGTTTTCTGCACTTCTTTCAGTCTCCGTTTAAATGACACCACTTCATGGAAGCCACCAACATAAAATAGCACACGTGTACACACACTGACATGTCCCTTCTGCTGATATGTCCATTCTCTCTCCCCTGTTCGCCTTTTTTCTTCTTCACACCGATGTATTATATTTTTTATCTTCCCTCTAGAATACAAGCTCCATTAGAGCAAAGATTTTATGTTTTGTTCACTGCTATATCCTCAGCACCTAAAACAGTAGCTGGCGCATAGTAGGTGCTCAGTAAGTATTTGTTGGCTGAAATAATTGTTAAATGGATAAGTGAATGTTAAGTGCTAAGGATACAAAAAGATAAGCTACAGATCCCTGCCCTCAATGAGCTAACCATCAGGTTCATATTTACGTCCTTTTTCCACTTGAAGAAATTAAAATTGATGGCAGGTGTGAATTATCTGCTTCTCATATTCACAGCTGGAAAATGTACAAACATATTAGTATCTGAATTATTTTGGTAAACCGTCTGGTAAGTCAAATTCATCTAGTAGGACTCATAAGGACAATGACTCTAAAATTCTGTGACGCCTTGAAAACCAATCTGTCACCCTTGGCCAGAAGAAGCCACATGACTTGTATTTGATGGTGAAGCCAGGTGTCTAGAGGTAACTTAATAACTGAGAGGGGACTTTTTTCAAGAAAAAAGGAGTAATGTGCCTTTAAATGCTTTTGACTGCAAGAAGGTCAACAAGATTTATGGTTTGCCCAATGTGCAAAATACCTCACTTTATAAGTGATTCCCCAGAGAGCTGGACAACACTCAATAACACTTCTTCCGTGAAGGCGAACAAAATAATCGTTACTACCAGGAATGCAGTTTTCTCATTAAGTCAGAGTAGCATGTCGTGATTGACGTCAGCAATATTTTTCTTCTCTCATGCTTTGTTTTAATGAAGGTAACAGTATGAAGACATTCTCTCTCACTTTAACCCCTGTCGTGCGATAAAATGATTTTTAAAACACCCTCCAGAAATAGCTTGCTCTCTGCATTATTTGTTCCCCTGGTTGGCATCTTTCTACACATCGGACTTATGAGATAAATTAGCTTTTAGCACAAACCAGAGCCTGTTGGTTAAATATTCACCACCACCCCCCCCCTGCCCCCAATGTACGACAATGCCCTCTCGGAACCTAACTGAGGACATTGTTTGCAAAGGTCAAATTAAAAAAAGATATCTTACGATCTTAAATCAGATCAAGTGAATATCTAATAGGAGGATTTCTTAGACAAACTTGAAGAAAATTTAAAGTATCACACAGATAGAAATCTGAGCCCTAATGAGTTGATCCTTTATGGGTTGATACCCCATCTCTGAACATACCCAGAGTAACGGGGCTGGCCTGTCTGAGTTCCCCTCTCCCTGGGAGGAGGGTGTTCACAGGAAAAAACCTCCCATGACAAGCCAGGTGAGTGGGGTTTCTCCAGTGGGAATCAGTCCTCCGATCGTTCAAAGGATTCCTGCTATAGGGATTGACACAGTTTCAAAGTTTCCTCTGGGCCAATAATGACAAAGCACTCTGTTACTAGCCTGCCATAAAGTTAATCCAAAAAGACTTTCGTTCTATCACACCCAATGTTCCCACCTCAGAAACAGCCAGAACCCTAAAGGGTAGCTTGGTAAGACACCCCCTTTCCACAGAATGGCACCTACAGAGGGCTCCACTGTGGCTGTTAATTCCCCAGAGGGGTTTCAGTTTTAAAAGCCTGCGCATGAAAGCTCCACCCACAGGCCTGGCACGGTGGCTCATGCCTGTAATCCTAGCAAGCTGGGAGGCCGAGGCTGGAGGATCACTTGAGCTCAGTAGGAGACCAGCCTGAGCAAGAGCAAGACCCTGTCTCTACAAAAAAAAATAGAAAAATTAGCTGGGTAGGACGCTGGCACAGGAGGATCACTTGAGCCCAGGAGTTTGAGGTTACAGTAAGCTATAATGATGCCACTGCACTCTACCCTGGGTGACAGAGTGGGACCCTGCCTCAAAAAAAAAAAAAAATCCATCTACACTACATGGGAAATCTGAGACCCAGCAAGTGCGAAGGGATCTAAGTCTTCCTCAGCCCGAGGATCCTGGCCTAGGGTCATTCTGGCAGCATGACTTTCTGCTCTGAGGGACTCTGTTGCATGTTTCCCAGAGCTAAACAGCAGACAGCAGACCCAAGAGGACCGCCCAAGCACATCAAGAAAGGGGGCTGTGAAGACTTTCTTAGCCAAAACTTACCAAGATATTGACTAGTGACAATGACACAGAGAAATGGAGGGGGGAGAGAGGGCGATGTCTGTGGGTAAGAGAGAATGAAGAGCTTCTGCTGGCATGTCAATGAAAGATGTAAGCAGCTTGGGAACCTATGATCTCTCAGAGTCCTGAGGGTACTACAAAAAAGAAAAGAAAGCAGATGTCGAAGGGGTAACAACCTGGATGGAACTGGAGACCGTTCTTCTAAGTGAAGTATCGCAAGAATGGAAAAACAAGCACCACATATACTCACTATTAAACTGGAACTAATCGATCAACACTCATGTGCACATATAGACATAAAACTCAACAGAAATCAAGCAGGTGGAAGGGGAGGGGTTGAGTAAACTCACACCTAACAGGTACAATGCACACTATCTGGGTGACAGGCACACTTATAACATTGACTCAAACTATACAGAAACAATACATGTAACCAGAATGTTTGTAACCCTGTAATACTCTAAAATTAAAAATAAATAAATACATATTAAAACTTGCAAAAAAAAGATGTCAAAGGGATCCTAAATATGAAGAAAGCTGGAGATTAGAGGTTCCTGGGGAGACTACGTTAGATATATAACCTGATATATGGTACATATATATTTTAGATATTATGTTATATATTTTAATAAATAATATACCTAACCTAATATATAATATATGGGAATAACCACATATATCCATTTATATGACATATAAATGTATCATATAATATATATTTTATATATAGAAGATATCTTGCGACCAACAGACCTTATGAATAACAGCAAATAATGTTAGAGAAAAGACTTTACAATCGTTAAACACTAGGGGAAGACTTTACTGTACCCAAAGAGTTTCTAAGAACATAAACAACCCAGGGAAGATGGTGGCCCCAACAGGTTGTGATTGTAGGAGTACCAGCCAAATCTTCACAGTTCCCCAATGGACTATTACAGCAGTATGAAATTAATCCAAGTGAGATTGATTCCCCAGACTTATAGATTTATCCCATTAAAAAATGTTTGATATAATAATTCAGGGGCACTTGCCCTATTAGCATTCCACACCTCAGTATAAGTGAAAGGGACTTCTTGCCCAAGGTTAAGCTCATGGTTCCGCACTCAGACAAACCTAGGTTTGGACCTCAGCTCCACTACTCATGAGCTGAAGTTCCCCAGGAAAGTTCCTAACCCTCCGAACCTCAATTTCCTCATACACTGATCATGCCCGTCTACAGATTGCAGTAAGAGTTAAATGAGATAAGTGAGTAACACATTTGGCACAGTGCCTATAGTAGACTCAACCTGAGATGGCGTTGAAAGAGAAGGGCCTATCGGAAGTGCTTGATTAAGCTGAACAGTGCACAAGAAGTCAAATGAGAAACACCATCCCCAAGTGGAAAGAGGAATTTGGACTCATTTACAGACAGATGAGCCAAAAATTTTCTTAGGACTATCCGTGACAGGTGGACTCTGAGTCTGTGTCTTATTCGACTTTTGCCTGGGGATTACCAAAAGTTGGCGAAGGGAAGAGCTCAACATGTCTTTCTCAACTGAATTGAGTTTGCAAACAAGGCCAGACTTCAGACTTCTATCTAGCAATATTTTATCCCACTCAAATACCTACATCTGTTGTTTTTCATTTTCCACACTAAGTGGAATATTTAAGGGCTAATTTATTCTCTTATTTATTTCACATGACTAAGAATGGTGTGTGAAAATGGCTAAATATTTTTTAAACTTCCTGTTAAGTAGCTCCCATGTGCCTACAAAACATCTGCATCCCACACCGCAGAGGAAAAGAAAGAAAAGAAGCAAAACCCCATTTTTAAGAGGGAAAAGAAAGTCTAAATGGTCACACAAAGTAGCCAAAAAATCTGGAAGGATCAATGTGGCCTTTTACAAAGCAAAGCAACAATAATACACTATTTTAAAACAGAGAAAATATCTCTTTAAAATCTAGCTTTTAAAAAAGGTCAGAGAAGTTTAAGGTTTACTCAAGTGTAAATATCAATTGGAATAAGTGACACCAGTGAGAAAATGGGGAGACCACTGACCTTTTATCCAAAAGAAAGCTAGAAATGATATCTAAGAAGGGTGAAGGGCAGAAAAATTTCAGAAGGATTTTGAACAAGGGAAAGAAGCCAGAATGAAGGAAAATCTAATTATCTGAAATTACTAGTTCTACACACAGAATACTTTTAGTTGCAAAGCCATATACAATCTGGTTAAATAAAAAAGATGGTGTATTAGGATTAAGAGATCAAGCTTCAGGAGAGGTTTTACACAGATCTCAATGCAATCCCAGACTCTCAACATTTCTCAACTTTTTAAACCTCAGAACTGGGTTTTATTATCAGGCACATTTTCTCCTGGTAGTGACCAGAAACTTCCATGTTCACGTGGAAATAATCTGCTCACTGCATAACTTAAAATCCCAGAATGTGGTCTTCTCTTGATTTGTCTAACCTGGATTATGTGCCCATCCCAGAGCCAATCACTATGATCACAGGTGTAGGATGTGCTGATTGTCTTATGCCTTCAGAGCCTGTCCCTGCAGCTAGAGGCAGGCCCTTGCCACCCAAACCACATGGCTTGGAATGTTGTGATGCACCATAACAAATTGGACTAAGGGATGGACACAAGGTAAGCAACAAATAAATACCCCCTACATATTGTGACTGGTTTCTATTTTAAAATAAGTTTCATACCTCTGATTAAGCTACCCTTGAAAGTTTGAAATAACATTACTTTCTGAAGAGAATAGCATTCAAGCATCCCTGTGAACCTCACAAACTTATCATGAGCCACATTTATCATTTAAAGAAATGGAATCTAAGGAGCACCACAAAACCAATTTTGCTGAAAAATCTTTATTTTATTAAAGTTGGTGGGAGAAAAAGCTTTGTTTTATTAACTATTCAAAAGATGTATCACTAATTTAGACTAGTTTATAAAGTTCTTTATAATCAAGCTCCCATATGCCTTTCTAGATTTAACCCAACCCTCCATGCTCACTCCATACTTTGTATGCATTCAACAACTTTACCAGACTTCTCACCATTTCCCCCCAAAGCATCATGAGTTTTACATGTCCATGCTTTTGGTCTGAGTACTTTTTATGATTCTATTTTACCTCCAGTATTTGCTTATTATTTATACTTCTCTTTCTAATATTTTTAGTTGCTATCCTAGGACTTATCAGTCTACCTTCAAATAGTATTATATTACTTCATATAGAGTATAAGAATCTTACAGCAGTATTCTTCAATTCTTTCCTCCCATCCTTTGTAATGTCATTGATACATACTTTACCCTTACGTACACTTTATCCCAAAATACATTATTACTATTTTTGCTTTAGGCAGTCAATTATCTTTTAGAATGATTAAAAATAAGAATACAATATCTATTTATCTTCGTTTTTACCAAGTTTATAGCTGTTTATTATTTTGCTTACAGTCAAATTTCTGCCTTGTGTCCTATCACTAATGCCTGAAGAACTTTCTTTTAACATTTTTTGTAGCACAGGTTTGCTGGTAATACGTTCTCTCAGCTTTTGTTTATCTGAAACATTATTCATTATTTTACCTTCAGTTTTGTAAGCTCCTTTCACTGGGTATAAAATTCTGGGTGGTCATGGTTTGTTGGGGTTTTTCCCTTTTAAAAATGTGACACTCTGTTGCCTGCTAACTTGTATATCTTCTGAAAGAAGTCAGCTATAATTCTTACCTTTATTTCAATGTATGTTGTGTGTCGTTTTTCTCTGAGTGTTTTCAATATTTTCTTGCTACTGTTGGTTTTGAGCAATTTGAAAGTGGCTCATTTGAGTTTGTTGTTGTTGCTGTTGTTGTTGTTTTTGTTGGGTTTCTCTACTTTTTGTTATTGGGCGGGGGTGTTTGTTTTTATCATCCTGCTTGGAGTTTTCTGAGCTTCCTGGATCTATAGCTTTATGTCTTTTATCATTTTTGGAACATTATCAGCCAACATCTCTTCAAATATTTCTTCTGCTCTATTCTTCTCTTTCTGGGATTTCAGTTATACAAATTCCAAACTATATGTCAGAGCTTTTGGATATTCTGTTATGTTTGTTTTCTCATCACACTGAAGTTTGGGTAATTCCTATTGACCTGTCTTCAGTTCACTGATTCTTTCCTCAGCTGTGTCAAGTTTACTGATGACCCATCAAAGGAGTTCTTTATATATGATTTATGTGCGGTGTTTTTTTTGTTTTTTTTTTTTTGTTTCTAGCATTTCCATTTGACTCTTATAGTTTCCATTTCTCCTAAACTTTCCCGTATGTTCATGTATGCTGTCCACCTTTTCTACTAGATACTTTAACATATTAAATATAAGTACTTTGAAGTCCCTGACTGATAGTTCTAACATCTTGGTCAACTCTAAGCCTGGTTCTGTTGATTGCTTTGTCTTTCAGCAATGGGTTTTTTAATTGCTTTTTTGTATGTCTCAAATTTTTATATAGAATGCCAGATGTTGTATGTAGTACAGTAAGATTAATAGCATTTCTTCCTGGAAATGGACATGCCTCTTCTTTGGTCAGTCTATTGGTATCAGGGGTTGAGTCAACCTAGCAAATGTCATCCAGCAGAGGCTGGGAATGTGCTCATGCAGTTAGACCGGATCTCTTAAGTGTCTGCCTTTCCCTGGAGCAACAATGAATCTATGTATTCCCTGAGAGTTACAGGCCGCTGCCTTCCCCAGCAGTTTAAGTGTTTGGCTCTACAAAATGCATGGTTCTGGGCAAGAGGGTTTGGTTTTGTGCTTTTATCTCTGTGGCTAATCCCCTCCTCCATACCTGCTGCAGTGAGGATGGTGCGCTCTGGTCTCTTGCTCTGCCCCCAAACTTTCTTGTGAGCACCTGGTGAAAGTCAATAAAAAAGAGCCTGCAAATGGGTGCAAACTGCCCTTGTATTGGGGTTCCCTTGGGTTCTCTTCTTTCATGCTACCTCATACTCAGCCTAAAGAAACTTATTTAAATGTTAGTTGATTTATTCTTACTTATTTATATAGGAGCCTCTTTTCTTCCTCTGTTCCATCACAGAGGGGACAGTCCACATGTCCAGCCTCTCTGGAAGGGAACTCTCCCTTCTCAAAATTCAGGCCATTTGCTTGCTCTGTGACCTCAGCTCTGTAGTGAGTGCAAAAACAGGATTTTGTACTTTAGCTGGCTTTTATTGTTAAAATTTAAGTGATGCTTATTCCAACTTTCTACACCCTAAAAGGAAACACAATTCCTTGTCTTAGTCTGTTCGGGCTGCTATAACAAAATACAATAAATTAGGTGGCTTATAAACAACAGAAATTTCTTTCTCATAGTTTGGGGGCTGGGAAGTCCTAGATCAAAGCACCAGCAGATTCAGCATCTGATGAGGGTCTGCTTTCTGGTTCATAGACAGCACCTTCTAACTGTGTCCTCACATGGTGAAATGGGCAAGGGGTCTCTTGGGCCTCATTTATAAGGGCACTAATCTCATTCGTGAGACTCCTCACTCCTGACCTAGTCATTTCCCAAAGTCCTCACCTCTTAATACTATCTCCGTAGGGGTTAGAAATTCAACCCTCAATATGAATTTTGGAGGGACACACACACTGAGACTATAGCACTCCTCTATGCTTTTATGTACTACTAAGAACTAATCTTTATTGCACACTTATTATGTGCCTGGCATAGTGCTATGGGATTTACATGGATTCGTTCATATCATCCTCACCAGTATCACATACATTTCCTAGGTTGGGAAACCAAGACACAGAGCAGTGAAGTTACTTGCCCAAGATCTTACGGCTACTAAATGGTAGGAACAGAATACAAACCCAGGCAGTCTGACTCGAGAGCGGTGATATGATTCTATACTGCTGCCTCTGCTCCTTGAGGGCAGGGAGAAGTCCTTATTCTTGTGTGTATCTTTCCAGACTCAATCACCTCGCCTTATTCAAAGGAAACCTTCAGTCAATGATTGTTTAGGGTAGAAATTAATTGCCTCTCTCTTACCCCTGAAAGTCAAAGTGGGGTTGGGAAGCAGCGACCTGGGTGGGTTTACCCAGTCTTGTTTCTTCCACCTTCTAGTATCACACACAGGCACTGTAGGTCATGATACATGACAAGAAACATTCTCTTGTACCTTCAACCATCTCCTCCCTACACTGAACTAGCCAATCCAAGACAGGAAAGCAACAATTAATGATTTTCTTCCAAGTGATGCTCACTTGGTTAAGAGGAAATATGGTCCACGTTTCATATGATTTTCCCTAAACTTCAACCACAGGGACTGAATGTTCAGACTCTGCTCTATCAAGCTACAGTTTCACACTGTGTTTCTTTGCCTTCTTCTCATTCCGATTAAGCAATAAAACCTTAAAAGTCAAAATCTATAAATTGTACTTTTCTGTATCCCACAAAGTACCTATCACAAAGCTCTACAAATACCTGTTGAATGAAGAAATGGAAAAGATTAACTTCAACTGATCCAATGTTGCTGTCCAAATAAGCCATTTCAGAGTGACATTCTTCCACTGAATGCTGGAAATTTTTAGGATACACACAATTCAAAGGCTTGGCATCCAACCACTTCAGGGATAAGTCCGTTTTATCCAAGATGAATGCATGTCAGTTCTAAATCTTTGTACTTGATAGTCTCCTTCTGATTCTTCAGTCTGAAAGGCTGCTGGACTTGGGAAATATAAAATCTAGGTTTTTGTCTTAAGTTTTGCCATTTTTTTTTTAGCCATAGGACATTAAAAAAATAGGGACAATGATATGTCAGATGCCAGTTTGTTGTGCAAATTGAATGAACTCATAAATGCAAAAGCACCTCAGTAATCATAAAATGCCATGAAAATGCCTGCATTTTTACAACAATCATTCCCTCTTGGGTCAGTGCATTTAAATCCTATCCTTAATAATTAGAAGAATAGAGGAGAAGAAGCCCAGATGGCCAACTAGAGACAAATCTTGTCAGACCGTCCTAGCAGAAGAGTTGAGGATTGGACCGAGGAGAGCAGACAGTGATTACTGCTGGGAAGTGGACCCCAGGGATAGACACCGGTGGAGTCCAGGAACACCACCAGCAAGTACTGAGCAGCTGAGAGAGAGGAAGATAGAAGGGAGTGATCACTGCAAACTCATTCCAGGAGTTCTGGAGCCCAGGGAAAGGGCTCCAGAGGGGTTTTTCCCTCTCCCCCAGCTGGGTGCCTCAGGCCAGCAGTGGGACACAGGACTCTCATTGCACGGGGGAGTGCCATGAAAGACCAGAGAGCTGGCATCCCTGCATCTGGGCACCTCCTCCACTCCTGGCATCCCAGGAAGTAATTTTGGCTCAAGCTGCTCATAGCCATGTGGCCACGCCCGCCCCATAACAAGCACTAAAGCACCTCGCGCTGAGTGACTTGGCTCCCCACAACGGGAGTACACTCCCAGACGAGCCTGCCTCGGTCAGCATAGCCACTGCTGCGGCTTGGAGAGGAGGGTGGTTGGGCTGCTGCAGCCACAGCTTGAACAGGAGGGTGAATAGGTGCCCCCCCAAACTTGAGAGCGGTACAGGAAGTCCGCAGCCCCTCCCCCAAACCACAGCAGCCACTGGAGTGCTCTGTGCTGAGTGACCTGCTGTCAGCACTAGGGGTGCATTTCCACCCCCAGACAGCAATGCAACCTCAGTTTGTCATCTTCCTGCCCACAGGTGTTTGGCACATTCACCTGCTGATGGCAGAGATGGGGGGTCGGGAGGCATGGGGGAAAGAGCCCCATTCCAAGGTTGGGCAGCAAGTGAGAGAGAGCCTGTGCCTGTGGAAAGGCACAAGACAGCAGAGTTCTGTGGGTCAGCCCCATCACCTTCTCCCCCCAGAGAGCCACCATATTGGAGTTTGCTGTGCCGTTGTGACTCAGTTTGCGTAAGTACTGCTTCCCATGGCAACTGAATGCCTCAGGTGCTGCAGGCTGAATCAGAGCAGCTGCCCCCACCCCCACTCACTTTAATAGGGAGTTCAACTTGAACCAAGAGTTCCTTGAGCTGCCAATATTCCCCTGGTGGGAGCATCCCCTGGTAGAGACTTCTGGGGATGGGAGAGGCCCACCTGCCTTATCTTGGTGGCAGCAAAGGGGTGCCTTATCTAGTGGCAGCAAAGGGGTGCACAACTGGAGATCCCCCTATCTGCCAGCAACACATGGAGACATACAACAGCAGGCCAGATACACAAACTGTGGGGAAGTTTGTGTATCTATAATCTAACTTAACCCTCACAAAATTCCTATATGTTAGGTACTATCATTAGACCTATTATGTAAGGTTATTCTGAGACTCAGCAAGGTTAAAGGGCTGGATTAAGGTCACAGAGCTGCTAAATTATAGGGTTTGGATCTAAACCCAGGCAGTGGATCCCAGAGCCCCTGCTCTTAAGTATAACACTCTTCTGTTTTCCAAAGGGAAGGCAGAGATTTTGTTCAAATCCAGTTAGGATAAAGCTGGTTGGAGAGTGAAATCATGGGACATCTGATAGGTTCTGTGCTTGACTCTCATCTCTCCACTATCCTCAGATGATCTCCTCTCCTCTTATGGCTTCAATCATCATTTATATGCTAACAGTATCCAAACCTCTGTCCTCCTGGCCTCTAAATCCATCTATCTGCCCAACCACTCAGGCATTCATTCAGCAAATACCCATTGAGCATCTACATGTCACTCTTGAGCTAGATACTGGGTAGAACATGAGGTAAATAAGGGACCTGGTCTCAGGGAGTTTATTCTATAGTGGGAAGAAAAAGGCAATGAATAAATAAATAAATTCATTAAAGTAATTTCACATAATATTGTATGAATGTATATATTGTATCATTGTATGAATGTATCATTATTTATTTAACAGTCACCTATTAAATGAGAATTTAGGTATTTTCTCATCTTTTACAATTCTATACAGTGCTGCAATGAATAACTATTCATAAAAATGAATAAGTAAATGTTAAAGTGAACCTGTAGGATAAAACCTAGAAGTGAAATTTTTGGGTTAAAGCCATGTGCATTTCAAATTTTGATAAAAATTACCAAATTATCCACGATAGAAATTGTACCAAAGTATGAAACCAAAAATATACAAAAATTCCTAATTCTGTACGTCTTCTCTTCCATAAAAGTGAACTGGACACACCAGATACAAACCATATAGCCCTAGGCAAAAGGAATTAACTTCTCTAAGCTTCTCTCTGCTCCACAGTTAGAATGGAGAAAAAGGAAAGTACTCAAGAAGCATTTCAGAAATTGAATCAATCAGACTTAGTTCTCATTTGGCTAGAGTGGGCAAAGATGAAGGGAAAGGAAAAAGCAAAGGTAACCCCAAATTGCTCTTCAACTGAGAAGAGGATAATGTCACTAGCTAAGCTCCAAAAGGCAGAATGTAAAGCAATTTTCAGAGGAAAGGTAATGTGTTTGATCTTTTGACACACTGAATAAGAGGCATCTATGCACCTGGAAAGAGTGGTAAGGTAGATGGTGAGAAAAAAAGGATCCAGCAGGAAAATGACAAAGGTTTTTACCCCATAAGGCACTTAGCACCATTCTAGGAGCACTATATGTGCACCATCACCAGGAATCTTAGGGACCAAACTATAAATGGGGAATGACATAGGATTGGATCATTTATGTTGCAAACCTGAAAGCAAACCAATTTTGCTAATAATTATGTTTGCCTCTCCTCCCCTATCTACAATTATAACACCCTAAATGTTATCCTTACTTTTCTCATCATTATTCAAGCACTCAGGTCCCCACCAGGCAACTCTCTATAGGTTTTCGGGTAGTTTAAGTGTCCACCTTCCTTCTAAACCAGAGGAGAACAATTTTACATGAGGTCACTTCCTATGCTGCAGGAGCAAGCTCCCTGCTCCCTGAAGTAGTTGTCCAAGGTCACTGGGTGTTCCATTTATCCATTGGTACTGCAACAAAACGCCTAAAGCTTAGTTGCTTAAGATAACCACATATTTGTTTTTCTCACAAGCCAGCAATTTATGTAGTGTTCAGTGGGGACGACTGGTCTTTGCTTTCTTTTGTGTCATCTGGCATGGCTTGAAGGCCAGTGGCTGGGGTCATCTGAAGGCTCACCCATTTGCATGTCTGGCCGTTGATGCAACCCTTGCTCTCAGCAGACACCTCAACTGGGGCCACCGATTTCCATGTGCATGCCTAGCTTCCTCATAGTACGATGCTTGGGTTTCAAAGATGAGCATCCCAAAACAGACAGACACCTGATGGAAGCTGGATTGCCTTTTTAAACATAGGTTTGGAAGTCAACTGAGTCACTTTTGCCACATTCTATTCATTACGAGTGAGTCACTAAGGCCAACCCATACTGAAGGGAAGGGGAATTAGATCCCATCTTTTGATGAGAGGCTGTCAAAGAATTTGATGACATGTTTTAAAATCACCATGCCAGCAACTTTCCCCAACCTGCAGAGGGATATGAGCACCTCAGCTCTCATAGTCAAATCTGCCAGCCTTAGAGATAACAAAGCTGCCCCACCACCCTGTATAAACTCAACTATGCTATTTAGGGTACTCCTCTGGAAATCCAGGGAGCTGGCTCTGTCCACCCTGCCCAGGGAAACCCTTCCCTCTTCTGAGATCACAGCACCACCACCCCCAGCACCATCATGACACTGCCTCAATCATTATTCTGTATCTCAACTCATATCAGTATAGAACTTTGCCTTTCTGGCCTCCTCATCTGGGTCATTAGCTCCTTGTTTAATACATACATTAAATATGTATTGTACATATCATTTCTGAGTATCTTTCATGGTATTTTAAACAGAACTATACTTGTAGATTGTGGAATGGAAAAAAGGAGAAAGGAGTTTTTTTCTTTTTTACTTTCTGAGAATACCTGTCCCTGTGAGACCCACTCTAACTTTCATACTACATGAACTATAAAATATACATGCACACACTGTGTAGATCACTCTACAAATTACATGAAATATCAGATTCTCAGACACCTAGAAAGTCCTGAAAAATTATCTAGGATACAACCATCCTATTTTTTTCTGGAATTTTACAAACGCTGCCTTATTTAATTCACATAATAAATCTCCAAAGACGGCACCATGATTATCCTTCTTTCTCCCATGAGGAAAATGAGGCTGAGTGTGACATTCCCAGTTTCACACCAGTCCATAAGTGAAAGAGCTGGAGCCCAAATCTGGGTCTGCCTGAATCCAAACCCAGGAACCCCATCAAGGAACAGTCTCAGGTTCAAGGAGACACAGGGGTTTGCCCAAGATTAGGATTCAAGCAACCTCATTCCCCGTCCAATGTTCTGCTCAGATAAATGAGAAAATTCTTCCCTCGCTAAGTTCAAAGTTAGAATCTGTTCTCCCCAAACCTAAAATTTCAAGCCATATCTTTTGTCTTTATTTTTTTCCTCTCAGGTCTGAATTCAAATAAGTGGGAAAGGGTAGAAGGGCAAAAAAAAAAAAAAAAAAATCATAGAAAGAGGGAGTTCTGATAATACAACATCCTGCTATATGAAAAGGTCAAATGGTGGTCTGTTTCAGTCTGTAATAGGCTACAATTTGAGCAACCCTAGCCATGAAATATGGGGCAATTTTCTGACCTTTTTAGCTGTAGCTGCAAATGCTTTGATTCTTGGGACATTCTATATCTATATCTGAAACTAAACAGAAAATAAAAAAGTATTTCTAGATACTCTGCTCTCATGATATAAAACATAAACTACAGGCATGTGTGGTAGACATTAACTGTTGCTGTGTTTTTTTGTTCATCTGCTTTGTTTTGTTTTGGCTGCCAAATATCTGAATGCCCTGCCTGTGACTGTGGATGTCCCGTCTTAGGAATGTTAGGGGGAGACAGGGTCCAGCTACCACCTTAAAAGCTAAAAAGGCAAGACACTCCTATCCCAGCCTCCTCATGGCTAGGACATAAAACCTGGGCTTGATCCGTCAGATGCCCTACACCGGACCTTAAGTAAGGACTTAATGATACAAATAAGTAGGAAGAGAGGTAAATCTATTTATATTCTGGAAGTGGGAGCTGTAATGGCAACAGAAGCGTCCAGTTTCCAAAGACAGCAAAGCAGGGACAGCATCCTCTGCCCAGTGCCAGTGGCAATGCAAGTCATGGCATCCAGCACTCTACAGTGAGTGGAGACAGCTGTGTCTTTGCAGACCAGGGCTTAGCATGCTCTTGGCTGTGGCGTGGCTGCTGCACATTAGCCCTTGTTTCTGTCCATATTCTAAGCCTAGATGTCCAGCCTTCCCAGTGACTCTGTGAGCAAAACAATATCACGTGAATAACTTCCTTTCCTATTTAAGTCAGCCAGAGGCAGTTTCTTTTGCTTGCAACTAAAAACCCCCAATACCACAAGGAATAAAATAAAAATGTAATTTAAAAAAGATGGAATGGGGTGGGGGGTAGAATTTCATAAAGAAATTGTATTCAGATTACTTGATGAAAAGTTAACTCAAACTGGCTCATGTATAAAGGAACTGATGCATCTGCCTATTATTATGTCTTTGCAATTTGTAAAACAGGATCAAGATGTAGACTGATTTCCCACCCATAGCTGGGTCTCCCGCTATATATATCTGTATTTCTGTCAAGGATACCATCAATTTTCTCATCACTCAAGCTTGAAACCCCACAATTGTCTTCATCTCTTACTTCTTCCCTATATCCATTAACCAAATATTTTCTATTTCCCTTTATAATGACCATTCAGGTCTCTTCTTGCCTTCATACTCTCAGTAGCCACACTTAATACAGGAGCCTATCACCTCCTACATGAGCTACTGCTATAATTTTTTAACTGGCCTACCTGTCTGAAATGCATCCTCTGCCAAATTAATCTTCCCAAGACACTGTTTGTGTCTCTTCACTCTCCAGATCAAAATCTCCAATGGCTTACTGTTGCCTGAGGATAAAATTCGAACCACTCAGCATGACATATGAGACCCCTTCAAGCTATGACGGCTTCTTACCTTTCCAATTTGACTGCCACATGTTTCTATATGTTCACCATACCAGTATTTGACCAAGGAACATATTTTTAAACATAACATACTGACTTTCAAAAGCAGAAAGTCAAGAGATAGAATGCACGCTTGAATAAAGAATTAAAGTTGCAAGATTTTCATAGCTATGTTGTTATAATAACCTATACTAAAAATGACTATTATGTATTAAATGTTTACATGTTTACTATATGCTAGACTATGTTCTAAATTTCCTGTTAGTATTGTCTATATAAACATTACAGTACCTTTATAAGGTAGGTGTTATATATAGTCCCATTTACATGTAGGAAAACTGGAATGGTAAGGGGCTAAGAAAGATATTCAAAATCATTCAGTCAATAAATGCAGAGCCAAAATTCAAGTACCAAGAAGTCAATTCTTTTTTTTTTTTTAATTGAGACAAGGTCTTTCTCTGTTGCTCTAGGCTAGAGTGCAGTAGCATCATGATGGCCCAATGCAATCCGAAACTTCTGGGCTCAAGTGATCCTTAACTTCCCAAGTAGCTGGACTATAGACATGCACCACCAAGCCCCGCTAATTTTTTATGGGGTCTCACCATATTGCTCAGGCTGGTCTCAAACTCTTGGCCTCAGTGATCCTCCTGCCTCAGCCTCCCAGAGTGCTAGGACTACAGGCATGAGCCACCATGCCCAGGCAAGAAGTCAAGTCTTAAAGCAGTAGCATATTTTATTAAAGGCAGATTATCACAGGGGTAGAGCAACTACATAAATGTATAAGGGATTTTGTGGTATATGTTTTAAATCAATTATAAAAGTAACAATATTGCTAGCATCAATTTTCCAATGAAACCTTACTAACATCACATAGACAATTAGTATTCTGTGCAAACTTTGTCCTGCCTCACAATAACTCAGAAAGCTTGTTAAAAATTCAGATTCAGGCCTCATTTTCCAGGAATTCTATTTCACTGGGTCTGGCATGGAGTTCAATGCCATACATTTTTATTAAGCACTTGGATGTTGTTGACACGTCCAATGCAACTAGTCCAGGAATCAAGTTTGGGGAAATCCTGATATAGGTAATTGATGTGAGATCCTGATCATGAAACCTGGGTTCAATTTCTTCTGGCTCTGCCACTCACTTGTTGCATGGCTTAAAATAATTATTTTACTGACCCTCAGTTGTATCATTTTAAGTAAAGGAGGATGGAGTAGAGTATCTAAACTGCCACCACATACCCCACTCACCAATATGCTACTCCAGGAGGACCAAAAAAGCTTATCTCCATGCTCACACTGTTCAATTGATATTGCCTGCCTAAAGCTCTGTGTTGGGGAGGATTCTGAGGTACTATTTCAGATCAGTAGGAAAAATAAAATGATCATTCAGACATGTATATCATGCATGTGTGAAAGGGACTGAAAACATGTGCTCTGAGTATTTGATAGTTTCAACATGGCCACACAGATCTATTTTCCCTTACTGAAACAGATAGTTCTTTTCTTCATACTGTCACCTTACCCTTATGGAAATTATCCCTGACCTCAGAGACTCTGTAAATACTTTCATATCATCCCTTCCTGCATCCCAATTTTTATACTTCTAATAAGTAATTGTTTCATTCTGCCTTGTAACAGGGGCAGTAGCTTATCTGCCTCTCTCTCATCCTCAAAGAAAGGAAAGGTCACTGAATCGTGAAGCCTCAGTGAAATAACAAATCTAAAATGCCTATCATATGGCATAAATATGATTATTATTTATTTCAGTCCATTCAGCTCTAAAATTCTAGATTTTCAGGGTAAAGGCTATTAAACATCGATGATGGGCACAATAAGCAAAGATGCTTGAGATGAAGCTGGTTCTCAGCACCTTGGACTGCTCAGGAGACGTCACACCATTCCTGCCACAGTTCTGACATGATCCACCCACAGTATTCTCCAGCCTCACCTTTCCATAAGGATAATTTAAGGACTTTCTCCTTGTAATTACGGGTTTTACAAGTCTAAAGGAAGACTTGTCTATTCAGAACCTTTAATGTCCTTGTTTAACTAACTGATCTCATCTCAGTATAGCAATGAAGTTAAGAGTCCAGGTCAGACTCTGGGTCAGACTAGTCAATTTTGAATCCTGGCTCCCCCACTTGCTAGATGGCTAATTATGTGGTATCTTAGTGTCTCGGGTACCCTTCTGTAAGGTGAGAATAATTACAGTACCTACTTCATAGAATTTTAGTGAACACAAAAAGATATTATACACATACACTGCTTAAAACAGCCTAGCGCATAGCAAGTCCTCAGTAAATACTAACTGTTAGTGGCTGCCACAAGGCCATAGATTCATATAACCTCAGGAAAGGCCCTTTACTTCCTCAACTGTGAAACAAGAGAGTTGGAACAGAGCAGATATCCCTAAGGTAGGATCCACAAAACCCAATATCTTTTTTCTTGTATCCCAATAAAATTTTCCCTATTTAACTTCTGTTACTTTGTTTAGTCACCCTTGGATGTTGTCAAGAGACAAACTTTGAGGATTCTGGGGATCCTGGACACCACAGCCCCAGCCCTTCAGCTCAGTCTCTCTGACTTTAGTCTCATGAATTTTAGATGACTCAAAAAAAGGCATGAGGTTCTCAGCATTCATGTAGCCCAGGTTTTCTGAGTCTTCCTTGGGCCTAAGTGCAACCCCAACACTAATTCATGAAGGAGAGACCCTCAGAAAAGGAGGCAAGAGTCACCAGCATTTCCAGGCCATTGCCCTGCTCTCTGCTATCCATCAAGATCTTCCTTGGTCTCTGCAGTCATTCATTTCAATAACACTAGACTGTTCCTTCAAGTGATTGGATGGTGGCTTGCATATTTCAGCTTTCTATTGCATCTTTCTTACTGAGAGTTCCTGAATCCAAGCCGTGTAGCTCTGAGTCCCTCTGTACAGACCTGCTTATGAGTTTTTCCTTTAATCCCCAGCATCTTTGCCCAAGAGCCTGCATAAGTGTTATGAACCCAAACAGCTTCCTGGCCAACGGCAGCTTCTAACATGAGATCATGGCTTTAAATCTCAAAATCACAGTATACCTGATGATTAATAGCAGGGGATTTCAGCTCAACACAATGCTCTGGTAGACTGCCAGCAATCCACATTTAACATCCTACAAGGAGTGAAATTAAAAGCAAACAAAAATCCTAAAAGCCTTAGCATTTGTTTCATTTGAACTAGAGTTTTAACTCCTCCTCCACACCTTCCATTAATTGTAAGATTACTAGACTTAAGGTTCAGGATCAATTTTTTGAGGGTTCCTGGGGAAAACAACTATGTCTTATTCACATTTTTAGCCTCAGTGACTAGTATATAATAAGATTTGAAGTAGATTGGATTATTGTTCAATAATGTTTACTTCCTCCTCTTCACTCCCACAGGAGGAACATGAATCTCTGTTGCATTGACATTGGGCTTAGCCATGTGTCTTTTCTTTGGCCAATAGGATGCCAACAGACGTAATGCAGCAAAGGATGAAAATGTGCTCATGGAGTTGGACCTTTGCCATAACCATGAGAAGAAAATTTCTGGGCTAACTTACTGGTCCCAGAAGGAATATGAGAAATACGGTGGGCAGAGTTCAACCACTCCTGCTGAGCCATGCTTAGATCAGCCAATTCCCAGTCAACCCAACTCATAAGCTAAATAAATGCCTATGGTTGTATGCCACTGAGATTTTAAAGTTTTATGGCACATTGTATCAATAGCAAACCAAGAAAGGTCTTAATCAATGAGTAAATAAATAAACAAGCATTAGGCTGCTGTATCACCATATACCAATTCTTTATCTCCTGGAGAGTAACAAGAGGGCAATCAGGTCGTTCATCAGTAGAGAAGTATTCTAACACCTGTTTCTTTTCCTACGGGGTATGATGGCATAAGAGTGACATGGCCACATTTGAAAGGTTAGTAGACATGACATATAATTTGTTATTACTTAACAGTCAGTTAAAGAGAAAGTTTTCCAATTTTGTTATATACTTTCTTTTCTTCCCTGACCTTGTCTCCATCCAACAGATAAGAAAACTCCCCCTTTTGAGAAGGACAGAACTGTCCTGAAGTCATGCTGTGCTGGAAGAAAATCTAACCTCTGCTGTAATAAAACTCTTCAGAATTTATAAGAATCAGGAATTCCCAATAAGCATATAATTGAACTTATGTTTACTACCATGGTAGAACTGGACTGAAAATTAAAAATTCATTACCTAGTGCAGTTTATAGAAGCTATGTTTCAGCTACTTGGAAAAGGTTCCCAATCCACTCAATTTAGCAAACATAAGAACATAAGAATGACCAAACCAGGTCAGATCCCTAGTACCCTTCAGCACAGAGGTCTCTGACAGTTGAAAAACAAAGTTGTCCTTAATGAAAAGTTAGGTTGCAAGCAAAAGACCTCAGGTTGCCCTTAATAAATCATCTAGATCTGTCAATCAAGTAAGCTTCTGATAAAAGTAACTGGTACCAAATTTCCCTTATGCCACAAAAAACTATAAAAACAGACAAATAGAGGAAGCCACTGTTTCCAGGGACTAGAGCAATCTGCCTGGGGATAATTTTCCAGGGTAAATGAGCTGAAGCCATTGTGCTCTGCTGAAGTGGCAAAGGTCACCGTTTGGGGCAGGTAAAGCATCTGGAAACTGTAGGGCAGGGCACAGGAGAGGAGAACAATAACAAAGGGGCGACATAGAAGTTTGTGTTGGGGTTCCCCAAAAGTCCTAGTCCAGGGGCTGAGCTCATCTGCACAGGATGAGACTGCAGGAGGCTTACCAAAGACCGGTGGCTGTGAGCTTGGTGATGAAACAGAGATGCTAGCAATCAAGTAATGCTGGAGAATATTGGAAGTTTAGCCCAATCTGAGTAGAAATACTTTATTAACACCTCATTAACTCCTCAGGCAGCAAGCTGACGTACCAGAAAGCCTTCCTCTTAGGAGTAAGGACTATATGCTAGAATAAGATCTGTTCTAGACCCACCTAGAACCAAGCCCTGACAAGATCCACAGAGGAAATGACTTACAAGTTGAGTCCCATCAACTTAGAGGGGCATTGGAACCACCTTGGGTTTTCCACAGATATGGCTCAACAAAATGTACAACCAAGCCTACACAATTATTATTGTGTAGGTGATTATTAGGTGATCATCTAGTAATTGAACTGTGTACTAAACAAAAATAAATCATCTTCAGAGGGAGATTAAAGAATCCAGCGTCTCTACAATGTACCATCAATGAGTAGTACACAACAGAACAGCAGTCCCCACCCTTTTGGCACCAGGGACCAGTTTCATGGAAGACAGTTTTTCCACAGATACGGAGGAGGCGGAGCTCAGGCAGTGATGCGAGCAATGGAGAGCGGCTGTAAATATCGATGAAGCTTCGCTCGCTTGCCCACCGCTCACCTCCTGCTGTTCATCCCAGTTCCTAACAGACTATGGATGAGTACCAGACTGCATTACAGGAGTTGGGGACCACAGCAATAGAATATTATAATATGTGGGGGGAAAAAACAGAAAAAATGTAACTGTAGCAAAGAAAAAAATAGTCAAGAGAAATTGATACCTGGATATTTCCCCAATAGAAATGAAAGCTTATATTTACACAAAATCTTCATATGATTTTTAAAGCAGCCTTATTCATCATCACCAAAAACTGGAAACAACTCACATGTCCTTCAGTGGGTTAATGGACAAATTGCTGCACATCCATACAGCGGAATGCCACTCAGCGATAAAATGAAATGAATGACTGGATATTTATAACAACAGGGATGATTCCCAACGGCATTATGTTGAGGGAAGGAAACCAGTCTCACAAAGCTGCACACGGCGTAGTTCCATTGACATCACATTTGGGAAAAGACAAAATGGTAGCTATAGAGAACAGAGTAGTGATTGCCAAAGTTTAGGGGTGATGAGGGTTTAACTGAAAGGGACAGCACGAGAGAGTTTTCAGTGTTGATGGAATCGCTCTACATCCTGATGGTGGGGTGGTTATACTAATCTATAAATGTGTTAAAACACATAGAACACCAAAAAAGTACATTTTGCATTGATTTTTTTAATAAAGCTTAAAGTCTGAATGGAAATAGGGAGTAAAGACAATATTATAAAAAATATTATTCTAATAAATTCAATAATGGAAAATTATTATACTTCTGAACCAATCCAAAAAATGGGCAAAGGATATGAACAGGCAATTCACAGAAAAAGAAACACAAGTTACTACTAAACATGTGAAGAGATGTTCAACCCCCTTTTTCACTCACTGGACTGACAAAGATCAAAGATTCAGAATATATCATGTTGGTAAGTATTTTGGGTCAATAGGCACTCTAACACATTGCTGGTGGAAAGTAAATCGGCATGACTTTAATGGAGGGAAAATTGGCAAGGTCTATCAACATGTTTAAAAAATGCATATGCCATTTCACTCAAGTTCATTTCCAGAAATTTATCCTACAGGTATACTTGCACATGTAACAAATGATTAGCATTTCCTTTACCCCTTTATCTGAGCTTCAGGTAGCAACCTGCCATGGAGCCAGGAACACTAACATTAGAGTCAAGAAATTTACTTTCTGATTCTGCCCCAAGCACTGGAAAGGTTTAGGACCTTGTGTAGGTAATACACCAAAAACTGGATTCAAGGTAAGGGAAAAAAAATGTAGGCTTTGGAGTCAAAAAGTTTCAAGCCAGCTACTAACTGTGTGGCCTTAATAAAATTTACTTTACCTCTTTGAGCCTCAGTTTCTCAGTCTTTAAAATGGGTATAGTAATGCCTATCTTGCAAAGTTATTGTGAGGATTAAATGAGGTGACATGTGTGAAGAGTCTGCAATAGTAGGTGCTCAATGAATGACATTTATATCATCATCGTCATCATCATGAGTTCTTACTGTCTCAAGGTGGGAATAAGTGAGCTTTCAACCCATGAGCAGCTCTGTCTCATATTCTGTGTGCCTATCTGTGACCACATCTTCATATGTATAATGGAAAAGTAGTTGTTTGGAAATTCCTTTGACTCAAGTTTCAAATAATTGAATGGTTACTATCTCACACTCTGGAATATTCATGTAGAAGTGTTTCCTTGACTCAGTCACACACTCATCTATTATTGCCATCCTATTATGTATCAGGTACCACGTTAGCCAGGGAATGAACATCCTGATAATTATCCTGTTTATAGAAATATGCATATTTTCCCTGCAGGGGGCACTAAGAAACCAGTCCAGATTCTTTCTAAAAAGTATTGCTCCTTGAATGTCTGTAAACGTTTATCCACTCCCAACAATGACAACTCAACAAGAAGGATTCACCAGAGAAGCTCCCTATTGTCCCACAGATTGCATGTTCTATGGAAAGGAATTTTTTAAAAACAGGCATCGATTTGACAAAGCTGTATATTTTTTCAGGCTAGAAGCTACTCATAATAGGACCCATAAATGCGGAATTAATGAAATGGAAATTGGATACTGAGGCCAGTACCAGTCCTAACCACAAAATAATACAGAGTTCAAAAACACATTATTTCTTTTCCTGGGGATTACAGGTGTACCTTTCTCTGCACAGACAGCATCCTGAACAATTGTGTGCTAACTGATTCCTTCTTAAATGAAAGTCTTTTTCAAATATACCTAAAGAAGCTGTTCTTTAAAGGAAACCTATAGCAAATGCTTTTGTAAATCTAAAAATCACCTTGAAAAGTAAATAATGATGCCTGAAATATACATTATAAATCTAGACTTTCATGTATAGAGGTTGCTTAATAAAACAACATGCATGTGCATTTTCTGTGAAAATTTCACTTAAACATTCCATACATATGATTATCTATCACTGTGATCTGGAAACCACCAACAAAGTCCAACAATAATTTGTTTCTAGTTCATTTCATTAAACAGACACAATATGAATATGTGGCAATAAATGGCAATTTTCATAACATTTAGCTCTTTCACACAATGAATTAGCAGGAACTGAGAATATCAGAATGTTTAAGTTAATGAACACTCTATTCCTAATTACGAAGGATTCGCAAGAGGGGAACTACATGAGCAGGGTACAGTGGCAGGACTGGGAAGAAAGGCCAAGCTTCCAGAACAGGAAATCTATTTGACTACCAATCTGCAAACTGTATTTTATTAAAAATGCAATTACCCACAGGACTCTTATTTGCAGAGCCCGTTGAAAGTATATTGACATTTGGAGCTGTGTTAAGGTCTCTGAAGTCATCAGAGAACATTGGACTCTTCCTTATCTGGGTTAGCGTTTATGGAGAAGAGGTTTCCTTCTCAAAAGGCATAAAAACCCAGTAGGAAATTGCTTTACAACAGCAGCTCCTTGGGTCAGTTACCAGAAATTTTAAAAAGAGGTGCAGGGTCTTGGAATCCCTCCTTTGTCTCTTTCTCAGCCCCTCTCCATCCTACCCAACTCCTAGGGCCAGCTTTGTGGGTGGCAACCTATGCACATAGACCTGCATTGGTTTAATGTTCTGCTGTCACTGTCTTGAAATTCTTAATAATTTTTAGAACAAGGGTCCCCATATTTTCATTTTGCACTGGGTCCTACAAATTGTGTAGCCAGTCCTGCCAAGCCTCCCCACCCACATACACACATTCCCAACAGACATCTTCTCCAAGGCCCCATCATAACCACTTGTTCTACTCCCTACCCAGGTCAAGAAGATAGAATGCTGGTTTGGAGCCAGAGTTCAGAGTGGGCTTCCTGGTCTCAAATCCTCCTTCTCCTCTACTAGTTTTGTGACTTTGACTTCCTCGTCTACATAACAGAGATAGCATTCATCCCACCTCACAGGTTATAAGAATTAAATGAGATAACATGTATAAACCACTGAAAGGACTGGGTACTCCATATAGGTTAGTGTTCCTTCCATGGTTACTTTTATATTATTAGCATGGAAGAGAACGGTGAGAAAGACCATTGCCTTCACCATGAAAATTCTCTACCCTCCCAGGTTGAGTTCACTGGCCCCTCCACTATTTCAATGAACTACATTCTTTATAGCATTATTATCCTTCTAACCCAAAATGTAGCATTTCCTAAATTTCAGTCATTCATGTACCCCCTTCAAGATTTTCACTCTGTCTACGACTTCCCCTACTCACTTAATATATTTGTGTGGATCAACTTACTTTTTTAAGTGAAACAGTTTTAAGTTACAAATAAACTTTGTATTACTGCTATATACTTTGTCATGTATAGTATCATTACTATATGCTTTAAGTGGAAAACCAGTAACTCATATCAAAAAGAGAAGGTAATACACAGTAGTTAACATTTTTAAGTGTTTATTCACATAGCACCTAAAATGCTCTTGGATACCACCAGTGGCACCCATATTAACTTCGTGTTCTCTTCCAGTGGGCTCTGAACATTCTAACTGCAGTAACTGAGGTCTCTATATCACCAGCTTGTACACAGTGTACTATGAACAGCAAGTTTTCCAGAATTTGCTAAATGATTACTTATTAATAAACTGTTAAGAGTGAAAGCCCCTTGCACAGATGCTTACACTTTGGGGGCTATCTAAGGCCCTAAATGCATCAAATCCTAATAGCAATGGATTTATCCATGCAATGTTCCTCAAGGTATGGTCTGAGAACCACCTGCATGATAATCAGTCAGACAGCTTGTTAAAAAGGCAGATTCCCCAGACCCAGTCTGGACCTACTGATTCAGAACTTTTACACACTAAAATTTGGCCTAGTGGTAGAATTTTATAAATTAAGTGGTGGAGGTAGTAGTAATAGTAGTAGTAGTAACAGCACCAATTGTGCTAACACTAATTGTGTTCTTAATATGTACCAGGAATTACATACACTATCACTTAATCCCCTTAACAAGTCTATGAAGTAGATACTTCCAAAGCCATACAACTATTAAGGGGCAGGGAAAGAATTTCAGGCAACCTGACTCCAAAACCAAACTCTTAACCATCATACCATACTTTTGAGTACAGGGGAAGCTTCTGGAGGGAGGTCTTACCCATTGATCCACCCATGGACGCTCCAGGTAACACTACATATTTTTTAGTTTACAAGCTCAGACCAGCTTGCAGTATAGTCATTATACAAGCAGAAAGTATATTTTTTTAATTCTATTTTAGCTCATCATGTACATTCACTCAAACTACATACTTATCAAAGCTGCCTGAATCTAGTTGGATTTTAAGAGTCCTTTATTATCAAGGGCATGAAGACCTTCATCACTTGGAGGATAAATCTGCCCTTTCAGATTCAGAAGACCCCACTAAAGAAGACAGGGTCATTTACCTCCAAGAACTAGTAGAAGGTGCTCATAAGTGAGTCAACCCAATCCGAGGTAGTCAATACCCTGGCACTGAAGGTAAACAAGGAAAGACTTAATGACCACTGCCCAAATAATCTAGAGAAGATTTTTGTCTCCACTGTGAAATTAGAGTTGATCAACTCCTGAGATCTCTTCTAAATATAACTGTCTAGTTTATGCAACCAGCAAAAAGAAACTTAATTTAAGGCATTAGTTTTGTTCCACTAAGAAAGAAAGAAGCGTTGGGGAGAGGGAAAGCAAGAAAGAGAGAGAGAGAGAGAGAAGAGGAGGGGAGGGAGGAAGGAAGGAGGGAGGAAAGGAAAAAGGAGAGAGAAAGGGAAGGACAGAGGGAGGGAAAGGAAAAACATTGGCTGATTTTAGGAATCATTAGAGTCTCACAAACACAAGGGAAACACAGACCAGGTGCAAGGCATTGCTGAGCAGGCACATTATTAATCATAAGTCTAAAGGAAAACAAAAACCCACTGAGTTGGGTGATATCCATCCTAGAAATATTTAGTGCAGCACGGTTCCTGCTAAAGTCTTGATGTTGGAATCTACAGCTCAATGCCTGGTGGAATCATTTACTCTAGCAAAGGTGAGCACAATGCATGCCAGTGTCTTGTTCCATACAATTACCAATCTCTGTGGTGACAAGAAAGATTTTTAACTAAATAAATAAAAATTTAAAACTATCTGTTCTTGAGTCTTCTTATTTAATTCAGCCAAAGGGATTGGAGCCATCTTTGTCTAAACTAGATTAATAGAGTCAGTCATGAACAAATGCGTTGCAGGTACAAATGTGTTGAGCAGAAAAGAAAAAAAAATAACTCAGTTCTGAAACAGTCACTGAGAGGGTGAAGTTCTGTAATGAGTCCCTTTAGTGTTTTCCGTTGCTGTGAACTTTGTTTGGATGCTTTGTTTGGGCTCTAGGGTGAAAATCTACATGTAAGCCATGTTTCCAGGGCTGCCGCTAAGCCTGGGCATTTCAATAACATTAAAAGTCACTTAGTGAACAACCTGTCATGCATACACAAATCTAACCTCTGTGTTACGAGGCATTTATGTAGCTGCTATCGTTTGGATGTTTGTCCCCTCCAATTCTCATGTTGAAATTTAATCCCCAGGGTGGTGGTGTTGGGAGGTGGGCCTGAAGGGAGGAGGTGTTGGATCATGAGGGTAGATCCCTCCTGAACAGATCAATGCCCTCCCTGGACTTGGGGGAATGAGCTCTCCCTCTGTTAGTTCTTTCAAGAGCTGGTGGTTAACAAAAAGCCTGGCACCTCCCCCAGTCTCTCTTGCTTCCTCTCTCGCCAGGTGATCTCTGCACACACAGGCTTCCCTTTGCCTTCCGCCATGAATGGAAACAGCCTGAGGCCCTCACCAAAAGCTCAGCAGATGCCTGCATGAGCTTCCTATGCAGGCTGCAGAACCATGAATCGCCCAGCCTCGGGTATTCCTTTATAGCAACACTAAATGGACTGAGACAGTGACTAAAATAGTTTCCTGTCTGTAGTTGGCAATAACGGGCTTGGCCATTTTTTTCTCCTTGTTAGTATTTTTGTTTGCTTGCTCCTATTTCTTTAGCTAGTTGCTGTGCTGCTGCCTTTTTTTTCCTTCTGCAATTTTTCTCATTTGTTAGTTTCATACTGATTTAACTATTGGCAGTATGAAACATTTACAGATGCTTTTTGCATGAATGTAGTTATTTAGGAGGCCTATCTGGGGGATCTTTGCATTTCCTTTGGATGCCTTGGTCAAAGACTACCATCTCCCTCTGATATAAAATTCTTGGGTCACATCTGAATCCTTTCAGAACTCTGAAGGTCTTGTCTGTGTTGTTCTGATATTAGTTATTTAAAATAAGAAAACTAAAACTCACTTGATTTATGTCCTTTTAAAGTAAGCTATTTTGTTTTCTCAAATTTTCTGTTTGGAAGCTTGTAGAACTCTCTATTCATCCCTGAAGTTTAAAAATCCTTACTAGGACTTGTCTTAGCATATATTTTATTTTAGGTTTGCCTGAAAAACTTGGAAAACTCACTTTCCATCCAAATGGTTTTTTGTTTTAGCTTTGAAAAGTTTTCCTCTATTATTCCTACAATCATTGAATGTAACTTGTTTGCTCTATATCTTTCTTCAAGGATTCTTATTATTTGTAGGTTATGTTTGTGATCTCTGGCTTCCCTCTCTCTCTCTTCCCTCTTTTCATCCCTATCACCTTTCTCTTTATTCTGAAGAAGTTTCTAAAATGTATCCCCTGTTCCTGATGGAATTTTCTGCAGGGGAGATTCTAATTTCCCTGCTTCCAATCATCAATCCCTGTTGTGATTTTTGTTTTGTTGCACTTCCTGGTCATTCTGAACATTTTAAGAAATGATATCCTCTCTTTTTATCTTATTCAACATAAATTCTCTCCTAAATTTTGCATATGTTCATTGGGAGGTTTATTAAAAAGAAGAATTTATATATTTTTGCTTTCTTAAATCCTGTGGTCACAGAGAACATGGAAATCTTACAGTGACAAAGCAGTTTAGCTAAAGATTTTAAACTCAAAAGCCCGCAAGGTCAGCAGGGAGTTCAAAACCAGAGAAGCAGAGGGACACTTGTCCTGACCAAAGGGGACAGCTGCCACTTATTTTTAGTCAGAAATCTAGATGTTTCAGTGCTATATCCAGATGTTTACATATTAACAACTAATTTGAAAATTTTAAAAAATACCGTACAGGGGGCCATGCAACACACATATGTGAACTAGATTCAGCCTGGGGTCTGCTTGCCTATACCCTCTGAATTTACCAACCCTGCTGAACCCGTACAGGCTTTCCCTTCACACCTCATAGACAAACATCGTCACTTAGTGGGTATTCTGAGAAGGAACTGCGAGCATCACATGTGGGCAGTGGGGGTTGGAATGCAAAATATTTCTGGTCCCTTCCAACCTCAGATCCAAGTTCCCTGGACCCTCTCGCTCCTCTTGAGAATCTCCCCCCCACCCCGCTTCCTGAACACTTATCTTCCTCATCCCGCACCACAGTTCAGCCTCGGGGTCAAATCTCCCGCGAAGTCACCCGTGATTAATTAATCCTGTTTTGTGCTCTTCCTTCCACAAAGGACTGTTCTACCACTTTACCTTTCACTCTGTCATTGTGTCCCACTCTGGGAGCCATCCCCTCAACATATAAAATTTATCAGTGAAGTATTTTATCTTCTTTTCTTATACCAAGCCTTCAAAATTACCTCCTTCAGGATCTTCTCTATGCCTATTCCAGAATTGACTTTTGATAAGTCTTTATTACAGTGAAAACTATTTTTATTAGCATTTTAGACAATAAGAATTATCTCCCAGTTACCTGTGTTTCATATTAAAAGAATGAAGTGAATTCCCACAGCTGGTTTCCCATCACATCAGCATGGAAACCCCAAATGCTGATCTCGGGCCAGGGGTCCCAGCTGTCCACGCCTGGGACAGTCGGCGCTTTCCCTGGTTACCAGCTGTCTCTGGCACCACCTGCTGGTCCCTTGTGTATCCATCAGATGCAATGAATACAACGGAATGTTCCTAAAAGTGGACCAGAATCCCTCTGTCTTGAAAAATAGAAATATCCTTAACGATCAGAAAGATCCAAAGGCTCAGGCTGGACACGACAGAAAGGGCTTCCCAGGGATATCTCCTCTCTGCTTATCCTTCCTCTGCTTCCTAGGGGGTCAAAACTTCTTTTATTTTAATGTAGCCATTGGGCTGTGTATGACAGAACTACAACCATGACACTGCTTTCACGCTCCAGTAAGAGTTCACTCTATGGCCTGCACTTCATTACCTCCCAATAATCCTGACATGAAAGAGGTGGTATTGAGTAGGCAGAGACAGGTGTCAATTTCTCACCACTCCCCAGCCACGAGGCCTTGACAAAAGGACGTCTCCCTTCTGTGTCCCTAGTGAGTGCTAACCCACTAAACTCCTCCCCAGCTCTAAAATCCCATGAAGCTGTGAAACTTACGCCAGACCTGCCAGGCCACCATCCAAACACGCTGGCCAACATGGAAGCCACCGGCCACACTGGCCACAATATGACTACTGAGCCCTTGAAATGTGGCTTGTCCAATTTGAGATGTATTTAAATGTAAAATGCACATTACATTTCAAAGACTTGGTATGAGAACAGAGAATATGAAATATCATTAATTTTTATATTGATTACATAGAGATAAATTATTTTAATATAGTAGGCTAAATAAAATGTTATCAAAAATTAATCTCACCAGTTTCTTCTTTTTAATTGTGGCACTAAAAAATGTGAAATTGCATATGTGGCTCATGTTATATTTCTATCAGATAGCACTGATCTAAACAGTTGAATGCCTAAAGCACACAGTAATCGTATGTATCAGCAGAAGGAAGAATATATCTCTATCTTAGGATCTTTTTGATTTATTTATTTTGCCCTTTGTGTATAAGTCTCTGTGGTGAATAAAAATTCCTAGGTGTCTTGCTCCTAGAATGGTCACTTTTGTCTGTCACCATGTTAGAACCTTAAAGATGGCCTCCCTGGAGCTAGAGTCAGCCTGGCCAGGAAATCTCATGAAATTTTCTCTAGAAAATGTCCTAAAGAGGTGTGAACTATGCTGGAAGGAGCTCTGGCCCGAAAATATAAATATGTGGAATCAGGAGCAATTCAAGAACTATAAATGATTGATACACTTATACAAAACGTTCTTTCACGCCAGTAATCAAAGAAGTGGAAATTAAAACATGAGATCTCATTTTTAGCTTATCACGGTAAAAACTTTTTTAAAATTATAGTCAGAGTTGACCATGGGGTACAGAAATCAGTGCCTGTATTCCTTGCCTTGGAGAGCTGATGTTTACACAGCCTTTTTAGGGAGCAATTTAGCAGTATGAAAAAACAGCCTTACAACTATGCATGCCCTCTGAGCGCACACTTCCACCTCTACGGAATTTTGTCAAAGGCAATCACCACTGCTGTGCCCAGTAACTTACTGTAGGGGCATTCACTATCTTGAGAATTATACCAAAAATAGCACCAAACCAAGGAATTTTTAATATTGCAGCACATTGAGAGCACATTGTAGCCTCCTCAGCCTACGGGACTCAATTTTAAGTGCCACTTCTCCCAGAAAGCCTCTTCCTAACGCCTCAGTCTAAATCAGATCTCTGTATTTCCTACCTCATATCATTTTCGCTTTCCTCCATGTGACTTAAAACAGTCTCTGACTCTGCATTTATTACTGTGATTATGTGTTGAACGTCAGTCTCCTCACCTGAATATGTGACTCAGCTCACACCTGGCATATAAGAGATGCTCCACGAAGGCATGTCGAATAAATGGACGATATCTTAACAAGGAAAAGGCAGGTTATAAAATGATACATGTAATAGGATTCCAACATCAATAAAAATGTGCATATGTATATAATCATAATATATGTGGGCATAGAAATTAAAAAGGCCAGAAGAAACCCCAGGCTGTTAAAAGCAACCATCTCTGTGTCATGACTTTTTTTCTTTTATACAGAATTTCTAGAGTGAATATATCTAACTTCCAAAAATGGGAGAAATTTTATTTTAAAAATAATAATAATAAAAACTAAAAATCTGCGTTCAAGTCTCAACTCTTAATAACAGTTTGACCCTGAGAAACCAAAGGGGGGAGAGGACATCACTGCTGACTATCCCATAGAATTAATGGAATATGGTACATACAAAGTTTTGTACACATTTCAGTATTTACTCTGCGTGCTTTGGGGAGTGAGATACAAATGCTGTGTCAGGTAATGGGCATTTTCCCAGTGGTTGTGTAATTTGCAAATAATATGCATAACTGACAATTAGTTGAGTAGCTGGAGCCCTTGCCTTTTGACTGGCATGCTGACGGTTGTCACCACCTAATGAGATGAGAGTTAGAAGTCATCAGGAATGCAGAGGAGAGTCTGCCATGGGCAGAAAAGTGGGAGGAATTTCACAGGAACAGGGGCATCTCCTCTCATTAACTCAAAACCAAATGCTGGGAAACAGGTGTCCACTAGAACCTCAGTGTGAGTTTGCAGCAGGGGTGAGAAAGGCACAAGTTGAAACATGAAGTTACTGAGAGACATGGCATTTTGCATGCTGAAGAGCTCAATTTTGGTGGGCTCTTTCTGCACTGTCTTGGAAAAATTCCAGCAATAAGGGGCAGCATCTTCTTTGAGTTCTTTCTGTTTGACTCTTTGCTTATTGAATGCAACTTCAAAGGAGAGCTGCTCTAGCTCTGACAGAAGACAGCAGCTCATTCAGCTTCTTCCATGAATATTAATTGAGCATTTATCATGTGTTGGGCACTGTGCTAAGAGCAGAGGCTAAAACAGATGAACGAGGCCCTGTCCCTCCTTTCAAGCAGCATATGATCTACTCATTACCATCTTCTGGCAATAAGTTCCCCAACCTCCCCCAGTACTACCAACTCCATCACTCCCTGCTTTGTGTCCCTACTATGCTCATTTTACCATTTATCCCACTGAACTGCAGTCTGTCACCTAGGAACCCATCTCTATAAGCCTATAATCTCCTTTAGGGCACCTAGTCTACTTTGAATCTGCATCTGTAACACAAGCCTATTGTATACGGTGCTCAATAAATGAGCAAATGAATGATTTAATTGCCTGAATAATTTCATAAGCAAACGCCTATAAAATAGTGGACGTTATCTAGAAAGTAAATGCTCAGCAAGGCTTAGTGCTTTGCAAACTGAGTAGAGATATGTGCTACCTTTGTGTGTGTGTTCTTTCTATAGTAAAAAGACTAGAGGTGAAAGAAGACAGATACAGGAAATAGGGAACCATTTCTTCAAGGCTCTCTCTGATACAGGTGCTTCAGTTCTGACACTTCTAGTCAGTGCCCCAAGAAGGTTACAGCTCACAGTTTCAATAAAGACCAAGAGTTCCTCCTAGGAAAAGAGACAGTACTCATGGAAGGCTACCATCAAAGACATAGGTCATCCATACCCCCAATTATCATGCCACAGGTGCAAAACTGGACAAAACTGGTATACACAGTAGTTTGTGTTAGTCAAAGGGTACCCAGAATGGTGAGGGCAATATTGTAAGAAACAGGTAGAAATTGGTGATGGTTAACCCAGAAGAGACAAAATTCAGAGACAGTGTAATAGCTGACTTCAAATACCAGAACAACCAGGGTACAGAAAAGAGGTGATACTTATTCCATATGGTTCTCAAGGTCAAAATTAGGCCCCACAAGTGGGAGGCAGATTCTCAGCTTAATAGAAGAGGCATGTTTCAGGAAATTACCATAAATGAAGCAAGTTTATAACTCAAGGTCAAAGGCAATAACACAGAACAGAACTGCCTTTGAAACACTGCTTTTAAAGTTTACAAAAGGAGTACTGGATACACATGCTAAGGATATATAACTGAATCGTTTAGCTCCCTGTCTACCAGGAAAGAATGCTAAATCTAACATCCAGTGAGATTGTTCTTCCCAAATTGATGGACTCGAGCCCCTCCAAATGGGCCTCGGCTCTTTAGCAAATTGACTTGCACACGACGACTTTACTTGAGTGCCCTTTGACCTATTCAAGACCATAAGGCCCAGCTAACATCTCTGTACTGAAGTGTCCATGGATCACGGCAGGCCACAGTTATCCCTGCTGCCTTCAAAGCACACCCCTCTCTACTTTGACGTCTTTGGACTTGTCATTTCAGCTGTTCAAGTATTTATGCTTTGCCCTCCAGTTAGTTTTGTCTTCTTAAAGGAAGATGCCATATGCTTTTAATCTACAGGGACTAGCAGCATATCTTGTATTTAACAGGCCCTCAGCAAATGTCCACAGATTTGGTGCTGCTGGATTCAAGCCAGAGAATGGAGGCAACCTATTCTGTCAAGGTCCTGGACAACATCTGTGTTTTTTCAGCGCAGCATTTGCCATCCGTCACAGAGGAGACTGGAACAGAAAAAAGTCAAACAAAGTGCAAGGTCGTTTTCAGGAGCCCCTGCAACTCCATTCTCCAAGGTTGGAATGTTCTCTCCCTCTCTCCAAACAACAGACCAGATGGTCTCCTAAATCTTGGCGTTTGTGGTTTAACTCTAATTACAATGTTAGTTAGCAATGAGTTCAGTGATTCAAAATCACTAGTAGATTCTTTCCAGGCAGTCAAGTTTTTCTTCTGCTCTAAGAAAAGGGAGGCTTTGTCATCAGCCTTGTTCTTGCTTCCGGTATTATAATTGCTTAGCTGCTTAGAAAATGAAAGGAGCCCAAGACTAGCAAACTTAGCTGAAAGCAACGGCACTCCAGGAGACGGGAGGTAGCAGCAGCCAGATGGCTAAGTAGCCTCCAATGATACTGCAGTCAAATTGGGAGGCACTAATCAGGAAATTTTCCTCAATTGTGCAAATGCCACACACCAGGTGTTGAACTCAGAGGTACATATGTGTTTGTCTAGATGTTTTGCAAATGTGGTTGAGAAGAAACCCTTTAAAGTAAGACCTTGGAGTCGTAAATGTTGGAAAGAACATTTCAAGGTCATCTGATCCAAACCCTTCCAAATGCACAAATGCTTCACCAGAAGAGCTCACCCAAGTTCTGTTCAGACACTTTCCATGAAGGAAACTCATAACCTCAAGAGGCAATCCATTTTTGGACAGGTATTAGGTTTTGTTTTTTTTTTCCTACTGTACTCAATACCTCATTTTAACTTTTACTTATTGATTCTTATTATACTTTCTGGAGCTAAGCAGTAAAAAAAGGGCCTCCTCATTCATGAGATAACACTTTTTGAACAATTAAAGAAGGTTTCCATTTCTTTATTTTTTTTAATTACCTCCAAGTACTTAACTGCTCATTACTTGGTTTAATCTCAAATTTCCACATTTTACCTACTCACATCTTTCTCTTGGGGAATCTGTTCCCTGCCAGAACCCTGCTAAGTCAGTCCAATCAGGTTCTAACCATATGACCCCACCCCCTGGCCACATTTGATTGGTCCAGGGGTGGGTGCACACTGGCATAAGCACAGCCACCCATAAGCATTCTATATAATCCATCTGGCAAGAAAAGATGAGCTAGGCCAACCCGGTTGCTCTCCTGAGAACTGGGAACTTGTAAACTGAGAAACTATTGTCATTTTTCCATGGGCTGCTGAGCTGGAGGGTCATGCAGACTCAGGGCACAAGTGGCCATCTGGGGCGAGGGCAACGTGAGTAAACAAAGGGAAGAAGCATTTAAGAAAGAGCAGGGGAATGGATCAGATAGAGAGAAACAGGGGCCCCATGAGACAGATTGAGAGGAGAGTAGGGACATTCCTGCCCCTCTTGAGACCTGACTTGCAGCTTTTCTGAGATCCCGATGATCTATAGCCTTCCAACAAAGGACAAGGAATATTGAGAAAATCTCTATTCCTTATGTCAAGGCCAAGGGAAAACTTCCCCTCTACTCTCTGGAGGTTCCCTGAAAATCACTGACTAAGGGCAGATTAATAGGAGAAAAGGCACACAAATTTATTTGATTATAGATTTATGTGACATGGGAGCCTTTAAAATGAAGACAAAGATACAGGGGGAATTGTTCACTTTCATATTTAGGTTCAACAAAGTATGGACAGCAGTGTAGAAATAAGATTGGACACCCCATCAAAATACCAACATCATATTTCACGGATCTAGAAAAAATAATTCTATGCTTTGTTTGGAACCAGAAAAGAACCCAACAGCCAAAGCAATCTTAAGCAAAAGGAACAAATTGGGACGCATCACATTACCAGACTTCAAACTATACTACAAGGCTATAGTAACCCAAATAGCATGGTATTAGGACAAAAATAGAGACACAGACCAGTGAAACAGAACAGAAAACCCAAATATAAAACCATCCACATATAGCCAACTGATCTTTGACAAAGCAGACAACAATATACACTGGGGAAAAGAATACCTATTCATTAAATGGTACTGGGAAAACTGGATAATCACATGCAGAAGAATGAAACAGGATCCATCTTACCACTCACAAAAATTAATTCAAGATGGATAGAGGGCTTAAATGTAAGGCATGAAACCATAAGAATTCTAGAAAAAAATGTTGGAAGAACTCTTCTAGATATCAGCCTGGGTAAAGAATTTATGAAGAAGATCCCAATGGCAATCACACCAAAAACAAAAATTAATAAATGGGACTTGATGGAATGAAAAAACTTCTGCACAGGCAAGGAAATAATCAACAAAGCAAAGAGACAACCCACAGAATGGGGGGAAATATTTTCAAGCTACACAATGATAAAGGACTAATAACCAGAATCTACAAAGAACTCAAGCAAATCAGCAAGAAAAAAAAATCAAACAACCCTGTTAAAAAGTGGGCAAAAGACATGAACAGAAGCTTCTCAAAAGAAGATAGATAAATGTCCAATAAACATATGAAAAAAATGCCCAATGTCACTAATCATCAGGGAAATGCAAATTAAAACCACAATGAGGTATCATTTTACCCTAATCGGAATGGCTTTTATTAAAAGTCTTTTTTATTAAAAAGATGCTGGCATGGATGCAGAGAGAAAGGAACAGTTATACACTGTTGGTGGGACTGCAAATTATTAATAGTACAACCTCTATGGAAAACAGTATGGAGATTCTTCAAAAAACTAAAAGTAGACTTACCATTTGATCCAGCAATCCTACTACTGGGTATTTACCCAAAGGAAAAGAAGTCATTTTATCAAAAGGACACCTGCACTTGAATGTTTATTACAGCACAATTCACAATTGCAAAGATGTGGAAACAACCCAAGTGCCCATCAATTCATGGGTAGATTAACAAAATGTGGTATATGTATACCATGGACTACTACTCAGCTATGAAGAAGGATGACTTAATGCCTTTTTCAACAATTTGGATGGAACTGGAGACCATTATCCTAAGTGAAGTATCACAAGAATGGAAAAACAAACCACAGGTACTCACTATTAAATTGGAACTAACGGATGAGCACACGTGCATAGAGGTGAGCAAAACTCAATAGAAATCAAGTGGCGGGGGGAGGAAGGGATGGGTGAAAATCTACTTAACGAGTACAATGAACACGATTTGGGTGACGGGCACACTTCTAAACCTGATTCAATCATTACAAAAGCGATCCATGTAACCAAAAACATTTGTACCCCTATAATACTTCAAAATTTTTATTAAAAAAGAATATAATTGGACAGAAAGGGTACGATCTAATGCTAATACACTGAGTAGGGAAACCCAGCAAGGCCTGTCTGTCTGGATTCTTTTTGGCCTCTCTGAGCATGCATTCCTTCTTTCTGGGTATAGGGCAGGACCCTCTCTGAAATGGAGGTCTTATGACCTACAGTCAAACAAGGTAGATCAGATTATTTCTCTATGGCCAGTTTTTACACAGAAAGGTGGAGCAAAAGTTAGAGTAATACTTTTAGGTTTTATGGCTGGCTTTGGGGAAAACAGGGTCTGGTTGGTATGACCAGTCTTTGAGGAGAGTGAGACTGGGAGACAGGAGGACAGGAGAGGGTCAGAGAAAAACTTTTGCTTCTGAGGCCTTCATTTTGGGGGATTGTTTCCTGAGTCCCCAACATTTGCAACCTTAAGATCCTAGGCTAAAAATCTCCCACTTCCAGTGCTTAGGGCAATCGTACATTTCCATGCAACTCCAAATGTGGGCTTTTCCAATTGTGTTTATCCATATATGTGCTATATATGCATGATAAAGTCTGTCTAAATGAAAACAGAAATTATAACATGCAAATACGACAATGTAAACATTTATTATATTTCACTAGATGCAATGTACTGTATACAAAGCTATGGTGGTAACCCTCAAGGAGTTCAGAGTCTGATGAGGACGGTAAACACAGCAGACTGTTACATGCCAAAATTAAAGATATGGGGGGGGGGGGCAAGGAGGTTTTTACTTTCTGCTTTGGTTCCTTTTGATACTATCAGAGTTTTCCAACAAAATATATGCATTACTTTTTTAGGTCAAGAAATCTTATCTGGCCACTTTTTCTTTTCTTTCTTATATTTTTGACTATTTAAAAAAGCTTTGGATGTTTTTTAATAAAGAAGAACTTGAGAAATTTAAGATAAAATACAGACATAAACAAATCTGGAAATACAGAGGAGAGATCATCCCTGATTGAGAAGACCTCGGAAGAGTTATAGTGATGGGGCCATTTCAGTAAGGTTGTGAAGGATGGAAAAATAAAGTAGGGCACTATGTGGAGAGAAGATCCTCCAGGGAGGTGCAAAAAAAACAGTTAAGGCAGAACAGCAGTAAAGTAGGTGGCTTGCTCAGGGTAGGCAGTCCAGCACAGCTGAACAACAACCGCAGGGCAGGGAACAGCTGAACGGTGACTTGGCCCAATTTGTGGAAGGTCTTGAATGCCCAGGCTCTTAGGCAAAAAAGAAACATGCCAGAGTTTTGCTTAAGGTGGCAGCAAGGAGAATGGAATTGAAGAGCTTAGAGACAGGATCAGTGGTTGAGAGGTTATTGCCAGGGTGTTTCAAAAGTCTCTTCCCCCAAAGTGACAGCTTTGTTTATGCTAAGTCGGCATGGTGAAAGTTGAATTACATACAAACGTGTTTGGTTTCACCTTGAAATGTGTTTCAAGGTACCTATAACTACGTATCTCTTCTATGTATTTCATTTGTTTTAAGCTAACTGTGGCATCAAAGTGTTTGACTGCAAAGTTGAATTCAAGTACTTCTGGTTTTTTTCTGGAAGAAAAAGAGGCTTGTAGGAGAAACCAGTAACTAAATAGTCTGTAGAGTGTAAGGTGGAAGTGAGGTCAAAATGCAAACAGCATCAAAAACCTCACTTGTAGTTTGACCGGACGGACATAAAGTGATGGTGGGTGTGTGTTGAAACTGCAAGGAGGTTCTGCAGCTTAAACTTCTACCATGTCATGAGGTTATAAATGCTACACTCCCCCTGAACCAGGAGTTTTGAAATATCGCTACTTACCTTTGATCAACTGAAAATATGTATTCCTCCAACATATCAAAGTCCTCGTGAAGTTTCAGAAAAATCCAAGAGTCAAAGTTCAGCTGCATCCAGCCTAGAACCTAGACCTTGGACCAACAGACCACAGCTTATTCTAATCCATGGCCAACTTTCTATCTACCTGAATGTAGTCTGAGACATTTAATGAGGTCCAGACACTCTGGCAAAGATTCTTCACTTCCAGATCCAAAGATTGCTTATAGAAAGGTGAGCCACAGCCATTGAAAATGACCAACCTTATTTCAAAAATAATCTTGTTTTATTACCCACTAAACTTCCCATTGTGGAAATGAATGTTTGAGAACTTTACTGTCCATACAAGACATCATGAGACAGAGATAAGGTAGAAGCAAGTAAGTGGGTGCGTGTGTAGGGCAGGGAAGGCATGTCAGAGGCAGGAATTGCAGTATCTGATGGCTAAGTATAGAGATGGAGAAAGAGAGGGAACAAAGAAGATATGTGCACTCAACAGTTATGCACCGTGTGCTCACCGTATGCTCACTGGGCTGGGTGTGAAGGTTTCAGCTGTGATCTACATGTCACTCCCTATCTGGTACATGTTACAGATAAGAAGAAAATGACAACAAAATGGGGGAAACAGGTGATGCTGTGGGAATAGCTAGATGGAGAATTCTAGCCCAGAGGCATCAAAAAAGATTTCCAAGAGGAATCAATAAACTTGAGACCTAATAGAGGTGCTATGTAAAAATCAGTCATGTGACTGGGAGATCACACGCCAGGGCAGGTGATTCAAGGCATGTGCCTGAGTCAGACTTTGCAGATCCAAATCCTGGCTCTGCCATTTGCCAGTTGTGTGACCTTGGGCAAGTTACTAATTCTCTTTGTGTCTCCTTGTCCTTATACAGTAAGTAGAGACAATAACTCCCTCCCCATAGGGCTATGGTAAGGGCCAAGTTAAATAAACAAAGGCTCTTGGCACAATGGCTTGGTGCATGGTAAGTGCCAAGTGAAGGGTAGCACTTTATTATGGAGAAGGAACAGCATGTGCAAAGGCTAAAAGGTAAGAAAGAACATGGCAAGTTCAAAGAAAGTAGCTCAGTGTTCCTGGGGTGTTGGGGAAATGCTAAGTGATGAGCTTAGAGCGGGAAGCAAAGGCAAAGTCAAGGAGCCTCCTCTAATATGGCTTATATGGGTCAGAGGGTGCACAGTGACATCATTAGACAAGACACGGACTTGGCGAGAAATCCAGAGCATTCTTCTGGATGACCTGACAACCACCCTGTGGCTGATTTCCTGAGATGCGTGCATTTCCAGGAGGGAAAAATAAGGGAAATGAGATTCGGCTAAGAGCTACAAATGATGAGAAGCAGCCAGGGGGCAGGAGGAGTAGGGAACAAGAACGAAGTCAAGCCCTGCGACAAAAGATCTCAGAGCAGGAATGGGACCCATTTGAACAGCATGGCAGAAGGAAAGGGCACTTCTACCCTTTATTTGGACTCCACATCTGACCCTGCCATTTACTTCTATGTGACCCAACCACTCCCTCTCTCTGTGTCTTAGTTAATAGGGAGGTGGTCTAGACTGGCTATTCTCAACCCAGGAACCACAGACACCTGTGAGTCCATGAAGATGCTAACAGAGGTTCACAATCTATTCTCAACATACTCTTTTAAAACCCCAAAGTCATATCCATTCTTTCAAGCTGATCCAAACCTCCTACTTCGATCATTCTGAAAGAACATTTCAATGTGTGCATTGCACATCTTTAATTAATTCATAATAACTGGGAGAATAAATGAATCATAACATTAAATTTATTTTTTAAAAACCTGAAAACTAAATAATAAAGCAGGTGATGGTAGTAAAAAGCTTGACACCACTAGACTGGATGGCTTGTTAAGACCCATTCCGGCTCTCACAGTCTGGAATCCTCCCTTCATCTACTTTCAGGTATCTATCTGGTCTATAAAGGTTTATGTCCTCAAGGTTAAAAACATGGGACTCAGAGTCACAAAGGCCTCGGTTCACATCCTAGCTCTGGCACTTGCTAGCTGAATGACGTTGGCAAATTACTTAACCTCTATAAATCTCAATTTCTTAATATGTAAAATTGAGACCAAAATAGCATTTTCCTGATCAAGTCATTGCAAGGAATGAGATAATGCAAACTTCAGTCATTGGCATACTACCTCTTGATCTTTGCCAAATCTGCATAAACCCTGAAATATTGGTTAGGTAATATTTTTGTTTAAATCAATCCATGTTTTCACTTAAATTCATGTTCTTTAATAGGAAGCTGTAGATTGCTACTATAAATGGAAAATCAGTATTACCATAGTTGGTAGTAACCCTAAGAATAATACCAATAAAAATCATATTGAAAATTTTATCTCAGTAAATAACAATTAAAATGTTGTTAAATTCTAGCTAAATACTATTTCCCCGCTGAAGGCTCTGTGCCTGAAGTTGCCCTCTCTTTGTTAAAATGGAGATTAGCATGTGTAAGAATGAAGTTAAAAACACCAGAGGCTTCAAACTGAGGCTTTCTTCTTGAAGTAATCAGGAAGCTCTAAAGGGAATAAAAAAGGAACCTCTGTGCTATTCAGCGTTATTCAATGTCTCAACTGGGTCTCACCTAAAATAATCTCTAATATATATGCCACATTTGGGATACACTGAGATAATGCATTCAAAGTACTTGTCACGGGGCTTGTCCTGAAGTCGCTGGAGAAGTGTTCGTTTTCATTACTATTGTAACAAAACTGACCCACTTGGCCCTGACAGAGCCCCCTGCCCACCCGACCCCACACTGGGTACAGACAGCCTGGCTGTCTCACTGCAGAAGCCTCCGTACATGGTTGTCCCTTGCTCCTTCCTGTCTTTCAAGACTACTTAGTCCATTTCTCCCCCACAGCACCCTTTCTGTCTACTTCCATAATGATCACCCATCATTTGGCCTTGGTTCCTACACCAGCCTGCCCTACCGCCTTACCCTTCAAGATTCATCCAGAAACACTGCTCAGAGAAGCCTTGCCTGACCCCCAACCCCTGTGCCAGACAGAGACCGCAGCCCTCTCTACTGGGCTCCCCGGATCCCCTGCACAAACTTCTGTTGAAATAATTACCTTGTTATATCTCAGTGTTGTGTTTGTGTCTGCCTTCCCCACTCAATTATAAGTTTCTAGAAGCCAAGGACTGTGTTTAGTAAACTTTTGTATTCCTTAGCTCATAAAAGATGCTCAATTCAGTTTCCATATATGGATGAAAGAAGGAATGGATGGATGGATGAATGGATGGATGGACAGGGGATGGAAGGATGGAAGGAAGGAAAGTAGGGAGGAAGGAAGGAAGGGTGTGGCAGTGATGGATTCCATTGCTCTGACTTTCTGATTTCCTAAGAAGAAAGAAAAAAAAGTAATTCAGGCAGAGTTGGCTTAATTCCCCCTTGTCCAATTCCTGTACATCCTCTTCACCACCATTCGTGGCATTTTCCTCATCTTACAAATACCGAAGGATTCCAGCCTTCACAGAAACTACCTCGGCACCTTGCCAGAAAACAAACAAGCCTAAGAATAAAGAAAAATAAATAAATAACAACAGCAACGTCTCACACTTTGAGGTCTGGGAAATGAATTCCAAGTGGGGGCTGAACTCAAAACCAAATGTTTGCCTTTCAGTGACAACAAGCTACTTGGCAGAAAGCCTCGGCCCCCTCCCGAGACCACTTAGCAAATGGCCCAGAGCTCTTCCCGAGAGCTACTGTCTACCCTACACCTTTCTTAGGCATGGAAGAACTTACTGCCAAGAAAAAACAATCCCACTTTCTACCTACTACCTCGAGGTTATTGTCTGTGGTTGATCTTTTTCTACCTTGGGAACTTTGCAAATAGTTCCTCGGGAATTAGGGTTGTGTTTGAAAAGGGTTTGCTCAAAGCAGATTAACACCTGTCTGTGTGTGTCTTACACACACTCATATGTGCACACACGTGCGAAAATTCAGACTTTAAATCTGTCACCTTCTTGCCATTCACATTCTACAGGAATTTATGCCTGACAGCATGTAGCTACTTAGATGCCCTGAGCCTGGGGACAAGGTGAGCTTCCAGAAAGTGGATGAAACTGAGATGAGGGAGCAGGTGCGGAGGCTCTGAGGTGAGCTGGGAGGAGCCACAGCGGAAAATGCAGAAAGCAAAAGAAAACACTTTGCATGCACCTGACTCAGCTAGACTAGGTTTCTGGGAAAATTTTGCTGCTACTGAGCAAGATCATGGGCTGGTTTATCTGCTCCTGTCTCCTCTATAAGAACTTCTCAGACCACACCTTGAAAAGCTAGACTCAAGGCCTTAGTTCTCATTTTCAGAGCTACAACATTTGGCCTTTGCCTTTTTCCTTGTGCCAATGTCCACAGTGGGGAGATATCTATAACGACATAGGCAGGCCCACCTTTCTGATTACCATGTTAAGGTCTTAGCACAGTCTGACGGAAGCATCCAGAACAAACAATATGCAACCAGGCAAACGCAGAGAGTTATAGAGCTTAGACAAGGGGCAGCATTGCCAAGCAGATGGACACAGGTTTAGGAGCGGTATTGACACAAGCTCAGTTGCACAAATGACTTCACCTCTCTGAGCTTGAGTTCCTCATCCGTAAAATAGAGACATGGCTCGTCGTACAGGATGAATTATGAAGATAACATTCAATGATATGACATGTACAATGCACAGGTACTATTATCCAATAAGTGCTCAACAAATGTTTGTTAAATATTAAAAAAAGTGAATGTCTCTGTCCTGACCCCAGTTAAGGAAATACAGGCAGATTTTGGACTCTCTGCAAGAGGAGCTTGCTCAGTCCCTGACTTCCATAGAGAACTCCTGCTCACCCCTACTTCCCAGGCCCCAAGACACAGACCCTGGGCCTTTGTTCAGAGGCGTACAAGGGCAGGCAGCAGGAGCGGTCAGCCCCACGTGCAGGCAATAAAGGGGTGCACTGCCTTTGGAGAATTTAAAAACAATAAAAGTCAGTCTGATTTTATTATCGCCATGCATTGGCAATTCCAAACCATGTCAGTGATAAAATGGTCTCCCCTCTCCCCCTACCCCCCTTGCTATGCCACAGCCTGTGTTAATAAAAGGTTATGCCCTGTGTCCTGGCTGAGTCCCTGCCTGGCCTCAGAGCCCATCTGGAGGGGCCAGAAGCCGAACCCTTGGACTCTCCCACCAACCAGAGATACTCCTGGGATCACTGTCTGTCCCCATATATGCAGAGAATTCCTTAAGCTTTGGGCCCAAAATGTCTTGAAAAGAACCCAATGCGAGAACAAGAGGTAGTTACTTTAAGCCACTAAGTGTCTGAACAGGCTCAGACCAAAACATCGGGTCCAATTTATCAGACAGAACTTTCCCTCTTTCCCTTTCACTACCCCTTTGTGGCCTTGCTCAGTGGGCCTATTTCCTTGAAAATTGAAGCTTGACCTCTGGGAGGCCTTAGGCCTCTATTTAATTTTTATATATAAGAAAAATAAAACACATGACAAAGCCAGAGAAGCTATCTAGTTAAACCTTATAAATGAAGAAACTGATGCTCAGAGAGGGAAAGGGACCAGCCCCAGGTCACACAGCAAGTGAGCGGCAAAGAGGGGAAATGAGACCTGACTGAGGCATTATGAGGAGCGAGGCAGGGCACATAAAGTGCGGAGCTCTGTGCTGGCACATAGTAAGCGACTGATAAGCATTAACTGCCACTTCTGTGTAGTTGTTTGTTGTTATTGTTAAAACAAGACTAGCCCCACCTCTCCAGGCTTTGGGGCAGGCTCTTCCCAGCACCTAGCTCAGTCACAATGTAGGTGCTAATCAGATGTCTGTGGAACAAGTGAATTAACTCTATCCCCACTCAACCATCCAACCTCTGCATAAACATCTCCAATCTGAGACACCCGCTTCCACCTCCAGGGACACGCCGACCCATCTCTGGGCCCGTCCACTAAACAGCTCTCCTTTTATAATGAGTCAATTTTGAAAATCTATCTCCTCGTCTCTCGTGCTCATTGGTTAGTCCTGGATTTAATCTCCCTCGTCCTGAGCCTTTTACAAACAGATTTTGATGTTAAATCAGAACGTGTTGGTCCCTGGATAGAAACCATCCAATTATCCTGATTGGGCAATTAAAAAAAAAAAATCTTTCATCAGTCATTCACCTCGAGAAAGAAAAGGTCAGTTTTATCTTTATAACAAAGAGGATACCTTAATCATGGCAAATCTGCTCAATAAATCAAAACAATAAGTTTGCAAGAGCCAAAGACCCTCTATTGGGTAAATCAAGACGAGCACCTCAATAAGGCCCATTACCCTGACAGGAGCAGAGAGGAAGCTTGTCTCCTTCGATCTTTCTTCTGGACAGACAGCATTGATTGAACACTGACGTGCATTTGAACAGCAGGAATGAACAACAAACAAAAGAGATGCCCCAGACATTATCTTTCCACTCACCAGCACATACAACAATAAACTCCACCTTACAGTTTTATACAACTGTTTTTGTACTCTAAAAAAAAAAAATGCTCATCGGTTTATTTGGTCCTCACGGAAATCCTGTGATAGGAGCAAAGCAGGTGCTCGATTTTACAGAGGAGGAGGCAAGACAGGGAGTGGCCAGACACAGATGGGCAGACCGCTTATTCACTCGCTCGGCGAATTGTTGCTGCAAACCGACGCCAGGGCAACACGGCGGGTTCTGCAGATGTGATGGTGAGCAAGGCAGACACATGCTGTGCTTCCACAGCCCTCAAAACAGAGAGGGGAAAACAGGAAACTAAGTAAGCATGTGGGATACATGGTAGGAGACAGGAAGCAGCAGGGTGGGAGAGCATCTAACCTATTCGAGGGCAGGTTCTTTTTTTTTTTTTTTGGAGACAGAGTCTCTCGCTCTGTTGCCCGGGCTAGAGTGAGTGCCGTGGCGTCAGCCTAGCTCACAGCAACCTCAAACTCCTGGGCTTAAGCGATCCTACTGCCTCAGCCTCCCGAGTAGCTGGGACTACAGGCATGAGCCACCAGGCCCAGCTAATTTTTTTTCTATATATTTTTAGTTGGCCAGATAATTTCTTTCTATTTTTAGTAGAGATGGGGTCTCGCTCTTGGTCAGGCTGGTCTCAAACTCCTGAGCTCAAAGAATCCGCCCGCCTCGGCCTCCCAGAGTGCTGGGATTAGAGGGCAGGTTCTGAAGGGTGAAAAGGATACAGCCAAGCAGAGACTGTGTCCCAAGGAGGTTCGGCTTAAAGGGGAGAGCCCTGGATGTAAGGCAGGAGATGGTGCAGAAAACCATCACACCAGCAAAGTGCATACACACACACAATCACACACAAGCACACAGTCACGGCAGCTTACAGGAGGCCTCCAAACAAGGAGACGAGAAGTGGGATGCTAAATCCAAAAGCTTTCATATGCCCCAGGCTCCTGGGGCTTTCCATGGTTCCATTGTGATGACCTTTGACTGTCACATTAAGGTAACAGGTGAATCCAGAAGCTGGGCTCCTCACACTGACTTTCTGGTTTTCCTACCTCACAGCCGAGGATAATTACTGAACACACAAGTCCCGAGTCCCAGGATGTCCCTGGCAGTCTCTCTACCTGTATAATAGCCATGATGTGCCAGAGCTGAAGGGACTTTGCATCTCACCAGACTGACACGAAGAGAAAAAGAGCATTTATCTCCAGTCTTTCTCCTTCAACTTAAGACTCTGGACCTAATGTGACACACCTGGACCTAATGTGACACACCTATGCCAGGAAGAAGAGGATGGCAGACATTAGGGAAACAGAAGGTAAGTCACAACTCTGTGACGCTGTTGCTGTTGACACACAAATTGGTTTGTCAAAGCATACAAACGAGAAATGCCTCAATTTAAAGTATCTCTTTTTTTGGTCAATGTGTTGGTCAGGAAGAAACAGAACCAATAGGAGAAAGATAGAGAAAGAGAGAGAGAGAAATCGATTTATTATGAGGAATTGGCTCACGTGATTATGGAGGCTGAGAAGACTAAGATCTATCTCCAAGCTAGAGACGCAGGAAAGCCAGTGGTGTAATTCCAGTCCCAGCCTGAAGGCCTGAGAACCAGAGAAGCCGATGGTGTAAATCTCAGTCGCGGGGCAGGATAAAACCAAGATCCCCGTTTAAGCAGGCAGGCAGGAAGGGGCTGAATTCTTCCTTCCTCTGCTTTTTGTTCTATTCAAGCCCTCAGCAGATTGGGTGATGCCTGCCCACGTTGGGAAGGGCAGTCTGTTTCCCTGAGTCCACCAAATCAAATGCTAATCTCCTCTGGAAGCAGCACCCTAGCACTCACATCCAGAAATAATGTTTAATCTGGGCACCCTGTGGCACAGTCAAGATGGTTAATTAAAATTAACCATCACAGTCAGATTAGTGGTTCTTTGGGGGAACTTTGTGCTTTTGAAGTAGATTTCACGCAGGGTATTTTATGCCCACTTTCATTCCCATGGTGGGGGGAGTGTTCAAATCGCCGCAGTACGAATGAAACTTTTTGTCTTCTGTTTGGTTCCCAAAGCTTCTGTCCGTCTGACTGTCTCCGTCCTTCTCTGTCTGCTCCCAACTTCCAGCCCTGCCCTTTCTCCCAGCTCTGAATCCTACCCTTTCTAGTTGGTTTTCCAGATCCATAAAATGCTTTGCCTTTCCTCAGTCAACAAAATTTATTAAAGTTATTTCGTTATAAGCCGGCTACTCCAGCGCCCCTCCTCCTACCCTCGCAAATTCCTAACATAACTCCTCTGTGCTCCGTTATTGTAAACAGGGAGTAGCTTTTATGATATTGCTTTAGGTGCAGAAATGTTGTCGCACACAGCTCAGAAACATAAAGAAATAAAAAGCTCTAGCCACAGTGCTCTGAGCCAAAGTCCCACTCCATCAGGCAAATGAAGTTTCTCTTATGCCCCATGGGAACTCTAGGATTACAAATGATATGGTTCTACTCTTTATATTCTTGAAAATATCTGTTGTCAATGTGTGGGCTGGGGCCCCTGGTGGCCAATAACAAGCCTTCATTGATTCATTTAACAAGTGTGGAGCACCTGCTATGTATAAGCTCCACCCTCGGTTCCTTTATATGAAAACTATTTTCATCCCACATATCACGGTCTAAAATTTATCTTTTTATCTTTGTTCGTTCTGTCTCTCCCAGCAAAATGTATGTTCCATGAAAACAAGGACCTCGTCGGTTTTGCCGAGCATTGTGCTAAATCCCCAGTGCTAAATGCAGTGCCTGATACACAATAGACAGTGGGTAAATATGTGTTGGATGAACAGAGCATGGTAAGGCAAAGTCACCATAAGGACTACCCATTCCACTCCAGGATTTTACAAATGGAACAACTGAGTTTTTATGTCCTTGTGTTTATAATACAATCATGACTGGGTTTCCTCTCACACATAAATCTTCTTTGTTTCCCCACGCCAGACATCCTGTCATTTGGATCTTAGTCAAACAAACACCTCTCTTCCCAGCCTCCATGAGGAGAATTTGGTCACACACATTGGAGTCAAGGTCCAAGATGTCACTGGTGACACTGGGGAATTTAACGTGCTGGGAAAGTTTCAATTTTTCTTGCTGAAGATGCCTGGGGCACGTAATTGAATTCAAATATATTTAATGGCACTTACTCTACACCAAGAATATGGGAAGCCTACTAAGATATAAGCAGCTTCAAGCAGAATAGCACCACTTATTGGGAGCTTCTTAGATTTAAAAAAAAAAAAAAAAAAAAGGAAAACCACTCTTCTAGGTAATATTAATATCTAAGGTCCTCTTATCGCTGACCTGCCACAAGTCTTCCACTTTCACTTAAGGACTCTACACTCCCCTTTCCCTATGTCCTCCACACTTGTAAAATAAATAGATATATTCACAAGGGAGCTCTGATCTTATTTACATAAATCTGTTAACTGCCCAGTTAGCCTTCAATTTGAAAAATGGCAATATATTATACAGATTTCTATACTTTCAAATCTGTTTTGATCTTTATAACAGCCTTTTGAATTTTGTATGATAGACTATTTCTCTCCTTTCCTCCAAATTAGCATTTGAGAAAAGTAGAATGCTGATGTCTGTCCAAAATTACATAGCATGTAGTGGCCAGACTGAGGCCAGACCCGATTTCCTAACTTTGTGTTCTTTGTGCTGGTTGAGGATGGCAATATTCAGGTCACTCCTCTTCCCTTTCCAGCCCATGGTAGGCATTACTAATCAATCACTGCCCTCCTTCCCACTGCACTAGAGGCAACTTTATTTAGAAGCCCTTTCAACACAGTATTCCAGGCAGCCATTACCAATCAATCTCAGGTTGAAACCTGAGAGTTGAGACCTATTTGCCTTCCTTGCACTAACCAAGTTCCCTCTGTAAATTAGGAAACCTGTAGTACAAGGCAATACACAAGTGAAAAGTGCTGCTTGCAGAAGGAGGATGAGTATGAGAGGAATACAAGGGAGGTGAACTAGTAGAACAGAAGACAGGATGAATTTTGAATTTTACATTCTGTACTTTCCTGAAAGTCCTAAGACCTGGCTTTAATTTTGCTCTAGTTGCTGTAGGAAGTAGGGATGAGTCAATGTTGCCACCATGAAATATTTAATTGTTACGTGCAAATGGTTGTTAATTACATTTTCTGCCTCTGTTAAAGAGGTAAATGACTCTTTGAACTTCCCCCTGGGTGACCAATGTGTACATATTCCAGCCCTAATCCCTCCATGAAAACATTTAAATGGTGCTTTTTACAATCAACCCAGCAGCTTTAGAGGTGATGTGCTAACTCTGAAATAACATCTTACATAAACTCAAATGATCCTCAGTTGTGGGAAAATAAATGTAGGCACATCTCCCAGAATCTTTCTTTCCTTCTTGAGTGATTCATTCTCATTTTTAATTTAGCAAAAAAATGCTAAATAATAATAAAACTGGTACCGAACCTGCAAAAGTGAGTCAGCAACACCAACAGATCATTTATTTCTCTTCGATACTCTGACTGCATCTTTTATATTTTCTCCCAATAAATATCCGTAAAAAGAGATGCTCCTTAAATTAGCACTTAGCAGAAATAAAAACCTATTTATTATCTGCTGGATAACTGGAATAAAAATAGAAATATGAGGGTGTCCAAGGATTGATGACTTTCCCAGGATCCCGATCTAAACAAAGGTTGTTGACATCATCTGTGTCTGACATCACTCGCCTTTTGAGTTCTGCAAAGAGATTCCCCAAAAAACCTTCTGTAAACTGGAGATAAACATTTTCCCCTGCACTGACTAATTTCTGTGCCTAAACTGAGCAGATGGGGCACCGAGGTGGGTCTACCCCTCGAGATCACTGAACATTTTCCTATTTAATTGTACTTTGAAAGCAGATTGTTCTGCTCAGGCACCTGTGACCAGTAGCATTTGGGAATTTGCCCATCCTGTTTGATGGAGGTCATCCAAGTTGGAGGTCACCCACTTTATCTTTTGTTATGACCTTCTTCCTCCAAATTATCCTTGAAGGTGGACATCTGGTACATCCTGGACATCAACAGGCCTTGCATTTTGACCCTCTGGCCAATCCCCAATCTCAAGTCTCTCTAATTTAGCCATAATAGCTACCATTTATTAAGCCCTATGATATCCTAGGCACCATCCTAGGAGCTTTCTGGATATGATTAAACAAGAACCCTAATTAGACTAGAGACATTACTTATGGGACCATCCAGGCTAGAAGGTAGAATATGGGACTGAGGAGAGTGGAGAAGAGTCGCGGCTCAGGTGTGGATCACAGAGAGAGACAACAGAGACGTCTGGGGACCCCACAGAGACAAACTGCAAAGCTGAGAAAGAAGAAGATAGAGAAGAGAAGATAGTGGCACCAATCAAACCAAGAGAGGCTCCGAGCCCAGTGAAAGGGTGAGGGGAGTTTCCCCTCCCCCAACTGGGTGCCTTCAGTGAACAGTGGGACATAATGTATATTGAAGGTGCTTCCACCCTCCGTGAGCCCAGGCACAGTGGCTAAATAGGAATAGTGGGGAGAACCAGTGAACACCAGGAGTTTCGGTGTCCATAAGGGACACCCACTGGAGAGCGCCATGAGAGACTGCAGTGCGGACTTTCTTACACCTAGATGCTTTATCCTCTGCACCTCCCCTATTCACAGCATCAGAGAAAGCAATTTGAGCTCAGCCCTACTGGCAGCCGTGGTCCCTCCCCATCACTGTAACTGCAAGGGTACTCTGAATTTAGAAGCTCACCCATGGCTGCTTCTCTACGTTTGGTGAGCACTCCTGGCCAAGCCTTCCATGGAGAGAGGGGCTGCCACAATTTGGGAAATTCCTGCCCACCAATGTTTTGCAGGATCACATGCTAGCAGCTTAGGCAGGCGGGCCAATCCTGCTGCCCCCCAGACATGACAGCAATGTAGGGAGATACGGGGGAGGAGTCTAGGTCCTGTACTCAGGAGCTGCGCGGCCCTTCCCCTCAATTATTACAATAGGGGGTGCAGCTTGAGCCAAGAAACTTGTGAGCAGCCACTTCTCACTGGTGGGAACGTGCCCCTGGCTGAGGTCCCTGTGGATAGAGGCACACTACTCTCCCCTTGGGGACTTGTGGTGGAACCGCGGTGCACAACTGGGGAACTCCCTCCCCACCAGCATTTGACAGAGGTGCATGCTAATGGGTCAGACACATGGACTAGAGGAAGTTCGAGAGCCAGTCTCAGACAGTGAGGGAACTCATGGACTGATCTGATGGGAGTGTGCTGTGGGGTTCCAGGAAGCAGTGATTAGAGCGGGCACTCACACCTCCCCACAGAAAAACTGCTAGTGCACAAGGGCAGAAAGAGCCCGGCTTCTTGGGGACTTGGCACTAAAGCATTTAGCCCCCCCACCCCCCAACAGCCTTCCCAGTTTGGAGAGCTTGCCCTAAACCACATCCAAGTGGCTCCCCTAGCGGCCAGAAAAGCAAACTCTGAGCCCCACTGAGGCTTTGCAAAGCCTTTGAGGCGCTCAGTCCAGCCAGGATCTGTCTGCTATTCCCCACACTTCAGTGGAAGCAGAGATCAGGCAACCCCTGGGAGCTACAGGGTCCCTCCTAAAGCTCTGGGCATTTGAGTGTCCCTCCTGGGGGACCTGTGCTTACCACTGGCATAAAAGAAAATCTCAGCAGCTGGCTCTTCCACACAAACATCAAGCAATGACAGGAGCAACAACTCTATAGCTAAGCGTATCACCTTCCAACTGAAACAAATACAGAGTGGATGATTTATACTCAAAGTATCACCCGCCACCACTGAGATTAAGCTGGGGAACCTAACTCATTTCACACTCTTGGGAGGAGGTGAAGACAGCAGGTGAGAGGTAACCCAAGAGGTTCATCACACCTGCTAGAGCACCCCATAGGCAGCTCAGCCACAAAAAAATGGTGAACTAATGCCTTTTGTTAACAACCTGGATGGAAACTGGAGACCATTCTCCTAAGTGAAGTATCACAAGAATAGAAAAACAAACACCACACGTACTCACTATTAAATTAGGTCATAAATATAAATATATGATCAACACTCATGCACATATAGATGTAAAACTTAATGGAAATCAAGCAGGTGGCAGGGGAGGAGGGGGTGGGTAAAATCACACCTAACAGGTACAATGCACACTATCTGGGTGA
>CM052447.1:17193179-17223076 GCA_028533085.1 Varecia variegata
TTCTCCTAAGTGAAGTATCACAAGAATAGAAAAACAAACACCACACGTACTCACTATTAAATTAGGTCATAAATATAAATATATGATCAACACTCATGCACATATAGATGTAAAACTTAATGGAAATCAAGCAGGTGGCAGGGGAGGAGGGGGTGGGTAAAATCACACCTAACAGGTACAATGCACACTATCTGGGTGACGGGCACACTTATAACTTTCACTCAAACCATACAAAAATAATTCATGTAGCCAAAACATTTGTACCCCTATAATATTCTGAAATAAATAAATAAAAATAAACTCTCTGCTGCATAAAAAATAACCCTAATTAAGAGGTAGGTGCTAACATCATTTCCACTTTACAACTGAAGAAACTGAGGCTGAGAAAGATTAATTGCTTGTTCCCAAATCACCTGGCTAGTAAGTTGCAGGGCCCAGATGAAAAGCCAGGATCTAGAGCCTTTGCGCTAAGTTCTATGTAAACTTGCCACATAGCCAATGGCATTCCATTCAGACGCTCAAGGAAATGATGGACATAGAAGATTTTTTCGTGGCCCTCTGTCCATCCATATTGCTGTGTTGAACAAACAAATTATTTTGTTATCAAGATCTAAAACACTGAGGAGATAATTCTCGTACATTACTGACAATGGCTTAAAATAAATATGTCATGGCATTTTTCTTTTGGCACCCAGCAAATGAAATTATTTTCATTTCATGTTTGAGGAATCCCCCCCTCACCCACCTTAAGCATCTTGTTAAGGAGCCTGAAAATGTGGTGCTCATCCTCCCAACTCCCTTGAAAGTAGGTCATGGGGACGTGGCCTAAGCCCATATATTCAAATAGTTCCACCCAGGACTTTGAAACAGCAGCTAGAGATGCAGAGAACAGGAGACCGGGAAGAACCCATTCTGAGGGCAAATGGTGGCAAAAAAATATCCCATTTCCAGAGGGATTAGGGTCAGAGGTGTCCACTGTAGCTAACAGCAACTCTGTAGGTCACAGTGTCCAGACTCAGTGGCAGTAGCTGTGGGGACCCCATCAGGCCAGTTCTGTGGTCAGGGGCTGTTCACATTTTAGCATTGGTCCTCGTTGCCCAGCCTCCCCTTGATCCTGCCCAGTTTTTCAGCCTTTGGGGCCACTGTGGAGGCTGCCCCATGGCCTTTCACCACATTTCTTCTCTGCTTAGAACAGTCAGTCTCTGTTGCTTGCTCTGACTAGATCAGGCAGGCAGAAGTCTAGGATCACAAATACCTCTGTTCTCCACAATCCCTTGCCAATCACTTCATTGAAGGAGAGCCAGGGGGACCTGCTTTAAGGACAAAATTCAGAATAGGGAATTTCTGCACCCTTAAATAAGACTATTTATCTAGGAGTAAAAGTCAGATGTGAAAGAATTCATTTGTACATGGCACTGCAGATGACCCAAATGGTTCAAATTTCTTCCTAGAACCATGGAGCTAGATCCCAGCAAAACCCAAGGGGGTTGTAGAAATACGATATCCCAGGGAGCAGGATAACATGTCTCCAGGTTAAAGAGAAAATGTTTGATTAATACTAAACAAGGCAAGAAAATTTCTTAAGTGAGGAAGGCTTTTGTGAAAGAAGACATCCTTCACACATCAGGTGAATAAAAGCTGAAATACACAGGGCGCATAAGTCTTCGTGCCTTGCTCTCTCTGACTCTATACTGTTCAAGGCTACCTGGCTTTGTGCAGTGGGTTTTAAACATGCACATGCTACAAAATGATTTGTAAATGTTTTCTACCCAGAAAACTTACCCATAGAAATTCCCAGCTGTATATAAGTGTGTTTCCGGTAACATACCCATACATATTTGTTCTATTCAACTGTAATTCATCAAATGTTTTCTATGGGTTAAGCACTTTGGTAGGCCCTAAGAGTACAGAGGTGAATCAGGTCAGTCCTTGACCCTGACAAGTAAGAGCCAAAAGGAAGACAAAGTGCAAGGAGAACACTGAGGATGAGGAGCTGCCTGGGGAAACCCAGAAAAGCAAGCGACGTTTAAATAAACCTCAAAGGAAAAATATCACAAAGTTGACTCCTAGCTAATAAGTCATCAACCTTGTCATTTTACATGCTACAGATGGCCTATGTCCATTTCCTCCATCCTAATAACACTCTCATTTATTTCCTTTGGGAATTTACAACCACACCATCATAGGGTGGAAGGTAATTCCAAGTGCCCACCCCCCCAATACAAAAGCTAAAGTCACCAGAACCTTCCTTTCTCCACTCACAAAACCTCCAGGGAAAAGACCTGCAGCCTATACTCGGCCAGTTGACCTTTCTTTTGAGACTTTGGGTCTGGAACAAATGCCGCAGGGAGAGAAGGAAGAGCTGATGTTTGAGCAACAAGTAGACAAACCAGTCTCTTACTGCCATGAGGCCATTGCTGCAGTTCCTGCTACCAAGTCCTCCTGAGTCCTCTTAGGTCCCTGCCCTTCCCAAACCTGGTCCTCCAGCCTGCCTTGTGCTCTGAGAACCTCTCCTAGTTTCTCCCTCTGGGATCTGGCTCCTATAGTTTTGCATTAAATTCCCATTGGCTTAAGTAGCCAAAGTCTTTACAAACCAAGGAACCTACCTGACTCAACTGCAGCTGCACCTCTCATGGCATGTGACAGAGCCCACCAAAGCTCTCTGCAGCCCAGATCACATCCTCCTTGCCAAAGACCCCCAGTTGTTTTTCATTCCCCTGCTATCTTCACACCTATCTTATCTTTTGTCTTTCCCCTCAAGTGTTCAGCAGCTCAGTTCTTGAAAATTTACAGCCTCAAAACCAAAGAAGTTCTTCTACATGGGAATTTTTAGCCATCTCTAGGCACTAGCTGCTGATGAGACACGCATGCGTCCTCTCGAGCCTTTAAAAACCATTAAATGTAATGTTGCAGGGTTGGCCACATATAGATTACTGAGCTGGAAAATGATGTTAGACCTCAAGTATCCTTGCTTCGTTTTATGGGTAATTAAGCTGAAAGTGCTTCCAGGGCTTGAGGAATCAATTAAATTGAATATATAGAACAGATTGTCCATCTCCACTACTTGTTCGGGAAGGTGTTGGGGTTACCGCTCAGACCGAGTGGCCACTGGAGCTTGCTGTGTTTCCACACACAAAAACGAATGGGCCAACAGCAGAGAGCTGTACCTGAGAATAAGCAGCAGCTACTACTACTGTTTATCAAGGGCTCCAGGAGAGCAGGGACCAAATCCACTTTGCTCACTGCCAAATCCCCAAAGCTGAACACATTGGAGCAAGTGTTGTGTGTATAGCTTTTGAACCAGTGAATGCCAGGTGTAGGACCAAGCAATCTACATCGTTTCATGTAATCCCCTCCACACCATGGCAGGTATTATTCTCATTTACAGGCGACAATGGAAGCTCTGGGAGGTTTAGCAATGAGGAAGTAATGGAGGTAGGACTTGAATTCAGGCTCAGACGACTCCAAGGCTTATGTTCTTAAGCACCATGCTGCACTGCCTCCCCCTACACTGCCTAAACACCACCACCAAGGAGCCCACTGTCTAATGGGGGAGGCAGGTAGGGACACAATTGTTATTGCAGGAAGTTGAGCGGGATGGGGCTAAGGAATGAGCCCACATGCCCATTGCCACTACCTCAGTTGACAAGTTCACGTGTGCTAGTTCTGCCCCTTTACCCTGTGCCACCCCCACTTTGCCTTGGCAACACTTTCCTCAGTCCTCAGCTTAAACATCGCTCTTCTCCAGAAGCCTCTCTTGCCCGTGCCCTCTGCCCTGGCCCCAGCTGTGCCAGATGCTCCTGCTCTGCACGCCCAGAGGCCAAGTTTATACCCACTGGCAGTTGTGTCTTAGATCACGTCTCCCTCCAGCAAAACAAATGAGGAAAGGGACGGGGACTTCCTCATTCCCATTCTATCTCCAGTGCCTAGAGCAGTGCCTGGCATGCAGTGCTTCATAAAATCCATCATCTGTGCTATGTAAACACCACTTCTCTCCCTATTGACTTCTGTAAGGGGTCAATCGTTGAGGTGACTGATATCTGATGGCAACACGCACACTCCCGCATGCTCACCTACACAAAATGAAATGACACCAATCATTCATTCAGACAAAGGGAGAAGGAATTTATACACTCAAGTCAAGAGGGCGAGGTGAGGGAGCATCAGAAAAGAAAATTAAGTCACTGCACATGCGCTGAGTCGTGAACCTATGGCAGGAAGAACTCTGAAACGTCACGTGGGGGCTGGAAGGTAAGAAAATATTTAACAGACAGGATACATAAAAAGAAGTGTTATGGGGTGTATCAAATGCCATCTGTCCCTCATTTTCTTTTTTTTTTTTTTTTTTTGAGACAGAGTCTCGCTCTGTTGCCTGGGCTAGAGTGAGCGCCGTGGCATCAGCCTAGCTCACTGCAACCTCAAACTCCTGGGCTTAAGCGATCCTCCTGCCTCAGCCTCCCGAGTAGCTGGGACTACAGGCATGCACCACCATGCCCGGCTAATTTTTTCTATATATGTTTTTAGCTCTCCAGATCATTTCTTTTTATTTTTAGTAGAGACGGGGTCTCGCTCTTGCTCAGGCTGGTCTCGAACTCCTGACCTCGAGCGATCCACCCACCTCGGCCTCCCAGAGTGCTAGGATTACAGGCGTGAGCCACCGCGCCCGGCCTGTCCCTCATTTTCTTAAGAGCTCAGGTGGACTCCAGAGAATAAGTGAAAATTAGAGAATTCTTTTAAAATGTGGGACAAAACCCAGCCTGGGAAAGGTTATGTTCAAATGGCAGAGTATGGAAGATTCTTCACATCCATAGTAACAACCTAAATCTTCTCTTTTTTCCCAATTCTGATAAGGCGCTGTTTTTACTCCATTTTGCACAAATCGGTGCATGAGTTAACATAAAGTTATGGACACATTCATATAACAGAAAATAAAATTAAATTGGATTGTTGTCAAACACCCTGGGAAGGATCACCAAGGTAGAGTAAGAGAAGAGAAGCTAGACGACTTCAAAACTTACAACGATTTTACTTTCAGTTGCTTCCAGGACACCAGCCCCTGACCAGATTCCAGGTTTGGTATTGCCCAGCCCTGCCCTCTGCTCTGGGAGGATGGTGAGCACATGGCCAGCTTGCTGCAAATCCCCTTCCTGGCATCCATGGCAAGGTGCCGCAGGTGACCTTATTGTCTCTCTTGCCAGGATGCGGCCCCCAAAACTCATCCACATCATACTGCAAGCAGCCACTATTAACTGATCACAACTGGCATCCCAAGTGAACTTTCTTTGCCTTTGCTGATTTGAGCACAATACCCTGCTTAAGTGCGGAGCTGATTTTCTTCCTTCCTCCCCTGAAGCACATTTGATTCAACCTCCAGGATCTACCAACCAAAGATTTTGATTTGCATCAAAGTCCCCTTTCCATGCATATCTTGAACATAGAGGTCAGAGGTCTACCCTGCATCAAGTCCGATGTTAACTCATGTAATGCCTTCCTTTTTATAGTGCTTTTAACTTCTTCAAAAACATTCTAAATTACATTACTATTTCATTCTCAGAAAATCCCCTTGAGCTAGGTTAAGCAAGTAGTATTATCTCCAAGAGAACTGAGGCCCAGAGAGTTGAAATGAATCACAGAAAAGCATGTAGCAAGTGAAAGGAAAAACTGGGTTGAACATCCAGGGAGCCCAGCGGCCACTCCACATCTTCAAATGACATTATGCTGCCTCACATTGATCTATATCTCCCGGGGTGCAGGGCTGCCTCCTCCTCTCAGGTTACTCTTGCCCACTAGAGCTCTAAACACACACACACACACACACACACACACACACACAGAGAGACACATATATATACACACAGAGAAACCTGCACAGAGAAAGGTACCCACATAGAAAGGAATATACCCATACACCTAAACACACAGAGAGACACACACAAAGAGATGCACACACATAGACACACAGCAACCACATACAAAGACATACAAGCACAGGCACATGGGGAAACACATCCCATACATACAAAGGTACAACAGACAGATCCAGAGACACACTCACAAAGACACACACCCACACAGGAAGACTTATAAGAGTACTTTCTAACAACTTTCGTTTCATCAGCTCAGTGTGGAAAATCCCATTTTTCTGTGGGACTCTGTCAATATGAGTCGTGGAGAGCATCCTAGCCCCCGACTTTGTTCCATAAAGAACAGGCCTCCCCCTGTGAGCTCGGTGATAAGAGCATGTTAGATGGGAGATGATGGCTCTTAGCAGAACTGGCATGTGGCGATCCGTACAGCACTCATCCACCTACTAATCAATCATTCATAACCTAGTTTGTGTGGAGATATTCTCAGAGGCTGTTAGGCTTATTATGAGGAATCAGGGATGCATTGTCGCCGTCACATTGGGTTCTGATGACCCCCCCTGGGGGCCGTAGCCCTATTGTAACTGTCATATTTGCTTTAAGACCGTGTTATTTGTGCGTCATCTGATTTCCCAAGAACAGAAGCATTTGCTCTTGGCACTGAAAATTGTAATGGATCTCTCTATAAAGAGGCAAGGTGAGAGAAGGAACAAATGTAAGAGTGAGAAAGTGCAGGAGTGAGAAAGAATTCCAAGTGTGGTCTTGCTTAGGACCTTTTCTTCTCTCTTAAACACCTCCTAATTAGGTCAGACTCTCCTTACGGAGAGTGTATGCAGACGCTCTCAGTCACCTACCAAATCAATTCTCTCTCCAGGCTCTTCTGTGGTGGCAGAGCCCAATTCTGAAGAGTATTTGCCCACTTACTGGGAACTTGTGCTCAAGAAAAGCCATCCTATCTTCAGCCCAGAGGGGTAGGTACTGATTAGGCCAAGTTGAGCAAGGTAAACTACATCCTTTTTGCCAGTGACCGACTCTGGAAGGGGCATATGACCCAATGCAGGCCAAGGAGATGTGAAGGGAAGCCTGTTGGTGGAGCTTCAGGGAAATGGTTTCCTTTTCCACCTCTGGACATTGATGTGTGGGACTGTGACACACAGAGCTGCTGCAGCCCTCTGAACAGCCGCGAAAGGAACTAGCTTCCACGTTGAGTGTGGAGTGGCAATTTTCATTTAATGGCTGCAAATTCTTTGACACTCCTCCCATAAGAGATGAGATCTATGTCCCCTCGCCTTGAATCTGGGAAGGATTTTGACTACCTCAGCCAATAGAATATGACAGAAGTGGTGCTAGGTCATAAGACCATGCAACATCTTCCTGGCTGTCTTAGAACACTCACTTCTGGCATGCCTGTTCTAAGAAAATCCATGCATCATGTAAGACGTCTGACTACCCTGAGACCACCATGCTGGAGAAGCCAAGTGTAGGCATTCCAGCTGACAGTCCTGGCTAAGCCCAGCCCTCTGGCATCACAAGGTTCCAGACATGTGAGAGAAGAAGCCGTCTTGGAAGTGGGTCTTCCAGCCCCAGCTGTCCCAGTTCCCAGCCCTTTGAGTCACCTTCAGTCATTCTAGTCACCCCCAACCTCTCAAGGCATCTCCAGCTGAGAGCCCAAAATTATGAAACAGGGCATCTCTGCTATGCCCTGAGAAGTCCTGACCCACAAAATCCATGAGCGTAACAAATGGATTTACTTACTGTATATTTTTTCTCTGGCTGTTTTTAATGTTTTCTACCATTGGTTTTAGGCGATTTGATTACGATGTACCTTGATGTTCTTGTATGGGATTCACTGAACTTGTTGGATCTGTGGGTTTATTGTTTTTATCAAACTTTATTAGGCTGCTTAAAATGGTCTCACAGTTCACTGATATTCTGTTCATTTGCTTTTCCAGTCTTATTTTTCTGTTTCATTTTCAATAGTTTCTGTGTCTTCCAGTTAATGTATCTTTTCTTTTGCAGTTTTTTCAAGATGGGGTCTCACTGTGTTGCCCAGGCTGGAATACAGTAGCTATTCCCAGGCACAACCAAAACCTCAAATTCTTGGGGTTAAGTGATCCTCTTGCCTTGGCCTCCCATAACACAGCTTTTTTAGTGAAGTAGTCACAGCATCTGTCATACTATTTGTGCTTATATCTATTTCAAAACGTTACTGGTGATACGTGCATGCCTCTTGTCTTGGACTGTCTCTCCTCTTTCCCTTGAGGCATCTGTACAATCTACACAACTTTTGTACGTGTCTGATCCTCTAATAAGAAGATTCTTATTAGAAGAGACAGGCTCCAAGTAATACCCCCTTGTAGCAACATCAACTTGAAAGTCAAGAGCTCACAAAAAAAGATACAAGAAGGTGAACCCTTCTGCATTAGAGCCAAGGGTCCCAGTGGCAGGCCAGCTACTCCCTTGTTGTTCTGATAATTGGAAGAGGTTGAAACCAGGAGGGCATGTAGAAACAGTGCAGTGGGAAGAGGCGTTCTTGTCTCTTTTATGTAAGGCTGGTTTAGAATGTAATCATCAGAACTAGTTTTGTAGAAATATCAATTGCTCTGCTCTGTGCTTTACAAATAGTATCTCATTTAATTCTCTCAAGAGCCTCAGGAAGTGGGAATTATCACCTCCATATCTGCACAGGAGGGCACTTGGATGAAGCACAGCTAAGCAGTAGAGAACAAGGACTTAAGCAGGGGTTTGACAGTCACTAAACTGGGCTTGAGACTCTCTTAGTTTTGGCTTCTATGACATGTGCCAGATTTCAAAAGGTCGGTAAAGTCTAAGAAGCAGGAAGTCAGATCAGTGAGTATCCTTTTTGTTACTCCAGAACCCTAATTTTAGTTTTTACTTTATTTTATTTTTTGCTTTAGCTACTTCTTTGGGGGAGGGGACACCACACTTCTACTCAGTGAAGAGAATCATTTTTACAGTCCAGATGTCTTTGATTTTTTTTTTACACCTGATGTGGCATGAATTTCATAGGCAATAGTTCCAGCAGCCCAGGCTGCTTTCCATGGGTTCTCACACAGTGGGCTTCTCTGGGTGGAGCAGGCTGGCGCTTCAGCTGAACCCAGGTACCTCTCTCTTTGGCTTCCTTCTTTTCTTGATCATTTTCCTTCACACATTTCAGGAAGCTATCTCAGCTCGTAGAGTGCTCAATATGCTCAAAATACACGTTAATTCTCTTGGCAGGAATCTTGCCGCTAACTTGCTTATTTACAACAATGCCAACAGCGCACTGGGGAACAACGGTAATATCCGTGGGGCATGCCTTCTTGAGCAGAGCCCATTCCCTTGATGTCCACAGTATCGGCTTTCATGTAGATTCTTACATATGTGACCAAGGGAAAACTTCCTGTTTTCTAGAAGGCCTAGAGAACAGACATCGGGTACATCTCCTGGTTCCCTTTGTGTTTGCCATTTTGGCGAATTACTGAAAGATGGCGGCTCCAGCCAACTCTCTATTTTAAGTGGGGTCCTGGAACAGGTGAAAACACATATTTTGTAAAATATGAGTAACCTACTGGTATTTGACTTTTGAAAGTTACCGGGAGATTAGAGATGAGCATATAACACACTTCCCTTCGTCCCTTCTCCCTGTGCCATGTGCGTTAGGTTTCCTAGGTCCCAGCCACACCAACAACATTTAGGAGCACATCTGTAAGGGCCAAACTCACACAGACTGCACCAACCCACCTTCTGACATAGACCCGCCAGCGATCTGGAGGAAGAGAGAAAGAGCACAGTGCCTGGGCCTTTTGTTATGCAAAGAAAACTCAGAGCCAAATTAGGAAGTAAGACCTAGAGAGGATCTAAGTGCTCTGCATAATAAAGCGAAGGGAATTATTTTCATGGTTGGAAGAGCAGTGGAGAGGAAGAGAAGGGGAGGGCTGGAACCCTGTGGACACACATGGCTTAGGGAGTATTTTTAAAGAACAGGAATGTCCAATATTCACATATGAATCATATGTATTACTGCAATATTACATTTTTCCACCTCTTCAATCCTTCAGGAAAGTTAGTTCCACTTCACTAAACCACTAAATCACTTTTCCTTCCTTTAAGAAAAGTAAGTAAAAAATTGGAAGAAAGGGCAGAAATGGCTTTCTTAATGCTTTCAACATGGTGGGACTCCCTGTTTTGTAGGCCAGAAGAAATGCAGGAAAAGGGGAAAGATGATGTCACCTCGGAGGCAAGGAAAGAGAAACTCTGTTAGAGGACTCTGGCCACCAGAAAAGAAATCTTGTAAACCTATGCCATTGTATGTCTAGTTCTGTATAGGAAGTTACTGCCTGTAGAAAAAGTAAAGAAAGGTGCATCTGGAACTTTCTAGAACCTGATCAGCCAGTCTTCAGCTCCACCCTATTCTACCATCCATCTCCCTGCAAGGTCCCAGAGAGCAAGGAGTTCAGCTAGTAGACACCAGGGATAAACTCTGCTAAACTTTTCAGCACCCGTTTTCCACATGCACACCCTGCTTATCTGATTCAGCATCAGGATTCATGCAGAGCTCCCTCTTTTGAACTTATTTACAAGTATTATCATTATACTTGCCCACATTATGCAAGCAGTTTGCAATCTCCCCTAATTCTCTGACTTTAATTATATAATTGAACAAGCCAAAAACTCATTTTTCCCAGGAAACATTAAACATTACCATCTTAATGAAATTCTTAATGAAATGGTCCACTATGCATGCAAATGACCAGAAGTGCCTGGGCCACTAGCTTATCACTGGGCAAGGCAATAGGACAAATGCTCTTTCTTTTGGCAGTCACTGGGAATGGCAGTTCCCACCCACACTTTTGGCTGGAATTATAATTCTACAGGACCAGAGGCTGGGCCTCTGTGAGATACATGGATATAATTAAGATTGGATGAGGCTGGGCGCGGTGGCTCACGCCTGTAATCCTAGCACTTGGGAGGCCGAGGCGGGCGGATTGTTTGAGCTCAGGAGTTCGAGACCAGCCTGAGCAAGAGTGAGACCCCGTCTCTACTAAAAATAGAAAGAAATTATCTGGCCAACTAAAAATACATATAGAAAAAATTAGCCAGGCATGGTGGCACATGCCTGTAGTCCCAGCTACTCGGAAGGCTGAGGCAGTAGGATCACTTGAGCCCAGGAGTTTGAGGTTGCTGTGAGCTAGGCTGACGCCACGGCACTCACTCTAGCCCGGGCAACAAAGCGAGACTCTGTCTCAAAAAATAAATAAATAAATAAATAAATAAAAATAAAAATAAAAAAAAAAAGATTGGATGAAAATAGTTTAAATTAAGCAGGAACTGATCTCAACGTAGAAAAATCAAAACTTATTTTCAGGACGAAAGAGCTCATTTAAACATTTCTTGCCAAATAAAAAAAGAAAAAAGTTGTCAATTGTCCTTCCTACCCTCCAGAGACTAGAGGTCTGAGAGATTAACAATACGCAACTTACTTCTCAACTTACTTTCAGGACCAAAAGTGGGAAACAGCTAAAATAAAAGAAACTTGGGGGACTTCTAAACTTTTCAGTATAAATAATGAATAACTCCTCAAGTATCTGTTCCCTTCCCAACTGCATTTTTCAAATGCCCTAGTTGCATAAAACTCGAATCTCATACATACCATACACTCTTCTCATGCCAAAGTCACTGCCTGCCAAAAGCTAAAATGGAAGGAACATAGGCCTGTTCACACTGTTGTTCAAATAGCACGGACAATGGTGTCCTATGCCAAGTAGACACCAAATTAAAATACTTAATAATAGCTACTATTTATAAAACAAATTCCCAGTTCTCAAATCTTTGTACTGCCAGAAAAGTGTCAAGATGCCCAAAATGTCTGACACAGAACCTTACCCTAAATGTTCACGGTACAGTACTTTAGAGAATAGTGCATTGCTGTACCAACCACAATCCCCAGCTGAGGAAATGTTATTCTCTTCCCTTAATATTTTCCATTTTTCCACAGAAGGACTTAAAGCAAAGAAAATTATGCTTGCAAATTTTTAACAGCTTTATCGGAACGTAAGTCACATACCATACAATTTACCCATTTAAAGTGTACAATTCAATGGGTTTCAGTATATTACTTTTTTTAATTGTGGGAAAATGTATGCATTATAAATTTTGCCATTTTAAGTGTACAATTCAGTGGCATTAATTACATTCAATATATTGTACAACCATCACCACTTTTACTTCCAAAACTTTGTCATCACTTCAAATATTAATAGAAACTGTGTAACTATTAACTGTGTAACCGTAACTCCCCCTTCCACCTCCTCTCAGCCCCTGGGAATCTCTAATCTACTTTCTGCCTCTATAAATTTGCCTATTCTAGATATTTCATAAGAGTGGAATCATATAATCTTTGCCCTTTTGGGTCTTGCTTAATTCTCTTAGCCTACTGTCCCCAAGGTTCATCCATATTGTAGCATGTAGCAGAATTTCATTCCTTTTAATGGCTGAATAATATTCCATTACATGGATATACCACATTTTGTTCATCTATTCATCATTCGGTTATAGATTTGTGTTTTAAAATACTTAGAGTGTAGAGAATTTAAAAATCTCATACCTCCATTTACAGCACACTCTTACCATCAAGATGGGCCCCTCTCAGGGTTTTGTTAATTTTTCATCCCCAGAAGTTTCTCCCATACCTCTCCTCCAGCAGGCACCCATTCTAACATATTTCATGTAGAGCCTTAGATATGTATGTAGGTTTGTAAAATGCATAACTGTGTATGTTGTTTTAATTTATATAAATCAATTTAATTTATATAAATCTCATTCAATTTCTTACTTTTTCACTCAGCTCTGTTTTCCGATCTACACATAGTTCTAGATCTAGTTAATAGTTTCCAGATCTACACATATTACTAGATCTAGTTGATTGTTAATTGTTTAATGTTTAGTTTCATCTCTGAAATATGGCATAAAGAAATAAAATAGCCTCATTTTATGATATTTTCTCCACTGAGGAAGATGAGTCACAGGGTAATTGTTGTACTTCTCTGTGAGCCACTGGGCAAACCTCTTAGTCTCTCCAAGTCTTGGTTCCTTCATCTCTACAATGAGGGGGTACACCAGATCAGAGATGTTTGCTGGGTAGTATACATCCAACGACTCGGGAAACTTTTCTAAAATAATACGTCCAACCCAACAGCAAAATCTAAGGCAGTAAAACACTGCCATAAATAAATGTTGGGGAAAAACTCTCCAGATGATTCTGATGTATACCTCTGGTTAAAACTTCTACATAAAATGAATCTCTGAAGTCCCTTCCCTATAATATACCGGGATTTTGTGATTATATGGAAAATCTCTTGGCAAAGGTCCTGCAGCAAACCGAAGGCTGGAGCCAGGCAATAAAAATGATACCTATGTCCCAGCTTTCTGTTTTCTAAATATAAAATCTATTTTAAAAGCATTTATGCTATTTTATTGCTCCCTTCTATAAGTATATTCCAAGGATTAACTGCTCCTGGTTAACACCCTCATTCACAGCTCCTCGGGGCTCAATCCTTCCTTTGCTTGGATCATGCCCTCTGGTTCTCGTATTTGATAAAAGCTGAAAGAGACTGGGAACATCTTTCATTTCTATTCCCATCAGAAATTTGTGTAGTTTAATAGGGTCAACTCTGAGTCTTTGCTTTTGCAAGGAATACAGAACTGGTTTCTGTAGTCTGGTTTAAAAAGAAAATGCCTGCACCATTCTACATGTCCAGAGCCAGTCTTGCCTTATCCTCTGTGTCTTGATCTCGATTATCAGAACTCACCTTCACAGATGTTTTTTTTTTTAGAGATTGCATCTCATTCCGTCTCAATGACCCAATCATAGTTCCCCGCAGCCTGAGCTGGTGCTTCTACAGCTATGACACAGCTTCTCCCTCGAAACCGGCACAGCAGAAGCTGGGGCAAGAGAAGCACCAGTCCCTGGGCTTTGGTTGGTTTAAAGTCTGACAAATTTTCTCCAAGTTTTAGATTCCTCTGTCCACTGTCAAATTACCCTTCAAACTCTTGTTACTCACAGAGTGCTGCACCGACATCACCTGGGAGCTTATTAGAAATGAAGACTCTTAGGCACCATCCCAGACCCACTGAATCAGAATCTGCATTTTAACAAGGTGCCCAGGTGATTCACCTGCACATTCCCATTTGAGAAGTGCAGCTTTAAAAACGCCTCCCCAGCCCCACTCCCTCCCCAGGTTGCTATGGGAACAACCATCCTTTGCTCCAATGTCCAGTCTCTTCGCCCAAAGCAAAGCGCTCTCTCCGTCAGACACTTACAGGAGCCCTGGGGTCCAAAAGCAGAAAAGTTATCTCCAAAGACATTTTATTAATCAAAATAATGTACGATGTATATGTGTGAGCCTCGGGATAGCGGCACCTGGTCCCTCTGCGACAGCCAGAGCCAGGGTATGTTGGTAAATGTTTACCAACCAGCTCGGGGTGAGCCCTGATTTATAGCATTTGCCAGTTTCCATTTGAGTAAATCCTCCCACCAGGGCCAAGGCCAAGCTGCCAAGGTGATGTCACCAAGCATGGAGCTAAGAAGGGGTGCACGCCACTGACTCACAAGAACAGGCATGCGCAGGTACGACTCGCTCCAGCGCACCACCGAGCCAGAGCCTGATGTTGAGTCCAGATCCTTCTTATGAGAGGGAAAGCTACAGCGTTATTCCAGCTAATGAAGACATAATGTTTTATTGTTGGCTTCCCCAGCCATTTAGATTTATCCATCTCTAATTAGTTTTGGAAAACAGAAAATGCCTGCCAAAGATACTCCGCAACAGCCTGTCAGACTGTAAAATTATCTGGGGTGGCTGTTCTTTTGGAAAAGAGAGGGAGTCTTGGGTTTGCAGTGGAGAAAAGCTGGGATGCCCCGACTCAACCTTATGAATAAAACATTTCCAGCAAATTCTAGGTACGACGAGAAAGGGATTCAGGCAAAGCCTGAGCAATGTTTTTCCCCCTAACTCTTCAGCAGCTGCTGCTGTTCATTTCTCTACAGGGACAAGGTACGGCAGCATGTAGCTCTGAGTTAGGGAGACAGTAAGTCCAGCTGGGAATCCCAGGGACAGCAGGACTGGCAGGGGAGAGGAAAGATAGCATGGGTGATGGAAAATCGGTAACAGATGTATAGAGGAAGGAAACAGGAATTATCTGAGGAACATTATAAGTAGGTCTGTTTGGCTGGAGGAAATAGTTGTTAATAATTGTCACTGTTATTAGCCACCACTTACTGAGCACTGACCGTGGGCCAGGCTCTATGCTAAGCACTGTAAGTCGATTACTTATCTCATGGCCACCTCACAGAAATCCTGTACTGATTATTGCCACCATCATCATCTTCATTTTACAGGGGAGGAAACTGGTTTAAAAAGCTTAAGATATTTGCTCAAGGTTACACAGCCAGTAAGAAAAGGAGGTAGATTTCAACCCAGGTCTATCAAATACTGAAGCCCATGTTCTAAGTTCTGCAATATATCACCTCTAGATTTATGAGCATGGTGGGGGCATGGCTGGAAAGGGACATGTCCCTCCCTGAGAGAGGTTGCAAGAAATTTCCCCCAAGCAGGCCAAAGGGCAGAAGGAATGAAGTTGGACCACCTTACTCCTCCTGGGTCCTGAGGACTGAGAACAGGGTGCTTAAGTTCAAACGGTCTCACATACCAGTTTCTGCCCTGCTCAGACCACCCTGGATGCCGTGCTCCGTGCTGGAAATGACATTTTCAGAGGAACACAGACAAATCAATGCATAAGCGAAGGGGAATGAACAGAAAGTGGGAATATTCAAAAGCCACCCTTGCTGGAAAGGAATACAAGCCAGGAAGGACGAGGCTGAAATGACAAACACATCTGTCAGAGATTGCTGGCTCATCACAAAACCTATTTCCCCTTCCTCCTGGACACACAGCTAAATCACATTTTCCGGTTGTCCTAACAATTCGTGTGCTGGCGAACTGAGTTTTAGTCAATGGAATGCGGTGGAAGTGATATAAGATACCTCCAGGCTTGGCCCCTAGAAACCTCCCATGTGTAAGGCTTCAAGTCCTTTCCCCTTCCACAGTGACCTTGGGAGGTAAACTTGGAAGCCATTTGTTGAAGACGGCAGAGCCACAACATGGAAGGAATCTGGTCTCTGAATTATTGCTTGGAGACAAGCCTCCCACCAATCAAAAGCACTAAATTAAACTTTATGTGAGCAAAAAGTAAACTTGTATGAAGTTTTTTTCTTTAAAGGATATCCTCGTCAAAGAAACAGGAACCACTGGCCTGGAGAATACTCAGAGGTGGAGAGTGGTTATGATAACCAACTTCACATATCTGATGGGCCACCATAAGCTAAAAGATTTCTTAGTGTCACTCCAAGGTGGAGAACTAAGACCAGCAGTAACATCTGCAAGGAGACTGACTGTGTAGGAGATTTCCAGTATAAGAGGAAAAAATCCTAAGAATCAGGAAGGTCCAAACATCTGGCTCCTACCCACTCTCCAACCTCATTTCCCACCCCTTTCCCCTGGGCTTCCATCCTTCCTTCTGTTTCATGAGCAGCCCGGCTCTTTCTTATCTCTGAGCCAGTATGTGTGCAGATCCCTCTGCCTTGAACACTCCTCTGGACTCTTTAGGGCCGTATTCATACACTCTCTCAACAACTATGTATTGCTCCATGCCCACCCCGTGCCGGGCACTGCTCTGGGTGCTTGGGATAGAGCAGTGAACAAAACAGACAAAATCCCTGCCCCTGTGGAACTTAAATTCCAGCCAGAGATAAACACTGTAAGCAATGGCATGAGGAAATGAATGAGAGAGTATGTTAGATGACAACTGCTATGGGGGAGAAAAAGTTATCACAAAGAAAGGAGGATTGGGAGTTCCAGGGTGGCAGGCACAGGTGGTCAGAGACAAGCTGCCACTTTCAATCAGGGGTCATGGTCATGGGAGGCCTCACTGACAGCTTGACATGTGAGCCACTACTTGAGGGAACTGAGAAAATTTGAGAATATCTGGGGGGAGAGCATTCTGGGCAGAGAGAGTTAGAGCAAAGGCCCTGAGGCAGAAGCCTCTTTGGAACACAGAACAAAAAGGCCAGCATAGCTGGAATGCAGTGAGCAAGAAAGGGTGTTTTAAGAGAGGGAATGAGAGAGGCAACAGGGGCACCTTAGGTTTCAGGTTAAATGCCACCTCCTCAGGGAGGCCTTTCTGAACCCCCATGTCTAAACTGAGTTTTCCTCCCTCAATCCCTTTATTGTCTCTTGTAGCACCCTTGTCTTTTTTTTTTTTTTTTTAAAGACAAATTCTCACTGTGTTGCCCAGGTTGGAGTGCAGTGGCTCAATCATAGCTCACGGTAACCTCAAATGCCTGGCCTCAAGCGATCCTCCCTCCTCAGCCTCCCAAAGTGCCAGGATTACAGGTGCTTCACCAGGCCCCTTTGTCTTTTATAACATCATAAATTATAATTATTTTACCCATGCATTTAATTTCTTAGCATCTGGCACCCCCACTAGACTGTAGGTGCCACCAGGGCAAAAATCAGGTCAAGTTCAGTTGTCTTGTTACTGGAAGTATGGTACTTGTCCCTGTCCATGGCCAAATGAAGAATGAGGACAAGCAGTTTGAGGAAAAGGAAAGAGAAGTTTATTCATTTACTGGCAAATGAGGAGGATGGCTGACTCTTGTCTTAAAATACCATCGTCCTCCCTTTAAGCAGAAATACAGACCTTTTAAAGGGAGTTTTCAGCTTTGGACTATTGCTGTTTAACTATAGCATCTCCAGTGAAGACAATCTTGTGACCTCTGCCCCGACAATTCTGTTGAGCCATCTCCTATGGTACAAAGCACAAAGAACACTCTCCTGTCCCTCTAATTATGGGCCCCCAGTAGAATGCAGGTTTTAATTCCCAAAAAGAGTCAAGGAAGTTTTAAAGAGACAACGTGTAATGCATTTTGCCCTTTTTCAGGCCCTTACTTCTGTTACAAGCTCACTGCACCCAGCACTTAGTCCAGTGCCTAGCAGGTGCTCAATTAACAGTTGGTACTTAATCAATATGTTGGCCAAATGCATGGCTATTGGAATAAGTTGCCTCTAAAGGCAGTGGCTGCCCGGACCCGGAGCCACTGGGACGGAGGTTCTGGTAGTCATTTGGTGGGGATTCAGCCATCTCAGGGCATGGTTAGACAGAGCAAACTCTAAAATTCTTTCCCACCCTGAGACTTTGTAATTCCCTGGCATTCCTGAAAGAAAGCCTTATGTTTATTTTGTTCCATTGCAAACAGGCAGAGCATCTCTTGCTCTTGTCCTTCAATTCCAGAGTTCTTTCCTTCCATTGAAAATCCTCTTCCCTCGGGCTTTCCTTTGTCTGTGCCCCTCAGGGCTGTGCAAGTTACAAATCCTTAGGTCTCCCCACTTCATACTGCCCCTTGGCCATAAGAACAACCAGGTAATTCCTGTAGTTTTAATAAACTCAGGTTTACTCAGCTCTCTTCTCTCCCCCATCTGCCTTGCAATCTCCTTTATACGGCCGGTCGCGATGGAAGGACACTGCGTAGTATGTAAATATACACCTTCTGGACAGAGACCAAAAAAAGCATCCAAAGTTTCATTTAGGGAAACGCACAGCAAAATGACAAAGAGAGCAAAGGTACAGCATAGATTTTGGTCTCCATTCCCTAGCCAGATTTTGATTTGTGGTGGAATTTCAGAGGTGTTATTAACATTTAACCTCTCTGGGACTCAGTTTCCTCAATGATGAGTTGGAGATAGTAACTAGTGAGGTTAGCATTGTAACAACTCAAGGACGTCAACACACTCTGAAGGCTTCCAAGCATTATTCTAATGGGAAATGTTGTATTGTAATGTAATGATACAGATTTCTTGATCTTGGACTCTCCAACCTCCAGAACTGTAAGCAACAAATTTCTGTCATTTATAAATTAACCAGTCTAAGGTATTTTGTTATAGCAGCCTGAAAAGACTAGGAAACCTTCTAAAAGAAGCTTTTCTTTCCTTGTCCGTCCCTACTAAAATGAATGTTCTCACTCTCAGACAAATCTGATTTTTTTATAGCACATATTACATCTTTCCATTCATTCTATTCACTTGCCTGTCTCCCTCCTTATCCCCACAGCCAGTGTGTGTGGCCCATGACAGTGGTTCAATAAATATTTGTTGAGCACATGAATAGATTAATTTATGACAGCAGACCATTGCAAACAATACCAAAAACCCAACAAAAGGGAAAGCCTAAGGAACTTAAGGTACATGCACTTAGTAAACTGCTCTAGGGCTATTCAAAATTATCCCTGAAAAGACTACGTTGTAGCATAGGAAAATATTTAGGCAGCATTACTGGGTTAGAAAGTGCTATTTACACTTGAGTTGCAACTACGTAAAAATACAATGCCAGATGTCCAGAAACTAAAAGTAAACAAAGAAATTTGGAAATAGTGGAGGGATTGGCTAGGATGGTGAGACTGTGTGTCTTTTTTTCTCTCTCTCTCTCTTTTATTTCTGCTCTTGTTGCCACAATAGCGCTTGTTCAGTAATTACAGTGTGTTTGTTTTTCATCACTAAACTCGGCACACTATGGAACTGCTCAAAAAGGGACTCAAACATTTGCTCATAGGTGTATGTGGAACAAACTTCTTTTTCACACATTTCTAGAGCCAGCTGGGACATGGTAAAGGGCAAGCCACATGTAGCATGACCTTCTGAGCCCCTTTGAACTTGGTCATATAGTTGTGCCTCAAAACTAGGGCTGCACCTACAATACCTGGGAGGCGGTGATTCCTCGTAAGGAAGTCAGGGCTGGCTACCGATTAACAAGGGGAGCAATTGCTGGCTGGCAAAAAATAACACCCATATCCACTACACGAGTTAAGGTAACAACTTGCATGTGCACAGCTTTTCTCTGTTTTTAAGGCCATTTCACATCCATAATCTCATTTAATCCTCAAAACTCCTCTTTGTGAGGTCGGTGGCTATCATATGCATATTACAGAAGACAAAACTGACACTCATCTTCTTTCTCACCTTGCAGGCTGATGATGTATCAATGAAGGCTGTGATATCTATGACTAGAATTATGGTTCCTGGGAAGAAAACCATACCATAAGTTTTCTTAGTCAGGTCATTAGAGATGGATTCCTGTAACTACACAGCAATATAAACGCCAAACAACCAGGGTACCTGAGCTGCCTCTCATGAAGCTCAACAGGATAGTTCAACAGTTCTCAAACTTCTCCACACTGTGACACTGACAAAGGGTGGCACCCATGTGTGTGATACACCTCCATGGAAATCCTGAGGGTCACACAGTTCCCAGCCACTCGCCAGCAAGACTGGCCAGGAAGGCAGCCCGCGGCACAAGTGAGCCAGAAGGTGAGCAAATAAATCATTCAAATACTTTGATATTTTCACAACTATTAGCATGAGAAGCAGTTTTGCACAGAGGCTAATAGCATAGGCTTTAGTAACAGGGGAACATGGCTTCACATATTGGTTCTAACCGGCTATGTGAGGCTGAGCAAGTTTATTTACCTCTCTGAGCCTGTCTTCTCATCTAGGGATAATAACACCCATCTTATAGGATCCTAGTGAAGATTAAAGAAGTTGGTACCTGCAAAGTGCATGTCAACAGGGTTGGTGCACAGCCTGCATTCGGTAAGTATCAGCTGCAGTTATCGGTGCTGCTAAACATTATTTGAAAAATCCTTCTGAAATGACCACAACACACTAGACAAGCTCTGGCTCAGAGTGACCTTGTTTCAAAAGTTTTGCCCACAAGAGTTGAGAGTTGGACAGTTGGTAGGATGAAGTTCTGGATGAAGCTGGACCATTCCAGCGGGAATCTTGCCAGTCTCTGTGCCGTTTCCTGGTTGAGAATTAGACCCCGTGGAGGGTAAAAAAGGAGAAAAGGTCAGAGAACCCATAAAAAGATACACTGATGGATCGGGGGAGAGCACTTGGCACGCCCAGCAAACATTTACTAGAAAAACATACCCTCAAATCTCTTTGGAAGGCTTCTGAAAGGAGGAAGGAGTAAGCTCCGAAGTACAGGTAAGATCTGGGCGGGAAGGGGGCAGGGCAGAGCCTCATAGGCAAGACGAGGGGGGACGAGAGCTACAGTGAAGGTCCCCTTGCCCTTTTCTCCTTGCCTCTCCATCATCCTCTGCCCTTCCCGAAATAACTCAGCCCTTTGGCTATCAGTGTTCCAACTTGGTTCTGCGTGCAGTGTTTCCCCAGCTAGCTAATTAAACGTAGCACATTTAATTGAATCATAGCGAAGCCCATAGCTGATGTCTCTACACCCAGAGGGGGAAAGGTGGAGTGTGGTGAAAACCCAGCGTGTCTCACTGGTGCCAGCTAGAATTCTGTAGATATTTTCACACCTCAGCATAAAAGGCATGATATTCAAGGCAATATCATGTACAGATTAGAGTAATCTCCTAAACAAGAGAAGAGAAGATATCCCTTTTATACAACAACAGTTCAGTAAATTTTGTTTAGCTTGCGTAGGATACAGTTAATTACAGTAATTTATCAAAGTGGCAGAAGGTGGTATTCACACACACAAAGAGTATTTTCCCACAGTTGAAAATCCTTAGTTTTATAGAAGCTGAAGCTAGGACTAATTGAATTTTCACTTGGGTAGATAAAATCTTTAACAACTCCGGAATAACTAAATGCTCTTTGCTCAATGATGTGGATCGGGATGATTTACAACACCTATCACACAATCATGCTAATTTTGCTTTTGTATGATTAATTAAAACAATATGTTCATTCTTCCTGAAGTGGAATTAGGGCACCCAAGGAGTTGGCTTTTATTACCAACTTCCCTATCCAGCAATAAAAGCAATTTTCACATATCGTCTTTGAGAAAGTGAAAAGGACACAGGGCCTTGATGAAGAGACTTTGCCAAGTTCAACTTTGCTCTTGGAAAGAGAGCAGAGGTGAGTCAGATGGGCAGATAAAAGTTTCTAGGACTCCAGAGCTGAAAAGGATTTTAGAGACATTCTCGTGAAAATCTCCCCATTTTGCAGATGAGAAAACTGAGGCTAGAGAAGGCAAGAAGTTGCTCAATTTATAAACCCCCATTTTGGCAAATCTTATATCCTTATTCAGCTACCCTGACACTTAGCCCACTCTTCTCGTCTGTAAATTATGGATAATAACATCCACCTTACAGGGTCTCAGTAATTGGTATCAGTAAGAGCGAGCACTGGACTTGGAGTCAGTAAACCTGGATTTAAGACTGAGGCACCTTAGAGCACTGACTCTCTCTAGCGCACTTTCTTCTTCTGTAGAACTGGGATGCTACCACCATCAATATTCCAAAACAAGAGGGCAACAGGAAAGCCTGTGGCCAGAAAGAAGAATAGAATGTTGGCTTCAAGAAGACTCATGAAAACAGTAGCCATAAAGCCAGAGGGTTTCCACTTTTCAAATACAAGTGTTTTTCGGGTTGCTAACAATATTTTCTAAAGGCTTACTACCAGCTAGACCCTAGGCTAAGTACTGAGACTCAGAGAGGTCAAATCACTTGCCCAATACCCCTCAACTTGTAAAAGCAGAGCCAGGCTTTGTACCCAGGTGTTTCTGATGACAGAGCTGTGAGATTGGGCTCAAGTAGAAATGGGAATTTCAAAAGCCTATGGGAATTTTAGGAGGCTGAGGGGGGAGAATTGCTCGAGGTCAGGAGGTCAAGATCAGCCTGAGCAAGAGCAATACACCATCCCTACAAAAAATAGAAAAATTAGTCGGGCATGGTGGTGTGCACCTGTAGTCCCAGCTACTCGGGGGGAGGGGCTGAAGCAAGAGGATCACTTGAGCTGAGGAATTTGAGGTTGCGGTGAGCTACAATGACACCACTGCACTCCAGGCCGGGTGACAGAGCAAAACCCTGTCTCAAAAGAAAAAAAAAAAAAAAAAAAAGCCTATGGGAGCCAGGCTGAAAAATTAAATAAACTGTGTGACTCGGGTGTGTGTGTAAGGTCAGCAAGGAGCGAGGGGTCTGACCTCTAAAACCCTAGATAGCACACGCCCCACCCACATCCAAAAGGACATTTTAAACTACAGTCTGATCTTCCACTGGACCACATTCCACTTGGAGGCCACCAGTTTGCAATCTCAGCAAAGCTGCCTCTAAGAATCCCTGTGGACATGGAAGGACTTGGTGGGAAACTCCAGAGACCACCCTCTGTTGGGAATGGCAGAGCCCCGGCGGCTCTTGTGGGCTGAGGGGTGAAGGCTGGGTCAGGTGTGGGGGGCCTAGGCACCCTGAAATGTGGGTAAATTGAGCATGGAAAATTAAGAACACGCTCTTGCACAGTGGCAGATAATTCACTTGAAGTCAATAGATCTTAAGTTCTAGGGGCCAGCAATGAAGTTATCCATAGCATTTCAACACAGAGGAAAGTCCCCCAGCTCCAGGAAAGAGACTGGGTTCTAACAAGCTGCCTCTAATAATCACTGCCATTTATTGACAGCGTATAACTGGTCTATGTTAAGTGCATTATTGTAAAGCAGCTATTGTTAATGTCATCCTTGTTTTAGATGAGAAACTCCAGTTTAGAGAGCTTCTCTTTGAGTAAGTTGCCCATGATCACACTGCCAGCAAGAGGCAAAGTGGAGACTCCAAAGCACTGAGCCTTGGGCAGGTCTCTGGGTTTCCGTTTCCTCGTCCAAGAAAGGAAGGGCTGGGGCTTTGGAAGCTCAGTTCCCTTTTATCTCTAAGTGTAATGGTTTCCTGATGCGGTGAGAGTCTCCAGCATCTTCCATCTCCTTCATTAGAGGAGGAAGTGTTCACTGCTTGGGCCATTCTTTGGCCACTGAGCTTTCCTCACTTATCGAGGACGTCCTACTCCAGTGCCTGGAGTCCCATTCTTCCTGCCCAGGACTCACTAACCGCTTGATGGCCGAAGCATCACAACCACCAAAACAGCATGTAGCCAGGCAGTCAACTCAGGAGTGCACAGCACACGACCCACCCCTGAATTCCACCACCAGGGAAGATCCAGAACCACCCTGAGACAGCTGTCACTTCCCTTTCACTCACTCAGTAAGAGAATGAATGAATCCACAAGTATTTACTGAGCACCTACCACGTGCCAGACATTGCTGAGGATGCAGCACTGAATAAACAAACCTCTACCCTCACGGGGCTGAGATTCTAGCGAGGGAGACGAAAGCTAAATGTGATGAATTAGTCAAATTGATCAGGTGTTACATAGCAGTGAGTGCGAAGGAGGAAAAAACCAACAGGAACAGGAACAGGAACAGTGCTGTGGGGGGAGGTAAAACGTTAGAGTGGCTTCTCCAAGAAGGTGACTTGGGGAAGAACTTAAGGACGTGAAGCCATTAGGATGCCTGGGAAAAGAGCATCCAGGCTGAGAAAGAAGCAAGAGCAAAGTCTCCTCGGGTGTGCAAGAGAACCACAGCGGGAGGAAGAGGCCATGAGGTTAGAGAGGGAGCTGGGAGCCAGACCCTGGCCAGCCTTGTAGGTTGTGATCCCGGACTTGATTTTGGAGAGTTTTGAACAGGGAGTGATATGATCTGACTTAAACAAGGTCACAGGAGGCATCTGAAGGGAGATCCGAAGGGCAGAAGGAGGGAGACCAGTTAGGAGGCCATTGCTTTAACCCAAGGCAAGAGATGAAGTTGTCATGGACCCAGGGGGTGGCCAGAGGACGTGGGATTTGGGATCTGAGGGATGGGTGACAGAGGAGACTCAAGGATGCTTCCATATTTTAGTCCCAAGCAAGTGGACCTCCTGTGCCTCCAGCTCCTCCATCCTGGCATGTGGGCTCAGCATGTGCTGCCCAGCCGAGAAATTCAACATGTTCCCTGCCAGAGTGAGTGTATTGGTTTCCTTTTGCCGCTGTAACAAATTGCCACAAGTTGAGTGGCTTAAAACCACACAAACTTATTATCTTACAGTTCTGAAGTTCGGAAATCCAAAGTGGGTCTCACAGGGCTAAAAGCAAGGTATTGCTAGGGCTTTGTTCCTTCAGGAGGCTCCAGGGGAGAATCTGTTTCCTCGCCTTTTACAGCTTCTAGATGCTGCCCACATTCTTTCATCGTGTCACTAGATCACTCTGACCTCTGCTTCCATGATCACATGTCCTTCTCTGACTCTCCAAGGACCCCTGTGATCACGTTGGCGCCACGCAATAATCTAGAATAATCTCTGCATCTCAAGATCTTTAATTTAATAACATCTATGAAGTCCCTTTTGCCATGTAAAGTAACACAGTCACAGGTTCCAAGGATTAGGACATGGACATCTTGGGGTGGGGCATAATTCTGCCTACCAAGGTGGGCCATGTGCATGTGATTTCATAGACGACACAGAGGAGGACTTTACATCACCCAACTCACAACAAAACAAGACAAGAATGTCTGAGGTCTCCATCAGACATTCTTATCTTCCCAGGTGACTTCTCAGCAAACTCACCCTGGTGGTCACCAGATCACTGGTGTCTTCCTCCTCTTCCTGAATTCCCCTCCTAACCCCTCCTCAGAACTGCAGCTTCCTCTCCCTTCTATATTATGGACCATATCAGCACTCTGTGGCTAATATTCTCAAACGTGCACCCACAAGCTCAGCTCAACAAGCTCACCCATCACAAGCTCAGCTCAACAAAGACCCTTCCACAAAACAGGATCCTGTCAATATTTTCTTCTGGTGCAGCTACAAAGGGGAAAAGATTTTAGAAGGTCCCAGGACATGCTATGCCCCAGACTCTCACAGGACAGCCAAGGGGGCTGTAATTGGAACCAACAGCACCACCACAAAGGAATGTGCTCCCAGCTCTCCCTAGCTCTCCCTCGCCCACACCTCTGAGCACACCAGCAGTTTCCCTCTCGGCACCTGCTCACTCAAAAGCTACTGAGGATCTGAAGTTATGGGTTGCGCTGACCATATTGCATTCCACAGCTTTCTCACGCCTCATAGTCTTCGTGCACCACCGAGCAAAACCCGAATGCTTGGGGAGAGCCTGGGACAACAGCTACACTTGTCGTTATTTTGCAGGTGTCTTTACCAGGTCCTCAAATGCAAGGCCTTCCAGATAGGAACAGGTCACTGTGACCCAAAGGAGAAATTGTGGAACAGACTGTGCAGGGCAATGAGAAATCCCGGACAACAGGACAGGGTGTAGCGGTGAAGAGCACACTCTGTCCAATCGCACTGCCCGGGTTGGAATCCCAGCTCACAATCCACAAAGTCCAACACACAGAAGCAGAGACTAGGATGGAGTTTACCAGGGGCTGCAGGGGGAGAGTGGGGAGGGATTGGTCAAAGGATACAAAATTTCAGTTAGGCGGGAAGAATGAGTTCAAGAGATCTATTGTAAAACATGGTGACTATAGTTAACAACAATATTTTGTCTACTCGAAAATCCCTGAGAGAGTAGATTTTAAGTGTTTTTACCACAAAAAAAAGATAAGTATATGGGGTAATTCATGTTCATTAGCTCAATTTAGCCATTCCACAATGTACACATATTTCAAAATATCGTGTTGTACACCATAAAATATTAATATATAAAATTTTTATTTGTCAATTTTAAATTAATTAATTAAAATAAAACCCAGAAGTCCAACAGCAACAAAAAATAATTCCAGCTCCCAGGTTTCAGGCTTAGTGACTGTGGGCAAGCTCCTTAACCTCTTTGAGCTGTAGTTTTTAATCTGTAAAATGGGGCTAATAATAGTAGTTATTTCTTAGGGTTGACTGGAAAAATCAAATGAGATAATGCAGGTAAAACCTTGAGCACTGTGCGTGGCACATGGTAAGCTATTTTCACTATCATTGGTATCTCAGTGATTGTAACTCTCAGGGTGGTGCACATGCTGAATTACATCTGGGTTATAAATGCTCCAGATTTAAAGGTTAAATTTGGCCCCGACTGTGAGACAAATGAAGTTTGCATGAGCCATTCCTCCTTCCCTAACCTCCACCTTCTCCTGAATTCCCCAGACCCCTCTGCCTCGGTGCCCTTTTGCCAGGTTCCTTACCACCCTCCACTCCATGGAATCCTCAGACGTGGTCCTCCTGTTTTCCAGCTGGGGAAGCTGAAGCTGGGGACAGCAAGGTCCCACAGCTGAGCCGTTGGGAAACTGGTGTCCCACTGCTGAGCTGTTGTTCTGAAGCTTGTTGGATCCATGGTCCCTGCCACCTCTCCGTGCTGCCTCCTCCTGTGCCCGTTCCATGAGGACCCTGCCCTCTGCCATGGGTGACAGTGGATGGCAACACGCTTGGGGGATGACCCTTAACCCTGAAAGAACCCTACTCACCCTGAGGCTTGGCTCACCCGGCCAGTCCCCAAAAGGAGACCCCTTTTAATCAGTACCTCCGACAGCAGACTCAAATTCTTCAGCAGCTAAAGACAGAAAAGATCTCAACCACCTTCACTTTACAGATAGGAGGACTGAGCCACGGAGGGAAAGAAAGCAAGTACCATTTACTAAGTACCTCCGATATGCCACATATCACCCGGTCCTATCTCAGGTGAGGGCAGAAAGAGCAGGTGGCCTGTCCAAGGTCACCCAGCTGCTAAGCACTTGATCACAACTCACTCAGAACTCCTTTTTTTCTTTGAGACAGAGTCTCACTCTGTTGCCCAGGCTAGAGTGCCATGGCGTCCTCCTAGCTCACAGCAACCTCAAACTCCTGGGCTCAAGCGATCCTCCTGCCTCAGCCTCCCAAGTAGCTGGGACTACAGGCATGTGCCACCATGCCCGGCTAATTTTTTCTATATATATTTTTAGTTGTCCATATAATTTCTTTCTATTTTTAGTAGAGACGGGGTCTCACTCTTGCTCAGGCTGGTCTCGAACTCCTGAGCTCAAGCAATCCTCCTGCCTTAGCCTCCCAAGTAGCTGGGACTACAGGCATGTGCCACCATGCCCGGCTAATTTTTTCTATATATATTTTTAGTTGGCCAGATAATTTCTTTCTCTTTTTAGTAGAGACGGGGTCTCACTCTTGCTCAGGCTGGTCTCGAACTCCTGAGCTCAAGCAATCCTCCTGCCTTAGCCTCCCAAGTAGCTGGGACTACAGGCATGTGCCACCATTCCCTGCTAATTTTTTCTGTATATATTTTTAGTTGTCCCTATAATTTCTTTCTATTTAGTAGCTGAGCGGGCTTTAAGACTTGCACAGTAGATGGACGTGCTGCCCACACTGTCCGGTGGAGCATGAAGCAGAGGGGAGGCTGGAGGAGGCAGCCACTCGCTCAGGTGCTGGCCGCGTGGGGGCTGAGGCAGCAAGCAGGGCTGTCATTATGCTAATGGCATCCATGGAGCCCGAGCCAGTGACCCCCTGAGGGAAGCAAGAACTCTTGAAGGTCCATTTGAAGTCTTTGCACCATCAGTTTGAAGGCTCATGACACCTGTACTTGGCACCTCCTAATTGATTTTATTTTTCAGTGGGCATAGGGAGCCTTGCTCCATTAAAGTGAAGTGACCTTGCAGACCTAGCAGCAGTTTAAGGAGAGGCAGCACATTGGAGGTGGCAGTCGAGTGCGGAGGTTTGGATTGTGGACTCCGGAGACAAAGGCTGGGATTAGAAACTCAGCCTTTGGTCTCAATGGTCGTGTGAGCTGAGCCGGGTGACCTTACCTCTCTGCTTCCTTTTCCTCATCCGTGAAGTGGGGGTGATGGTAGTACTGCCCATCCCCCCTCAGGTTGTTCAAAGCATAAAATAAATTAGTGCATGGAGAATACTTAGATCACACTGGATACTTGATCAAGGGTAGACGAGAAAGCTGTGGGGAGGGCTGATGCCTGCAAGTCAAACAGAGGAGTTCTGAGTGAGTTGGCCGGGCACGGTGGCTCACGCCTGTAATCCTAGCACTCTGGGAGGCCGAGGCAGGAGGATTGCTTGAGCTCAGGAGTTCAAGACCAGCCTGAGCAAGGGCAAGATCCCTTCTGTACCAAAAATAGAAAAAATTAGCTGGGCGTGGTGGCATTTGCTTGTAGTCCCAGCTACTCGGCAGGCTGAGGCAGGAGGATCACTTGAGCCCAGGAGTCTGAGGTTACAGTCAGCTATGATGACACCACTGCCCTCTACCCAGGGCAACAGAGCAAGACTCTGTCTAAAAAAAAAAATTCTGAAATTACACCAAATAGCCAAATATTTCTTTTAGATTCTTTAAAAATAAAAATTAAAAAATTGCAAGGATATGTATTTCACTTCTTCAAAACAGAAGGGATTGTATTCACTTCTGCAAAACAGCCACAAAGTATTTTTTAATCCTTTGAAGATCATTTCAGATAGAGAAATGGAAAGTAGAAAACACTTTCTACTAAGACTTGTGCTCATGTGCAGCAATGGGCTTGGGAATCAGACTTCCTGGGTCTTACGCCAACCTACTAAGTGTGTGACCTTGGGGTAAGTTACCTGCTTGGCCTAGTCTTACTCGCTTCCTCTGTAAAGTGGTGATGATACACCCATGTGGTGGGATTGTTAAAAAGATTACATGAGATTTGTACGCGAGGCTTTTGATACATGTTGGTTGTTATTAGCATGTTATTATTTATTTTTATCAACAAATATAATATTTGTTATATTAGTGAGAGAAGACTGAAGCTAGTTGGAACAAAAAGAAAGGGAAAGTGTTAGCTTTTGTATCTGGAGGTGCACCAGTGACACTGGCCCCAGACTGGTCAGGATCAAGGAACTCAAACAGCATTAGAATCTGTCACTATTTAACATCCCAGATTTCATCTCAGCTTGGGTCTATGAGCTGTCCTCATTATCTCAGGCTCCTGGGGGACATTGTTTCTGGGATCAATCCCTTATGCTTCATGACACAGGGGGCAAGATAGAGCTACCACCTCCACCTTCAATTAAAAAAATTCCAGGGAAGTTATATGCCTTTTCCAACAGCCAGGGAAGTAGGGACTATAGTCGGCGACCCCACAAGAACCACCTGGAATAGGAGATAAGTTTTCTTAAGGAGGAGGGCAGGACGGAGCAAGTGATGC
>CM052447.1:17223576-17267195 GCA_028533085.1 Varecia variegata
GATCAATCCCTTATGCTTCATGACACAGGGGGCAAGATAGAGCTACCACCTCCACCTTCAATTAAAAAAATTCCAGGGAAGTTATATGCCTTTTCCAACAGCCAGGGAAGTAGGGACTATAGTCGGCGACCCCACAAGAACCACCTGGAATAGGAGATAAGTTTTCTTAAGGAGGAGGGCAGGACGGAGCAAGTGATGCAGGGCAGACGAGAACAATCGCTGTTCATTATACCTGTTATTAACATGTGAACCAGTTTCTCATGACAACGTCCCTTACATCAATCTATAATATTTTGTATATACACACCATTCAACTAACAATAGAGATGAACCATACTACAAAAGAAATTGTACATACTTTGCAAACAGAGCTTAAGTTTATGCTTTCTTCTTTCTTCCATAGTGTCCAGCACAGAACAGGTACTTAGGAAATATTTTGTGAAATAATTAATAACTTAGATCTGGAATCAAATTATGTCACTGAATTAGTCAAGATAAATTAGAGTACGTTTAGTTTAAGAAAAAATAACTTAGTGAGTTGGCACGACAATTTTGCACAAAGTCCACCATGGGGACAGGTGACTCTCCAGGGCAACTGTCCTCCAGGAGACGCCAGAGGCCCGGGTTAATGGAGGCTCCGTCACCCCGCAGTGTACCATCTGCAACACTGGGCTTCTCAGTCAACGTGCAGAAGCGAGCTCCAGGGGGGTCTTGTACTAGCAATTAAGTCCTTCACTCCAGAAGTGACCCATAGCATTCTGCTCACAGGCCACTGGCTAGACCCAGTCACCAACCCCACCTAACTGCAAAGAAGTGGGGAATGTCATTTTTCCATATGCCTGGAAGGAGAGGGAATCGTATGTGTGAGCATTAGCCATCCCTACTAAAATCGATTAAAGTAAAACTGTTTTATATAAATTATACTCTATTCTTAAATATTAAAAAGACCCAAAGGAAAAAAAAATAGCCTAAAACCTATTAATATGGCTTTCCTACTGCTCTGTCATGAACACCATTCCCCAGCTAGAATTACAAACATTTCTGACCAAACCCATATTACAGCCCAGCAGAGATTAATTCCATTTGAAAGTTCAAAGTTTATTTATTTTGTACGCTCCACTATTAGATAGAAATGACCTTCAAAATCCAATTGAGCGTACAATCTTACTAGAGGGCAATTGACAGTTCTTTGCAAAAGGCTTTTTAAAAAATATGCCTACTCTCTGACCCTGGATTTCCACTTCTATGATTTAACCTGAGGGAAAACACATGGATGTGTGCACAGATTTAGCTACAAGGATGTTTCTTGCAGTCCATTTGTAACAGGGAAAAGTGAGAATTAACCTAAATGCTACAAGAATATGTTGGTTAAATAAATAAGAGTATCTTCACACTGGAATAATATGCAGCCATTAATAATCAGATTATGAAAGTGTATTTATTAATGTGAAAAGAGGTTTCTGGCACCTTAAGTGTGTGGAAGGGGGAAAGCAGCCTATAAAATGGTGCATTCACCACTTATTCCTGGGAAAGATTCTAGAAGAAAATATATCCAAGAATTAATAATGTTTATTCCTGTGTGGGTGGGATTATGGGTGTTTTTATTTTCTCCTTTTTGCTAGGCTGTTATTTCCTGCTATTATGAGCATTGCCATTGAAATAAGAAAAATAAAGTTGTTTAAATTATAAATAAATAATCTCCTTGGGCCTATCACACACCCACTGCTCATAATGGGGCTTTTGTCTTAGAAGTTGACTACCCACCATGAGGTTCTTTTTAGTCTTTACTGTTCACAGGCACTACCGGCGACAGTAACAGCAGGAACGTTGGTGGGAGACAGCACTTCCCAGTTTATAAGCCCTTTCACGATCACAAGCCTCCCCACAACTCTAGGGGAAGGTAGTTCAGGCCTTACTACCCCGTCATACAACTGAGGCTCACAGCCACTAAGGGACTTGCCCGACGGTGGGGGTTCCACGAGGATCCAGGGTTCTCCTAGGCCACCGCTCTGTCCAGCTCCAGGGAGCACCACTCCATCCTGGGGTGCCCTTCATATAGAACACAATGTGAAAAGCGCCCCCTGGACTTTCACAGTGTCCAGTCCAGCCCAAAACCTTATTGGATAGCTGCAGCGCTCCTACGCTACTGAGTTCTCCTACGTCAATAATGGAGCGCAAGTAAATGAACAAATTAGTAATCAACAATTTTTTTTTGAGACAGGGTCTTGCTCTATTGCTGGGGCTAGAGTGCAATGGTGTCATCATAGCTCACTGCAACCTCCGACTCCTGGGCTCAAGCGATCCCCCTGCCTCAGCCTCCCGAGTAGCTAGGACTAGGCGTGCACCACCATGCCCGGCTCATTTTTCTATTTTCTGTAGAGACAGGGTCTCGCTATGTTGCTCAGGCTTCAACAGATATTTATTGAGCACTCCTATAAGTTAGCCCTGTTGGGGCACCTGAAGCTAATAAGTTTGGTCTTTATCTGTTAGGCAACAAGGAGATCTTTGAGGGTCCTAACTGGTAGAATGACATGATTAGAGCGATGTCTAGAAAGATAATTCTGGTGAAAATAAGAGTCAGTGGACGTGAGCAAGACCTGGTGAAGCAGGCAAGCAAATGAGTTAGAAAGCTGTTATGATAACCCAAGCAGGAGAAAACAAATGCCTAAATAAGGCAGAAGTGCCTGAGTTGTGGAGAAATTAACAGCATCATCATTTTGATAATATTAATAGTAGCTACCATTTACTGAGCACTTACTATGTGCCAGCTACTGTTTACATAATGGCCCCATTCAATCTTCAGACTAACCATATTAGGTAGGTCTTATTATTATCATCCTGATTTCTGAAGTTAGGAGAACAGGAGGTTCAGAAGGGTTAGGTCACCTGCCCAAGGTCACACAGCTAGTCTGTGGCAATGATTACAACTTAGGCCCACGTAATTTCCAAGGGCATCCTCTGAGCCATCGTGCTAACAATTAGAAAAGAAGATGGTGGCTGGATGATGATGACAACAGAGGGAGATAAAGAGTTCAGTTCCAGACATGTGGAGTGCCATGGAATGTCCAAATGGACAAATCCAGTAGACACAGGCGGGGGTTAAAGGTGAATCTCTGGAAGCCATCAGTGGGTAGGTAAAAGCTGGTTTCATGAGAATGAACAAGTTCAAGAGAATGCATAGAGCAGACAGCCTTGGATAGAACTCTGGGGAACCTCAGACTTTAAAGGCTAGGGGAGCATCTTCAAAAACCAAATACAATCAAGACAGGAGGAAAATCAAGAAAGAATGGGGCCAAAGACACAAAGAGTGAAGAAAGTCCAAAAAAAATCAGAGAATGAACTCAATGGTGTCAAATACTACATACTCACTAACAATAATAGGGATTAGTATTTTCCAGCACTGATTACATGCCAGGTATTGCTCTAAGTGCATTGGGTATATTAGTTCATTTAATCCTCACGACAATCCCCTGAGTCTGTTATTACTATTACTATCTCTACTTTACAGGTAAGGAAACTACTCTACCCCAGGTACCGTGGCTTGCAAGAGGGGGAGCCAGGATTCGAAGCCAGGCAGTCCAGCGCCAGAGCCTCCACCCTGTAATGCCTTCCTCACTAATGTCTAACGCCTTTTGAGCACTGTTCTAAACACTACCTTGTTTAATCCTCACAACAACCTTATTAAGTAGGTACTCTTATTATTCCCATTGGACAGGTGGGGAAACTGAGTCACAGAGCAGTTGCCCAGAATCACACAGTTATTAGAACCATGAAGGGACAGTAGACCTCTCCATGACAAAATTAGAGAACCGTCAATCAGCCCTTGGTGAATGAAGATCCACTCTAGAATCCTAATCCACTCAGGAATCCTAATCAAAGTGAAAAGTAGAAATAAAAATTCAGAATTCAATGGAAACTGGAGAATTGTAAAACTTTTGTGTTGGAAGAGGCCTGGGATAGTCGTCAATGCTATTCACCAAATGCCAGGTACATGGTAGAATTACACTTTCTAGCCCCCTGTGCTTGTGGGAGGCCACAGGACTCGTTCCAGCCAATGAATTATGAGAGGACATGGCATATGTCACCTCTAGGCCAGTTGACTACCCCTGGAAGAGCCTCCAGAGTGTTCTTTCCCTCTCCCACAGCAATCAGCAGCCATGGCAATGGGAGCTGCTCCATCAGCCTGGGTCCCAGAGCAAGAGAACATGGCAAAGAGCCCCCGGCTGACCCCCCAGTAGACACATGGCATGAATGCGAAGTAAACCTTGGTCATATAAGTCACTATGATGGCCATGCTGGCTGATGCAAAGCCTTAAACACGACCTTAGTGGGGAAACTGAGGACCCAAAAGGAGAGAGACCTGACCAATGTCCTACAGCTGGCTACCTAGGGGCACCAAGGGCAAGAATCCAAGTCTCTGACATCCCATCCAGTTATCTTCCCTCTCTAGCTCACTGAGCACCTCAACATTCCACAACTCACTGCCCCTTCTAACCTGAAGCATATTCTGCTTCTGTAAATGAATGCAAAGGCTGAATTTAACTAATCATTATCTAATTTTTACAAACTATCTCCTAGTACCACGCATTCAGAACCCAGCTTTCTCAAGAGGTACAGGGAGAAGGCACAGGGGGTCTGCAGGGGTGCGGGAGGGCAACCCTGCTCTATCATTTATAGAATCGAGGCTAATTTAATTAAGTTTGGACTGAAAGTGCTCACTTTCACAGACAGTTGCCACCCTTTCCTCCCGCAGCCTAGATCTCCTCGTAGTAACCGACTCCACTCCATCTTCCTCTTTGATGTATGAGGCTATAAAACAGGGAGTGAGCAAGTCACCTTCGAAGAGGCCTTTTGTCACTGCAATAACTAGAAGTAATTTACGGGCCCCCGGAATTGTGGGTTCTCTGTTTCTGACTCAGCGAGAGATGGAAATCACAATCTGGAGGCTGTCAGCCAATCAGAAGGTCAAAGAGACTCTGAAAAGCATTTGTCTTCTAGAATCAAGGATAAGGAAACATCAGTGTCCCTACTCGGTGATGAGGCCATCAGCAGAGGTTTTAAACCTAGGATACCGTTTAGGTATTACGGGTTTCATTTACCTTTGGGGGTGTCCTGGAACATCCTTCTCTATCCTGGCCCCTATCCAAGTTGCTCCCATCCTTCAGGGCCCAGTTTAACTTCTGCCTCTTCTAGGAAGCCCTCTCTGACTACCCTCGCCTAGGATACCTATGGTGTACTCTGACTTTACAATACTTTCATGGGCTCTGTATGTTTGCAGGTCTACACTCTGTAGATCAGGATTCTGTAGAAATAGGTTTCATCTCACAGGCCAACTCTGATCAGTTAGTAGCAGCTGCGTAGAGTGCTATAGTGAGAATTCCACGGCTGCATCCGGGTTCATGGTTAAGAGCAGTGACTGATTAGCAAGGTTTGAGATGGGCATGGCAGGTACAAGAGGAAAATGTATGCCATGGGTCTGCCTTCTGTGCTGTATACACTAAATTCTTTCAAGATACAGCCCTTCACCTGCACTTACTTACATTCCCAAGAACACTGACATAGGCACGGTGCATGCTCAAAAGTTATTTGATGAATAAACATCTCCTTTTGTGAAAATGACCTAACTCTAGTGCATTAATTACATGTTCTAATTATGATTCCCTCAGTCTTTAACACACCTATGTGTAGAGCTGACTCTCATTGGAAATCTTCCAAAGCTAGACTTTATGTGAGCAATAGCTTTTGACACATCAGCCCCCTAACATTTCTGAATTTTAAAATATTAATGCCTTAATAATGCCTTTGTGTGCTCAGTTATTAATGGTTTTCAAAGTTTTTATATCTACCTCTTGTAATTACTATGTGACCTTCATGCATTAAATGTTATTCCTATTGTACAGCTTTTTTTTTTTTTTTTTTTTTTTTGGAGACAGAGTTTCGCTTTGTTGCCTGGGCTACAGTGCCATGGCGTCAGCCTAGCTCATAGCAACCTCAAACTCCTGGGCTCAAGCAATCCTCCTGCCTCAGCCTCCCAAGTAGCTGGGACTGTAGGCATGCGCCACCATGTCCAGTTAATTTTTTCTATATATATCTTTTTAGTTGGCCAGATAATTTCTTTCTATTTTTAGTAGAGACGGGAGTCTCAGTCTTGCTCAGGCTGGTCTCGAACTCCTGACCGCAAGTAATCCACCCGCCTCGGCCTCCCAGAGTGCTAGGATTACAGGCGTGAGCCACTGCGCCCGGCCATATTGTACAGCTTTGAAACCATTTGTTCAGAGTAGCATAATGATGAGTCAGGACAGGAAGAGGTAACCCCACAAACATTTACCAATCCCCCATAAAGTAAAATAAGCTCATAAGGTCTAAGCCAGTGTTTCCCAAAGTATCTTTTCCACAGAGCAGCAGGATATTAGTAGAGCCACTACATGTGTTTCTGTGGTCAAATGAGTCTGGAAAACATGAATAGGTTTTTTCCTACACTTGGATTTCTCAGAGCTTTTATGACACTAACATGCTTGGTGAATTGCACAGAGACCCCATGACATGAAATACCGCCCGCCTATCTGGTCCCAAAACCCCTTTGACAAGAAGCATCTGTGTTCTACAAAACCTTTTGGCAAATATTTACCTGGGCTTACCAAATATTAATACCTGGCCTTAATTTTTATCTACAGTTACCAGCAGGGGTAGTAGAGGAACAGCAGAGAAGCTAAGAGCCTGGGCTCTAGAATCCCACTGGAATCAAGTCTGGCTCCAGCGCTTACTGGTCGTGTGACTGTGGGTAAGTCACTGGAACCCCAGCCCGGTTCTCTCACCTGTAACACACAGATTCTAACAGGGCCACCCCTCGGGTTGTCACGAGGACTGAGACAAGCAGGAAGAGCACCCAGCTTATCGTACGTACGTAAAAATGTTAGCTCATGTTTTTGCCAATGAGGAAGAAGGTCAGAGGTTGATCTAAAAGCAAAACAAAAAGCCACAACTCAGGCTCCCTAGGAAGCAAACTCTTGAGTTCAGCAGGTAGGAGGTTTATCAAGGAGGGCTCTGGGTGTTAGCACCCATGGAAGGGAGGAAACATAAGAGAGAAAGCGGAGCTGCCACACAGCCCAGCGACAGCCAACACCGCACAGAGATCTAGAACAAAACCGATGCTCCAGCCCCTGGCTGGGCTGAGAAGGCCAGGTCTTTACAGCCTCTCGTGGATCAGTTTTGGGGTGCCAGCCACTCCAGGAAAGCCTGATCTTGGGTGAGGCAGCTCTCTGCAACTTCAGCAGCCCCTTGGGGCTGCCAGCACTCCCAGCAGCCAGGACAAGGTCCCTCACTCAAAGGGAGTCTGAACAGCGCACACAATATCTTGCACACAATGTCCACCACACCAGAAAAAATAAAATAAAATCAAAGAACAAAACAAAGCAAAAGCTTCCTGTGACCCTCTGGGAAGGAAACAGGGGAGTCTGCAGACATCAACTGAATCTAGTCATTTATTCATTCATCATTTATTAATGCCTGCCATATGCCAGGCCCCGAGGCTTAGGGCTGAGACTCAGATACTGATTCCATAGCAATCGTAATAATAATGTTTTCGCTTTAATTTTTAAGGCATGAAAATAAAGATAGGGAAACGGTGAAGGAAGAGATATCAAATCACTTGAAGACAAGATATATTCTCAGGTGATCAGTCACCTGTCAGCCCAGTATGAAAAGGTGTTAATTTGAATGAAGAAAAGGACACAGCAATTTTTTTTTCCCCACAGCAATACATCAAGATGTTCTCCTGGTGACTTAGCATGCTTGGCAAACTGTGTACGCTGCACAAAATTGAATTCCCAGGTTTGGGGAAGTCTGGGCAGGCTGGAGGTACACAAGGATTTATTGCTTTTTAGTACTTAAAATGCCTCCCACTAAATTTGTTGTGACTTTCTCCCCCTGCCTGTGGCCCCAAGTTAACCACAGCCTGGGACTGAGTAAAGGTTAACAACACACCAAATAAAACAAATCAGCCCCAAGGAGACAGGTCCCTGCTTTGTGGAAGAGACAGAGCCAAGTCCTTCGTGTCCCTAGAACGATTGGCCGCATCTTCTCTCCCCAGGATTGGCACCTGCCCTCCCCTCCGCTCTCTTCCCATCCTGCCCTCTACATCTTGTCACTTAGCACAGTCTCCCTAGTAGACCCTCAAGCATAGTTCTCCTTTAGCATAAGGTAACTCTCGCTTTTCCCACTGATCTTCTCCCCTGTTTGTTAATGGGGTTCAGGACACATCACCCCAAAATATGGCTGTAGGAGTCCAGATTAAACCACCCCAAAATATGCCTCTTTGACATAAGAATGATGCTGAGCAGATCATTTTGGGGAAAAGCAGACACAGTTTTCTCACAGCTCTGAAAAATGAGAGTAGAAATTACTCTTTTGTAAGAGAAATTTATACCTGTAAATTTCCATTTGTAGGGGTATCTCCCTCTCTGCCTCAGGAAGAGAGAGATGAGGAAATCACTAGAGACTTACCAATGGAGGAGGCATCACTTACACCTGCATAACAAAGCTTACCCTCATTTAAGGTGTTTTTCCCGACCACCTCCCCGTAACCTGGCCTGTCCCCACCTCCTTCTTTCCATGTTTCAGGAGATGATGGTATTCGAGCCTGCTGAAGTCTAAGTTAACTCTTTGAGATCTGCTCTGGAGATTTTACTCTTTGAGATTTCCCCAAATATCTCCCATGTATAGAAGAGGTATACATGTTATTACACTTTTGATTTTTTCTTGTTAATCTCTTTTTTGTCACAGGGAGTCCCAGCTAAGAACCCTGAGAAAATTATTCTTCCTGTCCTACAACGTCTTGTCAGGAAGCCAGCAAGCTACTCTGCAACTAATATTTCACATTTGCACAGCACACTCCAATTTACGACCTGCTTCTGAGCCTCACAGCTGGCCGAGAGGCAGGCACTGCAGAAATGATCACCCCCCCCACTCCAGAGACGAGGGCACTGAGGCCCAGAGAGGTAAAGTGACTCGCCCAAGGTCACAGAGCAAAAAGGCAGGCCCTAACCTAAGCCAGGTCATCCATGCCACAAACCAGACCTGCTCACTGCCTCTCAGCCACAGGGACCAGGCCACGTACAGGCCTTATGTGTAGGATAATTGACCAAGGTCTCTGACTCAGGGGAATTAGCTGGAATCCACAGGGAGGGCACACGGCCCCCCAGAGGAGGCCTGTGTCTACACGTATGTGCAAATACATCCTCCAGCTTGAGCACGCCCGTCAAAGCCAAAGCTGCTTCTTCCTCCTTGCATCACTGTCAAGCCAAAGCAACAGATTAGAATCTCAGAATAAAACAACACAGATTTTTTAGCTTCTCCATACCAAGTGAGTTTAGGAAATCATGAAGTTTGTTGTTTTAAAATTTTCCCAGGCAAATTTCTAACACTTGGGCAATATTCATTCTGCACCTTTTCTTTCACTCAACAAATATTTACTGAACACCTACGGCCGGGAGGCACTGTGCTAAACGCGGAGACACAGCTGAGGAAAGGCAGGCAGGTTCCTGCCCTCAGGGAGTCTTACAGTCTGGCAGGATAATACCGTCATTAAACAGGAAAGTAGGATGCAGAATTTGGAAACATCGCTCTTTGTAACTCTGTTGGTGGGAGTTTAAAATAGTACAACCTTTTCAAAGGGCAATTTGGCAGGAGCTATCAAAATTGTAAACGCATGTAACTTTGGATCCAGCAGATGCTAAAGTAACACAAAACAAACTAAAACAGTAGTTGCTAAAACAAGGGCAAAAAGTTATAGGTATGAATATGCCCATTGCAACATGGTTAGTAATAGCAAAAAAGAAAAATAAAATCACAAGAAGGAAGAAAGAGAAGGGGAGAGGCAGGGAGGAAAGAAGTGTTAAAAGATAAACTTAGGCACATAACAATTTTGAAGAGTTTATTTGAGCATTTAACCATTCATGAATGGGGCGGTACCAGACCACAAGCAGTTCAGCACTCTACCAAGGGGGCGTGAGAGGAAGCTTTTATAAGGTGTTTGAGGAAACAAGACAAAGAAAATATATGTGATTGGTTAAAGTGGAAAGTTCCTAGTTAAAGGTTGGTTGGCAGTTTCAGATTGGTTAAGCCTAAATTTCACGTTACTGTTTACATGGGCTTCAGTTTGCTTTCATAGGAACCCAAGGTGCTGAAGCCATCCAGCCCAATGGCCTTCCAATTAAGTTGTTTTTTTCTTAACAGGAGGGAGGAAGGAAAAATCTAAATATGCATCCAAAGGAGTATGGTTTAAAGATATGTGGTATATTCATACCATAGAATTCTATGTAGTTAATTAATATGAGATAGATACATCTGTACTAACTTGGGAAAATGTTTATGAAACATGCTAAGTGAAAACAAGCTGGTGATGGGGCTCAGAAAACAGTACCCCAAAATGAAGGCCTCAGAAGCAAAGGTTCTTCTCTGACCTTCTCCTGTCCTCCTGCCTCTGAGTCCCATTCTCGTCTACAGCTAGCCATAGGAACTAGAACCCCTCTTCCCCAAGGCAGGTCATAAAAGCCATAACCCCTTTTCTCAAAAGCTAGCCATGAAGCCTAAAATTATTCTCTGTAAAACTGGCCATAAAGAAATTATCTGACCCACCTTGTTTGACTGTAGGTCATAAGACCCCCATTCCAGAGAGGGCCCTGCCCCACACCCAGAAGGAAGGATGCTGTGCAGAGAGGCCAGAAAGAATCTGGACAGACAGGCCCTGCTGGGTTTCCCCACTCAGTCTGTCAGCATCAGATCTCACCCACTGGTCCAATCATATTTCTACACAGCTGCCCATGCTTTGTTGAACCTAAGCATAAAAATGGACAATTTCCCCTGTCTTCATTCTGAAGGCTCCCACATATACACATTCAATAAATTTGTGTGTCTTTTCTCCTATTAATCTGCCTCATGTCAGTGATTTTTCAGTGAACCTTTATGGCAATGGTCCCCAAAGTTGTCGGCACCAGGGACTATTTTCATGGAAGAGTATTTTTCCAAGGACTGGGCGTGGGTGATGGTTTTGGGATGATTCGAGCATATTACATTTAGTGTGCACTTTATTTCTATTGTTATTACATTGTAATATATAATGAAGTAATTATACAACTCACCATAGTTTAGGGACCCCTGCTTTATGGAACCAGGGGCTTAGCAACCTACTTGGAAAACAGTGTATGTGTTACGTGTATCTATATGTGAGCATACATGCATATACCTATGTAGGCACATATGTACATGTAAGTGCATATCTACTTAAAGGCAAAGAAAAAATCAGGAAGGATCCAGACCAAACTGTTACCAGTGATTATCTGAGGAGTAGAATGAGGATGATTTTACTTGGCAAACTTTTGAATTATTTGCAAGTAATATTGATTATATCATTTTGAAAATCCAATTGAACACAAAATAAAGAGTATCAAATGCTATGACGGGAAGAAGAGAGTGCTATTTCCGAGCACAAAGCGGGAGTCAGTCACCCTTCCCTTCTTATTGTTTTAATCTACTCATCCTGTAATCTCCAAACGTGTCCCAACAAGACGTCAAGCATCCTGCAATGTCTAACCCCACCTAGTGGCAGACACAGGTGAATTCAAGACACTATACCATTAGCAGGGAAGTAGATCTTTTTGTTGTACAAGGAGGGTGTATGTAATGGATTTCATAGCTAAATGCTGCAAAATGCCACGACTAGTGACAAGAAGGGGTTCTAGGGAACCTCACAGATATGTTGATAAGGGAAGATGAGCCCGGTGTGCGTAGAGGTTATGTTTTTCAGTTCACACTCAGTTGTGCGAGAAACACAATTTCTCCAATTTTTAAATAACTCAGCTAAACTTCTGTCTTGAGCTCCTATTCTGTCAAGATAGCAGAAACTTGTTTTCAATCAATACAGTACCACTTACTGTGCCCCCACTACCACCCCTCTGCACACACGCACACACAGGACACCAGGACTGGGTTGAAGTCTAGCAGAGAAGGGGTCTCTGAGAGCCAGGGGCTAAGAGTGGGGGTTTAGGTCTACACAGGCTACTGCTAAGATGCCCCTATACCTTGTGAAAGAAAAATTATTCAGACACTTGCTAAAGACAGTAAGGCAGACTATTTAGGAGGACCACTACAATGGGGTCTTGCAGCAGGGGAGGACTGGACTTCAAATACAACAAGGACATGTGAAGATTTATTAGGGAGAGCTGTAGTAGTCATGGAAATTCACTAAGAGGAAACATCAAAGCTAGGAGGCCCCTAGCTAAATAGACTGAGCAGGATTCTTGTGAAGGCAGCCCAGGGTGATAAAATATTGAGGGTGGGGGATGAGAAATTGATTGAGGATAAGTTAGGTCAAGGAGAGAGGCTTTGTTGGCTGTCACACTAGGCTGTCTCAGGCCTAGGAACCCTCCCTTGCCTCCAAGTTGGGAACTTCCTGCAAGATCATCTCTGCCTCTCTCCAATGAGACTGGCTGCACCCCTATTTTCTCTTGCTACTCTTTTCCTGGGGCTTAGCTCTGTCTTAGTTCATTTGTGTTGCAATAACAGATCATCACAGAGTGGGTAATCTGTAAAGAACAGAAGTTTATTTCTCACAGTTCTGGAGGCTGGCAAGTCCAAGATCAAGGCACCGGCATTTGGCTGGGTGAGGGCCTTCTTGCTGCATCCTCATGTGGCAACAAGCAGCAGGGCAAACTGGCAAATGCCACAGTGACGCTCTTTTATAAGGGCCTTAATCTTGTTAAGAGGGAGCAGCCCTCATGGCCTAATCACCAACTAAAGGCCCCACCTCTTAACACCATCACACTAGCAACAGCTGAACGTTAGAGGAGACACATTCAAACCATAAAGTCAGCCTTTGCACTCGGCTCTTTTGGGCCCAACAACCAATCTTGCTTCTCAGTCAGGAATTCCCTGCAGAGCCATCTGCAATGAGACTGCCTCCAATGAGACTGCCAAGCCACAGTTTTCTCCTGCTGCTCCCTTTCTGGGGCTGAACCCAAGGGGCAGGAGGCAGGACTTCACTCTGCAGACCCGTAGCGCTCACAACTCTCTCATCCCCGCCTCCCACACCATGGGAAACCTTTGTCCATTCTGGGTAGGGCTGTGGGGAGTTGTAAATCCCTCTGTCCTCCAACCCTTCCAAGTCAGTCGGTGGGAGGACAAAAAGCCTGGAAGCTCCAGCGTCTTCTAAGGAGGGAAAGCACAGGACAGGGCGGAGTAGCGTGCAATGGGGATGGAAGAAGGAAAAATATAGGGGGAAATAAAAGGAGCCCTGATGCACCCCAGGTAACACTGTAGCATGGTGAGTGAATGTTTGGTTTTAGCGTATGATTCTCTGGGTTTGAAGCCCCACTCTACCACTCACTAACAGTGGTCACACGATTTCACTTTTCTTCAGGGATAATTGTATCTACTGCAGGGGGCCATTGTGGGAATTAATGCAAAGGGACAGCAGACACTGAATCAGTCTATCTTCCCCCCTTCCACTTACAACTAAAGACTGCAACTTGACGTTGGTCTCCTGTAACTCCATTCAGAGTGCTCTACCCACCACGCTCCACCTGAAGGCGGGAAATGTCAATTGTCCAAGCATGAGCCTCATACTGAATCACTTATCCTTCTGAAGGATGAAAGACAGCAGTGTCACCTTCAGTAGCTCAGCTCCTATAGGGAATGCCCAGGCCAACATCTCTTCAGAATCACAACTTTTCCCAAGGCCAAAAGAAACGATGGTTGGAGCTCATGGTGGTATCTACTCAAAGCCTCCTTGGGGCTTAATCTCGAAGACCTCACTCAGAAAAGTCTTCACACAGATGTATCCTGCAAAGGCTTGAACCAAGGCGCAGGCCTCCCCTAAAAACAAACGAAGGCTATGGTTTCCCAGCTTTAGTGTGCCTCCAGTTCACCAGGAGGGCTTGTTCAAACAGCTTGGTTGGCCCCACCCCCAGATTAGCTGATTCTGTGAAGCTGGGTTAAGGCCCATGAACTTGCACTTCTAACACATTCCCAGGTAATGCTGACAGTGTTGATGGGAGACTGTTCTGAGAACCACTGGATTAGAGAAACATACAACTCAAAAGGGAGGACCAACAGAATTCTAAACTAAGACAAGGGATTTGCATATGTAACTCATACCCCCTGGGGCAAGCTCACAGACTTGTACATGAAAGAGTACAGTGATCTTTGGCATACCTTGCTCAAGAACTAGAATCCTCCATTTATTAACACTCGTTATTTCCACTAGAATGGGAAATGTTACATGAATGATGCTTTGGAAATTTGGGGCCTCAATGGGAAGAATTTCCCCCCAAATCCTCCAAATACCACTCCAATATAAGCCACTTGGACAGGACCAGGGACTCCATTAGTCCTATGAATTCCACATACATATTTCCTCCCACCCACGCTCTGAGGATGAAGATGATGCCCTCAGCTTACCCCATCTCTTCTGTAGATCAGCTCCTTCTTCCAGAGACTCAGCCAGACAAGGCTGAAGTACACATCTGCCACCTCACAAGTCCCTTCTCTAGAAACTTCCCTGTAACTCATGGATGGCAGGGGAGCCACTGTGCGACCCTATTCCCTACCCTTTCTGATTGGACAAGGCACGGTTACTTGACCCAACCTCAGCCAATCAGATTCACTCCTGGAAATTTGAAATTGGGATTCAGAGACATCCAGTCAGTATCTGAAACTGGCTGGACTCATAATTATGAGGTAGCCAGAGCTCACCAGATAGCCAGAGAAGCAGAGGAAACTAGAACAAAGAGAAAAGAACAAAGTAACTGCATAGGTGGAGAGAGAAGCTAAGTGTGTCCCAATGGCATTTCAGACCCTGGCTTATATTTCCTCCTGAGGCCTTTCTGGGGACTTCTTCATCCCCACCCTTGGGCTCCATGTGACATTTTATGTTCTTATCATTATTTTTCCTTTTCTACTCACTTATTCTGTCATCAACTATTTATTAAGCAACTGCTCTGAGCCAAGTACTGTGCTTGGTGCTGGAGAAATGCTGGTAAACACAACAGACCCATCCCTGATCCCATGGGACATACCTACAATCAGTTCTGTTACCTGCAAGCAGGACACCCAGCATAGCCACTTACACCTGTCACCATATAAAGAAATGCACACACAGAAAGAAAAGCTGTAGAAAAATAAACGCAATGTATTAAGCACCTACTATGTGCCAGGCACCCTGCCAAGTGCTTTACCGGCACCTTCTCTCACGATGACCCTATGAGGCAGGTACTATTGTCATCCCCATCCGCTCAAGAACACACAAGATTCAAACCTATGTAGTCTAACTCCTCAGAGCCACAAAGAGGAAAGAGAGCGAGCAAGACCTAGAACCATGGTAGATGCTGAGGGAAAACACACACACACACAGATTCCGGGACCAACTGTAGCAGCACATGCTCGGTCATCCTCTTGTTCTCTGAGGCGCTGGCCTTTCTGCTCCTCTCCATCCCTACAAGTAGAAGCAAAAAATGAACTCCTCCCTCTTTGGAAATAACCTTGAGGAGCAGCTGGGTCTCGGTAATACTTTTAATTGGAAAAGAGCCTTCCAAATTTGGCCTCCTAAGCACAGCAGGGATGCATTTCTATCTGCCTTTTTAGAGAATGGCCCCACCTGGATTGCATATGAATGCTCTTAGGGTAATGCTAGAGAACCACTCCAAATGCTTTCCACCAGCGGGTCAGCACTTACCCACCGGACGCCTCCCCGGGGAGCACCATTCAGGTTCCTTTTCGGTTCTGTCCCAGCCTGCTCCCTCCAGGCCCCAGAGGCAGAGCAGGAAGCAGGTTTCATCCAGGCAGAAGGAGGTGTTGGATGGTTCCTGCCAGCAGCCTCGTCGGTGAGGGCAAACAAAGCACTCAAAGCCTGGTGGAGGCTTCAAGCCTGCAGAGTCTGGGGAGGACGTGGGACGGTAGAGGCAGAGACATTCCAGCCGTGTCCAGCCCCACTCGAACTGTACGCAGCTCAGCCGCCTCACCTGTAAAGCTGGGATTCCCAAACCCGCCTGCCTGCAAACAGACGCCACTTACTGAGCACTTTTTATGTGCCAGGCACCGTGTAAACACATTTGCGCATTATTTTGAAAGAATCCTATCAGGCAGGAATGACTGTCCCCATTTTGTAAGCGATGAAACTGAAATCCCAAAAGGTAAAGCTGGTTCACAGAGCTCGTCGTGCTGGTTCACATAATTAGCAAATGGTAGAACTGTCACTTCCCAAATTCCATGCTCCTCGCTACTAGCTGGCTTCCGTCAACTTCTATTTGGGAGGATAGAACCGGCACTCAGGAGAAAGAAGGGCAGAGCCACCGGAATGTCTTCATAATTCGCCAGCATTAAGCCTGACCCAGCTGAAACTCTGCTTCCTCACCTCCCCACCCCACCCACGAGTTTCCTCCCAGCCCAGCTGCAGATGTGTTAGACCATTTTCAGGATCCCAGAAGGCCTCAGCTGCCACCCAACCCAGCAAGTACGCAGGGCTATGAAACAAATGTGCCAGCAAACCCATACCTTATCATCATGGCTAGAGATTTTTAACAACAGAAATCTGAGCTGTGCGGAGGGACTTGGAGAGTGGGAAGTGGTATCAGAGTTTAGGCTTCAAATGTGTCTCTAAAGAGAAATAGGAAATGTTTGTCCTAAAGGCCCAGAGAGTAGAGCTTTGTGATAAACTGGGGATATAACATCTTTGAAACCCTTTCTGCCTTCTCATCCTCAATCACTCACACTCTCACACAAGTTGCAGGGTGAGCTCCTTCTTTCCTTTCATCCTTCCTGAATTCTCAAGGTTCTCAGCAAAAGAAAACAACAAAAAAAGCAAATAGCCAAACATCCAGTCCTCTATGGGAAAAGAAATCCTCATAGACACACATCTCAGAAATTGAAAGATTATATTATTTTATCCCACATCAGATCAGGTGTGTTTCCAGCTGCAGAAGAGAACATCCAATATCTTAGGACCACTTGTAACTCAGCTGTCAGCTGGAGTCTCTCTGCCCTTGTCATCCAGAGAAGACAGAGTGTAAACTCCTTTAGGACAGGCATTGTGTCTTTTCTTTTTCCTACTGCTGTATCCCCAGTGCCTAGAATAACACATTGTAGGTACTCAGTACACACACACACCGCCCACATCCTCTGTGGCAGGCACTCTTATAAGATGGCCCCAACCATTCCCAACTCCTAGCAGCCATGCCCTTGTGTAAGTTTCCATGCCCTTGAGTGTGGACTTGGCCTGGTGACTTGCTTCTGACCAAAAGGATATGGCAAAGATGATGGGATGTCATTTCCATGATTGTTTAGATCACAAAAGGTGGTCATTTCTGTCTTGCTAGCAAACTCTCTCTTGTTGGCTTTGATGAGGCAAGATACCACGCTGGAGAAGCCCACGTGGTGAGAAACTGAGGGTAGCCTTCAGCTAACAGTCAATGAGGAAATGTGGTTTTCAGTCCAACAGCCCTTGGGAACTGAATTTTGCCAACAATCATGTAAATGAGCTTGGAGTCATAGCCTTCCTCAGCTGAGCCTTCAGCCCTGGCTGACACCTGGTTGCAGCCTTGTGAGATGCCCTAAAGCAATAGGTCCAGGTAAGCTGGGCTTGGATTCCTGACCTACAGAAATGTGAGATAATAAATGTGTTTTGCTTTAAGTTTTTGGAGTCATCTGTTACCCAGCAACAGATAATAAATATACCCTCACAGCATAGAAATTCAACACCTTCCCCTAGATTTTTGTGAATCACAGATTATGTTCTGATGTCCCCTCTGGATTCGAACTCCCAGATTAGTTTGATTTATGGGCCATCTCACTGTTCCCCTCCACAATCCCTAAGCCATACTCCCTCAATCCAGCCATGAATTGATGTCCAAAAGCTAAGGGAGCAGCTACAGTTCACCGAACAACTTCAGATAAATATTAGGTATCTACAGCCAACAGTTGGTGCCCCACCCAAACCCCATCGGGCCTCACATTGTAACGCAAGATGGCCCAACTTCCCTTGGCCAGAGGGCTTCCCCTGATGGCAGTGCCAGCTCTGCCTACCCCCATGGAGACTGGAGTGCTAGAGATTTGACACATTCTGCAAGCAGTCCTCAACAATAATTGACAGGATTGGGTCTATGAATGTCCCAGGTCCTTCCCGTCTCAGGTGGGATAGTTCTGAGGCGCACATTCTACAATGACTTCCAGAGTTAGCCAGCAGAATTAAGCTCCAGCTACCCACAGTGGTAAAAGTGACTTAAAAAGCACCTCGTATCAGCTGGCCTCCCTTTCTTGCCTCACCGCTCCAACCCCCTACTGCATGTGTCCTAGAATCACCTCCTAAATAAACTACTCACCCTCCAATCCTTGTCTCAAGACGTATTTCTGGAGGAATCCAAATTAAAACCACATCTTCTTAAAAGCCCTTATGCCCTCCACTTCTAGGAAATTCTTCCTGGCTACTTACCCCAGCTCCATGCCATCCCATGGCCTCCTCCCCTTCCTCTCCATGGCAGAGACTGCCAGTTGTTCTCAGTATTTGTCCTCACCTCGTGCTCAGTAATAGAACCCCTGATTCTCACCTGGGCACACGATCTGAGTAATCAGCCTCCCAAGCAATCAGATGGAACCATCTGCGTTCTGGCCGATGGTGATGTAAGAGGAAATCATTTGTGTGTATGATTCCTGGGAAATAGCCTTAATGAGAGGTGTGTGCTCTCCTCTATTTCCCACTGGCTAGAACGTGAATATAATGACTAGAACTTGAGCAGTCACTTGAAACAAGAAGTGACCTTGGAATAAGATCAAAGGAGCCTGGATCCCTGGTAACACCACCTAACTGCAGCCCTTTATACTTGAGAGAAATACCCTTCTAGCTTAATTAAACTGCTGTTATTTTTGTTTTCTGTCACTTGCTACTAATCCTAATCCAAACTGCTATACCCTCTGATATCTCACTCCTACCCCCCAACTCCTATTTAACTGAAATGCAAAACAGTTTATCCATCTTCTTTGGTGACCTATAACCTTAGATTCTTACCTCTTCTACCAAGTGGTTTTTCAGGGTCTTTCTCCAAAGTAAAACAGTACACTCTCAAGGAGGAACTGTGGTGCTAACTAATAAGATAATATTTTACCACCCTACACAGTCATAATAATTTTACCATTCTGCAGAACATTTATGCTAGGTGCTGCACCCAAATGTGTACATGATTAACTCATCTTTATGAATTCATATTTTCATTTTGTAAAAGTAACAATTTATTATGTCTTTTCTTTAGAAACTCTATCTCAGTATATTGAACTAGTCAACAAAGAAAGTTTTTTACTCTATAAGAATTTCAGTTATTAAATTATGAAAAAATAATAGAACAGGAATATCACCATTTTGCAACCGTTAATGAATTAACAGATCTATGTTATGACCCACCAGTGCTTTTAAAATCATTTGTTTAAAAAAGGCCAGGTTTGTGTGCCTCCTAAGGGAAAAACACAGCACCTACAAAGTAGTCCTGCAAACACAAATCAAATATGAATGTGATCATGCCTCTAACTCCCAACTAACAGGAAATGCAGGGACAGAGGAACATGTTAAATGACACCACATGGATGTAACCAGCAAAGTCCAGATTGGACATAGGAAATAATCTGGTTTCATCAACAAAAATATTTTAAAGAAAAGCACTGATGATGGAGGAACCTATAGATTAAAAGACACTAAAGAGGGAGCTGACGTCAGTGAAAAATGACAGAGTAAGGACCTACAAAAATGTTCTCCTCCATAAAAGCAAAGAGAATAAGTGGCAAAAACTGTCAAAACCAACTTTTTCAGAACTCAAGAAATTAGCCAAAGGCTTGCAGCCATCTGGTGAGCATTTACTCCGGAGACATGACTGAGTCTCAGTGAGAAGAGTGAGCCCTGTGGCATTTTCACTCGCTCTACTCCCATCCCCTGTCCCCAGCCCAGGTAGTACCTGGAAACCAACAGCCTGCAATCATGTGAAAAGCAGCAACCTGGTAGCCACCAGAAGGGACAAAATGAAGTTGGAGTTCCTTCGAAGTCTCATGCCCAGAGAATTATTATTATCTGGCTTGTCTGATGGTTCTCTGGAAGAGCCCACTTGAAAGTCTGTCTTCAGCCTGACTTAGAGCTCACTCAGTTTGAACAGGCTTTTTCCCAGGGGCGTTTGTTGAGAGCAATTGTGTAACATCCGGGCTGCCTGGGGTACTAGATGAGGGTTGGAGCAAACAATAGGCTGATCAGAAAGCTCAACAGAAAACTTAAGAAATGAGATGTGTGCAGATGGCATTGAAAAGTTCTAACACACTGCTGCACATAGAGAGGGCTGCACACACACATGTGCATGCTGAGAAAAGGCCCGGGAAGGTCCTGAGTTCTCATCTCTGGCTATCATTAGGGTTCTAGTCGAACTGGAAGTTCAGGCTAAGAAAACATTGTAAACTGCCTAGCCAAGCATGGAAGCTGTGCCCCAACACGAACACAGAGCTCCTCAGCAAACACTGGGAAACTTACTGATTCCAAACATTTAAAAACAATTTTGTCGAATCACTAACTGACCACTAAGCTAACTAAGCAGAGACTTCAGTGGCCATACAGGACAAGGAATATAAACTGTAGAGAAGTAGTTGTTTTTTTTTTTTTAAATCAAACAAACAACAACAAATGGCAACAACAAATCTTCCTCTGGGAAGAGGGAGAAGAATCTGATTTTCAGACTTGCCACATTGTATTATTTAAAATGTCCAGTTTTCAACAAAAAAAAAATCATGAAACGTGCAAATGAACAAGAGAATATAGCCCATACAAAGGAAAAAAGCAATCAATAAAAACTGTCCCCATGGAAGCCCAGATGTTGGACTTAATACAAAAACTTTAATCAGTTAGCAAATATAGCTAGAAAGAACTAAAGGAAACCACATCTAAGAACTAAAGTAAAGCATAAAGCTGGGTGCGGTGGCTCACGCCTGTAATCCTAGCACTCTGGGAGGCTGAGGCGGGTGGATCGCTCGAGGTCAGGAGTTCGAGACCAGCCTGAGCAAGAGCGAGACCCCCCCCGTCTCCACTAAAAAATAGAAAGAAATTATCTGACCAACTAAAATATATATATAGAAAAAATTAGCCGGCTATGGTGGCGCATGCCTGTAGTCCCAGGTACTCGGGAGGCTGAGGCAGGAGGATCGCTTGAGCCCAGGAGTTTGAGGTTGCTGTGAGCTAGGCTGATGCCACGGCACTCACTCTAGTCCGGGCAACAAAGCAAGACTCTGTCTCAAAATTATATATATATATATATATGGAATTAACTATGCAAGAAAAAAAAGCAGCAGAAAGCATTCTGGAAGGCTAAGACGGACAGAAACTAGGGGCCTCCAAAGGACTGCAGAGCTCAAGGACGTGCTACCACAGCTGCAATCCCAAGGTCAGAAAGCTGCTGCTACTTCTGCCCCTCAAGCCCTGGAGGCTGGGGACCAGACAGTGGGATGCTGAGTCCGGCCACCCCCGCTGACTCTGAACACTCACATCTCCACCACCTTGTCACTCAGCAGCCGCAGGCTCAGAGAAATCTCATGGAAGGGTAACTAATCGGTGGAACCTGCCTTGCAACTGGACTCTTAGCTTCAAGAAAAATGGGTTAGCTTTCCAATCTCTCCAGGTAGCAGGAAGAGGAAATGGTTGAGAAAGCCACGTCACGGATCCTGCCGTAAGGGATGTGCCAATACTGTGAGAAAACTGATACAGGAGCAACGAACCCCCAGTGTGATCGCTTGTACAGCCTTCCACAGGTCTCTTCACACGCTGGGTCTCAGTTTCCCCATCTCCAAAAGGAGACAGTTGAGCTATGTGATTCCTAAGGACCTCTGCAGCCCAGCTATTTCAGAAGTCTGTGAGAGACACCACAGCCCCGACCCAGAGTTAAACAATTTCCTTCCTGGGAGTATTATCTTCCCAGCCGACAGGCCAGCCCCACACATTTGAACATAATCATTAAACACCTGGCAAGAAGTGCCATCCCACATACAGTTTAATAATTCACATTCCCAATCCAATTACTGCAAGTTTCATAAACAAGTGCTTATTAGAATACAGTCGTTTCCTCTGAGCAAGCAGCGTTTTTAGAAGGGAAATTACAATGATTATCTTCCAGATACAGGCATGAATAATATAATATTTCTCTTCTCTCCTTGTTTTTATAGTTTCCTTCCATGCTGTCTTACATGGGAGGCTTCTAGCCAGCAGCGGCTAAAGGCAGCCGCCTCTCCCATCCTGGACCGCTTTGGCTCCAGGATACAGTTCCTCCCTGTCTCTTCATCAAAACCCATCTATTGGCCCAGTGTGACTGCTCTCACCTGTAATCCCAGCACCTTGAGAAGCTTGAGGCCAGGAGTTCAAGTCCAGCCTGAGCAATATTGCGAGAGCCTGTCTCTAGAAAATTTTTTTAAAAAATTAACCACACATGATGGTGCACACCAGTAGTTCCAGTTACCGAGGAGGCTAAGGTGGGAGGATTGCTTGAGCTGGGAGTTCCAGGCTGCAGTGAGCTATGACCATGCTACTTCACTCCAGCCTGGGTGACAGAGCAAGACCCTGTCTTTAAAAAAAAAAAAAAAATTCTGTCCTGGGTCCTCAGGGAGCTTAGGGATTTTCTAAGTGTCTCCCTTATTATTTATTCATCTCTGACTTACTATTGCACATGAGCTGGAGGGAGTTGGGTGGGGAGAAGAGCAACAGACGGGTCAGTGGACTGTGTGGCTTTTGGCATTTCTGACCTCTTCCTGCATCTCCAAGGCCCTTTCTCTAAAATGAGCGGATTGGATTAGACCAGGAATTCTTAACCTGGGGTACATGGGCAGGCTTCAGAGACTTAACAATAAGGCTCAATTGTACACAGTAAGCTATGTGTATAAGGGACATTCATGTCCCCAACTTCTTTTTTTTTTTTTTTTTTGAGACAGAGTCTCACTCTGTTGCTTGTGCTAGAGTGCCATGGCGTCAGCCTAGCTCATAGCAACCTCAAACTCCTGGGCTCAAGCAATCCTCCTGCCTCAGCCTCCCAAGTAGCTCGGACGACAGGCATGCACCACCATGCCCAGCTAATTTTTCTATATAGATTTTTAGCTGTCCGTATAATTTCTGTCTATTTTTAGTAGAGACAGGGTCTTGCTCTTGCTCAGGCTGGGCTTGAACTCCTGAGCTCAAACAATCCGCCCGCCTCCGCCTCCCAGAGTGCTAGGATTACAGGCGTCAGCCACCGCGCCCGGCCCATGTCCCCAATTTCTATTTGAGAAGTAATATTATCCCAAGGACATGAACTCCGTATCAGATTCAAGAAAGAACAAGTGATCTAGCTAAGGCAGTGGTCTTTATTGCCGGTCCAAGATATTGTTTCAGGGATAAGCATGTGTCTAAACCTTAAGATACACGAGACATGAATAAGAATTAAGTGCCAAGAGCTTCTACCAGCCATTGGGGAACCCACAGGGGAGCCAGCCTTGGGATGAGGCTGATATTGTGGGAGGCAGAGCAGAGAGATGGAAGAAATGAGTCTTGGTAAAATTGTTCTGGATCAAGTTCTGGATCAAGCTTCTCCTGATACCCCTAAAGTTTTCAGTTACATGAGCCAGTAAATTTCCTCCACGGTTTAAGCTGCTCTGAGGTTTGACTAAGGCTTTTTGTAACTTGAAACTAAAAAGCAACTTAAATGATAGAATGTTTGTATGTGATATGTTCTAAGGAAGGAAGCTATAGTTTCCAGGAGATCCTTGAATCGACCTATGACGGCCCCAAAAAAGATTTAAAATCCCTAAACTAGGAAAACCTCTAAGGTCCTGTGTAGCATTGGCATTCTCTAATCTTATGAATCTATGAAGTTCTAAATTATTTGTTTGACTGGTAATGGGTAACCCTTGCCATTATAAAAGTTTTATTTTTTTAATAAAGTTAGGTTTTTCTATTGCAAAAGAAATATGAGCTCATTATAGAAAATCTGTAAACCATAGTGGAAAAAACTAAACAGAAAGACAACCACTGCAAATATTTTGGAAATTTCCTCCCAAATTGTTCATTTTCCTATGCATAATCTTAGCGAGGTTTTAATATAGCTTAGTTCATACTATATGTGCAATTTTGTATCATGCTTTTTCACTTGACATTATAACATAATGCCACATAATATCCACATCATTACAAACCCTTTGTAAGCAGGCTTTTTAAGTGGCTTCTTAACATTCCATGGAATGGGTACTGTATAATTTACTATATCATTCCCCCTAATGTTGGACAAAATGAGGCTGTTTCCAGGTTTTGTGTTCTCCATTAAAAGCAGCTAAACCGATATCCAAATGAATACAAACCTGTAAATGAATTATGGTCCTTTGGGTGCCTGGGACATCAGAAAGCCTCAAGAAATGTTGATTTCCTCTTCTCGCTAACAGAGTTGCCTCCTCCTTACCAAATCGCATAGCCCTGTTTTGAAGGAATTGGGCATCTTCATCTTTTTTCAGCAGCTCCCAAAAGCCCCGCTAGTTTTGAAGTGCCAGGGTGGGTGGAAGGACATCAGCCGCTAACTGAGCGTCCACTTAATGTCTGGTTTGTTGTCTGCCTTCCCCACTGACAGGGAAAGGGATTTGTCCCTCTTGCTCACTGCTACACTCCCAGCACCTTAAACACTCCCTAGCAATTAAGAGATACTGGATATATATTTTTGAATAAATAAATAAATAGCTCTGGATACTGGTATAGAGATAGAGCTACACTAGGATCACCAAACAAGCCAGAAAGACTTTACCAATGGCTCCCTCCTTAGGGTGAAAAAAAAAAGAATGACAAAACTTCTGTGTGTATGATTCTGCTGATGTCTCACTAGAGAAAATTCAGCCCTTTGGCATAAGGCTTGACTCCCTGATGAAATGGAAACCTCTGCAGGGTAAGTAACATTTCCATAGAATGTTAGATGTGAAGGGATCTGAGGTCCAAACCCCTGAGGGGGAAACAGGGCCCACCACGGCAACTGAGACCTGCAAAGGGCTTTTTGTTTTCCAAAGCCTCTTCACACCCTTCCTCTCCTTTGATCCTCACCACAATTCTGCCAGGCAAGTGCTAACAGTGGGGTCGTTAAAATTCTATTGAAATACAATTGTTAGCCACTGAACTCTGCCCTTAAAATGGTTAAGATGATACATTTTAGGTTATATCTATTTTACCACAATTAAAAATAGAAATTAAAAATAGATATAATTATTAGCCACAACTTAATTTTTGAGATAAACCAAATACAGTGCAGAGAGGCCGTGGCTTCTAAAAGTCGCACAGCTCGGAACAGGGGAAGCTGGCCTCAACACGGGGACTTCTGAGTCCAGCTCTGCACCTCCTCCCAAGAGAGAGGGAACCTCCACTTCACAAACAGCCTTTGCTCCACGGCATGCCAAGAACCAACCTGAACTCAGAAGATCAGGTCCCCCGGTTTTCCAAGGAGCTGTCTAAGGTGCTGAACGCAGGGCAGCTGCTTAGAAAACGTGGCTGCAGAGGTCTATGTCTTCCATGAGACCAGGCAAGGAGCGGCTCATCCAACAGATGACAGCTCGACACAGATGGCGCGCCATTTTATTCTCATTTGGTGACAATTCATTTGCTTGGGGACCAAGGATGCTCAAGGGTTTCATTAACATCCAAAGTAAAATGAAATATTTATGTGTCCTTTATCTCCTCATTTCTAGATGGATAAGTCCTGTCAGTGTCTGTAAAAGATATTTTCATCCACATTGTGTATCTGTTCCACTTGACTCAAAATTGCACTTGAGAAACAAGAATGAACACACCACGGTGTTTTTACACAAGAGTGGTGACTAGACGGGCCCAAATATTAAAGAAAAATACCTCAGTTGAGACTCCAGCACCACATAAATTCAGTGTAACATGGCATGAAGCATCAGGCCTGAACACGTAGGAACTCAATAAGGGCTTCCTGGAAGAGCCCATCTTGGTCTCCCGAGTCTCTATTTAACACGGGGCTAGCGATGGCGGGAGGGCTTCATCTCAAGTGCTGGCTTTGTTCTACCGGCCCAGTCACCGCCTTGAGAAAGAGTCTGGGGCCTAATTATAAGAGTTACAGTCACAACATGGAGTAAATTCTATCATAATTGTCTGTGTTCTTGTCCTCTACCAGCTCTCCCACCTCACTTAGATCATGTTTGTCCCTTTCATCTGGGCTGCCTGGTCTTGACTTAAGATCAGGTTTTAAGGTTAACTTTGGAATCAAAGAGACTTGCATTCGAATCTTAGCTTCATCATTACCGTCTGTACAACCTTGGAGGCGTTATCTAACCTCACGGGTCCTGTTTTCTCTTCTCAAAAAAGGGGATAATGATATTGCCTACCTCACAGGACTGTTGTGTGAATTAAATGAGATAATATGTGCAAAGCACTGAGCACAGTGCCTGGTGGCACTGAGAGTTCAATCAATGGGCTATTAATACATGTCCCAGAATGCCGAGCACTGTGTCAATCACATAGTATGGTTTCAATAAGTATTTATTAGCAGTTACCTCAAGATCATGAGAATGAGTGATCTCTTAGTTGTGTTTTACTGTATTTTGTTCAATGCTAGTATTTATTTAGCACATATTATATGCTAGGCACTGTTGCAAGGGTTGTATGTGTATTAACTCATTTAATCCTCATATGGTCCATCGCTCCACTGGTGGGGGAGAGTAGGAGTGTGCACCCAGCAGTCTGGCTCCCACACACCTGGCCCTTTGACCCCCATGCCCACTGCCTCTGCCAAGGAACAGCTGTCACTTCTTTTATAACCAGAAAGACAAAAATGTTGTTTTAAAAACAATTTCAGGATTTAAATACATATTTTTTGAATGACTGTCAACTCCTGTCTGAATTTCTAAGAACCTCAAGGTTGAGAGATTGATATTTCCTTTAATTCAGATGAAAATTTTTGTGGAGAGCAGAATTGTAAAGCACTGACCAAGATGCCATGGGAAATGGAAGAAATGAAGTCTCCTCAAGACCCTGTAGGTGTGTAAAGTGAATTAGTATTGTAATAGCTGACAGTCATTTAGTGCTTACTGTGTGCCCACTCACTGTGCTAAAAGCTTTACCTACATTATGTCATTTAATTCTCATGACAAATTGATGAGTTAGGTGCCATGGACAACCCCATTGTGCAAATGAGGATAGCAAAGCCTTTAGGGTTCATAACTCGCTTGGGGTTCCAGGACGGAGAACGTGTATAGGTTAAGTGACACGTGGCTGCCACAGGCAATGATTCCTACCTGTCTTTCTTTTCTCCACTGTGTCTTGAAAAGCAGGGCACCTCATAGGTGCTTTGAAACCTTCCTGGTGATGTGAATAGCAACTTTGTAATCACTCCCATCACTAAATATCAGTACATTGAGCAGACACTGAACTTTAAATGCAGGCACTTACAGAGCTAGTGAGTTCTAAAGAATTCTACTCCCTAAGTTTATGGACCTCTTCTTACATCTCTTCCACCTCTTTCCTACCTTCAGCATTTGGAGATGAGCCTGAGGTGGAGAAGAAACTACCTCCCTGCTCTTTCCCTGCTCTTGCTTGCGGATTCTCAATTTCAAGATGTTCTATTACACCTGATTCATAGCCTGACAGGGCTCATTCTTGTCCACAACCTTGAGCTTGTAAAATGCACAGGGGAAAATTTGCTAACAATTGTGTTGGTCTTAATGCACTGCAGGGAATTTTTTAAGTGAAAAAGGCGCAAGAAGCAGGGACATTTCAAACAGCCAATTATGAATAACAATTGTTTGATAGCCGCGTGCAGTAGATCTTCCAGCTCATTCGGTTTTCATCTAATTAAATCTTTCATTTCCACAGGCAGCATGCCGCACAAGCTCGTGTTTGCCTTTGTCGGCAGTAGATAATCAATAGGAGAAATGTGGATGCATTTCAGCATTTATTAGCGGCTCAATTGGAGGTTGTTTTATTTTAATAACATCCTTGCCTTCATTCTGTTCAGGGTAAATCGACAGCTTTGATGAATAATAGACAAGAGAAAACTGGTTTATATTATCCCATTAGGAGTAAAGAAAATCAGAGAATGAAAGGGAGCTCAGAGAGAAATTGAAAAACACTTTAAAACTGCACTTTCTTTGTTACCAAAAATAAATAAATAAATAAACAAAAATGCCTTGCATTCTAAAGGATCATGAAAACCACTTGACCTCTGCTAGATGTACCTTCCAAGAAAGTGCCAACAAACTCCCTCTTTCCTAAGCTTGCCACCACTTCTACTTGCAGCTCATATTTAGTTATCCTTCATTAATTTCCATGGGAGCGACAAGTTGAGTTAGAAAGGGGAGAACTAGGTACAAAGTGCTATTTGTTTGCCAGAAGTGAACCCAAATGCCTGGGCATTCACATCCTCAATAATAATGGGCACTGATAGAGGAGTAGGAAGTCTTAAGAACAAACATGGAAAGTCCAGCACAATGAAAAGTTTATAAGAGTTCTCTGCACATCTTGGTCAAAGGGATTAAAACTGCCCCGAAGACCTCTCTTCTGAAATTCTGGCTAATATATCCAACTATGACTCTCCCTCAGACATTTCAAATTTAACATCTAAAACTTTGAATGTTTTACCACAATCAGATACCATTTTACATGCATTAGGGTGACTATTATTAAGGGAAAAATAACATAAAATAGTAAGTGCTGGCAAGCAGGTGGAGAAATTAGAACACTTGTGCATTGCTGGTAGACATGTAAAAATGGTACAACACTGTGAAAAACAGTATGGTGATTCCTCAAAAAATTAAAACACAGATGGTCAAAAGGTACAAAGTTTCAGTTAGACAAGAGGAGTAAGTTTTTGAGATCTACTGCACAGCACGGTGGCTATAGTTAATAATATTGTAATATGCATCCTTCAATTGCTAAATGAGCAGATTTTAAATGTTTGTACCACAAAATAAGGATATGAAGTGATGAATGTGCAAATGAGCTTGATTTAATCATTCCATAATGTACACATACATGAAAACATCACACTGTCATGCATAAGTATATACAATTATTATTTGTTAATTTTTCTAATTAAATTTAAAAATTAAACATAGACTTGCCATATGACCCAGCAATCCCACTGCTGGGTAAACATCTGAAAGAAGTGAAAACAGGGACTCAAACATGTTTGCAGATCAATGTTCATCTCAGCGTTATTCACAGTACCCAAGGGGTGACAGCAACCCACAGTCTGTCTATTCATGGAGGAGTGGATAAGCAACATGAGCTATGTATCTTACACAGCCTTGAAGGAAATCCTGTCGCATGCTACAACATGGAAGAACCTTGAGGTTTCATTTATGCTAAGTGAAATAAGCCAGTCACAAAATGACAAGTACTGTAAGATTCCACTTATGTGGAGGCATCTAAGCAGCCAAACTCATAGCGACAGAAAGTAGAAAGGTGGTCTCCAGGGGTGGGGGCAGAGGGGGAGTGGGGGGTTAGTGTTTAATGGACACAGGGTTTCAGTTGGGAAAGATGATAAAGTTCTGGAGATGGATGGTGATGATCGTTGTACAACAAATACATAGAACTCTACACTTAGAAATGGTTAAAACGGGAAGTTTTGTTATATATATTTTACCACAATAAAAAAATCTGCATATTTTAATCCCCAGATTTAATTATCCTCTGATATTTCCCACCTGAGCATACTGCACATCCATCCATCCACCCCACAGCTCAAGCCAGAGATCTGGGAACCGACCCTGATACCTCCCAACTCCTGACCACCCCCAGTCAATTCTCTGCCTAAAGGAATGTCCAATCTCTCTATTTCCTCTCTTACCGTGCCATCCCCCTAGTCCAAAAGACAGTCGTCTCTTACTTGAATTCTGAAATGGCCTCCTACCTGGTTTCCCAGCATGAGCTCAGGCCATTCTCCACCAGCAACCAGACTGAGCTTCTGCAGACATAAGCCAGGCGCTACCACTCCCTGGCCCCCACTGCACTCAGAATGAAATCTGGACTCCTCTCCAAGCCTACCTGTCCCTGAAGTCCATCAGCCTCCCTTGTTGCCGCATTCTCCCTCACTCGGTACTTCCGTGCATCTCAGCACACTCTACACTTCCTTTAGTTTCTCAAACTAACTAGGTTCCATCTTCATGCAGGGCCTTTGCCCATGGCACTACCTTTGCCTGGAACATTCTCCCCTCATCGATTGCCTGGCCAACCTCTCCTTTGACGTCAGGCCTCAGCAGAAATGGCACTTCCTCAAAGGGCCTTTCGCAGATGCCACACTGCTGAAAAAGTCCCTTCTCCATCCTCCCAAGCACTCTCTTCTTTTCTTCCATGGTACTTACTGCGTGCCTATATTTGTATATTCCTCCCTGCCCAGTAGTAGACTGTCAGATTCCTGAGGCCAGCAACCTTGTCTGTCTTGATTAATATTCCCAATACCTAGCATAGTATCTAGTACGTAGCTGGCACTCAATAAACATCTGTTGACTAAATGAATAAAGAAATGCATATTCTTGTAGGTCACCCCAACAATGAAAACAGAAAACCTGCCTTTTACCCAGGCAGCCTCCACCTTCTACTTTCTTAGATCCCCCGACAGGCCTCTGCACAGTGGTCTGAAACCTGCTCCCAGTACACTATTCCATGTCCCCCCATAACCAGTTGATGTTGGACATATGCACTCAAAGGCCCTCTTGCAAAAGGACTTCAATTTTCCTGAGATGGGAATAAGAGTGATGCTTGTCAAAGACAAGGTAATTGCTTGAGTTGTTTCCTGCAATGACATAAATCTGTTGACAAGTGCCACACAGCTGTTCCTGTTCCTTGGTTTTCAACGGCGTGCTGCCTTCTGTATTAGTGAACAAATTCCTTGAAATAACATGATATTGGCAATATGGATGGAATATCAGATTAGGTCTGTAGTTGCCAAGCACCCTGGAGCGGCCCTGATCCCTCACCTCCGCAGTGATGATAAAGCCACCGGCTCCCTCCACAGTTCTTCCTCCCTTTTGCAAGCAATCTTCCCCTGGGTAACACCCCAACACACAGTACGTGGGTAATGACCAATGCTACCATGATTATTATTGGTATTAAGGACTCTATTTTATTTTCATTTAATTAGTAATGATTTTAAATGACATGGCTGAAGAGCTGCTGCAATGGGTGTTTCCTGGCAGTCAGTCACTAATTCTGCACCAATGCAGAAACATGGGCTATTTTGAGTTCAGCCATTAGAGGCTGTAGTGATGAGCACCTCTCAGTGCCATATGGTGTAGTCTTTTCACAACGATAGTTTCACTTCTATACCATTAAAGAGAAATGGGTAAAAACTGTTTTCTCTCTAGACAGAGCTCCCATGCTGGCAGCCCCTTGTGTATCTGAGAGGAGGAAAACAAACAATCCCACAACCCAAATCAGTGTTTATTCCTTCCTGTGTCCCCGACCAAGGATGCTCAAGTTCATGCTAATATTTAATTGGCCATAAAATGCACACCTGTTCTGTTGGGGTTGATGCCCAACAAATCTGGTAACAAATCCGGGGTGAAATCTCAAACCCATATGACGAGGTGGTAGAATATGCCCATGGACACACTCTGTTTTTGGATTATAAACATTTAAGAGTTGCCGTATTCCTACAAATAAATATTTTATCTTCAAATTGCTGACTCCAGAGAAAGAATAAGATGAGCGTGGAACATCGTTTTGTGTCATAAAGCAAGGAAGTGCTCAAACAATGATGAAGAAATGTCAGAGGGACACAGGAACCAACTTGAAGTGGCTCCCACTGGCCAAATCTGGGAAACTTTGAGCATTAAAATAATGACAGTAACAGATTACAATCCATTGAAAAAAGCAAGTGCCCATGAATCCATGCTGATAGGAATAAATGAATAAATAAATGAGAAGAGAAAGCTTTTCTTCATAGTAGAAAGACAACTAATAGATGCAGAAGGAATGATGATGACATTCAAAAATCAACATTTGGCAACCATCACAGTAATAATTAATTCAGTCAAGAAAAATCAATGGACGCTAAAACTCCAGTGAGCGAAATGTTGATGAGGAAAGAGATATTTACAGTCTCAAAGTCTCACCTCACAAGATCTTTATTAATTACAAAGAGAGTGAAGAGTAATTTTACAATGGAGACACCTGGCAGACTCCAGCCTAATAAGTGATTAAACTGAAAAACACCAGTAACCAGACAGACATCATGTGTTGCCCAATGGGATACAGTGAAAAAACCACAGTCCTGTGACATTCCAGCCAAAATGCTTAACCTAGGTCTAACCAGGAGGAACTAGGACAAAACCAAATTGAGGGAGATTCTACAAAATGAGTGGCCTACAACCTTCACCCATGTATAGGTCATGAAAATCAGGGGAAGTCTGAGGAACTGTGCCACAGTGGAAAAAACTAGAGAGACAGGACAACTGGCTGCAATGCATGATCGTGGATGGGATCCTTTGCCATCAGGAGCATTACTGGGACAATCAGCAAAACTTGAACGGGATTGCCACATGAAGGATATGCCAGAGGTCTGTGGACTATCCTTACAACTTGTCTGTGAATTTGAAACTGTTTAGAATAAATTATTTTTCTTTAAATGCACTCTTCCATTTTTCTTGAAACAGGCAAACTCTGTTTTATTTTTCATTTTTGATAGTAGTAGGAAATAGCTGTGTTTTTCCATTATTATAAGAAAAATAGCACAAGTACAATGAGAAAGGGCACCTGACACATGACCGCAGTATTAGGGACACCAGGCAGTGGTGAGGGGTGGGGAATGGTGCTACAACTTTTCTCTCTAAATCTGTCAGTACTATCTGACTTCTTAAACTACGTATATTCATTACCTTGGTAAAAATGAAATTCATTAATTTTTCAAATAAGCAGAGATTCAGAATTTAGGCTTCACATGAAAAAATGTTCAACATCACTAATCATCAGGGAGATACAAATCAAAACCACAAGGAGGTGTCACCTTACACATGTTAGGATGGCTATTATGAAAATATAAATAAATAAAAAGCGTTGTCAAGGTTGTGGAGAAATTGGAACCTCTGTGCACTGCTGGTGGGAATGGAAAATGGTGCCACCACCATGAAAATAGGACGGAGCCTCCTCCAAAAAAATTAAATATAGAATTACCATGTGAGTCAGCAATTCCACTTCTGAGTAAATACTCCAAAGAAGTCAAAGCAGTGACTCAAACAGAAATTTCCACATCCATGTTGATAGCAGTATGAGTCACAATGGCCAAAATGTAGAAGTAACTCGTGTCCACCAATAGATGAATGGATAAACAAAATGTGGTATATACACACACACACAATGGGATATTATTCAGCCTTAAAAAAAAAAAGGAAATTCTGACACGTGCTACAACATGGATGAGTCTTGAAGACATTATGCTAACTGAAATAAGCCAGTCACAAAAAGGACAAATATTATATGATTCCATTTATCTGAGGTTCTAGAGTAGTCAAATTCACAGAGACGGAGGTGGAATGGTGGTTGCCAGGAGCTCCCAGGAGGAGAAATGGGGAGTTATTGTTTAACGGGTAGAGAATTTCAGATGGGAAAGACTGAGAAGTTCTAGAGAGGGATGGTGTTGGTGGTCGCACAATAATGTAAATGTACTTAATGCCACAGAAGTATACACTTTAAAGTGGCTAAAATTTTTTGTTATATATAGTTCATCACAGGTTTTTTAAAAAAGAATTCAACCTTTGGAGTCAAACCTGGGTTCCAATTCTGACTCTGCCACTTAATAGCTTTGTGACCCCAGACAAATTATTTAATTTGTTTGAACCTCAGGTTTCTCACTGATTAAATGGAAACAATATTTAAATCTACAAGATAGGACTGTTGTGAGGAGGGAGAAGGTACATTTAGCAGAGTGCCCGGCACACTGTAGGCATTTGATAAGATTAGCAAGACCATAAATGCCCAGAGACATAAAATAAGTGGTCATCTGTGTTCAGAGAACTAATGCTCCATTGGTATGGCTGGAGTATGCGGTGATGAGTAGAGACGCCAGAATGAAAAGCAGGCCTTTGTAAGATGAGGAGTTTAAACTTTGTCCTGATGCTGGTGGAAGGCCACTGGAGGGCTGTAACAGTGCAGTTTAGAGAAGACGGGGAGGGGAGTAAAACTAAGCTAAAGTTTTAGGAATTGGGAGTCTGTACCTTTCACTTAGTCATGGGCTTCCTCCTCTCCATTAACACACATAAGTAACACTGGTGGCTTAAGGGAAAACAAATCATTAAGGGAAATACCATATTTAACACTCTCACTTTGCACCAACACCTTATCAGAACAAGGAACTCATACATAAAGACTACGGGGGATGGGGGGCAAGGGCAATATATGTAACCTAAACTTTTGTACCCCCACAATATGCTGAAATAATAAAAAAAAAAGTTGGAAGATACTATGAATTTAAATAATGCAATGTATGTGTACATAAAAAAAAAAAAGAAGTAACTAGCCACATCATAAAGTCGGCTTAGGCTTCAGCAGGACTCCAAAAGACTGTTCTTTCCTTATCTCTACTTCAAATCACTGGGAGGAGATATTGGGGCTCCCCACTGTGTTCTCTCTCCATCCTCTGCCCCCTGCCTACCTTTCTTTGTACTCTTAACCTCTGCAATGAGCAGGACCGGGTCCGAAGACAGTTCTGCTAAGGTTACGATCTGCACATCCAAGGATGGCCTATGTTACAACCTCATCTCATTTCAAATTCCAATGTGGTCACATTTTCACCGCCATCCACTTGGTATCATTGAATCAGCTGCTCTCCCCTCATTTTTCTCTCCACTTATAAAACTTAAGGTTTTATGTGAAAACTCCAGGTAATGAAAGTAGTGGAAGCACACATTTCTCCTTAGTTAGCTTCATTCTCCCATGCCTGGTTCAGCTCACAGTGCTCAAAATGAGATTTATTTTCAATTTTACTGTTTTTTTCTAATTACCTAGGCAATATATATATATTCCACTTAGATAATACAAAAAACATAGAAAGACACATACTAAAATTAAAAGTTGCCTTATCACCCAGATTTCTCTCTTAATACTCTTAAGATATCAATCTTTTTCTTTATGGTTTCTGCCTTTGCTTTATAAAAAGCTTTCTCCATCCCAAGTCAGATAGACTTCATGCATATTTGTTCACTTTTTGTTAAACACCTCCTATCTTCAGCTTAGGTTCTTTTAAACTGGCCTGGGTTTCAAAAGTTCACAGACTGTTAACTTACACTAAATCATGTGGCTGCTTTGGCCGGTAGAGCGTTGGCTGGGGAATGGAAAATCGGATTGGGAAATGGAAGTAATTGATCTTCACCAATGGACTCAGCCACTCTGTGCCTAAATCCCTCTGTGTGTAAAATGCAGGAAATTACATTTGGACCCAAAATTTGCCGTTTTTACTTTCTATAGTAAAATATGGCTCATACACAGAGGGCTGCACAGTATGGTGAACGATCATAAAACAAATGCCCACTTAACTATCATCCAGATTACAGAGAGAGAGAGAGAGAGACCTTCAATAGGTCCTTTCTCAAGGACATACTTCTTTTACCTCCTAAATGTCAAGGTCTTCACTTCTTTGTTTTGCTTTATGCTTTTATCTTCTATGTATTCATCACCTATATTTTCTACACATTTGTAAGTTGTTTTTTTTTTGTTTTTGTTTTTTTTTTGAGACAGAGTCTCGCTCTGTTGCCTGGGCTAGAGTGAGTGCCGTGGCGTCAGTCTAGCTCACAGCAACCTCAAACTCCTGGGCTCAAGCAATCCTACTGCCTCAGCCTCCCGTGTAGCTGGGACTACAGGCATGCGCCACCATGCCCGGCTAATTTTTTCTATATATATTTTTAATTGGCCAGATAATTTCTTTCTATTTTTAGTAGAGATGGGGTCTCGCTCTTGCTCAGGCTGGTCTCGAACTCCTGAGCTCAAACAATCCACCCGCCTCGGCCTCCCAGAGAGCTAGGATTACAGGCGTGAGCCACCACACCCGGCCAGTTTTTTATAGTTTTTTTATTCATCTCTATAATCTCTTGGGAATTTTTATCTTATTATATTAATATGATGGAAGGAATCAAAAGTTATTTTTCCCCAAATGATTTACCAATTATTTCAGCACTGTTTAGGACACTTTTTCCTGAGCCATTTTTTTTTAAGACTCAGGTTTCTTGAGATGTAATTCACATACAGTAAAATTCATCCTTTTTAATAGTTCTATGAATTTTTTTTTTTTTTTTTTTTTTTGAGACAGAGTCTCACTCTGTTGCCCGGGCTAGAGTGAGTGCCGTGGCGTCAGCCTAGCTCACAGCAACCTCAAACTCCTGGGCTCAAGCGATCCTTCTGCCTCAGCCTCCCGAGTAGCTGACTACAGGCATTCGCCACCATGCCCGGCTAATTTTTCTATATATATTTTTAGGTGTCCATATGATTTCTTTCTATTTTTAGTAGAGACGGGGTCTCGCTCTTGCTCAGGCTGGTCTCGAACTCCTGAGCTCAAACAATCCGCCCGCCTCGGCCTCCCAAAGAGCTAGGATTACAGGCGTGAGCCACCGCGCCCGGCCAGTTCTATGAATTTTGACAAATATATACAGTTGTGTAGTCACCATCACAATCAAGACATATAGATAGAATATCTCCATCATCCTAAAAAGTTCCATTGTGCCTTTTTGTAGTCGATCCTCAAATTCCACCCACCGCCCAGCTCCTGGCAACCACTGATCTGTTCTCTGCCCTATAATTTTGCCTTTTCCCGTATATCAACATAATATGATCCTACAGTACACAGTCTTTTAAGTCTGGCTTCTTTCATTTAGCACAATGCTTTTGAGATTCATTTATGCTGTTGCTTGTATTAGTAGTTTGTCCTTTTTATTGCTGTGTAGTATTCTATTGTAAGAATATACCACAGTTTGTAGATGCGATCTTTCACCATTAAGTATGATACCAGCTATAGGTTTTTCACAGATGTCCTACAAGGCTGCGGAAGTTGTAGTTTGCTGAGAGTTTTCATCATAAATGGATGCTTAAATTTTTTGTTTTGTTTTGTTTCTAAGACGGGGTCCAACTCTATTGCCCAGGCTAGAGTGCAGTGGTGTCATCATAGCTCACTGCAACCTCAAACTCCTGAGCTCCAGCCATTCTCCTGCCTCAGCCTCCCAAAGTGCTAGGATTACAGGTGTGAGCCACTGTGCCCAGCCTAATGCTCAATTTTATCAAATGTTTTTCATGCATCTATTGAACATTGCATCTTTGTCCGTCTGCCCTGGGAGTAAAAGACTTTGCCACCCAGAAGGCTTGAGGCTTTAGTCTATCTTCTGGGAAAAACTGTCCAGGCAATTGTTCAGAGAAGCGGGCAGGGCTTTGTGCCTCTCCCCAGCCCCCAGCCCACATCCACTGATCACTTTGAGCCCTGCGGATGAGCCAGTTTGCTGCCCTACCTCCAGTACCTTAAGCTTTTGATTCCTAGAAGAGACGAATCCAGGAAAGTGCATGGCATTCTGTGCCCCCAACAACCATTGCTTGCCACTTACCTGCCTGCACCACTGTGGTGTGCTGGAGAGAGCCAGTCTCCTGCTCTGCCCTCGGTATTTCTTGTGAGCAAGCTATGGAAATCTGTGGAAGAGTTTGCAGCTGAGTGTGAACTCCCCTGCTACCTCAGCTCTTCCAGATTTATGCACTAACCCACACATGGATTTTGACAGTGTTTTATAATTTAGCTGATTTCTTCGAACCCACGTGAATAGTGGTGGCCCATTTTCCTCTTGTGTTCTGCCAGAGCTTAGACGGTTTGCATGGCCCATCTGTCCTTGGGAGAAGGAACTTGTCTTTCTTTTGAATTAGGTTACTTGGTTGCCTCCCAATCTCATCTTTCTCATGGGCTCAACAAAAGTAATGATTTTGCCATTTACCTATCACTTTGTTAGGGTGGGAGTGATATGCTTTGCAGCTTTCTATATCCTGAGCAGGAGTGTAAATACATTTAAATTCCACCTTTATCCTATACCAAATGTACAAATTTGAGCCTGTCTGGGAAGCTACTTTTATTCTTACACAAGAATCATGCTGCTTTAATAATAAATCTTTCTTTCTAGCAGTGTAAGTCACCTCTCAATCTTCCAAAATATCTTCGTCCCTTTATTAAAGCTTCCCAGGTGACTTCAGAATTATATTGTGTAGTTAAAAAAAATACTTCTGACATTTTTACTAGAATTGAAATGGCTGAATTATTGAGTTATGCCATACAAGAACATGGTATGCCTTACCATTTATTCAAGTCTTCCTTCAAATTCCTCAGTAAAGTTTTACAGTTTTATTTATATTGATCCTGGATATTTATGTTAGTTTATTCCTAGATATTTTATATTTTAGCCTCTATTTTTAATGCCTTTTTAAAATTATATTTTCTGATGATTATTGATTTTAAAAGGTAAAGCATTGATTTTTGCATACTGATTTTGTAACCAACTGCCTTACTGAATTCTCCGTCTAATAACTTTTCTGGTGACTTTCTTGGGTTACTGGGTAAGCAATTATATGCAAGTAATAATTTGCCTCTTCCTTTGCAAATATTTTTCTCTTATTTCATTTGTTTTAGTGTTTTGACTAAACTTTCAGAAAATATTAAATGATTGTAGATAGTGGGCATACTTGTCTTTAAACTTGAATTTAGTGGAAAACACCAGGGCTTCACATTAAGTATGATGATACCTCTGGCAGAAACAATAAATTAGCCTATTCAACAATCCCCTTCTAGTTTGCACATGAGAAAGAAAAGAGCAGCCCCTGACATTCCGAAGCTGGCCAGGCACTCACAGCTAGGCCATGCTGTTCTCTGTGGGACATAAACCATGTCACAGAACACCAAACTCAGACAAGGTTACTCTGAGACCAAGACTAAATGAGACAAAGCAAGTCCACACTATAATTTTGCCTAAGCTCAAACAAATAAATTCACTGTGCCACCCACAAAAGACCAAACATTCCCTTCTCTTGGCTAAAAGGAATGAGTGTTCTTTATCAATTATGCCTTTTTTCTCACTCGAAGTTGCCCTCCTTATTGATAAAACTTTAAATACTTAAATCATAGAATTGTCCCTGCTTTCTGACAGCATCCAATATAGAACAAACTCTTGCTTCCTTATACCCTCCACAAATCACCCAACCAAAGCCCAAATCCTGCAATAGGTTCTATCTAGCACCTCTTATTGAGACCTCCCCACCATGGCTCCCCATGGTGGATGTTCTCCCTCACTGCAACAAGTTAGAAATCCAACTAGATTTCAGCTAGAGTGGTGTTTGTGATGGTTTCTGGCTGGAGGACACTAATATGCTTGAGACTAGAAAACTAAAAAGCATGTTTCCAGAGTTACATCTACGGTTCAGTCACATGTGTCAATCATTTATATGCATACAAGATTCAGCAATGGAAGATAACAACGTGGGGAGGTGGTCACCTTCCAGGAGATTATATATACTACCAAGATAGTACACAGGCATCCAGCCCTTTTGGAGCAGCTGCAGTGGAATCCTGGTGTCAAGTCCATAGTATCATGGGTAGACTTCCCACTACAACAGTCCTGTTGTGGGAAGGGAGGTTTTTTTCCTGACTGCATCATCCCTGATTGTATTGCTCCTGGCTATGTAGTTTTAAACTCTAGTTCCTGGGCCCACTTTGAGATTTTTTGAGCTATCTAATATTCTTTAATAATTCCCTTTTGGTTAGTCTTTTAAGATACCAGAATAGGATGTTTTCTGCTTTGGTGTGGTGTCATTGACAAAGGCACTACGATAGATATCAGGGTGCCAAAATGATTGTGAAACCATCACTTCCAACTCCCAAATCTTATCCATCTTTTGATGAATTCTAAGTCGGAATCATACAGAGAAGCGGAGTCGGGGAAATGTACTTCCAGATCAACCAAGTAGGCAACAGAATGGCAGAATGACTCCTACATAGGATTCTTAATCTCTGTACGCTATTATGTCCTTTTCCTATACTTAATTTTTTCATTTGCATATCCTTATTGGATTCATAGGATCTGCCCATTTCAATGATCTTTTTTCCCAAAGAACCAAGAGTTAGGAATGTTCAATTATCAAGAAGTTTGAATTATAAATTTCTTTTTAAAAAGAACAAATTTTTAGTTTTAGGGCAGTATGATTTTTAAAAGTGGTCTATATCATTCTTATTTGAAAGAACCTATTAAGGTCTTCTTTGTCATAAGCCTGGAATCAATTTCATAAATTTTTATAGCCATTTGAAAAGGATAGTTATTCTCTGTAGGGTACTAAGTTTGAAATATTTATCATGGCTATTACTGTGTAGCAAACTACCTCAAATCTCAGTGGCTTACACAATAAGCAGTTATTATTGTTCATGAGTCTACTGGTCAGTTTGTGTTGGTTTTCCTAGTTTCCACTGGGCTCATTCATGCTTCTGTGGTCCCTTTTGGGTTGGGTAGGCAGCTGTGATGCAGGCTGGGCTCTCTCACGTTTAGGGGTTGGCTGGCTGTCAGCTGGGGGCCCAAAGCTCTCTTCCATGTGGTCTCTAGTCCTCCAACAGGTTAGCCTGGGCTCATTTACATGGCAGAAGCAGAGGTCCAGGAAAAAAAGAGAAGCCAAGAAAGTCCTCTGTGGCCTAGGCTGAAAACTGGCCAACTGTCACTTCTGCTACATTGTGTTGGCTAAAAAAGTCACAAAGCCAGCCTACATTCAAAGATCCACCTCTTAATTAGAGGAACTACAAAGCCATATTGCAGAGCATAGATACAGGGAAAGAGTTAAAGAACTGTGACTACATAGATAAACTTAAATCATTTAAATCAGGATTTCTTACCCTGGTGTTTACCATGGACATCCGGAATTTACAGATGATCTTCAAGAGGTTTAGAAATTTTCTAAAATTGACTGCAGAATGTGTTCCTCCATGTGTAAACAGCCCTTTAAGGTTCATTTAACACTTTTTCCTTAAATTCCACTGTTTGATATTAATCTTGCCGTCTTTACTTTCCAATGTGGAATTTTTATGAGCCTCCTTGGGACATAAGTGAAAATAATAATTCATTCAAGTCCCTATTGGACAAACATTTAAAAATTTTTTATTGTAGTGCACAAGTGTGATTCACCTACCAATATTTTCTCACTTGCAAAGTATTTGTAATATCATAACAGATATGTCCTAAATTAAACATTAACTGAGTCATAGTAGGCTGGTTTGAGAACCTCTCTCAGATAAAAATGTTATTAGAGAAGGGGCACAATGTGCCTTGAAAATTAACGAGATATACTCTGAACCACAGTCACAATGAGCAACAGTCACTAAATAAGATGATCCTGGACAATTACATCAGAGAGACAGGCTTAAGAAGTGTCCATCTCTAGAAGTGTTAATGTCACCTATGCAACTTTCTCCTGCTTTGTAATCTGTCCAGATGCTCATCTATTCCAAAAACATTTCCTGTTTTAAACCCACATGTGATTAAACCCCTCTTAATCAAGTAAAATTATTACAACTTCTGTATTAAAGTGAAATGCATGGAAAAACTCTAATTATTCTTCATCACTTACAGAGAAACATATCCATTTCATTTTGCAATGTTTTACAAAATAAAACATTCTTTACCCTCAGGCTTAGCTAGAGCCTTATAAAGTTTGCCGAATCTGAGTCAGCTCCAAAGATAGCACATACCCCATACTGCATCCCACATCCCACATAGACTTTAACTTGTGGAAGGGTAAATTGGTCCTAATGTTTATACTACTAGAAGCAAAACCCCTCAGTCAGCATTATGATACCATAACTCTCTACTGCTCCATATGATATCATTTTTACCCTTCCCCCTTGTTGTATCTCTTTAAGTAAATAAACTCTCCAAAAAACAGTAACTATGTTTCAGAGCCCCCTGATGTCTGCTTCCATAGTCTCCCCGCAATGCCTCCCACCCCCTCCAAATTCATTAATACTCACCACAATAAACACTTACAATGGCCAATTAACTGTGTCTTTCCCATCAGAGAGTGAGCTCCATGGGGCAGGGGCTGTATTTACTCTGTTTACTGCCTATATCCTTAGCACCACGCATATAACGGTTGCCAGTAAACTATGCTGAGTCAAAGAAAACAAATGCTGTCCTTTTTAAAAAAATCTGGGCTGGGCACAGTGGCTCACACCTGTAATGCCAGCTCTTTGGGAGGCCAAGGGGGAAGAATCACTTGAGGCCAGGAATTCAAGACCAGCCTGAGCAAGAGCGAGACCCTATTTCTACTAAAAACAGAAAAATTAGCCGGGCATGGTGGCACATCTCAGCTGCTTGCAAAGCTGAGGCAGGAGGATCGCTTGAGCCCAGGAGTTTGAGGTTACTGTGAGCTAGGTTAATGGCACAACACTCTAGCCTGGGCAACAAAACAAGACTCTGTCTCAAAAATAAATAAATGAATGATAAATAAAACACATTTCTGAAACTAGCGCCTCACAAGACCTAGTGAATCAGAATCACTGGGGTGCGGCCCAGAAGTCTGCATTAACAAGCAAGCACCCCAGATTCTTCCTTTGCATACAAAAGTTTGAGAAATATTGGACTAGGGCTGTGGCCAAAGAGTGCTTCTTGCCAATGAAAACGTGTATCAGAGAGCCGACTAGTGTTGAACACTCTATTAGAAACTAACAATTTTCTGCAAACAAGAGGTGAGTGAGTGCCACCTACTGCCTTATTTTAGAATGCAATGCTGAGATTGGTTCAATTTCTCAGTAATTGAATTCACCCTGAAAAATTAATCAATCCTAAACAAGATATCCAAACAATATAAAGCACTGTTGGAAGAAGACATAAAAACAGACTTTATTTAACTTTCAAAGAAAACTTTCAAAGTTAAAGGGTTTTTGGAGTTTTAAATTAGTATAGGTAATAAACTCCTATAATTTCAAATGACTGCTAAAGCAGTAAAGGGAAATATAATCCCTTACCCACTGGCCTGTGCCAACAATGAAAGGAAAGACAGAACCATGAATGCCCTAGAATATTGCGATGAAACGACACGCAGCCATGCTAACCTCCACTATACCCTCCCCAGGTTCCAAGAGAAAATCAAGCGAAACAAGGACACTCTAGTCAAGTCTAGTATCAAAGCTGGTGCAGGACACTAGTTGGGAAGTTAACACTCTCTTCAAAAGGGATTAAAAAAGCCTTCTGAATTATACTTCATTATTATATTTAAAAATGATTTCCCCTTCCAAGTTGCAAATGCATACAAATATGCCCAGAGGCTCAAGAGAGATGGGCAAAGCCTTATAAATATTCATATGAAACTAGCAGTTATATACCATGTTTCAATAATTCAATGATAAATCCATAAAAAGTATTTGTCTTTAAATTCTGTTTATTTTTAGAAAATAAATGGCAAACCATATACACCGTGGAGTGTGAACACCCCCATCATAGAGTATGAACGATAGTCCGGTTGCGAAGCTCCTGAATATATTCTTTGGCGTGATCGACTGCCGTCTTTGGTGCCTCACGTGGAGGTGGGGGTCCTTCCACCAACTTCACAAAATAATGGC
>CM052447.1:17267695-17331613 GCA_028533085.1 Varecia variegata
TTTGTCTTTAAATTCTGTTTATTTTTAGAAAATAAATGGCAAACCATATACACCGTGGAGTGTGAACACCCCCATCATAGAGTATGAACGATAGTCCGGTTGCGAAGCTCCTGAATATATTCTTTGGCGTGATCGACTGCCGTCTTTGGTGCCTCACGTGGAGGTGGGGGTCCTTCCACCAACTTCACAAAATAATGGCAATAAACCTTCTCCATGATCCCAAAGTAACCTCTGCCGTGGTAGCGGATGCGTTTCAGGCCCTGGCCTCGCCCTGAGGTAGACGCAGCTAGACAGGGAAGAAAAAGAGAATTACAGCAAATAACTAACCACAGTTTGATCAGCTGAGGAATTTCTGTCCTTTCCTTGGCTGGATCCTGAGATTACACGATCTCACTGGTTGGTTGACCGGAGCAGGCTTGTCTCAAAACAAGTCCCTTCTGAGTACTAAGAACCGAGCACTATTCTAGTGTTGAAGAAACAAGAGCAAATGAGGCTGGCAAGGCCCCTGCCTCCATGCAGTTTACATTCAGGAGGGTTAAGGAAAAAAAAAATAAAATGATAATTTCAGTTAGGGACAAGTGCTATGAATAAAATGAATCAGAACGATATGACAGAGATTGCTGGGGTGCACGGGGCAACTGCAGATTGGGGGTGTCAACAGGCATCCCTGAGGATGAGACATTTGACCTAAGATCAGAATGAATCATCCATGCAAATATCTAAGGGTAGAGTATTCCAGGCAGAGGAAACAGCAAGTGCGAAGGCCCAATGCTAGGAATGTATTTGGCTTGTTTTAGGAAAAGAAAGGCAACTAGCATGCCGAAGCATAGTAAGCAAGGGGAAGAGTGGTGCAAACAAGGGAAAGAGATCAGAGATAACGGCGGGGGCAAGATTATATAGGGCCCTGTAGGCTAAGGCAGGGAGTATTGATTTTACTCTAATTGTGATGAGAAGCCACAAGAGCCAATGGTTCCCAAATGCTGGTTCTTAGACCAGCTACATCAGACTAACCTACAGGACATATTTAAACTGCAGATGCTGAGACCTCCACCTCTGGGGATTCTAATTTGGTATATTTGGGGTGGGCCTTGCAAATTACATCCTGACCAAACTTACACACTTTCAGCCCCACCCCAGAAATTCTGATTCACAGCTAGTTTTAAGAACTCCAGCATTATAACTGCCCGCTCAGCTCCCCTCCCCCATTCTGCATATTAAAGTCTGACCTTGAAATTTGAAGAACCTTTTAAATAATTCATAAAAAGCAATCTATTCCCCTGTTCACTCACAGTAAATCAGAGTAGTAGCCACCTCCTACTATTTTCTGAATGTATTTAGTCAGTTACTTTGACTTAATAAGGCTTTTAAAAGCGCAAACATCTATAGAATACATATCAAATTATCCATTTCAACATTCACCATTCTTACATTCTATGACACAACTTTATAAATATGCAAGTATGCACTTGACAACCCTCTAACTACAATATCTTTTCATGAAGTGAGTTTCTGCAGAAGCCTCCAGCTTTGCCAAAGAGAAAGCTAAGGATGAAAGTAATTAAGAAAACTAGGGTCTTAGATAAGAAAAGAGCTACTGCCCTTAATTATATCTACTTCATCCACTGAGCACTAAAGAAACAAGCTTAACAATTTCCAAAGAGAAAGCAGCATTGCACAAATCACTTTGTAAGGAAGCACCACCGTCTTATTTGTAGGTTCCCTAGATCAACCTGTCCAAAGGAAACCTACAAATAAGAACAGTGAGACTGAAAAGAGAGTAGAAAACTTCTAAAACACATTTTACAAACATGATGGCTGCTTCTATCCAAAATTGCTACTCTACCCAACTTGAGCACCAATTTCCAAATACTCTAAGGATAACAAACACTGATCCAGTGAAAGATATAACAAAACTAGCTAATTGTGCAGCACTATATAACCTGTTAAAACACAATGATCAACCCTACCATGTTTCCTGTCAACTCTCACTTACCTTCTATCTCCCCCAAAACACAAATTACGGATATCTGCACAAGAGAAGCTGAATACCTGCTAAATGCTGGTCATGATTTCATCCTAAAGCCACAAAAAATCATCTGCCTATCTTACAGCACATAATGCCATCATTTCTTTATGTCAAAACAAAAACAGTAGTTCTTCGGAAACACCAGGATTCTAATACACTGCAGTGGGAATACCCAACACAGCCACCGTGAGGTGTGAATGAAATCAGGACTTACAGCATAGCTTCCAAACTGGTTTCTGATTCCTCTCCTCCACTAATCCTGTATGTTAGAGGTTGCAAACTGCTTCTGTATGTGGAACCATTCCAATTAAAATGAAACAGCATGTAGAAGCCCAATATATAAAACACTATCATGTTGACCTGTTCTGACTGAAACATTGGTTGGGGAAGAGCCAAAACTGTGCCATTCATTCAATCAACAAATATTTCCGGGTTCCTACTAGGTACCAGGCTCTATCTTGGACTCTAAGGATATAGCAGCGACCAAGATATCGAGGGCTCTCTCCCTATATTCCCCACAGACCACAATTTTAACACTACTACTTATAGTTAATAGTCTTAAAACACTACTTTCATACCTTACTATTATTTAATAAACATAAATCTCTTGCTCAAACCTCTTCAATACAGTTTGAACCAAATGCCACAGCCTGCCATATTCAGCCCTCTGGAATCTAGGCCCAATTTATCTTTCCAATTTTATCTACTCGAGGTCAACCCTCTACTTCCTTTATACCAATCTACTCATTATACCACATAATTACTACTTATTCCAACATATGTGCCTTTGCTTATATGGTTACCACACTTTGAAAATCTGCTCTTCTCCCAGACATACCTCCAAATCCCCAAAAGCCTGTCTTCAAAAGCCAAATTCTTCTAGAAAACCTTCATGACTATTCTAACCCATATTGACCTTTTCTTCTCCACTCAAACAATACTGTATTTCTTTGGTCCCAAATCATATGCTACCTTTCTAAGTGTTCATGTTTCATCTGTAAAAGTCATCTCCTCAACCAAACTTATATTCCTTTTGTATTGCCCCAAATGTTCACGACTCACAGGAACAGAAATGATTTTGAAATACATTATCTCCTAATTAATGCCATTATTTTCAATACAGAGGCCTCTGGTAAATTTTCTCACATTCTGACATAGGTTTCAAAGTTTTTCAAGTACATATAATACTAGTGGTGTACATGGTTTTATTCCAACTCAGAAGAACAATTTATGTTTTTTTCCAAAGGGATACTACTGTCAAAAAACAAAATTACAAGTGCTAGATATTTTAAATTGATATAAAAGATACACCATTACCTAATTATGTGGGTAGTATGCCCATTGAAGGTACTCAAATACTTTTTGAATGGAAGAAAACATTAAGACATCTCAAAAATGAGAACAATCTGTGCTCTTCTAAAGATAATGCCCAACAGGAACCATGTACTTAAAATACTGCCAATATTTCCTATTACTATAATAGTATTCAGATAAATGTGCATCTTGAAATTTTAACAGTAGAAGCCTTCCCCTCCCCACCTCCATCCCTGTTAGCCCAGAAGACTGATGTACTAATAGAAGGCCAGTAGATCACTTTGCCTAAAGTGATTCACTTTAGATGCCATAAATCACTAAGCAGTGACATTTTATTAGTCCATATCCACCTTTTAAGGCCTATTCACAATGTTATTACTCATCATTATAAGACTGAAAAGGAAATGAACTTTCTAAATCTGTGGTCATGCAACAAAACATATTAGCTTTAGACCAATGACCCAGGCATTTGAAAGAATTACCATATGATGAGAACATATGTAACCAAAAAAGCACTTATTAATACCATAAAATGCCTACACTTATTTCAGGGTACTGACAGGGTCATTGCTGAACTGAAATGGTAGCCAACAAATAACTAGTCTTTCAAAACTCTAATAGAAGTCTATGGAATGCAATGTCTAGGCCTTTTCCAAGAATACAATGAGATAAATCAGTTTCCCACATTTCATGTGTAAGAATCAATAAGGTACTGATTAAATAAATAGCTTCCCAAGCCTCTCCCCTGGGGTTTCAGACCCAGTGGGTCTGTGGCAAAGCCTGGGAATCTGTATTTTTATTAAGAACCTCAGATGATTATTGCGGAAGTTTAACAAATACAGGGACAAAATTCCAACATGTCCTGGTAAGATATTTTCCTGAGGGTACTCATCTTTTTTGATTATGGAATTAGGCATCAAAATACTAAGTGAATAAAAATTTTTTAAATCATTGGACACATCCAAACTTATTAGCCCTACTTAAGAAAAGTGACTTTACCACAGAACTAGATGAAAAGAGAATACAGATAGGGCAGAGATTTTTCAGTTGAAATGTGCATGAGGAGAACTCTGAATTAAAGGGCCATTCACGCAGGATTGGCTAAATATATTTTTGCTTAATGGCAACACTGGATCTTGCTCCTTCATTTGAAATGACAGGATTAAGCTCCTTATCCCATCTTTCTTTACTACAATTATTGAAAAGGATTTAAAGACAGTTACTGAAAAAGATTTAAAGACAAATCCTATTTCATTGGTATCTGAAGTCCATTACAAAGTCTATCAGCTAAGAATCTCATTCCTATGAAATTTCAAAAAATTACTTAAATTTGATTTGATATTCACAGAGCAGGAAAGATCACCAAGATTTAAGCACATAGTCTTGCTCCTCATCCATTTCCTCCCCTCCAACGATTCCAAGCCCTCCCCAGCATTATCCATTCACGCTGCTCCCAGAAGAAAACGCTTATGATTAACTACGGTGGCCCTGCACCTTCTGAGTTGCCATTTTGATTTCCCTCTGCATCTGTGCATGTATTAGAATAAAATTATACAAGACTCGGCTTTAAAATAAGATATTTCAATTGAAAATCATAACTAATTTGAATTTCAGAAGGATGCATGGTTGCCAGCAACAATTCCAGGTGAGGTGAAGTGAGATTTTAACCTAACCACGGTAATTATCTCCAGTAGGCAGAGGTAATGTGACAAAGTGGAATTTAGATGATCTTTTTGTCTCTATTGTTGAAGAATTATAAAGTACAACTAATTTCCCCTGTAATTCAGCCTCCACCCCAATCTAGAGAGTAGCAGTTCTCCATATCTTGAATTTAAAATATCTTAAGATAAAATAGTCCTCCTTATATGTAGGTTTGGCAGATTGAGAAAATTTTGCTTCAACAACATCTCTTTGATTACAAAACTGCTGAGGTTAGGAGTAACTGCTGCTGTAGTGAGCAGAAACCAATAACTCCAGCAACTACTCTACTTTACTGTGGTATTGAGAGGGAGCAATAGAAGTCTGTAATAAATGTTGATCTCCTTCTAGGAAAAGAGCTGTGCAAAGGTATGCTGCAAAAAAAAATCCTTACATTTGTACAGTGCATCATGCTCCTAAAAGCATTTTCACTTAATTTAATTTGATATGGAACAAGCATATAAAAGCAGAGATAATGCTTCAGGATGTAATAACAAAGAAGAACAAACACATTTGGGTCATCTGAGCCTTCCAAGGCCCCTCCGCTTTTATGACTCAACAGCTCTTCCATTCTGATAATTGAAAGGTTAAAATATAGGACACCTTTATGGATTAGGCGTCTGGCTTGGCACATTATAAATAAAGATTTTTTTAAGTCTACCTGTGATCATTTATTTATTTCCTGGTTGACAAAGAACTTATTTTCTAAAAAAAAAAAAAATCAGTTATATTCTTTGTTTTATTATGATTAAAAGGCCACTCTATAAAACAGTCTTGGTATCCATTATTTAATAACTATTGGCAATAAGTTTCATGATCTCAGTCTCATTACAGAACAGGTAAGAATAAAATAGCACAGTTATTATCATTTATAATAAATTTAAATTGACATGATTAAGGCCGAAGAGTAAGCTATTACCAGCAATTTTCACCAGCGAAGCAAGTTCTGAGTGGTTAGATATTAAAGACTGTTGTTAGATAAAGAATATGGCATTACTATTGGAAGACATTTCCCAGCACTAACAATATTAAAAATCTTACCTATATATAAATTGGATCTGAATTCCACATTGTGCTCTCTCACTGCCATATCTTGTGCTTCTAAGAGAACCTTAGACAAGGAAAAGAAAGGCATTTATATGGCTAAACCTGAACTAAAACAGAATTAATTCCTCATCTCATGTTATCTCTGTTATATGACTGTTAATCACTTGCCTCTATTTTATAGTCAATTTTAAAAAGAGAATATCAAGTGATGAGTACTAAGATGAAGGCAGCTTTCCTTCCTCACACAAGAATTGCAAATGCAGGAACACAGTCCATCCTACTAAGTTTTAAATGGCACAAGTCAGCTGTAAAGAAGGAGACAGCAGCACTTGTAAGCGGTACCCCTTGGTAAGGAATATTCTGTCTTTGAGTCAAAGACTTATCAAAAAGTTCATGAAACTCAAGAGCTAAATCTTATTGAAAATTCTTCAATTTTAGATCCAAAGGAACCATTAACATCAGACAAGTAGAGAAAATCATACTCAAGAATTTCCTTTACAAAGTTAATTATTAAATTTACTCTCCATAGATATTTTGAATTAACTTCCACCAGGATACATTTTTAAAATAGGACAATTGTTCTCAGAAATAAAAGAAACCAAATCTTCTACTCACTTAAAGATAAAGAACATAGTACAAGGCTGAGTACATACGAGACACTTAGCAAATGCATTCTTAATTGAATTAAATAGAGTAAAACCACAGCATTACAACAGGAACCTCTTAGAAGTTTGAATCCATCAGTCTCAACTATTCAACTACTAAACTGAAAGAACAGACGTTAGGTGAGAATTAACTAAAAATACAGAAAATAATGCTGATATCCCCAGATGGTAAGGGACAATAGTCAACACAGCTTTTTGAAACAAAAATATTCACGTGCCTAAAATGAGTCAGCACAATTACCATCAGCACATTGGTACCTAGTTAATCAGCTACATTTAGAGTTTGAAGGGTCTTTAGAGATTATCTAATCCAATCCGACATAGTTTAGAGGTAAGAAAAATGGAACCAGACTGGTTAAGTGTCTGGTTCATGGTTATAAGAAAAATATCAGAGAAAGGACTAGATTGCAAGTCTCTTGAGTTCCAGTATAGTCCTCTTTCCATTCAACCAGTTATAAAATCTTAAGTTCTCATTTGGAATGGACAAAAAAAAAAAATCTTCTAGAAACATACCAAGCCCCAAATCATTAAAAATATGATTTATTGCATCATAGACAGTAAAAAAATAAATAAATAAATGTCTGGGGCAAATAAAAGTATGTCTGGAAAAAAATACCTACAGCATACATCTTTCCTAAGGTATAAGGATATTAATAAAACTGAGTGCCCTAAATCCATATTATATTAAGTATGCACTCACATAAAAAAATTCAGGGAATTCATGATTTAGGCTCAGCTTATTAACACCAGCAAGACAGCTGCATCCTCCTGTTCCCACCACCACCACCACACCCAAGTTTACCTCTTTAATTATTTGGGCCCCTTTTTTGTCACTGAATTCCAACTGAGCCAAAGCCTGGTCAATGGACATTCCTCGTATCTATAATTAAACGGTGATAGACAAGAGAGAATAAAGAAATTAGTTTACAAAGTCAATGTTCCTTTTTCAATGAAAAATAAAAGGCTTACATAGTCTGAAAAACTTCCAAAAACAGTGAACTGAACTGAGGCAAAAGAGAAGAAAACAAGTTTGAGAAGGGATACCACCTTCAAGTCAAAATTAAATTTGAACATTTTAATCATAAAACCTAGATTGTAATAGTTTCAATAACATTAAAAGAGAGCAGATGTGATAAACAGAGACCACAGGTTGGCAATAACCACACTAGGCATTAAAGGCATCTCCTTCTCCTACAGGATAAATATATTACATGTATATTTGCTGCTTTTGTCTCTCCTCACCTACAAATTTCATTTTCCAGGGAAAAAAACCTGAAAAGCAATAGTTTTAAAATAAGTTGAATCAACTTTTACAGCCAAGTAAGCTTCCTGGATTCTGTGGTGATAGCCGGACTCCTCATGCCTTCACTTTAAATATCTAATGTAATTTAGTTTATCAGAAGGTAAAAATTAAAAATCATACATCTCTGAGCATTATTTTTTTTGATTACCTACCAATTGTCATTCTTTTGATTACCTACCAAGTGTTTTATATTCCTCACTTGTTGGAGAAATCAAAGCAAACTGTTTTGATTTTTCAAAATCAAGGTATTATTATACAGTGATTAATAGTCATTTTAGCTTACCAATTTTGCCAAGTACCACATCTTGTCTTTGCTATATTTTATTTGTCTTCGACAGTGGTAGATCTCCTTACAAATAGGAAAACAAAAAGAAAACTTCAGCAGATTTATCAAAACAACAATAACACACGCTGTTAATATTTTTTTCACTTTCTATGACTAACAAAAAGTGCCACAAGAAATAAAAACATTACTAATGTGGAGATTCTTTTTCCCTACAAAGTTGTATTTTTCCAAAGTCTTGCTATTTTAAAGATTACTAAGGGAGAAATAGAAACCATAAAATGGCTAGTTTATGCCAACACTGGCAACATTCCTATCCAGAACGGTAAAAGATTTAAATGAAAATGTCTTGAAAACATTTAGCAGGTTAAAAGAACAAAAAAAAGGTACAACAAGAAAAAAGTTCACTATTGGTGAGAAAAATGGCAAAATGGAAAAGGTAAGTGTGTTCACATGAAAAGCCAATATTCCAGGTGGTTGGTCAAGACATAGGTTCTAGATTCAGACTGCCTGTGTTTAAATCCCAACTCTGCTATTTACTGGCTACATAACCTTGGGCAAGCTACTTATCCTTTCCCTGCCTAGCTTTCATCTTCTTTAAAATGAAGATAACGGTATCTACCTCATAAAACTATAAGGATAAGATAAAATAACCTATGTAAACAAACCATTTTATAGTGCCTGGCACATGGTAAGTTCTCAGTAAATATTAGCTTTTACTGCCTTCTTTTTAAAGTGGTAAGTATGTCCTGTTTTTTTAAAATCAATCATTTACTAAACAATTTATAGTTCACAAAGCACTTTTCAGACTCATTATTTCATTTAAACTAACTCTGTGAATTGAGAGAGGAAACATTTTATAACCCTTTTACAAACTGAAAATCAGAAATCAAGTGACTTAGCCAAGACCACAAAGCTTGAAAGAGACAAAGCTGGAAATCAAAGAACAAAAAAGTACAGGAAGCACCTACCAATGTCTAGCAGGTGTACCTTCAAAAGTTCCCCTTCTTACTCTAAAAACCATTTTTTTTCCACTACTATATCATACTGCCACTTTTAAAAAATTAGAAAACATTTGTTAAGACAAACAATAGCAAGGAGATCTCAAAACTTTTATTAACAACATTCTGACTCCCGCTGGAAATTTTCAAATGCCTTAGAGTTTTCTCAAGTGGCCATCTTTTAATATGCAGCAGATTTCAGTTCAGTTGTAATAGAAGCAGACAGCCTGAAACTGCAGCAATAGCCTAATTACATTTTCAGCAATAAAGTGTCCTGCGGAGCAAGGGAGGGGAAAGAAGAACTGTCATGACTTATAATATTAATCTGCAAAAATTAATCTACTCAATGAAATCTTTTATATAGAAATCTTTTAATTCATGGATTCCCATGGTGGGATATCTTTAAACTTGAATTGTATATGATTATCCTCTAGTTAAAAAAAAAAAAATATATATATATATATATACACACACACACACACATGTAGAGAGAGAGAGAAAGGGCAAGTGAGTGTGCACACACACACATGCACTCCTGGCAAGAACATGGGCAAAAGCAATAAAGTGTTTACAAGAAAGGGGAAAGTTTCTTAATTATCCTCTCCAAAAACTAAAAACCTCAACATTTACTTTGGGCAGGTGAAATGTCTAAGGGCAATTTCTAAAGATAAACTAGACAGTAAATAAACCTATCATGGCAAATAGATAAAACGGAAAATCTGGAGGTCAGAAGCCCTAGTTATATATCGCTGCCATTAACTAACCAATATGGTAAATTAAGTAAAGTTAAGTGAGGACATGATGTATAAAATAGCTATTCAAATGAAGTAAAAGTAAATCTAAATTAGGAAATGTCTAAGCCAACGACTTTTAAAGAAATCAATTTATTTTTAAATGCATATAATAACTCAAATGAGTAAAAAGTGTTACCTAACAATAGTCCTTAATAGAGCTCTATGAGAGTCACCTTAATGACTTATCAGCATGTTGATTAATTTATAAATTTAAAATATGCTTCTTATAGAAATGGTTGTTCAAAGAGTTTTGATACAGTCTCACCACACTTTTATTTAACATAGCTTTTTTCAAAGATACCACAAAAGTAAACTTGAGCCCAAATTAACAAGGTGTGACTATCATGAAGAAAGCCCTTTAATTTCTCTCTGGCTTATTTTCTTTACCAGTATGAGGCAACATATAAGATAAAGTCTACATAAGAATCTACACTGTTTGGAAAGTGGTGCCTGCTAAATTAGTAAGGTGGTCTTAAAAATATCCGGAGTAGCCTAAAACAAGCCTACATGGGTGACATTCATTTTAATTTACTGCTACAGGGTTGAATCACTACCCACATCCACTATTATTTATTCACTATATATTCCAATGCAGAAGATCAGAATTAGGTAGATGGTAAATATTATCTGGCCCTCTTTTAAACTAAGGAAAAAACTAGTTTTAAATTTTGCAGCTAGCAGTTGGCAAGTCTAATGGCTACTATACAAAATAGCACAGGATTATGAACTATGTGGCTAGGTAAGTGAATTATTTCCTATAAATAAGCTAGGTATTTATGAAGGGTATTAGCATTTTCAGTCAAAGCAGGTACAGTTGAGACACCAATGTCAATTTACTAAATACAATTTAAAGTCAGAAAACATTAAGGTATTTTCCAAAAGCCGTAATTTGTCCCCAAAAGGATTACTAAAACAAAATCTGTGCAAAATAGAGAATTAAACTAGATTGTTCCAAAGTGCCTATATATAATCAAACCAAAGGCCTTCAAACAGGCATTTGTATAAGGAGAATAAATGATACAAAAAAGTTAATCAAAACAGTGTCACTAAATACAATATACAACAAATTACTGGACTGACATTGTTCTTCATTTGCTAAAGTTAAGTAGATGACATACTATCAACTATTAATATTTGAGTTTTGCCATTCAAAATATATCATAAAGTGTATTTTTTTAAATATCAAAAAAACTCCAGAAGGAACAGAGCCCTGCTGACACCTTGATTTCAGTATTCTGGGCTCCAGAACTGTTAGAGAATAAATCTCTGTTGTTTTAAGGAAATCAATACATTTATTAATTAATATCCAAAAAGATTAGCACTACACAATACAAAATTCTGTTAGATTCTGGACCTGACAAATACCATTATGATTTATTTCCAAGTAATACCTAATTTCAAAGAGCTCAGGTAAGGCTGGGCACGGTGGCTCACGCCTGTAATCCTAGGACTCTGAGAAGCCGAGGCGGGTGGATTGCTTGAGGTCAGGAGTTCCCAAGAGTAAGAAGTAAAGAAAGCTCCTTAACTATAAGAAATATTTTATCTATGATATTTGTGCAGTTGTGTAACTTTTTGTAAATTTTGGTTAATTACAAAATGGTGTCAATACTTAATAGCCCACATTCTGTAACAAAACAGGAACATTAAAAAGTTATTTGTTTAAACTATTAGAATCTCTTCCTCCTCTTACTTCATATTCAGGTGGGAGCTCTTAAAGTCATTAAATTAACTCCCTCAAATCAGAAAAAAAGGAAAACGTAAGACTGTGCCAATTCACACCAATACTTAGCAACTAACTGATCTTTTCTTAATGAAAGGCAAGCTGCCAAGTTCACATAAACACTAAGCAAATGACATGGTCCTTATTATTACTTAGATGACACATTATTCAGTAGCCTTGAATCCCAAAAATATTTAGATGTTTGCTGAACTGAATGATTTGTAATTAACACAGTAATTCTATTTCTAAAGTATTTACCACAGCTTATTTTAAGGATTCAAATGTTCTCATCTTGTTTATTCTATCATTATTTGTTTAAATTTTTTAATAGTTGTGTATGTATTCCACAGTAAATTCCCATTAAGCTGAAAGTTGGTTTTATATCTCAGACTACAGCAATGTCTAAAAGTTTGGAGAGGGTAAAAGAATTATGAGCAGCTAAAGATAAGATAAATCTCAGGTAAGAATCCATTGATTAAATTTAAACCTTATGTTCAAATGTTTGTGACTTACAAACAGAAAAAAAATTGGTATGTCTATACTCAACATTGGAAAAATCATGTATATGATTTAAATATTGGCCAATGGTTTAAGTCATTCCAGCCAACTTCACATGTTCTGTTACAAAGAATTCATCATCAAGCCTCTTGGAGTCAAAAATCAGTGTCTCAAACTATTAGCAGCTTAGTTTTAGAGTTAAGGCCCTTATCCAGGAGGTCAAGTCAAGGCAAACAAATAAGCAAAGCAGTAACGATCCTTCAAACTACCACAGAGATAAATCTAGTACATTTTCTGTGTCAATGAAAGGATCATGCAAATTGTTGTATAATTTTTATTTTTTTAACATGGAATAATAAATCATTGCTAACCACATGAGAGTAAGACCACTTTCTCAAAATTAAAAGATTAGTTCTTCCCACATACTTACTGCAGGTCTCCGAGGTTCTCCAGGCAGTTGTGGAGGATAAACAGTTTTATTCTTCTTCTCCCATCTTCGAGAAATGTCAAGAGAAGCACTTGTATGGATATACGATTGGGGTAAAACACTGTGAGATGAAAGAAACCTATAAAATAACAGACACTTAGAATCTTTTTTCAGAGTTTACATATCTTCTGAACCACACTTTCAAGACTCATGCAATTCATAAACTGAATTATCGAGCAAATACTAAACTACTACAATCAAATGAAAATATTCCCAATGGGGTACTTAATTTAGAAACACAGTACATTAAATCAAAAGTTCCTGGCCGGGCATGATGGCTCACACATGTAATCCCAGCATTTTAGGAGGCCGAGACAGGACGATGGCTTTAGGTCAGGAGCTCAAGATCAGCCCGAGCAACACCGAGATCTTGTCTCTACAAAAACTAGAAATATTAGCTGGGTATGCTGGCATGCACCTGTAGTCCCAGCTACTCGGGAGGCTGAGGCAGGAGGATCCCCTGATCCCAGGAATTTGAGGTTGCAGTGAGCTATGATGAAGCCACTGCACTCCAGCCCAGGAAACAGAGTTAAGACCCTGTCTCAAAAAAATAATAATAAAATAAATCAAAAGTTCCTACATGCCCTCTCCTGGCCAATTGGTGGAACAACACTGAATTAAAGCACATAAAATGAAACCACCTTAAGGTAAAATAGAAAATCCAAACTAATTCAACACTGAGGCTTTTATGAGACTTTTCATGTGATTAAGCCTGTGAAGAGTCAGCAGAGAAAACAAACCCAAGAAAAGGAAGTTGGTGGAATTAACAAATGATGGCATACGTTATTGCTGGATCCCCTCTGTAAAATTGTTTTCCAACAAAATCTCCAACAAAGTTTTAAGTCTGCCTATAGCTGTAGTTTACTGTTGGCATTCTAAAGAATCAAAATGAATTTTAAAAAATTTTTAAAGCACTGAAAGGCAGCCTTAAAAGGCACTCTGGATTATCTTTTATTATTTAAAATTAAAATATCATTATTACTGATAACAGTTTTTCACTTACTAGGAAACTCAAATCCCTTTAGCTTCACCATATCTCTGCATAAATTGGGCCAAGGAAGGCTAGGTGTGAACCAAGGCTCCGGAGTGCTTGTACACATAATATCCACACAGGTGCCCACAGCCCTGTGAGACTGTCAGAGCTCACTCATAAAGAGTATACTGGAACAAACATCCATATTTCCTTACTCTCATTATTCAGGTGTTTTCTAGCTACCAATACTGGAAGAGGGTAAGTTTAAGTATCATTTTTAAAATTCTACTCACAGTCATCAGAAAATAAAGAGTAGCATACATAAGCCAAATTGTAGGATTCAAGAGTTAATTCAGATAAGACAGAGTATCTGAGGACTTTCTAAAGTCACAACTTAAAAAAGAGAACTAATACCTATTTATTACTCAAAGTTCATTTTGAAATTTAGTACAAAGTATATCCAAGTCCCAAGTGAAGATAAAGCTAGCCTCAGGCTAATCTTGAGAATATCATGCTATTACACTCATTGAGGTAAAAAGTTCTTTGTTCCAAAGTTACTTCTAAGAACATTATGTGAATTCTACACTTGAGACTGAATATCCTCCCTCTTGCCTCAATTAAAATCTAAAACAAAGCAGCTGTATATTCTCATAACTCAACATAATTTTACTTTGTGAAAGTAAAGGACAAATCAAACAAAGAAACGAGTTTAGCAAACAAAAAATTGAAATTCCAGCAACTTTGAACCATAACATGCTCAGAGTTTCTCAACTTCTGCTTTGACATTTTGAGCCAACTAGGGATCTGTCCTGTGCATTGTCAGATGTTTAGCAGCATCCCTCACCTCTACCCACTAGATGCCAGAAGCCCCCCAAAAGTTGTGACAACCAAAAATGTCTCCAGACTTTGCTCACTGTCCCCTGGTGGGCAAAATCATCCCCAGCTGAAAGTCATTATGAGCTATAGTCACAGCAAAAAACAAAACAAAAAGAAAAGTGCTAGTTTTTGTAGACTAGGGAACATGACCTCTCTATTCCAAAAGGTTCCTGTTGTCATGTGGTAACATGTAAATGGTTAATAAGCCAGATTTTTCTCAATATGTAAGCCAGGGATGACACCTCAAATGCCTAAATTTTATATTCTTATTCATAAATCCCAAATGGGCCCTTAAGGTTGCCTGGCAATCCTACCATATTCCCCTAGTCTATTTACTCTTCTAGTCCCTACAGAGAAATTTCATACCTCATCTTGCTATTCACACTTCCCGTATCTCCTCCCTCATCATCAGTCTCAGCTGATAACTTTGCTTCTTATTTTGCTGAGAAAACTGAACTATTACAAGAGCATTTCCACAAGCTCCCACCACCTAATCTATATACCTACCTGAATGTATGTTCATACATACCTACTACTTTCTCTCTTGTTAATGTGAATGAATTGCCTATGCCCTAGCTAGGAGCAATCTCATCCCCTGCCTCCTAGGTAACATTCCTTCCCAACTATTCAAGGACATTGCTCCAGCAGATTCTTTCTTCCTCCTTTCCATCATCATGTTTTTACTTTCTATTGGATCACTCCCATCAGCAAACATACAGTACTCTGGTATCTCTCAGCTTAAAACAAACCAACCCTTCTCTAGGTACCACTACAAAACCCCTTAAAGGAGTTGCCTAAATTAACCATCTCCAATTCCAGTCCTCCAGTTCACCCTTAACCCTCCGCAATCAGACTTGTGCCTGCATTACTCTACCACAACTATTTTATCAAGGTCTTTGAAGGCATCTGTGTTGCTAGATCCAATGGTTAATTCTCAATCCTCATCCTAAGAATGACATAAGTATCTCTGGTCACTTGCTCTTCCTTGGGACACTTTCTTTATTTGGGTTCCAGGACACTTAGGGTTTTCCTCTCACCTTTCTGCTCAAAGTCTCCTTTGTTGTTTCTCCATGTACCTCCTTGATCTGTAAATGTTGGCTGCCTTAGCATCAATCTTGGGACCCTTCTGCTTTCTATCTACACTCACTCCCATGGTCAACCAGCTTCACATTTCAAATACTATGCATGCACTGATGATTCCCAAATTTACTTCCCTTCCCTGAACTCCAAACTCATATACCCAATTGCCTACTCATATCTCCACCTGCATGCTTACACATCTCAGACCTAACAATCCCCAAACTGAGCTCTTGATATTCTCCCCAAAACCTGCTCCTCTGGAAGTCTTCATATCTCAGTAAATGGTAACTCCATCCTTCCAGTGGCTCAGGTGATAAGCCCTGGTGTCACCTTTCTTTCTCACACCTTACATCCAATCCATCAGCAAGTTCTATCAGCTGTCGTTAACATACTGCCAGAATCCAACCATTTACCCACCTTCACAGCCACCCTAATCCATGATCTCTTACCCAAAAACTCCAGGGATCTCTGCTTCTATCCTTGCTCCCCATCCCCATCTATTCTCAATACAGAAGCCAGAAAGAACCCTTCATAAACATAAGTCAGATCATATTACTCCCATACTCAAAACCCGCCAAGGGTTTCCCATCTCACACAGAATAAGAGCCAAATGGGCGGGAAACTGCAGCCTTAAGGCTACATGTGGCCTTCTGGATCCTTGAGTGCGGCCTTTTGACTGAATCCAAATTGGTTAAAAGGATTTGTTCCATGAAGTTATTGATCTCCTACTCCCTATTCCTCACTGACCTCATCTCTTATCATCCTCCCTCTTCTTTCACTCAGTGTTCTTGACCATACCAGGTGTGGGTCCTCTGAGCTGTTCTGTCTGTCTAGAATGTTCTTTGCTCAGATGTTGGCACAACTTGCTCCCTCATTTCCTTCAGATCTTTACTCAAATGTTATTTTTTTAGTGAGGCCTTCTGACACACACACACTCTCATTCTTCTATTCCCAATCTCTGCTTTTACTTTCTCCTAAGCAGATGTCACTATCTAATAGACTCTACATTTTACTCAGTTTGCTCATTAGTTGCCCTCACTATATTGTACACTCCATGAGGGCAGGGAATATTGTCTGGTTTTGCTCACTGCAAAATCCCCAGTGCTAGAATAGTTCCTGGTACACAGCAGGCACTATATACATACCTGTAGGATAAATAAAAGAATACAGGGGACAGCCAAGTAAGGTAAGAAAACTGGGTATAAATAACTATGCAAAAAGTTTACCCCTGGTTGGAAATTGAAGAAAATTGAAGGGTATATGCCCCTTCTAAAGGGTGGTACACTCTTCAGATCTGAAAAATTGTTGTCATGCATTCCAACATAGAAGAGAATCTAGAAATCTAGACTTTTACGGGAATCTGCCAGTTTTTAATGTTGATTTTAAAAGGAATTTTTAAACACTATGTAGTCCAAATAAAACATGCCTGCAGGCTTGATTCATCCCGCAGATCTTGAACCTGTAATTTCTTGGGGTAAGCTAGCATAGCCCCAAAGCAAGTATTTAAAGGAAGTCCCATTCTTGCCTGCCCCCATGTTACTCTCCTTTTCCATGATATAGTTTACCTACCAGAGACTCTGGCCCACTGTACAGGGGAATAAGAACAAATAGAAAACAAAGAATCACAATTCTCAGCAGAACAATTTTTAAAAGTAATCTGAGAATGAATCAAAAAGTTCATAAATATATTTGGGATCAACTTCCTATTTCACAGACCTAAAGCCTTCCCTCAGAGAAACTAGTGGAAGCCTCTGGTGTCAATAATCATTTAAAACAAAGGCATTAGCCCTTTCAGATCATTGCTGTATCATTTAATCAGTCATACTCTAATTAGTAACTTATTGTATAGGCATATAGAATTTCTAAAAGCCTCATTTAGTCCTAAAGAATACTTAAAACAGTTAAAAGAATTTGGATAATCAGCACAAGCTATGCTATTACATAAAGATGGAAATCTGTACCCATGCTTAATTTGCAGTTAGGATTCCTTCATGGCACTGGATTAGAAAAAAGGAATCCCAATTCCTGGCAATCTTTCAGACAACTTACATCTGTTCAGGTTGACATATTTTTTAGTGTCTTTTTTCTGATACCAAATGTATAAAGTTTTTCCACACCAACAACCAATTCTCCAACAGCAAGTGGGTGTCCCACAATTGAATTCAATTCTGACACTATCTTCCTGGAGTTAGCATCAGATCCTACAAGTTAAAGGGCTCAGTCCCACAAGATGGCCCGCATTTCAGATGCCAGCTGCAAAAGGGGTGCCCAGGCTCCCCACACTTCTGCCTGGCTGATTTCTAATTTGCGGGTTTCCATGATCCCTCCACCAGGTTCAATGATATGCTAGAACAAATGGCACACAGAACTTGAAAAACCACTCTACTTACATTTATTATAAAGGATACAACTCAGGAACAGCCAAATGGAAGAGATGCATAGGGCAAGGTATAGGGGTAGGGGAAGGCATAGAGCTTCTAAACCTTCTCCAAGTGAGTCTCCATCCCAGTATATCAATGTGTTCACCAACCATGAAGCTTTGAGAATTTCAAACCTCATTGTTCAAGTTTTTAGAATCTAATTTCCAGCCTCTGCCATCCCTTTTGTTCCAAAGGGACTTGTTAAGAGTAACTACAAACACTTCTATAACCTTGGAAATTCCAAGGGTTTTAGGAGCTCTAAGCCAAGAATCAGGGACAAAAACCAAATCAATTTTTTATTATACCACAAGTAATTCTAAGTGATGAGAATGCAAAGAGATACAAAACATCATTACAGCCCTCAAGTGATTGAAAATTCAGTTAGGGAGACAGAGAATTAACCATAAATGTGCAATAAGCATTAAGATGTCAGAAGAAGGAGCAATGTGAGGTAATTGGAAAGGCTTTAAAGACAGGACCCAAGCTGACAAAGTACAGACTTTGACAGAGACCAAGTAAAAGGGCACATCAGGCTAAGGGAGTAGTAGAAGTAAAGATGTGATTTATAGGGCATCTTTCTAAACAAAAAGACCCAAAGATGATCTACAAGACCTCTTTTAAAAAAGAATGCAGTAGGCTGAATGGTGGCACCAAAGATATGTTCATATCCTCATCCCCAAAATCTGTGAACAATAACTTACATGGCAAAAGATGTGATTAATTTAGTGATCTGGAGAGGAAGGCACTTATCCTGAATTACCTTGTTCAGCCCTAAATGCAATCAATTTGTTATAGTAGCCCTACGAAACCAGTACCGAAACCTTTTAGGTCTATGAGTTAGACTTCAACCAGATACCAATTCTAATCAAAAGAACTGGCTTGTGAGTACTTTGAAAGAAATAAAGTATCACATAAGAGACTGACTAAATGAACATAAATATCATAGAATTGAAAATATCCATCTATAAGATCTTGTTTTGTGCATGATCATTTTAGGGTTTATTGTCAAGCTACAAATAATGGTCAATTTTTCTTTTTTCAAAAATAAATTCAGCATATACTTGATTTCTATTTGAATCCTTTCAATCCAAATATTAAATTAAAAGATCTCTAAATTATACCACCCATATTGATTGTGCTTTGTAGTTCCTGGAGACTGCATTCATTCACTTTCAAGAAATCTACCCTGAAATGTTTAAGAGTAAAGTACCATAATGTGAGCAACTTGCTTTTGAAATGGCTCAGGAAAAAAAAAAAAAAGCACATATATTTATTTATAAAGACTGCCAAAGCCATGTTAACAACTGGTGGATCCAGCTGAAGGATACTTTAATATTCCTTCAACTTTCCTGTAGGGTTCAAATTTTTCCAAATAAATTGAGGGAAATATTATTTCAACCATTAATGCAAGGGCTACTGCTCAACATGCTTTTCAACATACTTTACATTGCTAATCATTTTTGTATACTCATTGCATGGCAAATATTACAGTATCTCATGTGTCACAAACAGATGCTTATGCTTAGCTATGATATTCCAGTGCAGAGATTCCTAGATTATGAAATTACAAGCAAAATTATAAATGCAAGATAAATTTTTCTGGGAAAATGTTTTGTGGCTTTCCTCATACTCTCAAAGGGGTCTGTGACTCAAATTTGAGAACCATTGTCCTAAAAGGTAAGGACTCACAACCCCTCAGATCACAAGATAAAATTTAATTAAGAGGGCACAAAAACAATGTTGTCAAATCTTGCGGTCATGGCAATCAGAACACTAAAAGTATAGATGAATGAAAATCAGAGATAATTTCTACCCTTTACTTTGGAAAAATCTTTTAAAAGTGACTTGACTAAATAGAAAAGTAGACTAATTTATGTTTCAGTTTCTTCTTGCCAACTGTTCTGTAAAAGTAGGGCTGATAGATGAGAGACATGCAATCTCATCTAAGAGTGCAGAGTGGCTACTGATTGCTTCCAGCATAAAAATCAGATTCCTTTAAAAGAATTTTCTGGTGATATCATCCCCATCACCTCTACAGTACCAGGCACTATAGTAGACATCTTACATATTAGTCTCTTAATTCTCACCACCACCCTCTAAGGTTGATATCCTCATTTTATTGATATGAGAAAACTAAGCCTCAGAGAAGTCAAGCAAACTGTCCAAGGCCACAACATTTGTCCCTGGCAAAGACCTGAAACCTAGCTTCTGCAGCCTAGTGTTTATTCTAATATATTACACTGCTATCGTCATTTTTCTACCAAACTGCTAATTCATGACATTTCCAAATTGGTTTTTCTTGTGGAAAATTTCAACCTATGTACAGCTTAGTCACTAGTACCTTCAAAATTTTACACTAGCCCTTCTATTTCTAAACCACCAAAATATACTCTTCCACTCTTTAAACTTAAACTTTAAAAATCACCTGTTCCAAAAAGACTCCCCTGATAAATCCCTTCTGGGCTCATCACTCCATCACTCCCATGGTGACACAGCACTACCTGAAGCCAGAGAATATTTTGTTTAGATCCTCATTTTGCCATTTATTAACTGTATAACCTTCAGTAAGTCACAAAACCTCTCAAATGCCCCATCAGTAAAATAGGAGACTTGGAACTCGATTGAAAACTGTCAGTCTGCTAACAAATATAGCCTGCAGAAAAGTTCTATTTGGTCAGCAGCATTTTTCTTAACCCAATTCAATGCCTTTAGATGAGGAATGTACTCTACTGACTGTCTGACTACCACAGGCCCTACCACTCTTTCATTTTATATAGAGCACTTCTAGTTCATTCATTTCTAGTCCAGTGCCTCAATGCAATTAAGTTTCCAATCACTGAATCAGATGATCTCTAAAATTTTACATAGTTATCATGAGCATTGTTTATACCTTTCTACTTAGTTTTCATACAGTCATTTTCCCCAGTAGAAAGTCTGGAATGGGGATTCATAAGATTATATAATAATTTCAGAAATGCAAAGCATCTTAGAGCTTATCCAGCAAAATCCAACATTCTTACATCATGACACAGATGAAAAGACTAAAGTCAAACTGCTTAAGTTTCTTGTTCAGAGCTTCCTAGTATAAGTTGGTGTGAGACAATTCAAATCAACAAACATTACCAAAATATTTACTTTGTGTAAGACCCAATGCGGAACTACAAAAAGGAACAAGAACTGTCTCTACCTGTCCAAGATAGATAAGCGAGTAAAGGGCACAGACACATATACATGAAGCCATTATATTATAGAAGACACACATGCTAAAAGGAAAGAAAAATTAGTTTCTTTCTATTTTACAGAGATCTGAGACAACTTCCTGAAAGGGAAACATGTGAGCAGGGGTTTGAATAATGGGCAGGACTGCTGTTATAGACACAAAGTGTGGGCACAGCAGGAAAAGACAAGAAGCAAGTAAAAGCATAGCACATTCAGAAAAAGTAAGTAAATCATATGGCTAGGTGTGGAGTGATAGAAGATAATCTTAGAAAGCAAAGTGTAGACAAATCCTAACAGCAAGTGCTTCTTATTTTCTTCATTAACCCACCTCTTCATCCCCCTAGGACCCAAAAACCTAGGACAAGGTTAAATATAACAGGAATTCAATAAAAATTCATACTAATAGAAACATTAATAGCAGCTAGGATTTAGAGTGAAATGATTACATGCCATACATGTACTAAATATTTCATATGGGTTGTCTCATTTAAACCTCACTAAAAAAAAATCTATGATAGGTATTAATATTACTTTTCTATCACATAAGAGATAACTGAAACTTATAAAGGACAGTAACTTTTACAAAATCACACAGTTAAAAAAATGGATTCATACCCAACTTATCTGTCTCAAAAGCCTATGAACTGAACCAAGATAAATGCTAACAAATGCACCAACCAGAAAATTTACAATCAGATTACCAATCTCCAAACATCGATAACTGTATTGCAGAAGAGGGACGATAAGCAGAGGGCAGGGAAAGGTTCCAGTTAGACTGCACTCTTTAACCTTTAAAGAACACTTTAGTCCTAATGCCACAGCATGCTCTGAAGAGTACAGTATAAAGCTACAAAACTTCCTATAACTGAGTGGCCTTGGAAAAGTTATTTTACGTTTCGGGGCTTCAATTTTCTTTTCTGAAAAATGAGTATAACAGTACCTACTCGTAAGATGTTGTAAGAATGAGATAATGCATATAGAGCACTTAACACAGTGTTAGGCACGATGTAAACCACCATTGTATACGACACAGTCCCTGCCCACGTAAGCAAGTAACCAGAGAGGTAACTAAAAATCTGGACGCTTCCATATGGAGATGAAACAGTCTATCACTGGCGCCAGAGCTTCGAGCATAGTCCAGGACACAGGTTCTCAGTAACTGACTGACAGACTAGTAAGGAGGCCTCGGGCCCTTCTGGAACTCCGAAGCGAGAGACTTACCCCAAGGCCAGCTTCCCCCGGCTCCTCAGGTTCTGTATACATAACGCACCTGCAACATCAACACAAGCCGTCAACTCAGACCTCACCTCAACTCCCTTCTGAAGCTTTACCGCTAAGAAAACCTTACCCAACGGTCCCAAGACTGCCGCCGCCATCTTTCGCCCTTCCCCTACGGAAGCCTCTGAGTTCAAACATCGTCAGGGCAACACGCATGCGCAGTACTCCAGCTTCCCTCCCCGCCGGGGAACCCAGCGTTACTTACATCCGCGGAGTTGTCATGGAGACCGTGAACACTCTGCATTCGCTCAAGGTGTGGTCAGACCAGCCTTGCCTGAGAATGAATGACTTAATAAAGGCCAAAAACTAGTGTGCTTTTGGAAATTCACCTGGGTCCAGAAAAATTGTGAAGCCTTACCTCACAAATGGCCTGAAAGGCGTGGGGAACAGAGTGTATGAACAAAGCGGCCTAACCCTGGGGGCCTCAGTTTTCTTGTCAGAAATAACTATCTCTAAGGCATAAGTTTGTTGTAAAGATCACTTCTGGTGGTGTGAAACCTCTTTTAAAGAACGAATGATTCCAATATGATGCATGATGTCCTAATCCCTACTAATCTCCTGGTTGACCTCCAAGAGATCAACCAAGAGAGTTAATATTCATGAGGCACTTACTACCATATATATCCAGCAGACATTTCACCAAATCTCATTTATTCCTCACAGCAATCCAACAAGGCATGGATTATCATTTGGTTAAAGTCTCTTAGCTAACAACTGGCAAAACCAGTGGTCAATCCAGGGCTCTGTGCCTCCAAAATTGGTGCCCCTGGACGCATCCAAATATATGTTTGACCTCTCTACATTGAGGATAGGTATTTTATGTTTCTATTTGCCACATACGCAGGAGTGCCCGATACCCAATATAAACAAGCAATACAGGGGTAGTGCAGAATCTGAGCATTTTAGCATGCTGAAAGTTGGAAGGAAAATTCTATTCTTTTTCTTCCACAGCACTTACCACATAGGATTCCCTTTAAAAGCTGGCGCTCAAGCAAGCAAATCAAAAGTCAATCCATTTGCTTCTCTTTAATCTTTGAGTACCAAGTACCCAGAGCCAAAATTTCCACACAGTTGCAGAAACTGTTCCTTTCCTTTTTGATTCCAGATTAGTAATTTTATCTTTTGTTAATTGGCTTCTTGTATATATCTTTCAATCATCTCCACAACTAGCAAAGTGCCCTGGCACATAGCGTTCAAAAAATAATTCCAGCACTCTGGGAGGCTGAGGCGGAAGGATCTCTTGAGGTCAGGAGTTCGAGACCAAGCCTGAGCAAGAGCGAGACTCCCGTCTTTATTAAAAATAGAAAAATTAGCCAGTTGTGGTCTCGCGTGCCAGTAGTCCCAGCTGCTCGGGAGGCTGAGGCAGGAGGATCGCGGGAGCCCAGGAGTTTGAGGTTGCAGTGGGAGGTAACTCCACGGTCCAATCCCCTCATATTGTGCCTTGTGCGAAGTGAGAATGTCTAACCCCAGAGCTGGGCTTAGGCAACACCAGGCACTCGCCAGGGTTGGGGCGGACCTCCTGCCGCAGGCTAGGCTGGGCAGCCCAGCGCTGCGCGCGCGGCCCCACCTTTCCCAGCCCGGCGGCGGCGCGAACCGAGCGCGCGGTGCCGGTTGGGCCTCGGTGCGCGCCGTAGCGGCGGACCGAGGAGGCGGGGCTCAGAGTCCGCCCCGCCCCGCTTCCCGGCTGCGGCGTGGGGCTTGCGATCAGTCTGTCCCTGGGGCTGCTTCCTTTAGCTCCAGCGGCCTGTACTTGTGGCAATGGGGCAAGATCCGCGGACGCTGCCGCCTTCCCCCAACTGGTACTGCGCCCGCTGCAGCGATGCCGTGCCCGGGGGACTCTTCGGCTTCGCGGCGCGTACCTCCGTCTTCCTTGTCCGCGTGGGCCCGGGCGCGGGCGCGAGCCCTGGGACTCCCCCGTTTCGAGGTAACTCCCCAACTCCAGGCCCTAGCCTTTCTGCGCTCCCCGGGGGCGTCTAGGGGGGCATTTCCAGCCACTCCTTTTTCTACAGATAGGGAAATTGAGGCCCAGGCAGGAAGAAGAGTCTGACCACAGCCACTAAGCTGAGCTGCATCGGATCGCCAAGAATGAGCTACATCAGGCTGTGGCCGACCTGTCCCGCCTCCTGGCGCTTGCACGTGGGACCGCTCGCTTACTGAAAAGTTGGCCATTTATAACATCTATGGCTTCCTTCGCCCACCCAATGTGCCCTAGCCGCCTGGGAACCTTCTTGGGATTGGGGGCTGCCTACAGCTGCAGACCCTAAGCAAGATCCTGCATATATGTGACACTCATTTCTGTAAGATGAATGGGTTGAGCCAGATGCTTTCAGGCTCCAAACTAGGCTTTGATTGTGCCTTCGGATATGATGTGCCAGATACTTATTCTATTCTAAACGACTTCTGGGCAGATTTAAATAAGAATCACTTTCACAGTCTTCATTTGAGCTGCTTCCCAGCCTGTGAATTAAGCACAGCAAGGGTTATCATCATTTTACAGTTGAGAAGACTGAAGCTTAAAGAGAGAAAATGGCTTGTCTGAAGTGTCGTGACAGTGCCAATACCAGCACTTGGGGGTTCTGGTAATGAGTCCGTGGATATTTTTGTTATACCATGGGTTAAGTAACTCCACAACATCTGCTTACTCATCATCCAGCAACACTATGATTCTTCTAGGAATCTTGGCTAGCACTTTAATTAACCTAGAGTCTCATTTTGCTTGAAGTCATAGGAGAGTTGGTGGGACACACAGAAAGAGTCTCTGGTTTCACATTTTCTCATCACCCTGGTCAATACAACCTCTGTGCCACCAGCTCCGATGATGGGACTGTGAAAATCTGGGATGTAGAGACAAAAACAGTTGTGACAGAACATGCACTCCATCAGGTAGGATGGCTTACTGGTTTCTCAGACTGTTTTTACGTGTCTGTGCTGCGGGTTCTTCTGCTTCAAGTAGAGTTTTGCTAGCTCATCTCTGCAAGGCAACTTGTATAATTGTGTTTATTAATTAGATAAAAACTCTATATTGTAGAGCGTCTCAACTTTTGTGAAAGGATATCCGTATAAACCAGAGGTTGGCGAACGGCTGTGCCACCTTTTTTGCAAATAGTTTTATTCATTTAAGTCTTGTCAGTGGCTGCTTTCGTGCCACAACAGTTGAGTAGATGAAACAAGAACAATATGGCCCTCAAAGTGTAAAACATTTACTCTCTGGTTATTTATGTAGAATAGACTTCTGATATAAACTGTAAATGAGTGAATGAAATTCATTTTTAAACTAGATGGTTACTTTCTATACCTGCCTCTTGAGAGAAGAAAGGAAAGGGAAGGGCCTAATCTTTGTAAGAACTTTGCATTAAGCTATTAAAGGAAGAAAAATATTTTTAATGATTCTTTGGTCCCCAGTAGTCCAAAATTTTCATATCATTTTGTTAAGATAGCATCGTTGTACAAGTAGTGCTAACAGGTATTAAGTACCTTTAATGCACCTAGCATTATGCTGGTTTATGATATAGGTAAAAAATTAAGTAAAAATTAAGCATTGACAAATGAACATACACTTTGTTTTGTTTTAAAGCATACGATATCAGCATTGCATTGGTCTCCTCGAGTAAAGGACTTAATAGTATCTGGGGATGAAAAAGGAGTAGTTTACTGTTACTGGCTTAACAGAAGTGACAGCCAGCACCTCTTTATAGAGCCTAGGACAATTTTCTGTCTTACTTGTTCACCTCATCATGAAGATTTAATAGCCATTGGGTAAGTAGTGAGCCATCTGTCCTGATCATTTATTTTTGTTTATGATCATATTTTACATTTCCTTTACCTTCTCTCATCCTTTCATTCCTCAAAGGAAATCATCTACAGATGTTAATTGCTTTCCCTGAGCCCTTGGCATCATTTATTCCTACATTTACTCACTCTCTCTCCCACTCCCTCTCTGTTTTTGTTTCTTTGGTTTCCATGATACTGTACTTTCCTCATTCTTCATTTCTGATTCCTCCAGTCAACCTCCAAATGTAGGAAATGTCCTCTTTCACCTTTTTCTCCCACTATACTGCCCTCAGATATAACATGAACTCCCAGAGTGTCATATGACTCTGCTCTGTCTCTCTCGTTCTGAGCGCTCCCTCGAGATTGAGAAAGTGATAGGGCATTGAGATCTGTCTCCTCACTGATCACCAAGGTTGTTTGACATGAACTGTCTAAGTGGACGTCCCTTTTTCCCTTACTACTTCCTGTACTTCTCGCCCAAAGATGTCTCTTCCCTCCAGTTTGAAGACTTGACATAAACAACTTTACTAGAATGTTGAAGGAGAAAGTCTGACTGGAGTGGATTCAAGAGACTGGGGTGGGGGATAAGGTAATGGAGATACACAGAGACAATTTTTCACAAAATTTGTTGTAAAAATGTGCATAGACATGAAGCCACAGGAATATGAAATGGAAAATACCAAAGCCATGTTTTTATATTGCTGGAAGTACAGCTTAAAAAGAGGGAGAGCATGTTGCAGGAGTATACTGATAAATACAGGAGTGGATGTTAAGAAGTAAGGAGGGGGCCGGGCAAATACAGGAGTGGATGTTAAGAAGTAAGGAGGGGGCCGGGCGCGGTGGCTCACGCCTGTAATCCTAGCACTCTGGGAGGCTGAGGCGGGTGGATCCTTGAACTCAGGAGTTCGAGACTAGCCTGAGCAAGAGCGAGACCCCGTCTCTACTAAAAATAGAAAGAAATTATCTGGCCAACTAAAATATATATAGAAAAAATTAGCCGGGCATGGTGGCACATGCCTGTAGTCCCAGCTACTCGGGAGGCTGAGGCAGTAAGATCGCTTGAGCCCAGGAGTTTGAGGTTGCTATGAGCTAGTTGATGCCACAGCACTCACTCTAGCCCGGGCAACAAAGCGAGACTCTGTCTCAAAAAAAAAAAAAAAAAATTTCTCAGTTTCTTCTGAATTCATAAAATGACACCCTAGGAATATGCAGGTCTGTAGTATAGAGTTCTGCAGCTTTTGTTAAGGTCATAGTTAGAAAAGTAATATCACTTGTAAAAAGGAGATTTTTTTTTTTCAGTGCACTAGGACAAATTTGTCTCTAATTAGAAGAAGTTGCTGGACCCCTGTAAGAACTAATTTTTTAATAAGTTCCCTTAGAACAAAAGCCTGCTCTCCTGTTGAGCTTTGTACCAGGCAACATATACAGTATTACTTAGTGACAAGCGTTTGATCATGGAGGAGTGTTTAAACAAAACCAGGAAGCATGAAATGAACACTTTAGAAAAAGGACAAAACAAAACTATTTTTTGTTCCCTTCTCCCCCATCCCAAATGCACCTTTTGGAAATGCACAATGGTAACTTCTAAGCCAAAATGTTTATTAGAAAGACTGTTCTATCTTCATTTTTCAGTGATATTTATAACTCTGTTTTTTCAGCTACAAAGATGGCATAGTGGTTATAATTGATATCAGTAAGAAAGGAGAAGTTATTCACAGGCTTCGAGGCCATGATGATGAAATCCACTCCATAGCCTGGTGTCCCCTGCCTGGTGAAGATTGTTTATCCATAAATCAAGAGGAAAATTCAGGTAAAGTGGATTTAAGGGAGGGTTCAGTACTCATTAGACCTGAGAAAGTGGGTAAAATTGTATCATTTGAATTATATGTAAAACTTTAGATTTTACAGATCAGACATATGAAAGAGATAGCTAAGTTTTGGAAATGCTTACAAACTAATTTTTCTTTGACAAGTACATGTTTAATGAAAATTAATAAAATTACCATCTCTCTCCTAGAAGAACCTGAAATTCCCAATGGTAAAGTTACAGCACAAACTCCAGAAACAAAAGGCTGCTACTTAGCCACTGGAAGTAAAGATCAAACCATTCGAATCTGGAGCTGCTCTAGAGGCCGAGGTAAAATTCATGTTTGATGTTTCTGTTGTGATGTAACCTATGTTGATCCCATAGAAGTAGCAGCTTTTGTTCTGTCTTATTGTCCAGAGGGTGTGTCATCTGTCTGAAAGCAGTTCCTTACTTTTCGGTGCAGAGATTTGCTTCCCCAATTGACCCTGGGCTAGTAGAACTCTCTGTTCTCTGAACATCTGGCTTGAAAATTAGAGATAAGAGTTTCTAATGCATTGTAGGAGAAGGCAAGGACCTCTGCTTTGTAGAAGGATCACTGTTTGCAGTGGAAAGCAAGATATTTGTTATAAGAACAGGAATATTAGAACATAGCAGGATCTGGATCAGAGGAATGGAAAAGGTCTCTGGAGTTAGAGCTTGTAATACACAAATGCACAATAAATAATATACACCCAGCATAGAAGCCTATGTTTAAATGTAAAAATCTTAGTTTATCCAAATTATGGAGACTCTCAGTCATTTAGCTTTCCCAAGCTTCTCTTTGACAGAACTTTTACCTTTAAGCTTATAAATTGAGAGAAACTCCAGGCAGAATGAATATTACCTTTATAATAAAAAATACCACCTTTCTCTTTTTAGTGGCTTCTCTTCTTTGTCTACTTTTTCCCCAGTTTTTTAAATTGTGGTAAAAATATGTATAACATAAAGTGTATCATCTTAACTACTTTTAAATGTACATTTAAGTGGTGACATACACTTGTAATGTTACGCAGCCATCACCACCATCCATCTCCAGAACTCTTTTGATTTTGTAATATTGAAACTCTATACCCATTAAACAGTAACTCTCCATTCCCCCTCCCACCCTATTGACTTCATCAATGGTAACTAATAGTATAATTTTGGAAGACAGAACTTTTTTAAGGTTTGTGAACTATTTTGAACATACTATAGTTAAAACTCCAAGTTTGAATGTCAGGCTGAGAATCCCTCCAGAAGGGTAACCTCAAACAATGTATGTCTAGTACGGTGGCCTTTAATTGTGGTTGTGCAGCAGAGTCACCTGGAGAGTTTTTGGAAAAGGTAGGTTTCTGGACCCCACCTCAAATCTACTGAATCAGAATCTCTAGGAGTTGGGCCCTGGCATATTTATTTTTAAAAGCTCCACCTGTGGTTCTGATACATACATAGATTAAGAACCACTGGTTAGTAGTGTGTCGGCGGTGGGGGGGAAAGGGAGATGGGGGAGAAATTCCCATGCAACAACATGGTGACTGCCAGATTTTCCTCTTTGTTGGATTTCTTGCCAACTAGAAGTAATCCCAACCTCTGTCTTTCCAACTTTGGCGTTGTATTGCCACTTTTGTGTGTGTAGCCTGGTTGCGTTACCGCGTGGGTTCTCAATTCTAGTTGGGAACTCATTTTCTCAGACAAAAAATATCCTTAATGCATGTGACAGCCTATAAAAGCTTACTTGCTCTGTAGCTAGACTAGTATTAACCACTTTTTATAATCATATTTCCATGGGAAAATGAGATCTAAATTCGAAGTAACCTGACTAACAAACTTTTAAACCATGGACTGTGTATTGTGAACTGCTGGTGACTTCATGCATGTAGTTCATTGTCTTGAGTGCCCAATGACCTTCTTTTTATATGCAGGGGTGATGATTTTGAAATTGCCCTTTCTGAAAAGAAGAGGAGGGGGTATAGACCCAACTGTTAAGGAGCGTCTTTGGCTGACACTCCATTGGTCCAGTAATCAGCCAACACAGTTGGTATCCAGCTGTTTTGGGTAAGTCTTTTTGGTTATGTTTTCTCTGATATGTTTTCCTATTTGGCCTTAAGGATTCCTAGGCTTCTCTTTGCAGATACAAAAGATGGAGAAAGTAATGGTCAAGGCTTGTATTATGGTGGGCCATTTGAAATAGAAAAATCATGTGACTAATACCTGTGCTGTCTACTAAAACAGTTGTAAAAAGATCAAATAAGTATAGCCTGATGGTTAAGAGTGTGGACTCTGTGAAGTCATGCCGAACTAAATTTCAGACTCAATCTGTTATTAATACTTACCTCCTTTGTGCTCATGATCAAGACCCTTTACTTTTCTGAGCTTCATTCACTTTGTGCGTAGAAAGGGGAGACAGTTATAATATTTTCCATCTCTTAAGATGGCTATGGCCATCCAATAAACAAAATTTATTAAGCACCTGCTTCTAGTTGCTGGAGATTATAAGTGCATTTAACAAAGTCCCTGCTTTTAAGTGAGGCAATACAGAAAAGCACATAGAAATCCCCTAAAAATATTAACCGTGGCTCTACGCACCCACCACCCCAAAAGGAGATCTCTCTTAAAGCTTCGGGTGCTATGCAAATTTCGGTGGTATTTTATAATTAAAGCTATTAGAGAAATTTGTTTAAAAGAGAGTCCAGTACATTCATATGATTCAAAAAGAATGAAAGTATATAATAATAAAGTATCCTCCCCACCTCTGTCTTCCCCAGCTACTTGGTTTCCCTCCCTGTGGCCAGTGACTCTTTGTTTTTTTATGTGTGTTCTAGAGATATTTTGTACGTATTTAAGAATGTGCAGTTTTTCTCTCCTTAAAGGAGCAATTAACAGAAATTATTTTGAAATAATTGTTTTTATATTGCCTGAGAAAGAAGTAATGCTTATGTTTTTCCTTCACAGAGGCGAACTACTGCTATGGGATCTCACCCAGTCCTGGAGACGGAAGTACAGCCTCTTTAGCGCCTCATCAGAAGGGCAGACTCATTCAAGAATTGTGTTTAATTTATGTCCTTTACAAACTGAGGATGACAAACAGCTGCTACTTTCCACATCAATGGATAGAGATGTAAGAACTACTTAATTGTGTTCAGCATTATAGAACAGTGATTTACAAGTTGGGTGGAATTCGAGGGCTTTTTCAAACCATCCATCAGTCTTTACACCCCACCCCACCCCTGGCTCCAATTTCAGAGGTACTGTTACTGATCAACACTAAATATATCAACAGTATATAGAAGGAGGGGAAATGTGAGGAACCACCAAGATGCTTTTTTGTTAAAGCAGACTTAACAAAGAAGAGTAGATGTGTCCAGGGAGGTATGTGTGAGATCCTCATACCGTGGCTTATCTTGGTCTGTAGTTTAGGTAGCAGAATCGTTTACTCTTGGTGAGATCTCTCTGAGAGAGAATTGGCTTTCTATTAATAAGACAGTCTGTAGCCTTACAGCTTTGCAGTTAAGCTAGGTGTATTTGATACACTTTGTTTTCTCCCAAGTCCTTCTGTTAAACAAGTGATGATTAAAAATTTGTCCCTCTTTTTTCCCCTGGCCATGATGAGATATTTTCCTTTTTAAGATAGCAGTTCTTTGATTTTTTTTCCCACTATACTGAGGCCATCTTCATCCTTAGAGTTTGCTGAATGAGGTTACCAATACCTAATGGAATGGAAAGACCACTGAACTCTGGGAGATAGGAGGTGTGGGCTCTGATTTATTTGATGTGTGACCCTGAATTCACTTGACATCTCTCGGAATAAATATATTCCAAGATCCTGTTGAGCTATATAATTTATTACTGATATTTTTTCTAAGACATACTTTTCCCAATTCCTACTGGAAGGTTTAAAATGACATTATCGTTACCATTCTTTGAGCCTATGTTATTTGAAATATGGATTCTTATTTCTCTGCTCTTTTTATGTATAGGCCCTTACCCTTACTTAATCTTTTCAGATAAAATGTTGGGACATGGCCACCCTGGAGTGCTGTTGGACCCTGCCTTCCCTTGGTGGGTTTGCCTACAGCCTGGCTTTCTCTCCTGTGGACGTAGGCTGTTTGGCCATAGGCGTTGGGGATGGCATGATCCGTGTGTGGAATACACTCTCCATAAAGAACAACTATGATGTGAAAAATTTTTGGCAAGGTGTCAAGTCCAAGGTTACAGCGGTAAGGATGCTTTATTTGAGCTTGTTTTGAACTTTCTTTCAAATAACTCTTTTACAGAGAATATCTGTTCATTTAAATGAACTCTATTAGGAATCAAATGTTGTTTAAAGGTTATTTTCAATGAAGTTTGAAACTAGGAAAGCAGAAGGACCCTCTAACCAAATCCCTTATCCCCAAATTCAGAATTATAAAGCCTTCATTCATCTTACCATGTTTTCTATTAGTAAAAAATTAGAAATAACCTGAATGTATGTTCATAAAAGTTACATTAAGTTACAATATAACCACATGTTGGAATGGCATTGAACTATTAAAAATGATAATATAGATTCTTCTTTGATATGGAATGCTGTTATAAATGTTTCATGAAAAATACAAATTATAAAACATGGAATGCAGGTTACAAAACAGTATATGTAATTTTTTGTTTGCTTTTCTCTAAGATGATACCACTGTTGTAGCTATTTAGTCTAAAAGCAATAAATGTGGTTTAAAAACAGTACAAAAGTATAGAAAGCAAACATTTTTTTCTTATCCTCCACTCCATTCCCCTACTTCTGTAATCCAGAGAACCACTGTTGATAATTTATAATGTCCTTCCAAATTTTCTTAATTATTAATAGAATCATATTTTCTAAATTGTTCTAGAATCTTTTATTCCCATTCTATAGTGTATCATGTGCATCATTTAAATGTCTAACCTGTCTGTCTTCAATTGTGTATATCTAAGTTTACTCATGAAAATGTCTGGAAAAAGAGATATATAGTTGACAGTGGGGGTTTTTTTCAAATAGATTATAGGTGACTTTCACTTTGTCTTTAATGCTCTTTGTCTTTCTCTTTGAAATAATGAGAATTAGAAGAAATCAAGAGCAGGAAAGTTTACCATTTGAATGTTTGAAGGATAATGTAAGGATTCCCTTAACTTTATGCCCCTTCTCCTACATATTCTCACTTCAGAACTCTTTTTTTGTAGCTGTGCTGGCACCCAACCAAGGAAGGTTGCTTAGCTTTTGGAACTGATGATGGAAAAGTGGGATTATATGACACCTACTCCAACAAGTAAGAAATCAGTGGTTCTTGTTTAGCTCATTGACCAAAATGTCCACAATAGGTTTAATACTGAGTTCATAAACTGGATGTACATCAAAATTGCATAGGAGGCTTTTTAAAAATAAGATTCTGGCTCTGAGACAAGTGCAGAGCTTGCCATTTTATTTCTAAAAATTATTTTCAGATGATGGTAGTTCAGCCTATCTGACCTTTGGGAACATGTTTTGTTTTTACAAAAGTTTTCAGGAATACAAGAAAGTTGAAAGACTAGTACAAAGAATAGCTGTGTACCTTTTATCTAGATTCACCGTGCGTTAACATTTCGCCATTCTTATTTTATCTGTGTGTATGTGTGTCTTCATATATGTGTTTTATCTGAAACATATGAAACGAACTTGAATACATCATGACTCTTCTCCCTTAAAATTCAAAGAATAAAGGCATTCTCCTATGTAACCATAATATCCTAATCACACTTAAGAAAATTAACAGTAATTTCATAATATTATCTAATATCCAGTCCATATACAGGTTTCCTCAGTTGATCCAAAAATGTTTTTTCTAGTTTTCTTTTTTTCAAATTAGTTTTCAGTTAGGGTTCAAACATTGCATTTTGTTATGTCTCTTTAATCTCATACTGCAGAATAATGTCCCCCACTTCTTTCCTTTCCATGACATTGCCTTTTCAATTTGAAGACTCCAGTTAAGTTGTTTGGGAGACTATTCTACATTTTGGACTTGTTTAATTGCTTCCTTATGGAAGTAATCTAACTCATTTCTCTACTTTCTATATTTCCTGTAAACTGAAAGTTATGTCTAGAGCTGCGTTGTCCATTACGATAGTCATTAGCCATAGGTGAGTACTGAGCACTTGAAAGGTGGCAAGTCCAAACTGAAATGTGTTATAAATGTAAAATACACACCAGAGTTCAAAGTCTTAGTATTTAAAAAAAGAATATAAAATATCTCAATCTCAGTAATTATTTTATTTTGATTACATTTTAAATAATGCTTTTAGTGCATTGATTCAAACAAAATGTTATTAAAACGGAATTTTTTTTTATTTATTTTTTTTTTTTGCTTTTTTTAATGTGGCTACTAGAAACTTTAGGTTACATTTGTGGCTTGTATTTATAGCTCACATTATATATCTATTGGACACAGCTGCTCTAGAGGCTTGATTAGATTCCAGACCAGTGTTCGGTTTGGTAGGCACATGTAGCTATTTATACTTAAAGTAATTAAAGTTAAATGAAATTAGAGATTCAGTTCCTCGGTCACACCACCCACATTTCCAATGCACAAGAGCCATCTGTGGCTAATGGCTACCTTATTAAACAGCACTGTTCTAGACCAGGGGTTCGTGAATTACGGTCCCTGAGTTAAAAATGGCATTACCTTTTTAAGTAGTTGGGAAGAAAAATCAAAAAAAAAAATATTGCATGACATATGAAGATTAAATAAAATCAGATTTCAGTGTCCATAAATAAAGTTTTATTGGAACACAGTCACACTCGTTATTATTCTGTCTGGCTGCTTTCATACTTCCACAGCAGAGTAAGAATAGTTGTGGCAGAGACCACATGGCTCACAAAGCCTGAAATATTTACAGAAAAAGTTTGCCTACCTCTGTCCTAGGTCATTCACTTCTAAGTGAGTCATTTATTTTACTGCAGAGCTGACCTCCTATTTATATACAGTTCTTTAAGTACTCATGTAGTACCTACACTGTTCACTATTCTTTTTTAACTCAAAAAATACATACTATTTTAGCGGGGGAGGGGATGGGTGTATACATACATAATGAGTACGATGCGCACCGTCTAGGGATGGACACGCTTGAAGCTCTGACTCGGGGGTGGGGGTGGGGGAGCAAGGACAATATATGTAACCTAAACTTTGGTACCCCCATAATATGCTGAAATTTAAAAAAAGGAAAAAAAATATATATATACTATTTTAAAGATTTATACATTAAAGATTTATTTAAAATACACTGTTTATTTTGTTTTTCGCTGCCCCATATGATCTGCAGGAAAAAAACAGCCTTTTTGTTTTTTTCTCTCCTGAGATGAGGTCTCACTATTCCCCAGGCTGGTCTCAAACTCCTAGACTAGAGCAATCCGCCCACCTCAGCCTCCCACGTAGCTGGGACTGTAGGCATGCACTGCCACAGCCAGGTTTACACTGTTTTTATTTAACAAAATAAAACAATATATTTATTTAAGTCACTATATCATCACAAAATTGCTAGTTCTGTTAAATTAATATCCCCTGGTTATTATAAGCAGAATATTCACACTAATACTAGAAAAGGCATGTAGTAGAGGAAAGGATATTGCTATAGAGATACTGTTAGGCATTCAGCCAGAACTGCTTATTCTATTTCTTTTAGCCAAAGAAATTGTGGTTCATTGTCTATAATGATCACTTTAAATTTTTCAGATACATGGAAATAAAGTCATGAGCTAATTCAGTCATAGGTTCTGGAGTTCTAAAATCATGTAAAGAATATAATTTACGTTAAACATAATAACAATGCTGCCCTTTTTTTTCCCCCCTATGAAGCTAAGCATTCTTTACCAACACATCCCATATCATTATCACCACAACAACCTTAGAAAATATTCTTAAAGGCAAGGCTTCTTTAAAGGACAGTCAAAAATTAAAAATTTATCTACCCTGAAATCTTGTCTCAGTTTAAGATTGTTAATGGCACAGAGTAAGTCTAACTATAAGGCAGATACACTTGAATGGAAATGTATGCGCTGGCCAGATGGGTGAGAGTGAATTTTTTTTTTCTGGGTAAAGTATATTCAGGACTTAATTACTGTGGTAGTAGATGTAGTTAAATGGTAAATAACATGGTATGTTATTTAACTGTTTGCAATCAACTATTTGGAGAAAGATACAGTTAAATTGTTTTCCTCCAATATCAGCAACAAAGTTTATAATAAGGAACTTTTAGAAAAAGATGGTGTTTCCACTATGCCTTTTTGTTTAAATCTTTCTGTTTGTTCTCTCCCCACCCCACCAAAAGACCTCCACAGATTTCTAGCACATATCATAAGAAGACTGTGTACACATTAGCCTGGGGGCCACCAGTACCCCCTATGTCACTTGGTAAGTGTCTAGACTGTTCTATTTTTTATTCTGTTTCTTTTTAATTTTTGGTTTTTTTTTTTTTTTTTTTCCTGTAAGCCATGGCAGGAAGTCTGGGCCATTCTATAACAAATGGGAGTGTTCTCTTTCTTTCAGTTTAATCCTGGTATATTCAAGCTAGAAAGAGTCATAAATGTTCTAGTGCAGTGACTGCTTATGTGGGCTGCTGTGTCCCCAGGGGTTCATGAAGGCAGTAGTGGCAGGTGATAAATCAGAATCACTGGGAGAAACCACCCATAATAAGCCTCCCCAAAGTCTAACTAGAGCCTTGTTTCTTCTCTGTGAACTAAACTTTTTCGTTGTACATATAGTTATCTTGTGCTGGATCTTGAAACCCAGTCTAATATTCCTCATTAAAACTTGCTGTCATTTTTTAATTTTGTCAGAATTAGGATGTTATTTCAGTATATTAATGGAATAATGATTATTTGTTTTCACCCACGGTTAAAGCAAACCTAGAATTTCTGAAATGATCTCTTACCTTCGATTCAACATTTTTCCCCTTTCCCTCCTGTAGTCCCTCAGCCTTGTCTTTCTTATCTCTAACATAATGGGTCTTTCATAATATCTTTTAAAATGAGTGTCTTCAACACAAGTCTCTGATAAACTTTTCTTAACTGTCTACAATGAAACATCTGTAATTTCCATAGGAATTGCATCATATAAAGAGGATAGTTTTAAATCATCAGAACTCAAGCAGCATTGGAATTTATAGTTCATTCATTCAATGAATGTTTATTGTGTACTTGATTTGTTATCTGGCAGTGGTGAAAATAAAACTTGCCCTTACAGAAACCCACCAGAACCACTCTTTGCTTCCTAAAAATTAACAAGAGGATTGCTGTAATACTACGGAAATGACTGCTTTGAGGACAGCTCCCTATAGTTAGTCATAGGAAACTCCATAATCCTGCATCTCCATATATTTAAATGCCAAAAAAATAGAGTACTTATTTGTGGAAGAATAAGCAAATTCTCAAAATCTTTGCTTTAAGGATGTGTGTATGTTTTCTGATCCTAGCTTTGGTTCCCCTACTATTAATATTTTGAATGTCAGAAGAATGTTTCAAGCAAATATGTTATATCAGAATTAACATAGAATTGTAGTAGTATACCTTTTTGACTTCTCCCAACAACTGTGTTCAGATGGAAAGAACAGTGACTTTATTCTAATGTATTAGAATTTTTAAATATAAAATTCTTTTAAAACAGCTCAGAATGATATGGTCATTACTATAGCAACAAATAGCTAAGCTGGTGAAGTACAAAACTGATAAACTTTCTTTTCTTGTTTCATATAGGAGGAGAAGGAGATAGGCCTTCCCTTACTTTATATAGCTGTGGAGGGGAAGGGATTGTGTTACAGCATAACCCCTGGAAGCTTAGTGGAGAGGCCTTTGACATCAACAAACTCATCAGGGACACCAATTCAATCAAAGTGAGTTCTTGTGGTCCTAAAGTCTTTTCTTGATCTCTCGACATCACAGGTTTCTCTGGGTTTCCCTTCTTGCATAATAAATGCCATTATTAGAGATACCTATGATGGTAAGTCAGATTTCTTAAATGTTCTTATGAGGATATAAGTGAATTTGTGGGTTATAAGATGTATCTTAGGAATCTTTATCCTGGAGTAAACAAAGAACTACCCCCAAAAAAGTTTTTTTTCAAGTGCAATGGTGATTTATTATTATAAACTTTCAGATTTGCATATAAAGTACCCTTTTCAAGCCAACCACTTTAAACAAAGCCATGCCGTAGTAAGAATAACTTTATGGCATTGTGTCCAAATGCAGCTGCAAGATGTGTTCCTCGAGAAAAAAACTGTCATTTTTAAATTTTTAGTGAAATAATTTTAAATATACACAAAAGCTACAGAAATAATACAAATAATTCCCTTATATCCTTTACCCAGATTCCCATATTTAATCTCATTTGCTTTACCAGTTTATCAGTATATCTGTATGCCAGACTGTCTTTTAAAGTCAGACCTTAAATGCTGAGATTTCCTTCCCCTTTCAAATGAGTATTTTTAAATTTTTGCTCATTATTTTTGTATGGCTAGCATAAAAGTAACATTTAGTCATAATTCAATTATATATTTTTTTTTTTGGTTATATTCCTTCATTATCTTAAGTGGTATCTAAACATTAACATTTAACAATAAATAAGAGAGACAAAATTCCTGTTCCTAACAAACTTTTAATTTAGTGGCAGTTGAACATATGGATCAGTTCATACTAGGAGGCTGGGCTAGAAGTAGAAATTTGGAATCCCTCCATATAAATGGTAGATGAAAAGGCTGTGGGTGTGTATATGAAGTGGGCTAAAGAGACAAGGGCCCAGGCAGCCTTGGGGAGCACCAACATGTAGAGGTAGGGGAAAAATGATTCTGGAAAAGAAGCTTTGAAAGGGATAGGAAGAAAACAAAGAGAATGTGTATAGCTGTTGTTAAGGACCATGACCCCCATGTTGTCAAAGCCAGTGGGCACATTTCTTGACTGTGAGATAGAATTTCACAAGGTGAAACATTGTAGACATGTAGTGCTTACTGGCCTCTCTTTTCTGTCTCAATAGGAAATTATTATAGAATGCTTGTTCTTAGTAATTCTTTGACTAATTATGTAGATTATTTATAAGAATGGCTGTTGTATAATTGGCACATTTTTTAACTCTAGGGATTTTTTTTTCTTAGGCTGTCATCAATGATTTGTATGATATGTAGAGAGAACAATGTTTATAGTCAAGATTGGTTTGTTTTGCTTTCTAGTACAAAATGCCTGTACACACAGAGATCAGCTGGAAAGCAGATGGCAAAATCATGGCTCTTGGCAATGAAGATGGGTATGTATTTGTTTCTTTAAAAAAAAATGTGTAGTTGCACGTATATTTGATCATAAGCTGGCTAGCTAATGCCATCTGTAATATTAGTTAGGGAACCCCAGTTGTATTTGGTATTCTGATTTATCCTTGATATCACTGACTGATGTAGCTCTCTCTGTCTTTGAGAACTATGGAATTATTTAGATATTTTCAGGCCAAATTGAGTATTTGGCTACTCTGTATTTTGGCTGTTTTATGCCTCACAAAGTGCTCATCTCCTGTATTGAACTGCCTAAATCTCACTTTGTTTTTTTAAAGAAAGCCTAGGCAGAAATGTTCTTTAGGTCTCACTATGTCCTATCCAATGTTGATCATAGTAATACAGTCCTAATTCAGCCACTGGTTTATTAATTCTTTGAGCTTCTCCCTATCACCATTTATTATGAATGCCTGATAAACACAACTTTTCAGGGATTGTGGAATTTTTAAAAGCTAAATATACTTGTTGAGAGAATAACTTACTGTGTCTGGTTCTTTATGAGAGAATGACCTTTGCAGTGAAAGAAAGAGTTATCCTAGTTCATCTCATCTTTCCTTGACTAGTGGAATGAGGAAGATGTCTGTTTGCCTTAAGACTGTAATGTGACTATTCATCCATCCATCTTGTTTTGGTGTGTTTCTTATTCCAGATCAATAGAAATATTTCAAGTTCCCAACTTGAAACTGATCTGCACCATCCAGCAGCATCACAAGCTTGTGAATACGATTAGCTGGCATCATGAGCATGGCAGCCAGCCAGAGCTGAGCTACCTGATGGCCTCTGGCTCCAACAATGCAGTCATTTACGTGCACAACCTGAAGACTGTCATAGGTAACTTTGGTTTCTTCCATATTGGGGATGATATCATGTGTTCAGCTACTTTCCATTGTAATCTTTGTTCCTTTTTTATTTTTGGCATTAAAATAAATATTCTCATTGTGTTTTTTGTTCTCAAAGGTAATATATTCATCTTATTTTAAAACCCTTTCAACCATGACAAAAATGTTAACTTAGAAAATGAAGTTTTCCCCATAATCCCATTCCTCAGCAATAACCAATGTTATTACTTTGCTACATGTTTTCTCCAAATTTTATAAGTGTTTATTAACCTACATATACATATATGTTAATATGTGGCTTTGCATTTCTCTGTACGTGTGAGAACAATCATCTTTATCTCTCTAAAAAGAAATCACTGTATGTATGCTGCTGCTAATTTTTTTTCTCTAAATATCTTGGGACGTCTTTTCATGTCACTACATAATGATCTGTCCTTACTGCTATTAACAAATATCTGTTTATTCCATTATATGGGCATACTATAATGTATTGATTCCACAGTTGACTGACATTTAAATTATTTACACTTTTTATAATTTAAGTAATATTACAGTGAACAGCCTTATACATATCTTCATAAATATGAATGAACCATTTTCTTAAAGAAAATTTCTGAAAGTGGATTTGCTAGGTAAAAAGATGTATAGTTTTTTTATAGTTATTTCTAAGCAGCTCTCCAAAAAGACTACCATTTTAGATTCTCTCCAGCGGTGTTTGAGTGTTACACACATAACACACACCCCATTCCAATGTTTGAATGCATCTAATTCTCTCAACTCTGTGAGGGTAGGTACTGTTATCCTCATTTTCCCAATGATTAAATTGAGGCCAAGAGAGGTTAGCTGACTTCTTTAAGTCCCACAACTAGTATATGGTAGAGCCTAGATTCAAGCTCACGCTATCTAATTGTAGAGTCTGCATGTATTCTAGTAAGTGCTATTCCCTGCCTGATAGGTTAACTTTCATATATGTATGACTTATTCCTTAAGCATCTTAAATTTCTTTGAGTCCCTTTTAGCACTTAGGAGAACCATAATAGGTGGTCAGAAGAGGCTTTTTTTTTTTTTAATATGAGGGAAATGGGAGAACTTTTTTTCCCTAATATGATTAAATTATAATCTGACACTAAACTGTTTCAGAGTGCTGCAAAATATGTACTCTCTGCCATAGTGAAAATAGTTGACATTTTAAATTTCTCTAGAACTAACTTCCAACGGTTTTCTGAGAATCCTATTTGTGACAAAAAAATTTTTTTTGGTTCTAGTAGTAGGTCTCCTAAGTGTAAAGCGATATGGGAAAAGTATTAAAGTGTAGATATATTTTTTTCAATAATAAATAGTAGGCAGTGTATAACTAATGAGCATATGTTATTAATATTAATACATATTTTGGGGGTAGATTAAACTATCATATGTTCATAAATGTACACATAAAGCAAATGTGACAAAATATTAAAAATTACTGAATCTAGGAAAGGGTATACTTTGGGAGTATTTTGTACTGTACTTGAAACTTTCCTCTAAGTCTGAATTATTTCAAAATAAGAAAGTAAAAATAAAATGAAATTGATTCTGGCAGTTTTCTTCCTTTTTCTACTACTTAGTAGATATGAAATAAAGTGAATGATTTAGAATTCCAATAGTAATCATAAAGACCAGAATCAGCTTTCTATTAATATAATTAATTAAACTTAAAAATCACCTGGAAAGTATATGGCAAAATCTTGACTCTTGCCATGTGAATGCCTTTCTATATGTCATTTTGTTTGGTTGTTTTCTTTTTCGTTGTTATTGGTAGCAATGACATCTTTCCGTTGCCTTTTAGAGAGCAGTCCTGAGTCTCCAGTGACCATTACAGAGCCCTACCGGACCCTCTCAGGGCACACAGCCAAGATTACCAGTCTGGCTTGGAGCCCACATCATGATGGAAGGCTGGTATCTGCTTCCTACGATGGAACAGCCCAGGTACTATTGTGTCCTCGACCCTATGAGTCCTTTAAATTCTTCCTCTTTTCTTCCAGCTATGGTCAAGTTTTCCTTCCCCCCTTATCATCTTCTACAGAAAGGGATTTTCTTGGCTTCAGAAGGCATTTTAGTTTTATTCCACTTATCTGGGCCCTTAGCAGGCTAAGACTAGATTTTTTTACTTAGATGAAAGGGAAAGTATTGACAGCAACTAGCTAAGTCCTAACATTTTTACAGATTTCATTCTGACTCACTAGCAGTATAGTAGACTAAAATTATGTGAAGAGTACTCTCTTCTGTTCATATATGGAAATGTTAGCTAACAAATCACAAAAACAATTTTTAATAACAAATTGATAAGTTACAAATCTCCCAGTTCTGAAAAATCAAAGATGAAATGCCAAGCCAGATCTATGAGGTAGGAGTTCCAGATAACAGAATGAGAACAGACTTTAGGAGCTGGGAATCTAACATCCGTGATGGATGTCTGTTTTGGAGTTGAGTTGTACTTGAGTTGCCTGCACAAAGCTGGGAGCCATGAAGGGCTGCCTTCTGTAAAATTGAGATCAGAATAATTCAAGAAACAGTGAGGAAACTGACCATTTGCCCAGGGACTTGGGAACAAAAGAGTCACCTACAAGAAGTTAAAACTCTAATTTTTGGATTAGATGTGGGCTATTTTCTTCATGATATCAGAACCCCCAGCCCAAAAATTAACATACAGTACTGGTTTGGGACAGTGAAATCCATAGGTTCTCAGAAAACTTCTGCCCCCAAAACAATAGAATAACAGAAATTTATTCTGTCATGTGACTTTTGGGTTTAGGTGTGGGATACTCTTCGGGAAGAGCCCCTGTGTAACTTCCGAGGACATCGAGGTCGACTGCTTTGTGTGGCATGGTCCCCCTTAGATCCAGACTGCATCTATTCCGGGGCAGATGACTTCTGTGTGTACAAATGGCACACTTCCATGCAAGATCATTCCCGGCCTCCTCAAGGTCAGTCAGAACCTGAAGCCCATAAAATGATTGCCTTAATTCCCTTTCTCCCTTCCTTAATAATGGAATTGATCAGGGTTGAGCAAGCAAGACATTCATGCAGGGCAGTAGTGTCAGCATGGTTGGAATCTGGTGCCTAAGCAAGGAAGGCAGCCATCGGGGGCCTGCGGGCAGCAACACCCAAATAGTAAGGAGCACACCTAGCTCCCACGTCATGGTTTCTAAATGTCATTCTCCACTAAAAGGGTCAATGGCTTCTTAGAGAAATGACTGGTTCCAGATTGGGACAGGGAAAATACAAAATGGCATTTTCCCTTGAACATTATCTTATGCTAGAGAAGAAGGAGGTACTCAAAAGAATTAAGGAGACACATCAAAAAGACAAAGAAGCAAGCTTGAAGAAGCTTCCACTGACCAAATCTGGGACAATTTGAACTTGAAAATAAGAGGAGAATTCCATTTCTGGCTAAGAAAGATTAACTGGTACCAGACTTACCCAACCTCCATAAACAACTAGAAAACTAGACAGAATATATTAAACAACTAGAAATTTACCCCCAAGAAATGATGATAGGTCCACATAAAGACTTATAAAAGAATGCTCATAGCAGCTTTATCTGTGATCACCAAAAACTGGAAACAACCCAATTGTCCTTCAGCAGATAAATGAATAAATTGTGGTGTATCCCTACAGTGGAATTCTACTCAGCAATAAAAAGCAAGTAACTACTGATAAACACAACAAAATGGATGAATCTCAAAAACATGCCAAGCAAAAGAAGCTAGGCACAAAAGACTACATACGGTATAATTCTGTTTATGTGAAATTCTGGAACAGGCAAAACTAAGCCATGGTGATTGCCAGGGGTTCAGGGAGCAGGTACATCTTACTACAAAGAGGCATAAGGGAACTTTTCAAGGTAACAGAAATATTTTATACCTTGTTTGCGGTGTTGATGGATTACAGAATTATATACATCTTTCAAAACTCATCAAAGTATTAAAAAGTAGGTATATTTTATTATATTAAATTATACCTCAATAAAGGTGATTTAAAAATAAGCAAAGGATAAAATACTTTAAAACTCAAAAAGTAAATAGATTATAACCTAAAATAGGAATCCATGGGTCCATACTGGTATAAATAAATTGAATGCCTAAATAAGTGAGGAGAAGCAGACTCGTGCTTATAGTAGAATGCTAACTAATGAATGTAGAGTGAATGATGGAATTAGAAACTCACCATTTGGCAGTCATCATAGTAACAATTTTTATTTAAGAAACATCAATGGATACTAGTGGATGTAAATACTTAGTGGATGTAAATATTTAGTAACTAGATAGGAGAAATACTTTTTTAGAAGATAACCTACAAGACACCCCTTTAATCAAATGATCAAAGTAATCCAAATAATGGGACAAGTAAAAATTAGGTGTTCCCTCATAGATTGCCCAGAGATGAACACAGCATCACTTCTGTGTATTCCAGCTGAAGATGTATAACCTAAATCTAATGAAAAACATCAGGCAGATGTAAATGGAGGGAAATTTGACAACTATCTTATTGTAATCTTCAAAAGTTTCAAGTCATGAAAGGGAAGACCAATCAACTGTTCCAGGGTGAAGGGAACCAGCGAGGCGGGACAACCAAATGCAGTGTGTGTGATCCTGGATTGATTCCTTTTGCTATAAAAGACAACTGGGTGCAATTGGCAGAAATTGAATGGAATACGTAGAGGAGGCAGTAGTAATGTATCGGTGTTAATTTCCTGATTTCAGTGTTTATGCTATGGTGATGTTGGAGAATGTCCTTGTTCAAAAGATACACACTGACGTATTCAGGGGTAATTGGGCATCATATTTATGATTTAATGAAATCCCAAAAGGATTTGGTTAACACTTTGGTAGTAACGCTAATAATTCATTGAAGAGGAAAGAAAAGGGTAAGAATGTTATTAAGAAGAGTAAAAGCTGGGCACTGTGGTGAGCACCTGTAGTCCTAGCTACTCATCGCAAGAGCCCAGGAGTTCAGGTCCAGCCTGGGCAACATAGTGAGACCCTGTCTCAAAAACAGAGTAATGAAGTATTGGACATTACCACCTAGAGTGCTTTTAACTAAAAATGTATATTTTAGTCTGTCCCTTTTTATTGTGATTCCCATAGGCAAAAAAAGCATTGAATTAGAGAAGAAACGACTCTCTCAACCTAAGCCAAAGCCCAAAAAGAAAAAGAAGCCCACCTCCAGAGCACCTGTAAAGCTGGATTCGATGGATGGGAATGAAGAAGAGAGCATCAAGGAGAACTCGGGACCTGTTGAGAATGGCGTGTCAGACCAAGAAGGGGAGGAGGAAGCTCAGGAGCCAGAGTTACCCTGTAGCCTCGCTTCAGTGGGTATGTGGCAGAATCCCATGCTTCCCTAACTCTAGGATTTCGTAGTTATGTCTGGGAAACTAAGCCGGGTCCTCACTCAGTTTGAAATTTCTCTGTCTCTGACCTGCCTGTTTTCCCAACTCCTTAACTTAGCTGCGTGCCCTTGGAAACTGCATTCGTTTTTTTATTTAAAGCTTTCTAAGTCTCTAAACACCTTTGAAGTTTTAAAGAGGATCTAGTGGATGATTGAGATGGAAATAGTAAGGTTTTGTAGAGAAAATCTTTTAATCAACTTGGGCAGGGTAAGACCCTGGGGCAAAGTGAAGCTAGGGTACTATGTACATAGAAACTTACATGGAAAAGCTTTAACAGCACGACATTGTTAGCCACGTTTATTGAAAGAAACCACTGTCCCTTACGAATGTCTGACCTAGAAGCTCCCACCCCTGGGGGAACTTGCAAGTTCTCATCCCTCCTACCTAAAGTTTTTTCCTGGCTTCCTGGCTTCTCACAGAAAAAGAAATTATGAATGGTTATTAGATTCTTCCAGTCAGTTAAGCTATAGATTTCTCACAAAACAGCATTCCATCACTAATTTATAATAATGTAATCTATTTCTAGTTTAAAGAGGAAAAAAATGTTACTGGGTAAAATTTTAGCACTTTATTATTCTTTTATGTATTTACCTTAAACATCTGGTACCTGTTAACCATTAAAATGAATGATTAGCAGACAGTATACATAGAAGCAATGACTCATGCTTAATTCTAAAACATTTTTTTTTTTTTTGAGACAATCTTGCTCTGTTGCCCGGGCTAGAGTGCCGTGGCGTCAAGCTCACAGCAACCTCAAACTCCTGGGCTCAAGCGATCCTTCTGCCTCAGCCTCCCAAGTAGCTAGGACTACAGGCATGTGCCACCATGCCCAGCTAATTTTTTTCTATATATATTTTTAGCTGTCCAGATCATTTCTTTCTATTTTTAGTAGAGATGGGGTCTTGCTCTTGCTCAGGCTGGTTTCGACCTCCTGACCTTGAGCGATCCGCCCACCTCGGCCTCCCAGAGTGCTAGAATTACAGGCGTGAGCCACCCCGCCTGGCCCTAAAACAGAGTAGTTTGATGTGACAATTAAAATGACCAAAATATATGGTACAGGAGCATCCCTGACCCTCTCCATCCCAAAGGATAGCTCTTAGACCCATAGTTTAGGTAAATAAAGAGCTATAAGGCTAATGGATTTATCTTTTAAGCTCATCAAAGTGCCTTTCTAGCCAGGCGTGGTGGCACGTGCCTATAATCCCAGCTACTTGGGAAGATCACTTGAGCCCTGGAGTTCAAGTCCAGCCTGGGCAACATGATGAGACCTCATCTCTTTTTAAAAAAAGAAACAGAAAAAAGAAGCCTTTCTATCACAAAATGGCTGCACAAAATGTCCTTCATCCCTGTGGATCAACAGCTTGTTTTTTAAAAAGTTTGTGTGCTCAGGATTGTGACTGCATATCACATATACTTATATTCTCTATTAGTAAAGTTATTTCTTGTTAGTGTAATTAAATATGCAGTTAGTACTTTGCGACCTAAATAGGTAAAAAATGCTTTGTCACCTGCTCACAGTTTGGGAACTACTGGGCTTATGGTATAAAGTTGAGGAGGCTAGAAGCTTGTAACTTCTCGTTAGTCAAAGTTCTAAGTAATAAAGACTCCTGAAACACAACTAGTTTGTGAGGTGGGGAAGGAGGTACCACTCATGCTTCCTTTCCAATGCGTTTTATCTCGTATGTTTTGGTAATAGATAAGATTGCATTGCTGAGCCTGGTATAGCTCTTAATTTTTAAAAAGAACTAGATTCTATATATAGTTTTTATCCCAAACCTTTTTTCTTTTCTCCCCATGATGTAGTTTCTAAAGAACCAGTGACCTGCACTCCAGTTTCCTCGGGCTTTGAAAAGTCGAAAGTCACCATTAATAACAAAGTCACCTTTCTGAAAAAGGAGCCACCTAAAGATAAGCCAGGTTGGTATCTAGTAATTAAAATACAGTGTTTTGTTAAAACATCCTACAGTATTACATGCAACTGAGAATTCAAAGGTGTATGGTTTTTGTTTGGGGTGCTTTTTTAGGTTTTAAATATTTGTAGTTGTTTTGATTATGTTTCAATTTGGGGTCATGCTTTTGAATATTTTTTTTAGCATTTGATGAAACGTTTTGCAGTTGTTGATATTGCATCATGAATGTTAGCAAGGGCATTTTTGTGTGTATTATGAACATTGCCCACAGCTAATTTATTTTGAAAGTTTCCATATAGGAGTATAAACTTCCTATATATGCCCAGTAGTATCCCTGTAATAGGTTACAGTCACACAACAGGCATTCCATTTTGTGTTTCTGCTCAGCTCTCCTTCAGATGGTCTATACTTTTTTCACATTTCAGAAGCCTTAGTCAAGAAGAGAAAAGCCCGTTCCATGCTTCCACTGAGTACAAGCCTGGACCACAGGTCCAAAGAGGAGCTTCATCAGGACTGTTTGGTACTAGCATCTGCAAAACACTCAAAAGGTATGAAAATACTCTTTCTTGGCCCATCCATGGCCTTTTGGGAACTGGCATATAAAGGGCATTTACTTATTGTTGAATGAACGAGCAAACAAATGTCTAAAATTGTTGTATTTTTATGTTCTTTTCCAGCCTTCCCTCCCTCTTCAAGACCCCCAGGCCCTGGCTGCCAAACTCCCCATTCTGACCTGTCAGCACTGCCAGTGCCTTTGAGATGTAGTGCTCTGTCTTTATTGTTCTAAACCTAGTTGCTCCCAGCCATCTGTGTGCCAGAATTGGTGTGTTGGCTTAGATATCTCAGCACTAAATGGACTCCAACTATTTTTCCCCATTGCACAGTGTCTTTATGGAGGGAAAAAAAAATTTTTTTTCCTCATTGAAAATATACCCATGATATGGCAATTCCTTAAAAAAAAAAAAAATTGGTAAAAGTTTTTGTTTTGGAGGAAGTTTCATTATGAAGCATTTTTTTATTTTTGTTTTTGAAAGCCCTAATTTAATGCCCACTATTCTGGTATTTGAGCAGCTATTTATTTATTTTTTTTTATTTTTACATATTGAAAAGGGATGCACATGATAAAATGAAATTGAAACAGCATAAGAAGAAAGTAAATCCCCCACCGGGCACGGGAGCTCAACACCGATAATCCCACTGACTCAGGAAGCTGAGGCAGGAGGATCACTTGAGGCCAGGAGTTCTAGGCCAGCCTGAGCAACATAAGGAGACCTTGTCTCTAAAAAAATAAAATAAAAATAAAAAAAGAAAGTAAATCTCCCTCCCAGTCCTACATTTCTTTCCCCCATTCACTGTCTCCCCCAACCCCAACAACAGTGACCACTATCTTGGATTTCCATTCCTTGCTGTATCTTTTCAATTTTGTACTGTATTGTATGTATTACATAATCAAACTATTATCAGTTTCTTGTGTCTCAACCAGAGACATTTTATGTGTTTTATTATATATAAAGCCTTTTTGGTGTTTTGAGATAACTTCCTATAACTTCTACAGCTAACCACAGGGAGTTTTACATTATGTCTCTTATTGAAAAATAATTGACTTTTTTAAAAAGCAGAGAATGAATCAATATTCATTCTTGTGGTAGACCCCCAGTGAATATTAAGGACGTTGTTTTACTTATTAATGTTGTTTTGTTTGTTTTTTACAGCATATAAATATGTACTGAATTTTGGGTTGGCTTTTAATGTTTTCTTTTTTTCCCCCAATCTTTCTTTGAGCAAACTACAAACTAAATTGTCTTAATTGGATTTAGCTAAGGCTGAGCTTTAAAAACCCTTAAGTATTTTAATATTTTGTTGCCTTTGGAACTGCAGGGGTGGTTAAACAAGGGTACAAAGAGAGCTTTCCCAGTATCTGAAGTGGATGTTCCAGACATACATTTAGAAGTTACTGTACAGAAAACAGTAACTAACCTATGTAATGACCTTGTCTGATTTTTTTTATCTTTTTAAATTAACAGAGCTAAATGAGGACGTGTCTGCTGATCTTGAGGAAAGATTTCACCTGGGGCTTTTCACCGATAGGGCTACCCTGTACAGGATGATTGAGATTGAAGGTGAGACAAAACCGGTCCACATAATCACATCCATCTTTATAGTTTCCTAGTATTTTGTATGCCCCTCTTTTATGGCTGCTATCCTTTGGTACTATAATGGTTAGTTTTACATGTCAGCTAAATTTTGAGCTCTCTGACTTACATATTCCTAATCAACCTTGCATCACCATAGAATCCTAAACTCATACTCTTCAGTCTGAGTGCAGGTGAAGGTAGGTAGGTGGACAAGTGACCAAGTGGGCTTCAGGCTCCATTATAATCACTCTGGTAGGTGACTCACCCATCACTGAGTGACTACCTATTTTACAAGTTCATTCCTCTTTTATCTTGCGTTTTTTTCCCCAGAAGTCAGTGAAGACAGATGTTTCTGAAACATCTTGCAAACATTATCTCTCTTTCAAACAGGAAAAGGTCACTTGGAAAATGGCCACCCTGACTTATTTCACCAGCTCATGCTTTGGAAAGGGGATCTAAAGGGTGTTCTCCAGACGGCAGCAGAAAGAGGGGAGCTGACAGACAATCTTGTGGCTATGGCACCAGTGGGTATGTTTTTTTCAACAAAAGCTCTATCATCTCTAGGGTATATCCACTAAAGATGGCTCTTAGTAGTAGCAGTCTTAAGCTTGAAACCATTTACAAATACAGTTAGATACAAAGCTGATTCTGTTTACAGTGACTAATAAATCAACCCGACCCCTAAAAAAAAAGGCAGGCCACTGACATACTTTAATGGCAGATGCTTAATTGGTGAGAACTTCTCAAAGAACAATTCGGACATGTCTGATAAATTTTAAAATGCAGTGGCACACATCTGTAGTCCCAGCTACTCGGGAGGTTGAGATGGGAGGATCGCCTGAAAACAGGAGTTTAAGGCTCTAGCATACTATGATTATATCTGTGAATAGCCACTGCACTCCAGCCTGGGCAACATAGCAAGACCCCACCTCTTAAAAAAATGCATGTAATCTTTAGCTCACAAATTCTAATTATAGAAATTTATCTAACTGTGCTCATATGTACAAAATGACAAATATACATGGACATTCATTGCAGCAGTATTTGTAATAGCAAAAGATTGCAAGAACCTCTGTGTTCATCAATAAGAGACTGGCTAAATTATGTACGTTTATACAATAGAAACCCCTACAGATACCAAACAAATAAGGCAGCTCTGTGTATTCTGACATGGATTAGAGTTCCAAAGAGTAGTAAGTTAAAAGAATTAAGGTGTAGATGTGCAACAGAATATTTACTTCTCATTTGTATTTACACAGTAATGTGGTTGTATATTCACAGACTATGTCTAAAGGTTTCAAAAGAAACTGGTACTGATGATTGCCTAGAGGGAAAGGAATTTCGGTGAGGAGTGGGGGGAGAGTACCAGGATAACCAGGAAACATTTTATATACCACGTTCAGGGCTTTTTTAGCCTTTTAGTCAAGTATGCTACGTATAGAGAGAGAAGTACACAGATCATGAGTTTACAATGAATTTCACAAACTGAATACACTCTTGTAACCAGCTCCCATATCAAGAAAATTAACAGTACAAACACGCTGGAAGCTCCCCTCAAATTCCCTTCCAATCACTGTCTCTCCCCACCCTAACAAGAGTAACCACTATCCTGGACTTCCATTCCTTTTTGTATCTTTTGAATTTTATGCTATTTTATATGTATTCCATAATCAAAAAAACAATTTACATTTCAGAATGTGGATATGGGGGGAAGGTAGATGAAACAGCTAATTGGTAATGGCCCTAAACTGGTATCTAAATGTTCCACTTAGTGCATCGACTATGAAAAGAAGGCATTTTTCAATCCAAATATACATGCTTTTTTTTTTCCAACTATTAATACCATGTTTCATTTTTTCAGCTGGTTACCACGTATGGCTGTGGGCCGTGGAAGCTTTTGCCAAACAGCTGTGCTTTCAGGATCAGCATGTCAAGGCTGCTTCCCACCTACTTTCCATCCACAAAGTGTATGAAGCTGTGGAGCTGCTCAAGTCAAACCATTTTTATAGGTCTGTATGGTACTGGAGTTGAGCCAACAGTCAGATATAATGTGAAAATAACCTAAACTTCTTTGTTGTTGAAGTAACACCAGTAGAGGAAATAGCATGAAAACAAATGAACAGCTTGTTAAATTCTTACAAGAGGAACTCCATTTTTAATCCCCACCTATGAAAGGAAGCAGAATCTTGGCAGCTACCCCAAAATTTCTCCATGTACCCCAAGTTTGTTTTTTTATAAAGAAATATATAACATTCCAGATTTGGTTGAAAAGCCTTTTCCCAATTCTGTCCTCATCCCCTCTTCTCTAGAAGTAACCACTCTCCTGAGGTTGGTATGAATCCTTACGGTCCAAGTGCTTATTCTTCCATAATACATATGAAATATCAATAAACAAAAGGAGAAGAATATTTCTTGTAGACAACATACACTTGAATCTTGCTTTATTGAGACTGACCAAAAAAAAACTTTTAAATTGGAGTGTTTAGACCATTTACATTCAATATAAATAATGTTGATTTGGTTGATTTAAATATACCATCTTGCTATTTGTTTTGTTTTTCCCATTTGTTATTCATTCCTTTTCTCTTCTTTTCCTGGTTTTTTTTTTTTTTTTGAACGTACTGAGCATTTTTTAATTTTCAGTACTGACTTACTAGCTATATCCTTTGTTTATTTTTTAATGGTTACTTTAGGGTTTGTGATGAGCTTTTTTAATTTATCAGAGTTTACTTTCAAATAATTTTGTACCGCTTCTTGTATACAATAGTATATTTTTCTTCCTTTCTGCTATTGTCATATATTTGATATGTTATACATGTTATAACCTCACATTACACTATTAGTATTTTTGCTTTAAACAATTGATTATCTTTTGAAAATAATTCTAGTGATTTATAAATATTTTTTATTTTTACCCACAAGCTTATTATATCAGCACTTTTCATTCTTTTATGTAGGTCCAAGTTTCTAATGGCTATTAATTCCTTCACCTGAAGAACTTCAACTTTTTTTTTGTGGTGTGTTCTGGTGGTGATAAACTCCCTCAATTTTTACTTGTCTATAAAAGTATATAATTTCACTTTCATTTTAAAGAATCTTTTTACTGGGTATAGAATTCTAGATTTGATCTGAAGGAAATAAGTCAAAAAAAATAAAATAAAGAGAAGGAATTCTAGATTTGAAGTTTTTGTCAGTGCTTCAAAGATGTCACTTCATTATCTTGGCTTGCATTGTTTTGACTTTACTACATTTATTTTTTATCTTTGTTATATATGTATCTTTGTGTTTCTTCTTTGACTGTTTTTAGAGCTTCTCTGTCAATGATTTTCAGCAATTTGATATGATATGCTTTGGTGAGATTTTCTTATTGTCTGTGTTGTTTTGGTTTTGTCGTCTTCCTTGAGAGAGTGTTGAACTTAGTTTTGGCAAGTAGTAAAGTTATTTGTGGATCACCTTAATCTTTTCATGGCTTCTTTTTAAGCTTTGTTAGGGCAGGTTTAGAGAAATTCATATTCTAGAATTAGTTTTACCCTCCTACCTTCTTATGCCTTAATTAAATGCCTTGATACATGACATGTCAAAACTCAAGATGTTTCCAAGCCCTGAGTGAGCCCTGGGAGTTGTTCAGCTCACTGTTCCCTAATTAGCCTAAGAGTTCCCTGTTTAGCCTAAAGAGTTTCCTACACACATGTGGCTTTGTATTTAGCCAAAGACTCAATGGGATCCCCAGGCAGAGTTCTGGAGATCTCTCTCTGGACAGCTTCTTCCTTCCTAGTATCCTGCCCCTCAAATTTCAGTTGTTTCCTCTCTTCAAATTAGTGGGACTACTGAGGTGTTCTGCTGGGATTCTCCTTAGGAAAATGGCTTTAGGCAGAAAGTCAGTGTCATGATAGGGCCCACATTGTTTTTCCTTTCTCTTAGGGATGATCCTGCGCTGCCTGTTGTCCAATGTCTGAAAACAGTTGTTTCATACATATTTTGTCCAGTTTTCTAGTTTTATGGCAGGAGGGTAGTTTTGGTCCCAGTTATTCCATCATGGCTAGAAGTGGAAGTCCCAAAATCCTTTTTAAATATTGCTCTTTCTAGATTACTGTAATCTAAAACACTTTTTTCCCAGCTACAACTTCATGTTGTCTGTAACTCAGAAATTATATGTCACTTGGAAAATATTTGTTCACTGAGTTATACAGATCTTCCAAATGTTAACATATTTCATTATAAAATATTTTTTAAAATCATATTCCTTAATATCTCCATCAATCTCATCAGAAAATTCTAATTTTTGGGATGCTGTCAAGCTCAAAGTGGCAGGTACAAGTTTTCTAAAATTCTAATTTTCACTGGAGGGCTTAAATTTTTTTTTTTTTTTTTTTTTTTAGAGAGAGGGTTTCACCGTCACCCAGACTGGAGTGCAGTGGCATGATCATATTAGCTCACTGTAACCTTCCAATTCCTGGGTTCAAGCAGTCCTACTGTCTAAACCTCCCAAGTTGCTAGGATTACAGGCTCGAGCCACCACACCCAGCAGAAGGCTTAATTTTAATCATTGGCAACAGATACTGTTGTTTTCCATGAAGTGGCAGGCTTGCTTTATCCATTTTTTGAGAAAATGTCTGCCAAATACCCAGTACTATGTAACCATTATTTATCTGTTAGTCATTTTTTGAGAAGACATGAGATTCTATGAAAAAGCAGCTAGTTCAGCTTAAAGTTTGTTTGTGCAGGTTTTTCCCAGAGACAACCAGTGTACTTTGGAGTGCAGCAGAGAACACAAAATGCTCTTCCCATTTTGTCACGTGGAATATGAAAGTGATACGGACTTGAGGGATTTAGTAGAGTAATTTTTTACTGTTTCACTGAGGACATTCACCTTTTTTTTTTTTTAACTGTAAGATCCTACCTTGATTCTTGCTCACATTCAAGGAGTTTTACCCACCATTGCTTTTGCACAATCGGTGCAAATGTCAACACAGTAAAAAAGGGCAAATAACCCATTAGCATTATTACTAAAATAGTTTTAACCTCGGGGATCTACAGACCACATTTTAAGAACTGCTGGCCTAGGTGAAGAAATGAACGCAGCATGTGTTTTTAATTTGCCTATGTAATGCAGGAATATAGTTCGTTATAGGAAGTTGGAACACTGAAGACAACACAAAAGGAACAGTCCTATCTTGCAGTCCCTCCTAGGGCCTCAGACAGAGGAGCTTTTACAACTTGTCTGAGGTGTCTGTTCTTCCTTTCAGGGAAGCTATTGCGATTGCCAAGGCCCGGCTGCGCCCAGAGGACCCAGTCCTGAAGGACTTGTACCTCAGCTGGGGAACCGTCCTAGAAAGAGATGGCCATTATGCCGTAGCAGCCAAATGGTAAGCCTGGGGGAGACGGGGGTACATCCAAACATAAAACTTAGGCCAGGAAGAGCAGGACAAGAATAAAAGTAGTAAGTTTAGGCCAACCATGGTGGCTCATCCCTGTAATCCCAGCCACTCAGGAGGCTGAGGCAGGAGGATCTCCTTAGCCAAGGAGTTCGAGGTTGCAGTGAGCCATTATCATGCCACTGCACTCCAGCCTGGGCGACAGAGCAAGACCCTATCTCAAAAAAAAAAAAAAAAAAATAGTAAGTAATAAATTTAGAGATGGAGGTAAAGTGACTGGAAAATAAAACAAGATCTGTGTATTCAATCCAGTTTCCTAAAACTCACAAGATCTACCTCCTGATTTATTTATATAAGTCACCATAACTATTCAAGAAAACTCAGTAGCAGACTCAGAAATTACACCTGTTTTTGATGTCTTATACCATCAAATAAGAAAAATGAGAGGGAATGACTCCTCTCTTTGGGTTTAGTTCAGCACATATTAAGGTTCCTTATGTCCTTAACCCATTTGATACTGTTTCTCATACACTGCACTGTGCTGGCCTCACCTTCACAGGAACAACCAGAGGCAGTGACACACCTGGGACCACAGGAAGGCACACGCAGCAAAGTGGACAGAAAGAAATGATTCAATCCTCTGGGGGGTGGGAGTAGAAGATTTGTTTATGACACTTTGTTTGGGTTTTTCTTTGTATTATAGCTATTTAGGGGCCACTTCCGCTTATGATGCAGCCAAAGTTTTGGCCAAAAAGGGGGATGCAACATCACTTAGAACAGCTGCAGAGTTGGCTGCAATCGTAGGAGAGGATGAGTTCTCTGCTTCTCTTGCTCTCAGATGTGCCCAAGAGCTGCTTCTGGCCAGGAACTGGGTGGGAGCCCAAGAAGCCCTGCAGCTGCATGAAAGTCTACAGGTCAGTCTGTTATTTCATCTCCTGGTATTTAAGAAAGAAGGGTCTCAAATTCTTTTCTAGTCAAATCCAAGTGAATAACCCAGTTGCACAAGCTATACCAATTTGGCAATTATCCTTAGAAGTGTCCATCAAGGCCTGGCCATGCTATCCCACTGAAGTCCTCTGGCTTGTTAGTTGCCATATTCAGAATAAGAGATAATATGGTCATCCACAGTAATGCCCGTTGCTTATCAGTTTGTACAAAACATCTATGAATAGACTTTAGTCAGCCCAGCCCCTGGGTTGGCAGTCTAGGGTTTCTTCGTTGATGTCATCAGCACTGTCTTCCTTTTTTTTTTTTTTTTTTTTTTTTTTTTGAGACAGAGTGTCACTCTGTTGCCCGGGATAGAGTGCCTTGGCGTCAGCCTAGCTCACAGCAACCTCAAACTCCTGGGCTTAAAGCGTCCTACTGCCTCAGCCTCCCGAGTAGCTGGGACTACAAGCATGTGCCACCATGCCCGGCTAATTTTTATATATATATATTTTTAGCTGTCAGATCATTTCTTTCTATTTTTTAGTAGAGGCGGGGTCTTGCTCTTGCTCAGGCTGGTCTCGAACTCCTGAGCTCAAACAATCCGCCCGCCTCGGCCTCCCAGAGTGCTAGGATTACAGGCGTGAGCCACCGCACCCGGCCAGCACTGTCTTCCTTGAAGAGAGAGAGAGTAGTTGACCTCTAACAGAAATCACAGTGCTCTGCTTTTACCACCCCTCTTAACTATAAGCTATTTTTAAAAAGTAGGGGTAAATAGAAATGTTTTATTTCTTAGATGTTTATTTGTTCCCATCTGGTTAAAAATGAGTAACTTACCACTGCCTTTTTTGACATCAAAATTAAGATTACTTTTAAAGCATTGGCTCTCTCACTCTCACCTTGTTTCCAGAACATGTAAACATTTGGTCCATTTTAGATGACTTTGCTTGTCAGGTACCAATGTGAGATTTTAAGTTCTTCTTTCCCTAGCAGGGTAACTGGGCCTAAAGATAGTTCCTAGCTGAATATTCAGAGTACAAGGAAAATACTAGGTGGGGAGGTAGCTTTCTGGGAACAGGAAAGTAAAAATGGAGGCAAAAATAGTACACCCTGAAAGATAGTACCACTGGGTATATTATCTATTAAATGACCAAATCTAGAGAGATTTTAATTTATCTACAACCAAAAGAAACTTTCCAGAATGGTTATTTAGGATTTTATTTTTTTCTCTGAAACAACATCCTTAACAAAGCAAGAAAACCTATAAGCTTATGCTAAGTATTCTGATAAAGGGCTATTTTGGCTATATGCAACAGAGACCCTTCTGAACTTAACTGAGAAAATACAGAGGTACACAAGGAATCTTGTGGCAACTGAAAATCCAGCAAAAATAAAAGATATTCCAGGCCTTTTCTCTGTGTTTCTGTTCTCTACCATCTGCTTTCTTCTCTTAACCCTACCTGAACATGGCCCCTAATGCCTGCCCCAGCTCTCGGTTGTACAAAGCCTGTCTGCTCCAGCCAGCACCTTTGGCCCGTTAAATTTTTTTTCTGTGTTCTTGAGTCTGAGGTTTGGTCAGGGAGAAGGAACCTGATAAGCCCAGCCCTTCTTTTCACAAACTGGGCCACAAGCCTTAAGTGGCAGGCCTATATGGGGCTTAAATTATAATGGGTAGGGCTGTAGTTGGGGTTCCATGTTATTAAAATGATTTCTTGGTCTCCAAGGGTAGAATTCCCCCGAAAAAGACACCTAGAAAATGTCTATCAAATCACCCCTTTTTGTCCCCCTCACACATGACTTAAATTGGGCAAGCAGCTCACTAAGGGACTTTGGTTGCTGCCAAAGCAAAGGGGAATACTTCAAGAACTGGGGGAAGCTCTCTGGGCAATCTAAGCTCTTTTCCTGTGTAACCGTTCCTCTTCTTTGTTGTTGGGATCCAGGGTCAGAGACTGGTGTTTTGCCTTCTTGAGCTACTGTCCAGGCATCTGGAGGAAAAGCAGCTTTCAGAGGGCAAAAGTTCCTCCTCCTCTTACCACTCTTGGACCACAGGCACTGAAGGGCCCTTGGTGGAGAGAGTGACTGCAGTGTGGAGGAGCACCTTCAGCCTTGACACCCCAGAGCAGTATCGGGCAGCCTTCCAGAAGCTGAAGAATATCAAGTATCCGTCTGCTACTAATAACACCCCCTCCAAACAGGTACCCCATCTGCACCTGCTTTTGACATTAGTCAGTGGTAGGACTTCCTTCATCCACCTCTTGTGTAACAAAGGGGGGCCCAGGCAACCTGGAAAGATCCCTTCAGACTAAGTAAAGCCCTTTAGCTTTGAAGTTAGTCTTCAGTCAATATTCACGTTTTAAAAACAGTCCAAAAATACAGAAAAGCGCAGAAAATAAGTACTTATCAACCAGAATTAACAAATGTTCACACTTTGTCAATTTTGCTTTGTAGGGTTTTCTGATTTTGTTTTATATATTCGTTTGAGGTTTGTTTTGGGGTTTTGTTTGGTTTTTTTGTTTTGTTTTGATAAAAACAGTATGATAAAGTGGAAGTCCCTCTTGTTCCCTTCCTCAGCTTTGTTCCCTTTCCCGAGCTCACCAAAAGCATCTCCTGTGTCATACTGCATCTGTTATTTTGCAGCTTGCTTATTTTAGTGGTTATTGTTTGTAAAACCTATCCATATTGAGACAAAGAGATCAAGTTGGCTGATTTTAACTGCTCTGTCCATCTTATAAATACACCTCAGTTTACCTACTTCTTGTTTTTAAAATGAAGGAACATTGTTATATTTATGAAGAATAAGACTTGTCAAATGGTATACTTTGGAAAACAGTCTGGCAGTTTCTTACAAAGTTAAACATACACACAACCCAGCAATCCCACTACCTCGACATTTCGCTCAAAGAAATGAAATCAGGTGTCCACACAAAGACTTGCACACAAATATTTATAGCAGCTTAGTCCACGATAGCCAAAAACTAGGAACAACCGCAGTGTCAATCAACCGGCCAATGGATATGCAAACTGCTGTGTCCATACGATGAAATACTCTACTGTGTAACAAGCCAAGGAACAAACAGGTACACGAATGGTATCAGTGAATATCAAAAACATTATGCTCAATGAAAGAACCAAGACACAAAAGACCACATACTCTATGGCTCCATTCATATAAACTCTATTAGAAGTTTCTAATAGAAAAGACAGAGTGACAAAAGCAGATCAGGAGTGGGGTGAGGGGATTGCAAAGGAGCACATGGGAGTATTTTCAGCTGATGAAAATGTTCTATATCTTGATTTTGGTGATAGGTATAGAACTATATATGTTTGTCAGAACTTACCAAACTGTCTACCTAAAATTTATCAGTTTTATCTTAATTATACTTCAGGTTTTATTTTTTAAATCATAGCTTTTAGTTCCAGAAACTCACTTTTTGTTTTATTTAAATGCAAACGTCAAGGCATTTTCTCAGCGTGAACAGACCAGTGTGTTCCTGTGCGACTAGATGTGAGAGTTTCTGGTGAGGACGCAAAACTGGGTAGAGGAGATAAGAGGACCTTTTATAAACGTGAAGTGTGTACAGCTGTTTCCAAGCGCAGCTAATGGGAACAGTCTGATATCATCCTTGGTGCCTGCCATGGGAGGATGTGTAACTGAGTGGCTCCTTTCTCCAGCTCCTGCTTCACGTTTGCCATGACTTGACCTTGGCAGTGCTGAGCCAACAGGTGGCCTGTTGGGATGAGGCTGTGCAAGCGCTGCTTCGGGCCGTGGTGCGGAGCTACGACTCGGGGAACTTCACCGTCATGCAGGAAGTGCACTCAGCCTTTCTGCCTGAAGGTAAATGACCCCTGCCTCTGCCTGGGGCAAACTCATTAATGGACAGTATAACTGCCACACAAGTGGTGGGGCGCTGGCGGTGCCTAGGTTATTAAAAGGTAGGGATTGGCCAGTTACGTCATTTTAGTAGAACGTCTAAATTATCTTACCCAAGCTTTTAAGAGGTTAGCTAGAATAACTGCTGTTCTCCTTTACCTGACCATACCCACCTTACTGCCTCCTGTCCACTTCCACACAGTCAGTTTAAGAGAGAGAAATAGGAATGGAGTCACAAGTTAGTAAGACTGGAAAAGCGCAGCAAAAAGATGCACATTCCTTGAGCTGCGTGATTAGTCGCTGAACTAAATCACTTTGATTTTTCAGAGACACAGTGTGATCTTACCTCATTGTGGCCCCAGAGCCTTCAGTAAGGATGGATGGAATACTTTTTCTATCATGCTTTGAATGACTTCTAACCTGTAGCAATGAGAATATTGTCCCAAGCCAGGAAATGTTTAGCTCCAGATGGCTTTTGGCAAAAAGCACGTGGTCCCATTGCTGTCCTTTTTCTTGGGGTCTGCCTCTTGAGTGATAGGAAATAGAACATGAGAGTAGGAAGCCAAATTTCTGACAGATAAAGAGATGCACAACCCAAAATCCTTTTCTTCTGCTCCTAGGCTGTGACCACCTAAGAGAGAAATTGGGTGACCATCAGTCCCCCGCCACACCAGCTTTCAAAAGTCTGGAGGCCTTTTTTGTTTATGGGCGCCTGTATGAGTTCTGGTGGTCTCTCTCCAGCCCCTTCCCCAAATCCAATGTCTGGGTAAGGACTGGTCACAGCAGAACACCGTCTGTTGAGCAGAGCCAGCAGCCCGACAGTGCCAGCACTGAAGGAAATGAAGCTTCTCCGCCAGAGCCAAGCAGGCCTCCAGAACTGAACTTGACACTCACAGAAGAAAGTGAGCGAATGCTGAGTGCTTGTAAGGAACTCCTTTCAGAAAAGCATGCCAGTCTCCAAAACTCCCAGAGAACTGTTGCCGAAGTCCAGGAGACCTTGGCAGAAATGATCCGCCAACACCAGAAGAGTCAACTTTGTAAATCCACGGTGAATGGTCCTGACGAGAACGAACCTGAGCAGGAAGCAGAGCAGTCCCTCTCTGGTCAGAGCCAGTGGTGAGTACTGAGTCAAGTACAAGATGGAATGAAGAGTATCCTGCTGGATTCTCATGTAATTAGGTCAAAATAAGTACATGATGCTATTGATCGGGTCACTTGGAAGCAGCATAGTGTAGTGATTAAGACACAGGCTTTGGGATCAGATGTGGATTCTAACCCTGGCCCTCCTGAGTGACCTCAGGCAAGTTTTTTAATGTCTCTGGGTTTCAGTTTCCTCATCTATAAATGAGGGTACCAACTCCTACCTTGAGGGTTTTGGGAATTAAACAAAATCACATATATTGTTAGTAACAATAGTAACGTAAAATCCTACCATTGTGTCCTAAGTAGATTCTCCAGAAAAATCAATCATGTAACATGTGGAGCTGCCTTACTGCATCATTAATGAAAAACATTGTTTCTCAATTGTTCTGTACTATTACAAAGAAACACACAAAAAGCGTAGTGTACAAAACTGCACACTGAACTGAGAAAATCCCAAATGATCAGAATGCTCTCACTTCCTAATCGCTTCCATTGAAAACAGGCCAGGTGCAGGACAGGAGCCAGTCACCCATCACTGGGAGACTGGATTTGCATCATTAAGGGGCACCTTGCAGAAGGTTAGCTGTGATCAACCATTGTTGCTTGGTGGTTTTGCTGAATGCCTTTTACCTTGATTATGTCCCCCAGCACAGGGCCTAGAACACAAGACCTAATAATAATCAATAAATGTATAGCTGTTATTACTAACTTTAAAAAGTTAAAACTGAGAAGCTTTGAAGCCCTTGTTTTTAGTCCTCTAAAAATACTCCCATTGAAATCATGAGGCCGGGTACGGTGGCTCACGCCTGTAATCCTAGCACTTGGGAGGCCAAGGCGGGCAGATCGTTTGAGCTCAGGAGTTGGAGACCAGCCTGAGGAAGAGCAAGACCCCCGTCTCTACTAAAAATAGAAAGAAATTAGCTGGACAACTAAAAATATATATAGAAAAAATTAGCTGGGCATGGTGGTGCATGCCTGTAATCCCAGCTACTCGGGAGGCTGAGGCAGGAGGATTACTTGAGCCCAGGAGTTTGAGGTTGCTGTGAGCTAGGCTGATGCCACAGCACTTACTCTAGTCCGGGCAACAGAGCGAGACTCTGTCTCAAAAAAAAAAAGGAAATCATGAGTCAGAGATTTGAGTCATTTCTGTAGTAAGCTGACACTCCTAGGCAGCTTTTCGGTTTGCTTTCTGTAACAAAAAATGCTAAAAAGTTCTCTGACCCATTGGCTCCTAACCTTTGGATCATAGGACCCTTTTGAGAAGCTTGAGACACTCTGCTCAGAAAAACTTGCATCCACAGATCCCCATGGTTAGGAGGCCTGGCTCTGTATGACCATTCTCCAGAGAGTTCCAGACTTTCTGCACTTGGCTGTAGTCAAATGCTCTACAGGTTCTAAATTTTCACTGGGGCTGTATGTCTAGGGGCTTTGGAAAATAGTCAGGAATAATAGTGCATCTTGAAAACTTTGTATCACATCACATTAAATTGCCTTCTCTTGATCTCTGTATTTAAAGATTGGTGGTAAAGAGCCAGGCAACAAAGGAATTTTATTTATAAAATGAGATAAAAGTTATTTGGGAATAACAAACAACCTCATTCAAAAATGGGCAAAGAACTTTAGACATTTCTCCCAAAAATCCAATAAGCACATGAAAAGATGCTCAACATCACTGATCATTAGGGAAATGCAAATCAAAACTACAGTGAAATACCACCTCATACCCATTAGTGTTATCTACTATCTTAAAAAAAAAAAAAAAAAGAACAGAGCTGGCGTAGTGGCTCATACCTGTAATTCTAGCACTTTTGGAGGCCGAGGCCGGAAGATCACTTGAGGCCAGAAGTTAGAGACCAGCCTGAGCAACATAGCAAGACCCCATCTCTACAAAAAATAGAAAAATTAGTTGGGCATGGTGGTATACACCTGTAGTCCCAGCTACTCAGGAGGCTGAAGCAGGAGGATCACATGAGCCCAGGAGTTTTGAGGTTACAGTGAGCTATGATGGTGCCACTGCACTTTAGCCCAGGCAACAAAGCAAGACCCTGTCTCAAAAAGAAAAACAGAACAGGAAAGGATATGGAGAAATTGGAACCCTTGTGCAATATTGGGGGAAATGTAAAATTATACAGTCACTGTGGAAAACAGTACGGCAATTCCTGAAAAAATTAATAGGATACAGTGATGCCAAAAAGAATTGGAAGCTGGGTCTCAGAGATAATCATACACCCATGTTCATAGCAGCGTTACTCACAATAGTTAAAAGGTGGAAGTAACCCAAGTGTCCGCTGACAGATGAATAAATAAGCAAAATGTGGTATATCCACACAATGAATATTATTCAGCCATAAAAAGGAGAGAAATTCTGACATATGCTACAACATGGATGAATCTTAAGGACATTATGCTAAATGAAATAAGCCAGTCACAAAAAGATAAATATTGTATGATTCCACTTACATGAGGTACTCATAGTAGTCAAAATCACAGAGACAGAAAGCAGAATGGTGTTTGCCAGGGGCTGCAGGGAGGCAGACTGGGGAGTTACTGTTCAATCTTATAGAATTTCAGTTTTACAGCATGATAGAGTTCTGGAGATGATGGTGGTGATGGTTGCACACCATCATGAATGTGTTTAATACCACTGAACTGTATACTTAAAAATGGTTAAGATGGTGAGTTTTACATTATGAGTATTTTACCACAATAAAAACGGGGGGGGG
>CM052447.1:17331713-17378116 GCA_028533085.1 Varecia variegata
AAAGGTCATTTACTTCTGTTTTCATGTTCTAAAATCTCTACCCATTTGTATATGCTTAGAAAGTAAGGATCCAATTACCTTTAGTTAAGCTAGAATGTTTTGTGAGAGAATTGTTGATCACACAAGCAATTTTATACCTCTGTCTTAAGAGAACCCAAACAAATTTCATAACTGGGAGGTAAAAGTAAAAATTAAACTAGTATTTGACAGCTTACAGATGGATAGGTCTAGTTGGCTGTGGTCCTAGTATTAACTGATTTGATTGAGTAGGGCTCTTGGAAGAAGATTGTATCAGTTGGGAAAGACATCCCAGAAGCCATCCTAGTTTTGAGTGTCATCTCTCCTTGTAGTAACTGATGACCAGCAAGAAAGGACATTACCTTATAAGAGAGCTGGCTCAGCTGTGCCTGAGAGATGTCAACAGATGAGTCGGAGTTACTGCTGCCTTCTGCCCGTGTTTGTGGCTTTTGGAAATGCTTCCTTACTCATCCTCGTATCATCTTTCAGGCCTGGCCCTTCCCGGATGTGCTGGAGTGCTGCCTCGTCCTGCTTCACATCGCGTCCCAGTGTCCTAGCTATGTGACCCAGGAAATGCAGCAACAGGCCCGAGAGCTCCTTCAGAAATATGGCAGCACTAAAGCTTACCAAAGACACTGCCAGACCTTCTGTACGTGAACTTTCATGGACCTTGAAGAAACTGTGCCAAATTCTAAACATTTGACACCTTTCACCTCTTCAGTTAAAACTCACAAGACATTCACTCTGGTCTCTAGATGTTTTTGCAGTAATCCAAAATAATGCAAATGAGGGTTAACTGTGAATCAACTCTCTCTACCCCTAGAAACCATGGAATCTGACTTTGGACTCAGTTGTGGTTTTCTACTGGAAAAGATCATGAAAAGCCAGCAGTAGTTACTCAGAACTGACACCTGCAGAGTGACTGTTGGTTATCTCTAAAGCCTTATGCAGGTTTCACCCAAAGAGGAGAAACTTTTGTAATCACCCAAAGTGTTATGTTCTTAAACACAAGCTACCTTTATAAACACTTTGCCTGATTGTAAACATGTCATTCTTGAGATAGAGTTGCTGCATTTCATGACTATTGGGATAGTTTTTTTTAATTGTTTTTGCTAACCTGAGCTCTCCCTTCTACTCTTTCAAAGATTGAAGTTTGAATGTGAAATAGGCCTTACCCATCATGTTGACTCTATGCTGTCTGAACTTAAAGTTGAAACTTTAGTTTTATTGTTTCATGTAATTGCTCATTTGGACCAATCACTTACTAAAGCTTTAGAAGAACAAATAACTGATCTAAATGTGTGCTTTCCCTTCAGTTTTATAAGAAATGATTGAAAGCAATCAGCTCGGGACAAATTATTGTTTCAGTGGTTCTTAATCTTTTTTGGATCACAGGACCCTTTTGAGAATTAAAGACAGATACTCTTTGAAGAAAAATGCATATTCCTAATTTTGCATTTATGACTTTTGGATTATTAGACTTCAACTTTATCATAATGGGACCCTCCCTAAATACTATGTAATTGTAAATTCTTGTTCTCTTTGATTAGACAGTTGAACAATGTCAAGAAAAAATGTTTCTATAGTATCTCATTTGCTGGATAAGAAAATCATAGCCTGGGTAGGGGTGGAAGACAGCATTTCTTCCAGATAATTGAACTGTTTTCTTTTGGGATGCATTGGGAAGGCTTTTCTGCTTGAGTGTCTATTTTCCAATAAATTCCTAGGGTTGGGGTTGTTGTGGATGGCAAGAATGAATTCATTAATAGGAACATTTTCCATGAAGGAAAAAGTTAGAGACAGTTGTCAAAGACATTTGTATGTGCTTAGCTTTAGAGTTTAATAAACTCTGAAAAAGGAAATATTGTAGAATTTAGATGCTCATAGTTCTTCATACAGTTAAGTGAACTTTAGGAAGAGGATGCATTATTACTAGGGGTGGAGAATCTTCTTGACTGCAAAGATGTAAGTAGGTAGGCATGGCTAAATGGAGAACTGGATACTAGATCTACAATCTGCAAAAATGAACAACTTCACTTACAGAGATGAAAATACATATATATGTGTATGTGTATATATATGTGTTCTACTTGAGTAGAGAGCAGTAACTAGAATTCTAAACTCCTTTGTGATTCGTCAAAACCATCAGCTGTGGGTGGAGAAATCCTGCACACTGCTCAATCATTGTCTGAGTAAGAACAAGAATTACTATTTGGAAACTAAGCAATAAAACTACCCAATAGCAGAAGAGTAACAAAAATGACAGCTCAGTTTCTTCATAAAAGTCCTCTCTTTCCAGGACTGTACTCAAGCTATTATAATTTGAATAAATGGTTTTCATTTATATCTCCCTAATTGTCAGAACCACAAAGAGCCAAAGCATCAAGGATTGACTCTGAATGAAAAGAATATATCATTAAAGCAATTTTTTGGTCCTTTATCCCCATCCAAGTAATTTTATCTCTAATCTCTCCCCTATCTCCACAGAAGTCCAAGCCACCATCCCATTACCCAGATGACTGCACTGGCCTCTCCCAATGTTTCTCTTAATCTGCTCTTATTACTAATTCTCTATTCTTCAGCTGGCAGTGGCTATTCTAAATTGCAAATCAGACTTCATCAATTCCCTGTTTAAAAACCTTACAGTAGTTTCCCATTGTTCTTGGATAAAAATCTTCAATGTGGTTTACAAGGCCCAGCCTGGTCCCAGCCTTACCTCTTGGCCTCCTGTCCAGACAGGCTCATCCTTGCTTCTAGATTCCAGCCACACTGGTCTCACAGCTGCTGGAACCCACCAAGTTCTATTGTCGCCTCAGGGGTTTTGTCCATGTTGTTCCTCTGCCTGGTTCAGTCTAACTCATCTTTTAGACATCAGTTTAAATGTCCCTTCTCTAAAAAGACTGTCCCTTAACCTCAGCCTCAACATCAGTGTCTTGTACTTTATAGCTCACAAATTGTATTTGTGTGACTCATTCACTGTTTGGCAACACAGATTATAAACTCCAACGGTGCAGATTATGTCTTCCATGTATTTACAGCATCTAGTATTTAGCAGGCACTTAATGAAGATTTATTGACTGAATAAACTAGGAAATGGCAAGAATAATCACTGATAGGTTGGACTAAAAGGGCTCTAAACTGAACTCTATATTCACACCAGTACTAGCTGACAGCTAGGCTTGTGGTTGGTATTCAACCTCACTGAGTTAGCAGAACACTGGAATTCAAGAACATCTGGCAGTAAATGTAGGATTGAATTATACTCTGAGTTATTCTCTTGGTTATCCTACAGCACCATCCCTTTCTGAGAATAACCACTTTAACACAGGTGAAGTTCTTACCGGTTCTAATAGACTTGAGCTCTTTTAGCACCACTCTGATAAGCTGTCTCTTACCTTTCCCATGCAATGACCAGACTGAGTTCCTCAACCCTTTATCTCAGCATTTCTCCTGACACGTAAATCTGCCCTCAATTATAGAAAAGATAAATGGCCTATTTTAATTCTAATTTAGGACATCTAATTTAGGGATCACAGTCACCAGCATGCCAAGGCACCCTGGCTCAGAACCACTGACCATGCTGCTTTCACATATCTTACAGTGATGAATCTCTTCCTATGTGTGAACCTTCCAGTCAAAATCCTCTATCTGCTCCTGTATCTGACTATTTACAACCTCATTTTTGTGCCAATCGAAAAGGCACAAAGTCCTGAGCCAAGTCTAGTATATCTGAAGTTCAAGTCGCCTAAAAGAATCCCACTAATTAACAAGCTAATCCACCATACATAATAGAATGGCCCCAGGAAATAAACTGATTTCTGATTTCCTAGAAAGGCCCCACAATCAGCAGAGGGTATAACATGCAAAGACAATTCCATTTGCACAGTTGCTCATTAAAAGCTTCCTATCCAGTGAGATATTTTGTATGCAAGCCAACTTGTGAACAATGGAGGCAAGATGCTCTCATGTCACTGACCATCTTCCAGATGTCTTCTTCCTTCCGGAGCCAGCAATTCATAGCTATGAAAGACCAAACCTTCATGCCAGTGGTTAAAAAGAAATCTTTATTTTACAAAATTAAAAACATAAATAATATTTACAAGCATCTTAAATACCAGCTTATTAATACTTGACATCTTTGAATCATTTCAAATTGACTTTTCCATAAGCTTTTAAAATGCAAGACTATTCATCCACTTCAGTGAGTTACCAGTTTTTATTTCCACCATTCCAAAGGGGTTTTTGGTTTTTTGAAATTTCCCATACTGTAGTCATTCAAAAAAATACAGTGTACTTTTTAAATGACTACTAGCTTTAAAAAAAAAGTCCTGAGCTTCTTACCACAGTTGTGGGATAGTGCTCCAAGGGAATGCTATAAACCAAACTCCTTTATGTCCTGTTTACATGTAACCACTCTAACTTTTTAAAGACTCACATTCCCAGTACTCACATTAATCCATCTCCCAAACTTTTCATGTTTGCTGGAAGAAAAAGCAGGGAAAATGGAAGAAAGGTGGGAGAATACAGGTGACCATCTGAAATCACATCACTGAAAACAACAGACTTATGACCCCCAAATCTGATCTTACTGATTTCCTTCAGGATCAAATCCAGGATACTTTATTACGTGAAAACTTTAAATGATTTCAGATGATGCATATGTGACAGCAAATCTCAGTGGCACAGTGGAACACAGACTTCTTAAAGACACTTCAGTGGTCAGCTTAATACCCACTCTGGAGTTTCTTGTGAATGAAGGGTAGACAGATTCAGTAGAATTGTTTGCTTTTAAGAAAAGTTTCATTATCTAGTCTTCAAATTTCAGCACCAAGCAATTCATTTCCATATAGTAATACATGAAGAAAGACTACCAAAGTGTGAGGAAAGCAAATGTCCTCCGGAAGGGTGAGAAAAGGAAAGGAAGACTCAGTATCTATAACCCATTTCACAAGAACACCATTTTGTTCCATTTTCCCTGGAAGCCCTCAGCTCAGCTGAGAATCATAGCAAGAATCTTCATCATCAGAGATTAGCAACAAATTTAAAAGAAAAAGAATGACAACAGGTAAGAGTTATATACATTTTACTAGTTTGTTTCAGACTTGTCCTGTATATTTAAAAAGCTGTCAAATGAGCCATGGATGCTGGTGGCAGGAGGCAACCGGAGAGGAGAGGCTCAGGGATGAGGAACAGGGAAGACTTGTTTACAAATTCAGAGCAAACTCCCCTCTTCTGGATCTAAAATAAAGACATCTTTTGTCTTCAGTAAAACAAAAGTCTTTCTGCTCGATGCAGATGGTAGGTACAGTTTGCTCAGAAGAAGCGTTTTTTCTTAGGAAAGATGAGTACACAGTCAGCACAGTAAGCACCACTCTGGGATCAGGCCCACCCTGCAGAGCCTGCCACCATCACTGCTGTATGTTGTTGATAATCGCCAGGATGCTCATCTTCTCCTGGGCAGAGTCCACATCCTCATTCTGCTTCTGGGCCACTCCTGTGCCTAAACCATAGAGCCGCCCACAGTACTTGGCATCATCAATACTGTCCTCAAAAAACAACTGCAGAACGGGTCAGAGAACCATGGTGAGAATCATGCCAGGAGTCACGCCAAGTACAAACACTACTACATCAGCACCTCCCACCTCTCTTCAAGCTCTGAAAATCTAGCAAACTAGAAAGAAACTAACTTAGCAAAGAAAGGCTCCAAACTTCCCTATACATGGTATTTTCACGCTCCTTTCTCTAAAGGGGAAAGGCTCTCCTTTCTGAACAGATTTTTGCTTTCCATGAATTCTTTTACTGGATCCCTGTGCTGCCGCTGCTTGCTACAACTGCCCCCTTCTCTTTAACAGGCAGGACAACGGTTAAGAGCCTGGGCTCTGGACTCCGACTGACGCCTTCTGTGACCTTAACAAAGTTATGCCAACTTTTTTTAAGCCGTGGTTCCCAGTCTATAAAATGGGATACTATAATAAACCATTATTATGAGCAATGAAATAATAGACATTAGGCACTTACAGCAGGGCATCTCAACCGTGGTGCTACTGGGGCAGGATAATTCTTTATGTGAGGGGACTGTCCAGTATATCACAGGCTGTTGAGCAACATTCCTGGCCAGCAGCAGCACAACACGCTCCCACACCAGATTGTGACAACCAAAAATGTCTCCAGACATTACAAAATGTACCCTGGCAAAATCATCCCCAGTTGAGAACTACTGACCTAGAACATTTTCCAGCACATGGTAATGGTAACAGCTGTGGTTCATAATTAAGAGTAACAAAGAGGAAACATACTATCCCTCTCCACATTCTTTGCTCTGAAAAGGAGATCCATGTCTCTGTTATCAGTTAGTGTGATTTGTTCCTCAAAGTGTCAATAAAATCACCATTTTAGTTTTTCAGAGTAGCTTCTCACTCCCTCTACCTCTTCAAATACATTTTAAAACCTGAGTTCGTGAGTAAAGAAACTCACTACAGAGTCATTTCACTATTGAGTTATAGTAAACACAATATGATATTTAATAATTAACAGAATTTAGCATAACATAAATGGGTGGTCTAACAAATGTATTCCCATTATAGAAATCCGAGGCCAGGCACAGTGGCACATGCCTGTAATCCTAGTACTTTGGGAGGCTGAGGCAGGATGATTGCTTGAGGCCAGGAGTTCAAGATCAGCCTGGGCAACACAACAGGACACCTCTCTACAAAAAATTTTTAAAAATTATCCAGCCATGGTGGCTTATACCTATAATCCCAGCAACTCAGGAGGCTGAGGCAAGAGGACTGCTTGAGTCCAGGAGTTCAAGGTTACAATGAGCTATGACTGTGCCACTGCACTCCAGCCTGTGCACACTCCACCCTGGGTGACAGAGTGAGATCCCATTTCAAAAAAAGAAAAGAAATCAGAAGAAAAGCAAATAGCAAATAGTTGAAAAGATGAGAGTTGCTAGGAATACCAAGTACACTTCTGGATGTGGGTATGCTCAAGAATACCTGGGTATTCTAAAGTGGCTTCCACTTCAGAAAGCTGCTTTTGCCTCTCAAACTACATTTGATATGATGAACACCATAACAAACAAACAAAAAACAAATGCTTTCAAAGTGACCATCAACTTCCAAAAGAAACTATAAATGTTCAACAAACTTCAGCCCCCAAAGATCACCCACCTCCTTAGCCTTCAGCAAGTAGCAGAGAGGCCCTCGCATTCGAGGAAGCTTACCTCTTTCATCCTGAAGAACGCCATTCCTGTCAGCAGCGAGTCTGAGCCTGCCTGGTGCTGCCTTCCGATTCTCTGCAAATCCAACTGATCAGCTACTTCCTGAAGGCCTCCCTGGAGATGTAGGAAAACAAAGATAATATTACAGACCCAACATACCTCTACTAGAGTCAACTAAGTCCATTCGTAAGTTCACTTAATTCTGATGGCAGGGAGTGGGAACAAGCCATTTACTTAACAGAACTTAACATCCCCTTTTTACCCCTTAACTCTTCTTCCCTTTTTCCAAATGATACACTGTGTTACAGTCTACTTTTTGTTCCTTTCTTTTCTATATTGTTAATTTTGCCAGACCTCTGCCTTTAAAATCAAAACTACTGAAAAGCAAGGTTAAGGAAATAGTAAATGTCAATCCAATCCGAGACACTAAAACCCTATGTCAATAACTTATTAGAGTAGTGAGTTCTTAATCTTTCTAGGGTTAAGAGCCCCCCTGAGAGCCAGGTGCAGTGGCGCATGCCTATAGTCTCAGTTTTCAGAAGGCTGAGGCAGGAGGATCACTTGAGCCCACGAGTTCAAGGCCAGCCTGAGCAACACAGCAAGAGCAAGCAAATGAACCCCTCTGCTGAAAATCTGGTACACTATAGTAGACCCCATCCCTAACAAATTGCAGATGTATCTCATGCTGCTAACTGACTATAGTTCACAGGCCTCAAGTGAAGAATGAGAGGAGCAAAGGGCTTCCTGGTTAAAGTTACCAACCACACAAACACCTGTGCAAATCAGCTCTCTAATACACCTGCCTAGCACATCGCTGGCGCCTAGCAGGCACTCAAGAATGTATGCTGAACACATAGCGATAAAGCAAAATAAGCCTGCTATTGTTTTTGTTTTTTTTTTTGTTACTGGCATTAAGAAACATATTGCATACCTTAAGATTTTTGCAACTCTTCATCAGGTATTTCACATCATAAATCGATGGGAAGAAAAGGTTCAGGATATGAAAGAATTCATGTTCCTCTTCTGGCAAACGAGAATCCGTAAGCAATTTTACCATGTAGCCGAAATCATAGCCACTACAAGGGAAGAATGAAGCATGGAGGTAAAAAAGCAGCAGTTACCAGGCCCCAGCGTGAAACCACTTTATTTCTCAAAGCTTATGATGATACCTTGTGTTAGGGACTTTTAGTTTTCCAGAGTAGTTTATCCTACTGTAATCTTAACTTTCTATTAAATACAAGACTAATATGGGAGATCTATAAGAGAAACCAAGCGTTTATAAATGTGGATTTGATTCGTCAAAAATCCAGAAGTACAGAAAAGGTAAAATAACATCTAAGAGGAATCTGGCTTTCAATTACCTGGGAAACTCCAGGACAGCCATTTAAAAGACAAACAAGTGCCACAACCCTTTCCACCCTCCATATTTCCACTGGGAGTTAAAGTATACCCACTGATGGCCACAGGATAGAGCCCAATACTGTGTGAACCAAACCAGTATGAGCACCAAAGTATTTTCTGAAAAACTAAAACACAACTTAAATTTAAGTTAAAACTTAAATTTCATCTTCTAACTGCTACTGATGACTAGAATAGAGCCACCTGCACTGCAAAAATGACTAATGATTCAATTCCCTGCTCCAGCGTAGCCAAAGCAAGAAAGACACATATTCTCTGGGACTGACCTGTGAAATGACAGCCATTTGACATTGTCACAGAGAACCACTCCTGATGTCATAAGCAGCTCTGCAAAGTGCAATGTGTCAATCCCTTCCTCTTCATGCTTCTGAAACTGCAGTCCTGAGTTAGCAAGGAGATCTATGGAATCCTGGGAGTACATGTCCTCTCTAAAAAACAAGGTGTTCACTTATTAGCCGGTGGATAATGAAACAGAAGTAGTGGGCAAGAATATTACCATTACCTTACAATTATAGTACAAGTATCTTGAAATGCTTTTTCATAATTAAGAACAGGTCAGTTCATTCTTTCTACATTTGAGCAAGCAAACAAAGATCATCTGATTTCTGTGACAGATGGAAAATGGGATTTTCCCCCTGACTAAATTTTCTAATTATAAAAGATCCACATTTGCTCATTATTTTTAAAAACAAAACCAACACAAAAATATTAAAAATAGCAAAAGATGAAAAAATTAATGTTCTTACAATGCTACCCCACAGATTTAACAGTTTATGTGTTCTTCCAGACTATTTTCTCTATCTACACATAAACACCTATATCCCTACATCTATACATCATTGACCATCTTTCCAGATCCATACTCATAGTTATAGCACATCCTTTGTAACTCGGGCATAATACTCCATTATAAAGATACATCCATTAATTTAACCACAGAAATATAATATCACGTAACACAAAAGTAGGGGAATAAGCTAAAGAACTCCTTTTCCACTAGATTTTCATTTGCTTGGGTTAGACAATCAGAAAGAAAACCATTACAATCTTAATTTTTTTCCATGAAATTAAAAATCAGTGTTGGCTGGGCACAGTGGCTCACACCTGTAATACTAGCACTTTGGGAGGCCAAGGCAGGAGGACCGATTAAGGCCAGAAGTTCAAAACCACAGCCTGGGCAACAAAACAAGACCCCATCTCTACAAAACATTTAAAAATTAGCCAGGCATGGTGATGGGGGCCTGTAGTCCCAGCTACCTAGAAGGCTAAGGTAGGAGGACCTCTTCTTGAGCCCAGGAGTTCAAGGCTAGCTTCATCAATAGTGAGACCCTTTTTAAAAAAAAAAAAAAAAATAGTATAGAAACAGAAAGTGGAATGGTGGTTACCAAAAGCTAGGAGAGAGAGAAAAGGGGAGTTGTTTAATGGGTACATTTTTACAAGATTAAAAAGTTCTAGAAATCTCTCATAACAATGTGAATTTATTTAACACTACTGAACTATACACTTTAAAACAATTAAGATGGTAAATGTTATTTTTTTCACCAAAATTTCTTTAAATTACATCAAAATTCGCCTATTATCAGATAGGCTTCAGATTCAACTACCCTTGATTAACACCTACTTTATATCATACTTCTATTATGATAGGTTCTAAAAACCCTGTTTTATAGATAAGAAAACTGAATTACAGAAGGTGAAATGACTGACCCAAAATCACCAGCTAAGAAATGACAGAACTACAATTCAAACACTGATCTCATAACTCCAAGTAGGGACTTGACTTTCTTAAACTGCTTTAAAATATAATTCAATCAAATACCGACCAATTGACTCATTAAAGTATATAATTCAGCAATTTTTAGTACAGTCACATAGTTATGCAACCATCACAATTAATTATGGAACATTTTTATCATCTCAAAAAGAAACCCAATATCCATTAAGCAGTCACTTCCCATTATCCCCAAACCCTCCCTATCCCCTACTCTAAATAACCACTAATCTATTTTGTATAGATTTACCTATTCTGGGCATTTCACATAAGTGGAATCATACTATATATGTCATTTTATGACTGGCTTCTTTCCCTTAGCACAATGTTTTTAAGGTTCATCCATCTGTAGCCTGTATCAGTACTTCGTTCTTTTCTATTGCCCCATAACATGCCATTGCATGGATATACCACATTTTATTTATCCATTCACCAGTGCATGGACATTTGAATTATTTCTACTTTGGGGCTATTATGAATAATGCTGCTATGAAAATTCATGTACAAGTTTTTACATGGACATATGTTTCATTTCTCTTAAGCACATGTATGCCTAGAGTGGAATTGCTAGGTCACATGGAGCTCTATGTTTAACCTTTTGAAGAAGTGCAAAACTGTTTTCTAAAATTTCCCAAAAAATTCTACATTCCCAGCAGCAACGTATGGGGGTTCCAATTTCTCCACACTCTCACCAACATTTGTTATGTCGTTCTGGCTATGGCCATTCTAATGGGTGTAAAGTGGTATCTCAATGTGGTTTTGATTTGCATTTCCCTAAAGACTAATAATGCTGAGCATCTTTTCATGTGCTTATGGGCCATTTGTATATCATCTCTCAAGAAATGTCTATTCAGGCTGGGCGCGGTGGCTCACGCCTGTAATCCTAGCACTCTGGGAGGCCGAAGCGGGTGGATCGTTTGAGCTCAAGAGTTTGAGACCAGCCTGAGCAACAGCGAGACCCCATCTCTACTAAAAATAGAAAGAAAATTAGCTGGACAACTAAAAAATATATAGAAAAAATTAGCCGGGCATAGTGGCACATGCCTGTAGTCCCAGCTACTCGGGAAGCTGAGGCAGAAGGATCCCTTGAGCCCAGGAGTTTGAGGTTGCTGTGAGCTAAGCTGACGCCACGGCACTCTAGCCCAGGCAACAGAGTGAAACTCTGTCTCAAAAAAAAAAAAAAAGAAAGAAATGTCTATTCAGATCTTTTGCCCATAATGTAATCGTTGAGTTGTAAGAGTTCTTCAAATAGGGCTTTATCTTCTTTTATTTGTATTTTACTTTTTCTGTGAACTTCATAGAGAAGGACTTTACTTTCTGAGATTTCCTATTCCATCCTCTCTTTGACTTCATCTAACACCTACCTCGGTTCAGCAGAAACAAAACTTAAAATTAATAGAATCAATTAGAAATTGGTCTGCACAACGTAGTAGGACCTAAGCACAACACTGAGAGGTGTCTCAAACACTTACGTAAGGTTAAATTTGAAGTTGAACTGCCAAGTGTTGATTCCAGAAGGATATTCTCCCTTCTCGTTCGTGAATGTAAGGCCCAGCTGGATAATTTTTAAAAGGTCAACATTGCACCGCAGAAGCTGATACTGGTAATCTATGGAACTACGAAATTCACCAATTGGTCGCACCACCACACCTGGAAATTCTGTGTCCTAGAAAAGGAAAAAGTCTCTCAATGTAAGATTTCACAAAATAGTGGATGTTGAATTGATAATTTATAAATAAAATTTTACCTCAATTTACAAAAGTTACATGACAAGTCCCAAGCTTGGGCATAAAATTCTTCCTTAAAATACTGACCTTGCTGGTATCTACTAAAAAAGCACTAGAATCATGAAGCTTTGCACAACAATTTAATGATCCGAAATAAGCAGGATGTGAACAGAAGAAGCTGATATGTAGTCAACTGAGAACATTCTAGGTTGAGAACAACATATGAATAAAAATACAAATACAAATGGAAGTGAAATAGCCATTCAGAAAAAATTATAAAGAGCCATGTTTAGCTGGAATATAAAGACTCAAATGAGATCATGGAGTTCTGAATACCAGGCTACAGACTTAATTCAATAATCTCTAAAGCAGAGTCACAAACTCCAAGCAGCTAATAATGGCAAGGAGTAAAGCGAGCTGGGCATGAAAATGGTAACAAGTAACAGGGACTGGAGAAAAACAGAGAGCACGTGCCTTTCTGTAGGAGGCTTAACATCACCACAACACTCATCTCCCTCTGCAGCCACTCAATGTCAGGCAGCATTGTGTACCATATACTGCCAGATCTTCCCATTTTTTTCCACAGATGCCAGAAATCTGGAATTTAAGTGAGGTCTCTTGATTTTTAAATGCTGGCAACAAATTTTTTAAAACATTGTACAGTCAAATTCACCATATCTGTGGAATAGATGTGCCCTATAGGCTGACATAACTTCTGCTTCAAAGACTTAAACACAGTAACACTATAAAAAAATTTAAGCGCTAGAGGTTATATCTTTCTCAGAGGCACTGGCTACCTTGATGTTTCATAAACACAACACAACCTTTCATCAAGTTTAATTTATCATGGCTTTAGTGAAATATGATAATTTCTTTTCAAAATCTCATATTAAACATTCCCTAATCCCCTACAAGGTAAACCAAGCTGGGCACGGTGGCGTAAGCCTGTATCCCAGCGACCTGGGATGCTGAGGCACTTGAGCGCAGGAGTTCAAAGCTGCAGTGCAATATGGTTGCACCTGTGAATATCCACTGCACTTAAGCTTGGGCAACATAGCAAGACCCTCATCTCTAAAAATAAAAAAATAAAAAGAGGGCAAGTTAAATAGAGTAGAGCTCCTTACCATGGCAATATAACTGTAACTGAGGACGATTTCTCGGATCTTCCGCATCTCTTCTTCTAGATTGCTGGCCCATACTTCACAGATAACCTGGCTATTCTCCACAAGTGCTGCAGGCATCCTGAAGAAACCTGAGAAGTCGCTTTCAGCTAACTAGTTTTGGAGGGCAAGCCAGACAGTGTTTGATCTAGATTCAAAAACATATTTTGAAATCACGTAAGTTTACACAGTGGCATAAGACGTGAACAAAACATTGACATCAAAATAATAATTTACCATAACTTCATTAGTTTGCTAAAACATTAAGATCATATTTATTCTCCATTTTACATGATAGGGAAATCTGCTTTGTCAAAACACACACACACACACACGCACGCACACACACACACACACACACACACGCACACACACGCACACACACAGTTCTTTCCTGAAGAAACTAAAGTTACTGAAGAAACCTTTGCTATGAAGCCCTCTACCAAAGTGAAACCACGACCCTAAACCAGTTTTTCATCCCTCTGTAGACTACCCAAAGACTAAAACAGTCCTGCTACCACAAATGTGCCTTTAACCACGACTTTCACATCACAGATACCAAATCATGGAAACATTCCTAACGGAATCACTTCAGTCATTTTAAATGTACCTGGGATCTCCAACAGCCTGGAAGAATGTCGACCTGAACATCTACACTCAAGTCTTTCCACCCATATCATGAATATGGGCATGGGGCTCTCCCTTTGATTCCCCCAAAAAGGAAATTCTTTTTCCCCACAATGCAAAAGTCAAATACAACCAAAGGCAATTAATTAACTTAATAGAGTGCCTCTTTAGATTTGTGCAAATAGATCACAAAGTAAGGGATTTAAGTGGTAAACACCACTCCCACTTGCTAATTTGAACCTTCATAAAGCACAATGAAAATCAGAATTTGGGTTATTAACATCTACCTTTAAACATATAATAATAAACAAACTAAGCAATTCAACAATAACAATAAAGCTGGCAGGTATAAATAATTCAACTAGAAACAGAATAATTCATTTTTCGGGAGGAAATTGGGGAGGGGAAAGTATTTCTAGTTCAGCCTCAGAGTAATGTTGTTATTACAGCAAAGTCAATATGAGAGGCTTAGTTATAAAAAGACCAAAAACGGAGCTTATCATAAGGGTGTTTAATTCTAAGGCAACCCTACTACATGGATCCTCAACACAATAGTGGGCTCCAGTGTATGTATTTAAAGGAAAATTTCTAGAAACAGTAAAATGAATATAAGTGGTTTCCAAAGGACCAAGCAAGGAAAATATTTGCTTTCTACTTTCAAGATTGGGAAATGCAACAATGAGAATCTGGAACAGAACAAAATTGGCATCAAGTATCATTATTTCTCTGAGAAATTTCTGAGAAATCTTTTGGTTTGTCAGGAACCCTTGAAGATTCAATTTAGTCAAGGTATCCTATACTTCTACAGATGTTTCTCTGAAATTATAGTTATTATGTGGTATCTCCCCAACAAATATAGGTGGAAACTTCTTAAAAGCAGAATCAATTTCTTCTCCTGTTTCTGTTCTATTAAAGGCTTGTAAATGAACGAATAAAAGGAAAAAACTGGAGTTCAGACTGAATTCAGACTAAATCATACTATCTGACCATAATTAAGAAAATGCTGGGGCTCAGAATTTTAGTTTCCTAATTTTGCTTAAGACTTTCCCCTGCAAAAGAGCTTAAAACTATTTTCTATGCACATTTAATGTTAAATCAGTGCCACTTTCTTATTTCCCTAACTGAAATTAATGCAATTCCTCTCTGGCATCATTTTGAACACAACCATAAACTACTTTAGGAGAAGGGATAGGTATTATACTCATGGGTTTTTGAGAAATGGTTTCCATAAAAACAAAACCAACAAAAGGGACACAAGCAAAAAATGCCTTTGACCTCCAATTACAAAGGGATTTGTTTCCATTAATAAAAAGCTAACCACTGTTTCCTGCAGATCACATGGGGCAAAAAAAAGGAAAAAAAAAAATATGAAAAGAAAAAAAAAATGCAACCACTATTAAAAAGCTAATCATGGCCGGGTGTGGTGGCTCATGCCTATAATCCTAGCACTGTGGGAGACCGAGGTGGGTGGATCACTCAAGGTCAGGAGTTCAAGACCAGCCTGAGCGAGAGTGAGACCCCCCCCATCTCTACTAAAAAATAGAAAGAAATTAGCTGGACAAATAAAAATATATAGAAAAAATTAGCCGAGCATGGTGGCACATGCCTGTAGTCCCAGCTACTTGGGAGGCTGAGGCAGGAGGATTGCTTAAGGCCAGGAGTTTGAGGTCGCTGTGAGCTAGGCTGATGCCACGGCACTCTAGTCCGGGCAACAGAGTGAGACTCTGTCTCAAAAAAAAAAAAAAAAGCTAATAATTGCTACACATATCTGACATATGGGAACCGCACAAGTCAACCACTGGCAAAAACATGTAAGAAACTATTGCGTTAAACCCTTAGCTAGGAAATTTGTGGAGAAATAAACAATAGCTTAGTCCCACTGAAAAATTAAAAAGGAATTACACCACGCATATTTAACATAGCAAGTCAAATTACTGAATATGCAGGCCAAAAAAGAGAGAAAATAGCAACTTTAATACCAGCAATTCTGCCTGCCACTTTCCACTTAGTGAGCACATGCTCGAGAATGAGCCCAAGATAGGCACCACAAACAAACTGTTCCATTGGTTTGTCTTCTTCCTTTTAAGCTTCCTCAAGGCAAGCATCACTCGTGCATCATGACTCCAAGCTTTTCAAATATGTTTATCTGCCCACCACAGACCCTGAAGGTAACCTAATTCCTTTATCTGGTTTACAACCAAAGAAACAGTAACAAATTTCAAAGCTGAAGGAAAAACTGTGGTTGATTTAGTCAGAAACAGGATTGCAATCTCAAACTTTACACCTTCCTAGGTATTTTTGAGGATAATTTAGATCACATGCAGTGTGTGCCTCACAGGTTGACTTAAAAACTTAACTCCCACATGAGCTACATATTGAAACTGTGCAAGAGGGAAAGGTTTTCGCCAACACACACCTCTGCGAATTACTGAGGTCCCTGCCCTATGCTCACCCGCAGTGCAATCTGTTCAGACAGCTCCCGTTCACCTACCGTGTAAACTTCTCCAAAACAGAGTTCCTTATTTACCCAGGAAAGCTCTGAAGAGCAATTAATGATAAAGCCACCGAAAAGTTTTCTCTGCAAGCATTCCAGACCACCAGGCCTTGCTCGGGAGAAGAACGTTACGTTGAGCATGGTTTTTCTGGTTTTGTTTTGTTTAAGCCTAAGCGTGCAAGGAAACAACAGGCATCACTTCCCTATTCTAGAGGATTGAACAAAGGCTTTACCGTGCATGATTAAGATGGAAAAAGGAAGTAGCACGTTAGAAGAAATGGCAGCAGCGCTGAAGAGGGTCCTCTCTATACACAGCCGCCGCCGTCCTCTGGCCCTCGCCCACCTCCAAAGAGTGTCGGAAAACACTGCCCTGGACTCAGCCGTAGTTCAAATGTTTCTTAAAACCATCCGAGTGGCCCCCAGGTCTGTGAGCTGTCTCAGCCACAGCAACGAGTCTAGTTCAAAAAGCCATGGATCAGCAAGGAAAAGTTGTGGGGCCGCAAGAACTAAGGAGGCGGCGGAGAGTTAGAAGGGGGAGGCTCGCAAGGTTCCAAACTCAAGTCCGCTCTGTCTCCCGTCATCATTCTCTTCCAGTTCAGGATCACCCTTTCACTTCAAAGTACACTCAGCCCTCCCCTCCTCCTTCTAACACCCCATTCTTCCTTTTTGTTTTGTTTCGTTTTTTTGTAAAGCAAAGATGTTAAAATTACAAACCTTAGCACCAGACAGACCTAAGTTCGAAGCCAGGCCAGGCCACGTCCTAGCTGTGTGGCCCTGCATAAATCACGTCTTTCGTGCCTCAGTCTTCCTATCACGTAAAATGGGTTTGATAATAGTATGCACCCCAGAGGACTGCAGTAGGGGTTAAATAGAATGAAGCATATAGGGTGCTTCGTAAAGTTCTGGCACGTATCACTAGAATATTATTTATCGTGTACTGGTGGTTACTAGTACTATTCGGTGGGTTTGTTCCCCTTCTCAACACCCTGCCCCTCACTCGCCTTCCTCCCACAGGCCCCCGATGGCCTCCCACACTTTTATCTCACGCTCCTCTCTCCAAGAAGCACGGAGCCTCTTACCCTGACCAGCAGGGCCCGCGAAGCGCTGGCTGGCGGACTGGCGGGCTGACTCCCCGACAGCAGCAGCGGCGGCAGCGGCGGAGACGGCGGCCCCTGACCCGGAGCTCTCCTCCCTCTGCCCCGGATCCGCTCCTGAAACCGAGCGAGCCAGTGAGATAGGCGCCACCGTGCCCAGAGCGGCCTTACGTACCGCCCACAAGCAACCTGGCTGCACCACTCTATCCACCCGATCCTCCCGACTCGCCTGCTCTCTAGAGTCACTCCAGGCGCGCGCGCGCCTGCTCATGCCCGCTCCTCCCCCTTTGCGCGCCCCGGTGACTCTGTGCGTGTTCTCTCAGCCCGGGAGCTCGCGGGGAGCAGCGCGCAGGCGCAGAACCAAGACGGCGCCGCGAAAAAGGTGGGGCGGGGCGGCCTCGAAGGACGCATGCGGAAGACGGCCCGCCCTAGGCCTTCGTCGCACGATTAGTGGCGCTGTCTCAGTGCAAGCACTATTCGTGCTCCTCCTCCATTTCGCTTCTCCTTCCGCGCGCCCAAGGAAGGGGCGTGGCCTAGATCTAGCCCCCCCCAGTAGGCGTGGCCCTGAAAATACCAAAGGGCGTGGCCCGTCGGACGAAATCGCTCAAATTACAACGCCCCCTCCTCCCTGCTTTGAGGGACCGTTAAGATCGTTGGCAAGAAAGGACTTCGGGAGAGGTTGATGGAGGGAGAGCCTGATCCCTCCTTCTGTGCGAATGCGGTCCCCTAGATTCCCTCACTGACAAAGCATCTACCTCGCGGGTTCCTTTCCGGCAAACAATTCGCTGGGGCTGGGGCGGCACCCCGAAAGCGAGTCTGGGTGACGTCCGCCAAGGCCCGCCTCCCTCCCTGCCTCACACAGCCGGGAGAGGCGCGTTGCCATAGCAACTGGCCCGCCAAGGCCTGCTCGAGTTACAAAGAGGAAGCGCTTCCAGAGGGGGAAGTGCCCGCCAGGGCTTTCAGGAAGCCCCGAGACCTCGGCGGACGAGCAGTGGGCCCGATACATTGTGGTTTCCAGAGCCGCGGGGGCCCGGCCGAGCCCAGGAGCTCCTACGGCCACGCTGCCAGCCCCTTGATTCTCCTTTAATCCTGCTTGGAGAGAGGGCTCTTTGCCAGCGCCTGCCCTGGGTAGCGCGTGACCGGGCTGGGACGCGCCACAGCCTCGTGTTCTGCAGCAGTGGGGAAGAAGACAAAGCCCCGACTTCTCGCACGCTGCCATCAGTTGGGGACCAACCTCACTGTCACTCTCGCAGGCGCTCCGCCTCAGTCCCTGAGAGGACGTGGGGGCGGCCCGAGCGCAGGTCTAGTCGTAGTCCCAGGTGCTTTTACTAGAAGGGGACTGTCGGTAAACCCGCAGCCAGTGTACCCCTCGTGACCGGCGAGTGGCCTTACTCCTGTTCTCTTTGCACTTTTAAACATTTCCTCCTAAGGGGATTCTCCAAAATCCTACTTCCATTTCCTAGGTCGGATGCGGAGCTGGCCTTGGGCGGCAATTTCAAATGGGATTCCCAAAAGGTATTCTCCAGGGAGGTGAACTCCCAGCTCCGGCCTCTGGGGTAAGAGCATCGAATGCACTTTCTGAACTCCACTCCTCCTCTTCTCCCCTCCAAATGTGTCTGTCTCCTTATCTATAAAATAGGGATACGAATGACTGTCTCTCAAGGTCGTGGTGAAGATTAAATAGTTAATAAATGGAAAAACACCCCGCACCGAGGAAGATACATGAGAGCGTTCAATAAATAATTGTTTCTGGACTGTTCTCTCTGCAGTAGTCAATGTTTATTAGCTCCGCCGCAGGACTAACAATCATTCGGTTGAGGGATAAGGCAGGCAAGACACCCTTCCCCCAGTTAGTTCTGTGGGTTTCTAATATCCTTTCACCCACTTGCGATTAGATTCAAGAGAGGCTGGCCCTACCAGGCAGGCATTAGTCACACGAAGAGCAGCCTCCACAATACTTTCTTGGAATTTGTTTTTTTCCTGCAGCACCGGGCCTGGTGTGCACTGAAACAATCAAACAGGAAGCGCCACCTCCATCCCCACCACCACCCCTACCCCAGAACTGGGTGTTCATGTCTCAGATTATTGAAGAGAAACATAAAACACAGATGGGTGGTATTTCAGGAGGCGTTGGAGTGTTTTAAATTTTTTTTTTTTTTTTTTTTTTGAGACAGAGTCTCGCTTTGTTGCCCGGGCTAGAGTGAGTGCCGTGGCGTCAGCCTAGCTCACAGCAACCTCAAACTCCTGGGCTTAAGGATCCTACTGCCTCAGCCTACCGAGTAGCTGGGGCTACAGGCATGCGCCACCATACCCAGCTAATTTTTTCTATATATATTTTTAGTTGGCCAGATAGTTTCTTTCTATTTTTAGTAGAGATGGGGTCTCGCTCTTGCTCAGGCTGGTCTCGAACTCCTGAACTCAAACAATCCGCCCGCCTCGGCCTCCCAAGTGCTAGGATTACAGGCGTGAGCCACCGCGCCCGGCCGAGTGTTTTAAATTTTTAAACAATGGATTTTATGTGGTACGTGAGTTATTGCAGAATTAGAACAATTGTGGAAGTTACTGATTCTTGATGGGAGGCCCCAAATGAATGATGAGAGAGCATGGTTGGAAAAGAATATATTCAATAATATTATTTCATATTTGAGAAAACCTATTATTTTTTGAACTGCAGACTATAGGAAGTCAGGTTTGAAAAAAGTCTCAGTTGGGAGAGTATAGGTTTAAAAAAATTGAAAAACACTGGTTGTAAAATCGGTCTTCTTAAGAACCAGCCAGCCAAGCCTTCCTGTTATTCCCAATTCTAAATAAATGTAACATAGTGCATTTTGTAAAAGTATAATATGTGTAGGGAGATCAAATCCAAAATATATATCTGGGTTTGAAATATTCTGAAAATGGAAAGGAAGGTAAATGCCTCCAGATTAGTACCACTATAAATCACCTGGGCCCACAGCTCAATAACCTGACACACCTGGATGCCTATCAACTGACTTATTAGATTTTTTAAGTCTCCCCACCACAGCCAAGGTCTGTCACTTTGTATAATGTTGTCTATTATCAATTATATGTTTAACTGCAGAATGCACCCAACTGGCTTTTTTTTTTTTCTTTTTGCATTTGGGGTTAACTCCCTGCTTTTGAAGGTGTATTGTCCCTGCTTTTCCTACATAATACAAATACCTTCTTCTTGCTCCTAGAAATTATCAACAGATCATCAAATTTCCCTTAAATGTAGAGAGAGGGTCATGTTTCATGACTATGCATTCAAGTATTATTTTGATTACAACCAAAAAGAAAAATCCTCTAATCTACAATGATTTAAAGTTTCTAAAATGTTGTCAGAATTCATTTTTTCAAATTTGGAAATAAATATCAAATCTATTCATATCTTATTCGACTTTGCTTCTTCTTCCTTAGAGTCCACTAAAGTAACCACATTTCAAAATCTACCTAAAATAATCATAGACCTTTAAATATCCAAAGCTGAGAGGGTCCATAAAAATGTTCTAACCAATACATCTCCTAATGTCACAGAAAGAAAGTAAATAACTTGATTAAAGTCAGCTAGCTCCCAGAGATAGGACTGGGATTTGAATCTTCTGATTCCCAGTGCAGTATGCAGGATTAGGTGTTCCTCCAGTCAGTGTTGTTTATGGTTCATTTGCTGTGATTGGGGCCCCATGTTGACTCTGGAGGATACACTGGTGAATGAAGCAGACATGGTTCCTGGCTTCATGGAGGTTAGCATTTGGTGGCAGGGATTGACAAAACAAGTAAGCAAGCATTCAAGTAAGAAATAAGAAATAATGGCCAGGCTCGGTGGCTGTAATCCTAGCACTCTGGGAGGCCAAGGCAGGAGGGTATAGCTTGAGCTCAGGAGTTCCAGACCAGTCTGAGCAAGAGCGAGACCCTGTCTCTACAAAAAAATAGAAAAATTAGCCAGGTGTCGTGGCTCTGGCCTGAAGTCCCAGCTACTTGGGAGGCTGAGGCAAGAGGGATCACTTGAGCCCAGGGTTTGAGGTTGCAGTGAGCTGTGATGATGCCACTGCATTTTAGTCAGGTGACTGAGCTAGACTCCGTCTCAAAAAAAAAAAGAAAGAAATTGTGATCGCTATCATGAAGGAAACTAATGGAATAAAGTGACAAAGAATGACTGGATTAGGGAAAATTAGATGGAGGTCAGGGAAGAGGTGGCATTTAGGCAGAGATGAGGACAGAAGGACCCAACCAGAGAGAGGAGAGAGAGAGGCACCAGGAGTTGGAGGCAGTAAATTTCAGGCAGAGTGTAAGTGAATGCTGCACGCTAGAGGAACTGAAAGGAGGCCAGGGCAGCTGCAGAGAGACGGATCAAAGGCAGAATGGCCCCAGATGAGGCTGGAGAGGAAAGCAGAGGCCAGGTGCTCTAGTCAAAGTGCAGCAGGATTCACCGGAAGGATATAGAACAAAAAACAAAACAAAACAAAATCAGAATGACAAAGCGCAGCAGGAAACCCTGAAGGATTTTACTCAGAGGAATGACCTGATCCTGATTTGTGTTTGTAAAGATTGCTTTGACTTCTGTGGACATAAAGACATTTTAATGTTTTTATTTGAATTACACTAAATTTAGTACGAAAAGACAGCTGTCTTCTCCCAGTCATGGTAAATATGTTGCCTATGGAAATATTAGGTGACACCTTCAGTTAATTTTTACTAGGTGATTCTGATTGAGAACAAGGTGCCCTACATCCTTTTGATTATTGTTACTGTGAAAATCTTCAAGGCTGCTGATTGAACACTAGTACTTTACAAAGAAGAAAGTTGATCTCTGTACAGAGCTAGGTAGATGGAGATATAGGCCAATGGAAAGAGCAGATAAACACATTACTATAGTTAAGAGTAAAACTTGTCCTTTGGGGCACTCTAGGCAGTTCTAAAACACTCTTCCCTGCTCTGTGTGCATACAACAAACCCATAGTCTCTGATGTCACAGCCAAATCCCAAAATCTCTGTTGCTTTTTTTATATGACCAGCATCCAGAATCTTCTTGTGAACTTCTAGAACATTCTATAATGTCCTAGGAGCAAGGTGACCCCAAAGGCTTCAGAATTTCTCTGAAGTTTCCAACCAGATGTGTGTTTGGGGTAAGAGGTGAGGAATTCCAGAGAAATTGATAAGCAAGATTATAAATCTCAATTCCAGATCATCAGAGGTTAGAACTGGGAGAGGCCTCAGAGACCCACTCAATCCATTTCACTCATTTTACAGATGAGGAAACTGAGACTTAGAGGGGCAGAGGTTACACAGCTGGTGGTGGCAGCACTGGACCTGCCTTCTCCAAGCCTCTCAAGGTTCTTTTCAAGATCAGCCAGGAGGAGGTCATCTTACATAACCTTGAGATAACAAGAAACCTGAGCAATCCCCCAAAGACAGGAGGGAGAGAAAGCCCAGGAAGACTGGAAAGTGTCTCACTGCAGAGATGTTCTTCTCTTTAAGGCTCACCCAGCAATCAAATATTTACTGAGGACCTACTATATGCCAGAGTTATTAATGCCATGGAAATACATGAAAGCATTATATGACATGATTATTGAAAAAAATTACCTGCTACTCCAGGGAGTGTTGACCCCATAAGCTAAAAAGTTCAGAAAGAAAAGAACTAGGGGCAGAGGAGGGGACAGAAACAGGAAGGAAACTCTGGGTGGGAGGATCAGTAGAAGCAAAGATATACAGGTAGGGATAACAGGAAATAGGAAAAAAGTTTCTGCACATTGCAGTAAGTAAACAATAAATGTTTGCACATAACAGTGATGCCTAGAGCATTATAAAGTAGGAAGGGATAGGAACTAATGTCAGATGAGAGGAGCCCAGACCGAGGCATGCCTTGGAAGTCAGGTAGCAATTTGATCAATGCACAATACAGACTTGTTCTGCCAAAGGATATATACATTATATAAATACCTGGAATACTGAAAAAATACTGGTATCTCTGAAAGGAGAGATGAGGAACAACATGAATACGTTGTACGAAATGCATTTAATTTTTGAGCAAGCATTGAATATTTACTGAGCCCTTGCTTTGTGCAAAGATAAATTAGGCAGGGAAAGATGACCAAGATGTGGTCCTTTATCAGCCAAATAAAATGTGACACATCTGTCCAATGGGACAGCATGCAGCTATTAAAAAGCATATGACAGCTCTTAAAGGCACTATATGGAACAATCTCCACGTTTGAGTGTTCAGTGAAAAAAGCAAGGTGCAGAGCAAACATATATGGTGGCGTTGCCAAAGGAGTGGCAGAAGACACACGTTTCCATTTACATAGGCAAGCTCTGGAAAGATATACAAAAAACTGGTCACAGGAGTTGCCTTGGGGAGGAAAATAAGGAGACTGAGAAGAATTTAAAAAGACTTATTTTTTCACTGTACTTTTTTTTATCCTTTTGCATTTTATATCATATGCACATACTGCCTATTCACAAATAATTTTTAGAAATTTACAAGTAAAAACTCAGCTCTTTTTCAAAAGTGCTCCCCGTTTCGTGTCATGGGTTCTGTACCCTAATTTCCCCTGTTTCAAAGTGTAAACTCAGCCTCTGTGGGTGTACCTTTCCTGCATGTCTCCTCCCTTGCCTGCCTTCCACAGGAAGAAAAGCAATGAAAAGTGAGAAAATGAGGTCCTCTGGTCATCAACTTGCACTGCCTACTTTTATCTGACACCCACCTCTTTTATTGAACCTGTCTCCTATGGGACAGCCACATTTCCTTCAGTTGTGAAAGATGAAGGAAATTTTTAAAAAGACAAAAAGAGAGGAAAAGCCCAGAGTTTGGCCAAATAGCTTTTTTTTTCAAGCTTCTGCTTGAACTGCGTATTTCCTCTCAGCTTTAAGGACATGCCCTTTGGGTAGAAGGGTGTTTTGTTTCCAGCCCAGGCAGACCCAAACTTTTTCTCTCATCACGTGCTTGGCCCAAGCCAGTCAGCAGCTCTGTAATGAGATCACCATGGCCAGCCTCCCAGCCTACCGAGTGAACTACAGGGTCAGCCCGCAGCAGCAGCGGCCACCAAAGCGGGGTGCTGAAAGAGAAGAGGAGGCAGGCTGGATTGACCTGTGGCCAGGACCTCGGAGGAGCTTGGCAACAGCCCACCGCAGAGGTGAGTGGGAGCTGCTGGGAAGGGGAAGCATTTGCGACAGTCAGGACATGTCCGAGTTCACTTAAAGAAGGACAAAACACACTCTTCCTACCTCTGCCACCACCCTGTCCTCCCCACTTACAGTACAGGCGAGATGTGCCTTTGAACAGCACAGTGCGGTCCCCTACATGTCGTGCTAGTGTCTGCATCCTCTGTCTGTTTGTGCCATCTCCCTCCGCTGTAGTCTTACTGTTCTAGCCATTGACGGGGAATTATAATGGACTGGGTTTGGCTTCAAAACCATGGGAAGGAGCAACTCCTAAGTCAGAACTCGAACAACAGGCAGATCAAACTGGAAAAGACTGTTGGGAAGCAACTGCTGCCTAATTGCTTCTTGTCTCTAATCTGCCATCACCTGGAGGAGATGGGCAAATTATTATACAACAGTTTTAAAGTCTCTAGATAGATGTGTGGGCTATGAGCTGGACAACCTGGTCAAAGCTGTTTTTATGCAACATACTGGGATTTATCAGTAGTGGCTCCAGTTTTGGAATTGTTAATGGCCCAATGGTACCTATGGAAACACTCCCACAAAGGTTATTGGGTGAGGGGCATATCGTCAGTTGTATGGATGGAGGTGAAAATAGGCTAGAGGTTTTTTGGGTGCTCCTAAGGCCCTCTGGGGCTGAAGGCAAGCAAGACAGGTGCTGATTTGTGGGTTGCTTCAGTTTCATCTGCAATTCTAACTAAATTTCTCTGGATGGGATGTACAGATTGAATCAATTTGCTTAAACAGAAATGCACTGAGCCTCAGCTTCTAACTTTAGATAGGAAAGTTGTTAGCATGAGGGAAAGGCACAGAATGTTCAATAGCAAACGTTGGACACATTCTGAGGGCAGAAAAAGCAATGCTTTTGATTCTTTTGTCTCTTTTTTTCCCCTACTCTGTTACACGGGCCAGTGCCATGGCATCAGCCTAGCTCACTGCAACCTCAAACTCCTTGGTTCAAGCGATCCTGCCTCTGCCTCCTGAGTAGCTGGGACTACAGGCACACACCACCACTCCTAGCTAATTTTTTCTATTTTTAGTAGAGACAGGGTCTTGCTCTTGCTCTGGCTGGTCTCAAATTCCTGACCTTAAGCAATCCTCCCGCCTCGGCCTCCCAGAGTGCTAGGATTATAGACGTGAGCCACCACGCCCAGTCTGTGGCTGACATCTTGATTGCAACTTCAGAAGCAATCCTGATCCAGCGGCACCCAGATAAATTGTCCCTGAAATCCAGATCCACGGAAACTGTGAGATAATAAATATGTATTGTTTTAGGCCAGAAGCATTAGGGTAATTCGATTCCTGTATCTCTTATGTATTCAGCAAATACTTCCTGAGTATCTGCTACAGGCATGTGCTTGGTGCTGTGGATCTCATAATAAAACAAGCAGGCTTTGGGCCTCACAGGCATGCAGTCAAGCAGGGCAGTAAACTCTTTTTTTTTTTTTTTTTTTTTTGAGGCAGAGCCTTGCTCTGTCACCCTAGCTAGAGTGCCGTGGCGTCAGCCTTGCTCACAGCAACCTCAAACTCCTGGGCTCAAGCAATCCTTCTGCCTCAGCCTCCCGAGTAGCTGGGGCTACAGGCATGCCCGGCTCATTTTTTCTATATATTTTTAGTTGTCCAGTTAATTTCTTTCTGTTGGCAGTAAACTCTTAAAGGATGAAAGTACCATGCAGTAAAAGGAGTGAAGGGGATATTACTGAAACTGACCCAAGGGAGTCATTTTTGTCTCAAAGTTTAATCTTTACCTTCATGTATTTCATCTTTTCTCATTTTTATTTTATTTTTAGACACAGAGTTCTCACTGTGTTGCCCAGGCTGGTCTTGAATACCTGGGCTCAAGTGATTGTCCCATCTCAGCCTACCAAATAGCTGGGACCACAGGCACGTGCCACCACGCCTGGCTATTTTATCTTTTTGGATGACTATCAGTCACTCTTCCTTCTGTATAAGGCTCAGATATGTACAGACCTTGAGTCCTAGCAGCTCCTCTGGTGAAAGCCTCTTCACCAGAGGCTTTAAGCTGTGTAATTACATTTCAGGTCAGTCGGAGGCAGACCGCTCAGCTTCCCCTGAGAATGCAAACGGCCTGAGAACAGACACTAAATTAAGGGGAGTACTAATGCTTGGGTCAGTTGCCCTCTCCGTGTTGTTTCCCCACTTACGAAATAGAATTTATGCCATTCCAAAAACGCTTGTAGCACCAGGCAAAGTGTTAGGAAGGCTGGATTTTACCAGAAACTGTGTGGAGTTTGGAGCAAGTCATTTCTGCTATCTAAGTCTACCTCCTTAGCTGTAAAACGGAAGGGGTAGACCAGATGACCTTGAGGTTTTTCCCCGCCCCCCCTTTTTTTTTCTTCTCTAAGAGTTATAATACACATTCACATAAAGATGATATATTTTATACCTATAAAACAGGAAAGCCAGAAACTGTGTCATGCACCTGTAATTCCAGCTACTTGGGAGGCTAAGGTAGGAGGATCGCTTGAGCCCAGGAGTTCAAGTCTAGCCTGGGCAACATAGCGAGATCCCATCTCAATAAACAAATAAACAAACAGTCTCTACTCCTTCCATCCTCACCCTATTCCCCTGTCTTCACCCTCACCCTATTCAGATTCTCCAGGTTGTGAACATCAGCTATAGCCTCATAGTGTCATTTATCTAGATTGGGGATTCCTCAATAAAAAGCTTACACAGTCAGAATCATCTGCTTTCAACACAACCACACTAAAATGCATCTAATTTGGATAATCTCACAATGTATATCAAATGCTCTTTAAGGGAGAATCAATTTATTGTTATAAAATACTAGAATCTTTACTTTTAGCACATTTCATTTCTTTCTCTTCCCTGAATGCATTCCCTTCTTAAATAACTATTTCATATTTTCCTCCTAAAATTTTGTCATTTGGAAACTCAAAGTTATATAGAAATATTTTATAAAATAGGACAAGAAGCATGTCTTACACATCTCACACATCCCCTGTGTCTAGCATTGTATCTGGTACACAATAAATATTTCTTGAAAGAATGATTAATATTTTAGAGAAAACATGTTCTCTGGTATTAAAATACACCCAAACACTATCTAGTCCATTATTCATGGCTAATACAGGCTGAACTCATTCCTTTGGGTTTTTTTTGTTGTTGTTGTTGTTTTTTGTTTTTGAGACAGAGTCTCACTCTGTTGCCCAGGCTAGAGTGCTGTGGCCTCAGCCTAGCCCATAGCAACCTCAAACTCCTGGGCTCAAGCAATCCTCCTGCCTCAGCCTCTCAAGTAGCTGGGACTACAGGCATGCACCACCATGCCCGGCTAATTTTTTCTGTATATATATTTTTAGTTGGCCAGCTAATTTCTTTCTATTTTTAGTAGAGATGGGGTCTTGCTCTTGCTCAGGCTAGTCTCGAACTCTTGAACTCAAATGATCCACCCGCCTCGGCCTCCCAAAGTGCTAGGATTACAGGCGTGAGCCACTGCGCCCAGCCGAGGCCGATCTCATTCATTTGTTTCCCTTTCAATCTCTACACTCATCAACACCAATGCATTCTATATTTTTTGCAGTCTCAGTTGGTATAATGAGCCAACTCATTTATTTAATTCAAGTTCTTCCACTAAACAGCTTTCAAAGCTGAAGCCAATGACTGAATATCTCTATGCCTCCATTTCTTCAGATGGAAAATGGGGGCATCTGAATAGATGAGCTGTAAGACAACTTCCATTTCTTAGATGGGAGACTTCAAAAGGTAGAAAAAAAGAATTAGATAGTCAAGTCGCAGAGAGGAAGCCCAATAAAAATGTAATGATTATAATACCTTAACATATTAAATACTTATAAATGTTGTTAATTTTACTTGTCAAACTTTCTATCTTGAACACTATCGTTGACAAACAATGTTAGGGAACTTCTCTGGGTGAAGACCCATCTGCCCACAATGTTTGAGGTCTCCCTTAAAACCTGTCGTGACTGCCTGTGTTCATGTAAAACTGAAACATGCCTGCAGGCAGGTAGAGAGGCCCAGAAAGCAAGCTGCTTTTGTCATAAAATATTCAGCAGAATGATAGGGTTGTGTAGGTTGCAGGACTCAACTACCTAGATAAAGATCTTGGGAGATGGCATATGGGTGTACTGGCATAGCTAAAGAATAAATGGCATGTTAGGAAATGCTTCGATGGTTTTACTGAAATCAGATGTCAACAGATAAATGGTGCTGCTCCTACAGCCAAGAAGCCACTAGAAGATAAACAGTCATTTTCCCTTTGGCCAGAAGGTATACGTGGAGCAGAGAAGTCCAAGGTCAAACTTACATATCAGCCCCTAATCACTAAGTCTCAGCAATACCCAATTTCCATGCCGTGGACACAGTGCCCTGCCTTGTGGCATGAACCAGAGCTGCCTCCTTCCAGGGTCAATGTCTTATCATACTGATAGTCAGCTAGACTCTCTTGGTTTTGGTTTTTGATTTCAATATCTGGTTCTGTTTACTTATACTTTATACCCAGCCTACATCTCAAAAGAGTTTGAGGTAGCTACCAATAAAAGGTTATAATACAACAGAACAGCTGCAAATAAATAAAAACTGATTAGAAAGCATCAGACACTATATACCTTTTATATTGTTTTGATGGGGAAAGTGTAATCTGTAGCGAAAATAACCAGGTGCTTTAACTGCTACTGCTTTGATTTTGAACCATGTAAAATTGTTAACAAGGAAAAAAAAAAGAGGAAGAAGAAGAAACCATTAGGGCACTGATTCTTAATCATAGTTACCTTTAATAATCTAATGAAAGTTACAGACCCTTCTATGATGAAAAAATGAACACAGAAAAATTTGCATATAATTTCAAGGGAGACAAAGACTTCTCAAAGCCCTTCAAGGATGGAAATTATCTGATTTAAAATAAAGGGAATGCTAATTAAAAGGAGAGCTAGTTACTGCAGGAGTCTTTAATAAAGTGTTTCCTACAAATGGGCATTGAATTAACTTTTAAATATTTCTATGGTTTTCTGAATAGGTAAAATGTGCTCATGGTGCAAAATTCAAAAGGCAGAAAAGGGTAAAAATATAGCCTTTGTCTACGCATGCACCCCAGCCATCCAGAAGCCATCACTGTAACCAGTTTAACTATTCTTCCAGAGATAGTTTAATGTTCTATGTATTATTCTATGTATGCATGAACATCGCATGCACACTCACACAGGCACACTTGCTTATGTGCCACACATTGTTTTATGTTCACTTAATACTTCTGAAGAGTACGCATAAAGCTGCCTTATTCCTTGACTGGCTGCAGAGTGTTTCATTATTGGATGTACTATAATTTATTTAATGAGTCCTCCACTGATGAACATTTAGGTTGTTTCCAATCTTTAGTCACTAAAAATAACATTACAATGAATATCGTGTACATCTATCATTTCTTATATACAGGATTATATAATAGAAAAATAATCCCAAGAAGTATAGTGGAGCACTAAATTTAACTCTAGGCTTACTGGTAGCCAAAGCAAAAAAGAGAGGAAATATGGATTGTCCAATTTTCTTTGCATTCCACAAGAAAGCATACCATTTCTTCCAGAGAGGAAAATGTCTGTGCTCTAATTTCTTTATTGGAATTTATCATCTGTATCCTCATAAAAAGTGTACTACTTCTTCTTTTTAGGAACTAAATAATGGAGTAAGGAGTATCTTTAATGGCAGTTTTGATATTCATGTGGCAGATTCTTATAGCTATCCTTTTTTTCTTATATCTATCTTGATTTTTTTTTTTTAAAGTATAGTCTGACTAAAACTCAGCATTCCTTGCATAAGGGAAAATGTAATCTGGGAGGAAAAGGTTTAGTTTTGAGATTGGACACCCTGTATCCAAGAGCATGAAGACAGCCTGGGCATTGTCCTCCTTTGAAGGTTTCCTGGGTGCGCCAGATCTCCTGCACTACTCACTAGTTTCTTAGCTCTGGCCCAGACCTCTAGCCCAGGACCTGCAGTCCCAGCTACTTGGGAGGCTGACACAGGAGGATCACTTGACCCCAGGAGTTTGAGTCCAGCCTGGGCAACGTAGTGACACCTTGTCTCTTAAAAATTTTTTTTTTAAAAAGAAAAGAAGACTGGGCGTGGTGGCTCACACCTGTAATCCTAGCACTCTGGGAGGCCAAGGCGGGAGGAGAATTACTTGAGGTCAGGAATTCAAGACCAGCCTCAGCAAGAGCAAGACCCCGTCTCTACTAAAAATAGAAAAAACTAGCCAGGTGTGGTAGTGTGCACCTGTAGTCCCAGCTACTCAGGAGGCTGAGGCAGGAGGATCGCTTGAGCCCAGGAGTTTGAGCTGTGACTACAGCTCAGTTGCTGTGAGCTGGGCTGACAGACACCACATCACTCTAGCCCGGGCAACAGAGAGAGACTGTGTCTCCAAAAAAAAAAAAAAGAAAAGAAAGAAAGGTGAGTCAAAGGGAACAGTTATTTCGTATTATTTCCTAAGGTCATAGCTGGTAAACATGCATCTAGAATAATAAAGCCAAATACAATCATATACAACAGAATAAAATATTTGTAGAGAGGGAAATAAGTGGCACAGCGGCATGAAGTCCAGTTTGGAATCTGGGCCCTGAGCCTGGCTCTGCCACTTACCACCTATAGAGTCTGGGAGGTCACTTGGTCTCCCTTTGTGTAGGTTCCTTCATCCGTGTAACGTGGCAGAACAAGGTGACCTGTAATGCTCCTTTCCAGCCAGGTGATGACACTGTGCAATAGGGCTGGCCAGTCGCTTAACATGTGCCAGCTCCTCCGGACTAGTGCGCCTGCCCTGAGTGCTGTGGTTAGGACTGTGAGCTTGGTCCAGGCGCAGGTGAAAGACGCCAGGAATGGCAGGTGATGTCTACCAGTGATGACAGAATGTTGGAGGAGAATTTGCTATCTAATTCTTAATTATTATTTTTTTAACTAAATTTAAGATTTTTTGAATAGCTAACACATTCATATGGTCCTAACATTTCAATCATATAAGAACAGAAAACATTTATTGCCAATTGATTTTTCACAGGGGTACCAAGACAATTCAATGGGGAAGGAATAGTTGTCAACAAATGGTACTTGGACACCTGGATATTCACATGCAAAAGAATGAAGTTGGACCCCTTTCTTACACCATACACAAAAATTAACTCAAAATGGACAATGGACCTAAATGTAAGAGCTAAAATGATAAAATTCTTCACAAAAAACTTAAATCTTTGTGACCTTGGATTAGGTAATGGTTTCTTAAATATGACATCAAAAGCACATTTCGTTCTGCAAATGATACCATCAAGAAACTGAAAAGACAACCCACAGAATGAGAGGAATATCCACAAGTCATATACCTGATAAGGAAAAGGACTGGCAACCAGAATGTACTATAAAGAACACTTACAACTCAATAATTTACAAAGACAACCAAATTTTAAAATGAGCAAAGGGTTTGAATAGATATTTCTCTAAAGCAGATACACAAATAACCAAATGCACATCATTGTTAGTCATTAGAGAAATGCAAATTAAAACTCGTGAGAAACCCCTCCACACCCATAGGATGGCTGTAATTAAAATATATATGTACAACAAGTGTTGGTGAGGATGTAGAAAAATTGGAACTAGTGAGAATATAAAATGATGCAGCCAGTGTGGAAATCAGTTTGACAGTCTCTCAAAATGTTAAACATAGTTACCGTATGACTCAGTAATTCTGCTTCTAAGCATTGTGAACAAATGTGAACCTGAAAGAACCAGTCCGTCAAGATTAGATGCCCAGTGGCTAACTGGGCCTAAATTTAAAATAGAGCCAAGTGGCCATTTGCTGACTAGGGTACTCTGAGTTCTTCCCAAACCCTCACCTCTTTAACTTTGGGACTTTCGCGCACCTGAACCAACCAATCAGAGCTCACCCGCCTCAGCCAATCAGTTTGCCTCAGCTGTGTCAGTTTCCGCTAAAGGCTACATCTACCCAGTTTGCAAGCTATTCTCTGGAATAAAATCTCTTTCCTCCAAATTTCTTTTTCAGAGAACTTCTGTTTATGGTGTATATCCAAGAGAAATGAAAACATATGTCCACACAAAAACTTGTACACAAATATTCATAGCAGCATTATTTGTAATAACCAAAAAATGGAAGCCATCCATACGTGCATCATCTGATGAGTAGATAAACAAAATATGACATATTCATGCAAAGGAATATTATTTAGCAATAAAAAGGAAAGAAGCAAAGATACATGCTACAATATGAGTGAACTTTGAAAACGTGCTCAGGGAATGAAGCCAAACACAAAATGATCTGTATTTTGATATCGTATGATTTCATTTATACAAAATGTCCAGAGTAGGAAAATTCACAGAAACAAAAATAGATTAATGGTTGCCTAGGGGTGGAGGTGGGGCAAAAAGCCAGAACAGATGGAGAGATTGGGGATTGATGGCTAAGGGGTACAAGGTTTCTTTTTGAAGTAATGAAAATGTTCTCAAATTGTGCTGATAGATGCACAACTCCAAATATATTAATACTAAAAGCCATTGAAATGAACACTTTTTTTTTTTTTTTTGAGACAGAGTCTCACTCTGTTGGCCGGTCTAGAGTGCTGTGGCCTCAGCCTAGCTCACAGCAACCTCAAACTTCTGGGCTCAAGCAATCCTTCTGCTTCAGCCTCCCAAGTAGCTGGGACTACAGGCATGTGCCACCATGACCCACTAATTTTATATATATATATATATTTTTTAATTGTCCAGCTAATTTCTTTCTATTTTTAGTAGAGACAGGGTCTTGCTCTTGCTCAGGCTGGTCTCCAACTCCTGAGCTCAAAGGATCCACCCGCCTCGCCCTCCCAGAGTGTTAGGATTACAGGCATGAGCCACCGTGCCCGGCCTCCACTTGTTAATTATCAGTTTTATTAAGATTCCAGAAAGTTTATCCTTTCATACTTTAAAATGAAGTTCTCAAACATTTCTAATGATTCTTCTAGCCAATTCCTGTTAGGCTGCATTTTGAAAAAGAGGTTCAGGCATATTCATTTACTTTTCCATAGAATAGTTGATTTCTTTCCAAAATGTCCTGGTCCATGGCAGGGCGCAATGGCTCACGCCTGTAATCCTAGCACTCTGGGAGGCTGAGGTGGGAGAATCACTCAAGTTCAGGAGTTCAAGACCAGCCTGAGCAAGAGTGAGATCCTGTTTCTGCTAAAAAAAAAAAAAAAAAAAAAAAACAGAAAAAGTTAGCTGGGCGCGGTGGCACATGCCTGTAGTCCCAGTTACTTGGGAGCCTGAGGCAGGAGGATCTCACCTGAGTCCAGGAGTTTGAGGCTGGAGTGCACTGTGATGCCACTGCACTCTAGCTGGGGCAGCGACAAAGCAATACTCTGTCTCAAAAAAGAAAAAGTCTTGGTCCTTATTTTTATATCAACCAACTTGTTAGAACTACTCTTTAAGTCCTGGGTAAATCAGTTCATTCTTTTCTCTAACTGCAACAGCTCTTTAGTAACAGGGAGAAATGAAGAGAGAATAAGTAAGTTTTTTCAAAAGCATTATATAACATGTTTTTACAGTTGGTAGGCCTAGTATTTCTCACCCCCCCCCTCCACCATTCTTCCTTCTTTCTGGCATTTTTCTAGGTATTCTTGCTTATTTATTTCTCCATATAAATTTTGGGATCAGTTTATCTGGTTCCAAGAACAACAACAAATCTATTGGTTTTTTTTGAAAAAAATCACTGCCAGCCATTGACCTTGATTTTGTCCATTCCCTACTTCCTTGGTTGCATGTAAAAACAATACCCAGGCTTACCTGTGCTTTTTCATTCCAGATGAAGGGAGAAGCTAGAAGTATGCTGCATGATGACAAGTCAAAGCAGGTAAATGCCAGCACCTTGTTGCCAAACTGGTGACAGTGTAGCCAGTGGCTTCTCCCTTATCTGCACTCACTTGCAGTGTATCTGACTCTCCCCCAAGGTTCAGGGCTGGCTGACACATGATGATGTCCTCATTTCAGTAACTGAGCTGATGGTAACTGCAGCCCCTTTGCCTGCATGACAGTGTGTGTGGCTGTGGGTAGTTAGTTGGAAAGCCCTGTTTTCAGCTGTTGCTGTCTCTTGGCCAGCCCTGCCTGGAGCCCTTAGCATGCCCTGTGCTTCAGGCCTTTAGAACTACTCCTTTAGATAACTGCTCTGGGGACAACAGAGGCCCCCTGGGGGATGGAGCCAGGAAGGCTGTTGACTCCAGCCAATTCCTGCCCTGGGTTCCCGTGCTTCACGGGGACCTTTGCTCTGTTTATGTTCTCTTCATCTGGGCTGCTGGAGAGATTAAAAACCCACTATCCCTAAAAAATATCTAATCCTGTATATGAAACTGAGGTTTTGATTTGACTTAATCTGGTTTGATCTAACTCGGAAGATGAAAAATTCCCACTGAGTCTAGAAAAGTTCCTGAAAACGCTCAGAATCCTAAAAAAAGGAATAATTGGAAAAGCCCAAGGTAAACTGTCTAGCAAACGCAGGGGACATTTGAATGGCCCATGTGAAAGAACAAGTTCCCCAGATTGGTCTGGCCAATCCAGCCAGAGAGAGAGAGAGAGAGAGAGAGAGATCATTTCCAGAGCTGAGAGCCTTGATGAGTGCTAGCCCTTCAAAGCATTCCCTGGCCATGAAAAGTGACTAAATGACTGCTTGGTCTTTTGATGAGAATGCCAAGAAGAAATGATTCAGTGCAGATTCAATTTGTGCAGAATGAGTTAATCAAAACAACCTGCTCCTTCAGATCTTGAAAGTCTGGATTAGTACGTAGCATCCTGTTAGACCATCTCCTCCCACCCCGCCCCCCTGCTGACCCCTCCCTGTGTGCAGCCACTCGGCCATTCGCTGACTGCAGGTGAGCCCCCGGCACACGCCACAGGGACCACCACCTCCAGTTCCTTCCTACATATGAGCAGACCCCATCTGGGCCTAGAGACACAGAACTGAGTGTGACATGTGTCATGTCCTGTCCATAGTACAATGGAAACTGGTGATACTCCTGGCTGCTGTTTTCTGTCTGAAGCAGGGACCGTGTTGTTTGGCCAACAACCAAACTCTGCGGTGTAGAGAACCTTTTGGAGGGGAACATATAAGGACCTCCCAGTGACTGGCGGTGGTCTCTTCTTTACTCTTAGGATGGCCAGTCTTTAACTGGCAGCCTGGGTGACTCTTGCTGGAAGGCAGAGGAATTATTAAAAGTCAGAACATGTGTTCAATTCACTCTTGTCTTCAAGGGCAAGAGGGTGGGATTGGGAACACAGGCCTAGCACCTGAACACAGTGAAGGCCCCGTGACTGGGAAAGGATTTCCTCATCACAGTTTCTGCAGCTCCTTCTCTGATGGCCCTCTCAACGCTGCCTGCCCCCTGGCATCACCTGGGGAGCCCAGATCCCACTCCTGCAGACCCATGGAATGGGTTGGAGAGGACCCTGGGCATCGGGACTTTTTTAAAGCTCCCAGATGATTCCAATGTGCAGATAATGGGTATCTCCATTTGCCACAGAGGACTGGTAATGAAACCCAAGCTATTAGAGGGCTCGTCTGTTCTTTGAGTGATAGAACTGCCTACTAGTTTCTTTAGAGTCAGGGTAAATTCCCTTCCCTTCCTCAACCTTGATCTCTAAATTATCTCCATAAACACACCAATGAGCTCTTGATAAGGAGCCTCCCACAGAAGCTGGGAAAAGGTCAGCAGATGTCCCTTCCTGGCGGGTTGAGGAACTGGTCCCCGCAGCATTCCTGCTGGGCCCCAGCAGTGAGCTGGGCATGAAGGCAGGAGGCTGGCTGGGATCTGACACTTTCTTGTCCTCCTCCAGGAGGGACACATCTGGGGCTCCATGAGGAGGACGGCTTTCATCCTGGGCTCCGGCCTTCTCTTGTTTGTGGCCTTCTGGAACTCAGTCACGTGGTAAGTCCGCCCCTCTCAGCTTTGATCCAGGGCCTGGGGGCGGCGTGGTGGCGCCTGGGCAGAGCGAGGAGTAAGGAGCTGTCTGCCCACTAGTCTTCACCCAGAAACCCGACTGGTTTTTCTTCAAAGGCATCTTCAGAGATTTTGGGGTGCTTCTGGCTACTTTTGGCAAGCCCAGTGGGAAAGGCTGCTGTCTGCCTATGAAGGGAAGGAGTGGATCCTCTACATTATAGGTAAGGCTCCCAAACCACCAGCGCTTAGGGAACTTAATTCCTTTTCTACTCTTTTGTTCTCTCCTTTCAGACTTCTCAGTTTATTATTCCAAGGGATGAGGACTTGAAGTTCAAAAAGGTGGTCACCCCAAAGAGTACTAAACTCTCTCAGGTAGTCTGGAAATAGGATGTCTAGGAAAAGAAGCTGAGAAGTTGAGAACACTCCCCACAGAAAAATGGGAAATGTTTTATGTGAAAATGAATGCATGTTTAGAGCAATAATCCTGTTTCTACATGTAATTTCATAAGTGCAGACAGCTGCCCTATGTTGTCTGAGACTGTGTCCTCTGTACATGTTACAATCAGTGCTTGACAGCAAGTGACCACACAATATTTACTGATAGCATGGATGGCTCCAAACAAGCCTAAGAAAATAAAATGGAAGGAAAATGCCATTTAAACATAGATACTTACAGCAGCACTATCTATAATAATGAATGTCCTCAATCATACATTTTTTACTCAATTATTTATGTATAATTTATTTAATATTATATATATTATTACATATCATATATAATAAATATAAATGTATTGATATATATAAATGTACATGTTACTATGTGCCAAACCTATATGGAGGATATGTAAATATTTCAGATGAAATGTTTGCCTAGCCCATTTAAAAAACTGCATCACAGTCTAGAAGAGGAGACAAAAAGTATGAGTTGTCACAAAGCAAAACTACATATAAAATGTGCCTGAGAGGCCAGGCATGATGTCTCACGTCTAATCCTAGCACTTTGGGAGGCTGAGGCAGGAAGATCACTTGAGCCCAGGAATTTGAGACCAACCTGAGCAACATAGCGAGACCCTGTCTGTACAAAAAACAGAAAAATTAGCTGGGCATGGTGGCGCATGCCTGTAGTCCCAGCTACTCAGGAGGCTGAGGCAGGAGGATCACTTGAACCCAGGAGTTTGAGGTGCCAGTGAGCTATGATGATGGCACTGCACTCCAGCCTGGACAGCAGAGCAAGACCTTATCTCAAAAAAAAAAAAAAAAATGTGCCTGAGGATCGTTTTCAGCTGGAAGGAGAGCTCTGAAAATGGGCTGAACATTAAATATAACAGACTCAATGGAATCTTAAACAGCCACCGAACAATGTAGATTACTTATGTATATGGGGAAAGTGGTAGGAAAACATTTTATATAGTTCTGTTACAATGATGTGAAAGCTACCTATTATTTGGTGATAAGCAAGTACCAGAAAGATAAAATATTTTCAATTTTAAATGTTAGAGGTGGAAGAAAGTTCAAGATCATCTTATGCTGTGGTTTTCATTCTGTATTCCTTGCGGAGCCTTTGGAGTTCCAAGTAGGGAGACACCTGGTTGGATGGCCCACTGGGTAACCACCAACCTAACATTTTTTTTTTCCAAAATAAAAAAATAGTTTATTTCCAAGTATAAAAGTAAATATGTGCTCATTGTAAAAATAAAAATCAGGCCAAGTGTGGTGACTCACACCTGTAATCCCAGCACTTTGGGAGGTTGAGGTGAGAAGTCACTCCTTTCTTCCCCTTTCTTCCCTTGCTGTCACAGAATTAAGTAAAATGTTATATTTGCCCTTTGGGATTTTTTTTTTAATTTTTATTTTTTAGAAAGGGTCTCACTCTGTCATCCAGGCTGGAGTAAAGTGGTCTGATCATAGCTCACTGCAGCCTTGAACTCTGGGCTCCAGTGATCCTCCTGCCTCAGCCTCCCAAGTAGTTGGGACCAAGGTGCATGCCACCGTGTCCAGCTAAATTGTTCTTATTTGTTGTAGGATGGGGTCTCACTATGTTGCCCAGGGTGGTCTCAAACTCCTGGGCTCAAGTGATCCTCTTGCCTTGGCCTCCCAAAGTGCTAGGATTCTGGGTGTGAGGTACCTTGCACGACTGACCTTTGGGATTTTGAATCTAGAGGAGGAGGCAAAACAGGGACAAATCAAGTTAGTAGTATAAGAGTTAAGTAACACTGTAATGTCACTTGGATAACTGCCACCTGGTGTGGACAAAATGCTGTTTGTTCACAGTGGGCGACTGGAGACACCTGGAATGACTTCATGGAAAAGCAGGATATGGAGCAAAAAGCCAAATCTAAATTTCAAGTCTTGATCAGTATTTTCTAAAATATTGTACAGAACATCAGTGCTGTGGAATTAGTAATGGGGTGGCCATATAATTTATTATCCAAATAGGGATACTTACAAGAGTGAAAGGAGGTGTTATTAATAATTATGCTGGAATAATAGTTATAAATTGAAACTGTCCCTTAGATTCATGGAAGCTTATATAAAATATAATAAAAAAAAAAGAAACTGCCCTGGGCAAGCAGATGTATGACCGTCATATTCTTAGGTATTCTGAGAAAACAGAATACCTCTTAGGTATTGTAGGATCAAACAAGGCTGGGAAAGGTTAGGTTTCTCTGCTGCAGGAATTCTCAGAGCCGTTAACACACTAGCATGGACCACGACTCTCCACAACAGTAGGGTTTGAAGACTATTTCACCAAGGAGCCCCTTGAAAGATGAGTTTCCACTTTGGAAATCAGCCTAAGTGTCCATCCATTGATGAGTGGATAAAGAAAATGTGGTATCTGAGACAGTTCTATAGAGTGAAAAAAAAAAAAAGAAAAGAAAACGCGGTGTGTATATATACACCCGGGAGTACTACTCAGCCACAAAAAGGAATGAAATAACATCATTTTTAGCAAGTTGGATAGAATTGGAGAAGTGAAGTATCTCAGGAATGGAAAAACAAACACATGTTCTCACTAATAAGTGGGAGCTAAACGATGGCTACATGGTCGTAAAGGGGTGTGAAGGACATTGGAAGCTAAGAAGGGGGAGGGTGGGAAGGGGGTGAGGGAAAAACACTTACTATCAGGTCCAATGTACACTGTTCTAGTGATGGGCCCACTAACAGCCCTGACTTCAGCATGACACATCCATGTAACAAGAACACTTGTACCCCCTGAGATTTTGAAATTAAAATTCTACATATATAAAAAGAAAGATGAGTCTTCCACTTAGGGAAACGCTAAGCAAACGACACCTGAAGTTCTTCTTCTCAGTTAGTAGGATAACAGGGATTAGGTCTCCTGACTGACTCCTAGTCCAGTGCTCAGTATGAACCACACCATATCCAACACTCCCTCTGCTTCTCCTTGGCAATTCATAAAGGGTTCAGTGGGCAGACTCCCAAATGTTAACCTAAATTCATTTTTAGTTTAGAGTATATTATATATCTTAATGTATTTTCTCATATATATAAATCTTATGAAAGCCACCAACTACCTTGAAGGTTGGTGTCCCCATTATACAGCTAAAAAAATAAATAGAGACACTCCTTAGTTGACCTGTCCTAGTTGTCACAGCTAATTTGTCACCCAGGAGTAAGGGTAAGCCTGTGGTCCCGAGCCCTAAGACGTCCCTGACAAGGGACTGTCTACGATGCAGCCTCACTCACCGTAAAAAGTGCGTTCAGTAAATACATGTGCCGTGAGAGCCTGAAGTCACCCTGCCTGTTTCTGCTTCCCGACCCCAGGAACCACCCAAGTGCCCGGTCTGTGCTTCTGGAGCTTCAACGGGCTTCTCCTGGTGGTCGACACCACTGGAAAACCTAACTTCATCTCCCGCTACCGCATTCAGGTTGGGAAGAACGAACCCGTAAGTGTTCCTGCAGTTTCTCCTGGTCGAAACACAGAAAGCAGGAGCTAAAAGCCAACTCAAGAGTTCTCATCACTGGCCCAGGAGAGAGCATGGCCAGTGGGAGCCAAACTATCATGGACAAGGCTGCCACAGTGTAGACGGTCAGAGAGAGGAAATAATTTGCCCAACATCTCAGAGCTACTCAAACTAGTGGCCAGTAAAGAGTAATGTTCTGGCCTCCGTCCCCAGCCCAGGCCCCGCACCTGCCTGTACTGCCCCGTGGGCACAGAGACAGCAATGGCTGGGTGCTGAAACACAGGTAACAGCTGCCCAAACAGTGGGTGACCTCAACAGACAGACAGTGTAGATTCTGGATGTGTGGGTGGTGGTGGTTGTTTTTTAAACAAGTCCTCCTTCCTAAATATTCAGTTCAACCCACAGTGCAAAGCACTCGGGCAAATCCATGATAACCGAGACGGAGACCCTGCTTGCGGGGAACTCTGACTTCCACGGCACCATGAAGCGTGTCCCACTGCTCCCTGAGCACGGTTCGCCTGCTTAGTGCCGACAACCCCAGAGCGGGTTCCACAACAGGGAAGAAGCTGATTCTGAAACCCAGGTTCCTCCCCCAGCCCTGCCCAAACCACATCCTGGCCTCTTTCCCAGACAAGACAATCATCCTTTAATCATCTGCCCAGGAGTCTGGGTGAACCACCTCAGTGCTCAGGGCCTTCTGCCCCCAGCCAGCACTCCAGAAAGGTAGAATGGAAAACAGTGCTCCTGACCCACTTCTTTGGAGTGGCCAGAGCTGCTGGCCTGGCTCACAGCCCCTCACCGCACTTGCGACAACAGCCGCCAGCCAGCCCAGGGGGCTCCCTCCAGGCTCAGCTTGGCAGGACCTGGACTGGAGCCTGAAGTGTCAGAGCCAGTGCTTGCCCTTGACAACCGGTCATCTGTCAGACCATAGCCGTCTCCTTGGCAGCCACCACTGACTAAATGATTACATCTTCAAGGCTAAGTGGTATTAATACAGCAACCTTCTACGGCCTTAGAGTCTACAACGATTGGAGAACTACAGAGGAAGTTCTCATCGCATTTTACAGATGTTGAGGTTCAGAAAGGTGCAGTGACTAGCTCAAGGTCAGACTGTTACTAGGGCTTGTCCCATCTGACTCCCAGTCCAGTGCTCCTGCATCGTGTGCACCCTCAGGTGGGCACACAAGTAGGAAGGAACCTCCCAAGGCCGTTTAATCTTTGGCTGTCTCCAGGAAGGACTGAGCCCTGACCCAATAGGACAGAAACAGATCCTCAAGTGGGAGCTGAATGCTCCCCAGTACCCACATGATCCATCCCTGGTCTGCTCACTCTCCCACTCTCCTGAATGGCTAGTTCACACCCTCCCCTCTCCCCTCAAATCCCCGACATCTCCTCTCCTGACCTCTCTGGCAGAAGATGGCCTTGCTTCCTACTTCACTGAGGAAAAGCAAGCAGAGAGAGTTTCACAGACTCACACCACATTGGCCTACCAGCAGCACCTGTGCCCACACGCTCTGCCTTCCCACCTGACACCACAGGTGACCTCTCCTTGCTCCTACCTGTAGGTGATTCCTCCACCATCTATGTGCTACACCCATCACCAAGAACTGGCTTCGGCAATTCTCTCCCTCTTGTATCTTCTTCATTCTCTCACTCTGATTATTCCTCTTTGGATTATTACAAACATGCTGTCATTTTTTCCATCTTAAAAAAACCAACCAACCAACCCTTGACTCCACTCCCATACCCACCACCACGCATACTTTTGCTGCCCTTTGCAGCAAAGCTCTATGAAAGAGTTGTCTATACAGTTTCCAATTCCTCTCTGTCCACTCTCTTTCCCCAACATTTTGTAATTATGAATGTTAAACACACACACAGAAAAACTGAAAACATAGTACAATGATCACTATTTGTTGTTTCTGGCCTATCTTCCCCACTGGAATATACATTCCATGAGGGCAGGAATGTATTTTGTTTTGTTCATTGCTTTATTTTCAGCACCTGAAATGCTAAATGGTACATAGTAGATTCTCAATAAATATCAGTTAAATAAATGAATAAACAGATGTGATATCCCAGTCTTGGTCAAGGTTTCCAGAAGAGGTAGATGGCCTCATCATATATGTCCTGTCAAAACAGGCCAGCCAGACCTGGCCTCACCTTGAGAAGGAAGTAAAAAATTAAAGAGTGAATTCTGAAGTCAGTCAACGCAAGCAGTGGAAAGGCTGGAGGAAGAGGCAGGCCTTATTCTGAACCCAGCCCCACCTCGGGGCAGAAAACCCTCCAGCTTGCACAGGGAACTCAGGGAGTTCCCTTCTAACCAATCCCAAATGAGCTGGTCAGGACCCAAGAAGTGACCTTTAGTCACTGGGCTATTCCCTGGAGCCCCAGTTCTCTGACAAAGGGAAGGGTCAAGGGGTTACTGATTCTTGGGGGAAATGCTGGCTGTAGTACTGAGGCCGAATACAGTTTGGGCATTTGGGGCCAGCGCTCCATAAGTGCATCCAGGTGAAAACGCTTGGCCAGACCCCTATCCTGACACCTCCACCATGAAAACCAGGAAGTCAAGAGGCTGCCTCCAATCATGAACAAGGTTCTCCAGTGAGGAGGGGCTAAAGGGCTGAAATGGGATGTCAACCTGAGGTTGACAGCCTCCTCCAAGAACCATGAAGGCTCCTCAAGTTACCTGCAAGGAATACATGGGGCCTGGCCAGAGGAATGGGGAGGGCAGTGGTATTTGCAGAACAAAGGAGAAGGCAGGTTCAGGCAAAGCCTGAAGGCTGCTGGGAGTTTCCAAGGGCAGTGGCATTACTCATCAGCCTAACAGCCAAGGCCTTATTCTGCAATGTTTCCAACCCCAGGGCTGGGTGGCAGTCAGGAGCTGCTGGCTATGCCCAGCCATCACTCCCTGAGTGAGGGCCTCTGAACAGGTCACAGCAGAGCCTTTTTTTCTAGAAGGGAAAGACCTACTTCTCACACTCTTGTCCGTCTCTCTCCCTTCTTCCCTCGGGCAGGTGGACCCTGTGAAGCTACGCCAGTCTATCCGCACAGTCCTTTTCAACCAGTTCATCATCTCTCTCCCCATGATGGTTCTCCTCTATCCCTTTCTCAAGTGGTGGGGAGACCCCTGCCGCCGTGAGCTACCTACCTTCCACTGGTTCCTCCTGGAGCTGGCCATCTTCACCCTGATTGAGGAAGTCTTGTTCTACTACTCACACCGGTAAGCAGTCCCTGCCTGAGCACAGCTGGCTCCTCCCCCCACCCAGGGCCCAACAAAGAAACGGGAGGCCTCTGAATTGTAGGACCAACACCCCCTGGCCTCAAGTCTCCCATTAAATGGTTAACAGAGAGACAACTATCTGTCCCATAACTGACAACTTGGGACAACTGAGGATTGTCCAGGAAAGAGCAAGCTTCTCCATTCGTGTGGCAGGCAGGGCAGTTTCCATTCACTTCCTTCCTGAATCCTTTGTGGGCATCATCCCCATGTACAGATGATACAACTGGGATACAGAGGCAAAGTAACCCACGCCCAAGTTATGCAGTGTAAGGGTGGGGTTGGAACTTGAAGACAGGCCTGAATGCCAGTCCCATGTGTTCTCAACTTGGCTCCATGGATGGAACCCTAGTTCCTACCTTTGGTTTCTCATGGTCTGGTGGGGTAGGGAGAGCAGAGAATCGGCAGATTATTAACTGTTAACTATCTCTCCAGGCTCCTTCACCACCCAACATTCTATAAGAAAATCCACAAGAAACACCACGAGTGGACAGCTCCCATTGGTGTGATCTCTCTCTATGCACACCCTATAGAGCATGTGGTGAGTAGAGCTCTACTCTCCCCCGAGGTGAAAGACAAATGCCCCCAACCACCCTTCCTAAGTTCTCCTGCAGAGAATTAGACTACACTGGCCCTTTCTTTCTTCTTCCCATTAACAGCTGCCATTTATCGCTGACCTGCCATAGGCCAGGCTAAATTGCTAACAAGTTATCTCCTTGAACCCTCCCAACAGCCTTTTTAATCCTGACTTTGCTGATGAGGAAGTTGAGGCCCAAACAGTTAATAACTTGTCCCAAGTCACAAAGGTGAATGTCTTCAACAAATTAAGGTCTTGAAACTCTTTCAGTTTCTCCAGATCTGAGTCTGGTACCACCTTGGGGCAAAGTGGACACCCAACTGTGTCCCCTCCCTCTCCCTGGCCCCACCTTCAGTCATCCCTCCTCTTGCAGGCCTCCAACATGCTGCCGGCGATGGCGGGTCCTTTAGTAATGGGCTCCCACTTATCCTCCATCACCATGTGGTTTTCCTTGGCCCTCATCATCACCACCATCTCCCACTGTGGCTACCACCTACCCTTCCTGCCTTCACCTGAATTCCACGACTACCACCATCTCAAGTAAGGACCCCTCCATCAGCTTCTGATGTGGACACTGGTATCTGAGTTTCAATGTGGGTGCTAGTTGGGGGAGAGATCTGAGGGTTGGAAAAATAATGGCCCCACTGGGACCAACTTACTCCTTTCCTTTTTTCTGACATTGGGTACAACTGGGTTTTTTTAACCTTTATTTGGGTTCTGGACCCTTTGATATCTAATATAAGCTATGGACACTCTATTCAGAAAAATGTATACATGCATACAAATCCTGCGTGCAATTCCAGGGAATTGTGCACACTCGGAAAGCCCCCAGGCTTTTTCAGGTGTGGTCTACAAACCTCCTAGACCAGAACCAACTGAGACGCTTGTTTAAAATGCAAGTTCTTCCAGCCTGAGCAAGAGCAAGACCCCATCTCTACAAAAAAATAGAAAAAAATTAGCTAGGTGTGGTGGCATGCACCTAGAATCTCAGCTACTCAGGAGGCAGTAGGGCAGCATACTGGAGCCCAGGAGTTGGAGGTTGCAGTGAGCTATGATGATGCCACTGCACTCCAGCCTGAGCAACAGACCCTGAGCTCAAAAAAAAAAAAAAGTTTCTTAGGCCGAGGTGGGAGGATTGCTTGAGCTCAGGAGTTCTAGACCAGCCTGAGCAAGAGCGAGACCCTGTCTCTACTAAAAATAGAAAAAATTAGCCAGGTGTTGTGGCACGTGCCTGAAGTCCCAGCTACTTGGAAGGCTGAGGCAGTAGGATCGCTTGAGCCCAGGAGTTTGAGGTTGCTGTGAGCTAGGCTGACACCTAGGCACTCTAGCCTGGGAAACAGAGGGAGACTGTCTCAAAAAAACAAAAAACAAAAACGTTTCTTGAGTTCCACTCCAAATATGTTGAATCAAAGTATCTGGGAAAGCAGGGCCTGGAAACCTGCATTTCAGTAAGTGTTCCAGGGGATTCTGATGCAGGTGCCCTGAACCACACCTGAACAAGCCTTGTTCTGCCACAGGTTCTCAAACTGTGTGTATCAGAATCATAGCGAGCTTTTTAAAGGCAGACTCTGGATTTTGCAGGTCTGGAGCGGCCTCAGGACGGTGCGTTTCTAGCAATGCATCAGGTTACTCGGATGCAGGTGGTCAGGATGGTGGTGACAGGAGTGGGGTAGGAGGGCTGAGAAATGTGGGAGGGGCCAGCACAAATAAAGTGGATATCCGTACCGGGGCCTCCAGCGCTAGCACTGCAGCACCTTCCTCTCTCCTGCAGGTTCACCCAGTGCTACGGGGTGCTGGGGGTGCTGGACCACCTCCATGGGACCGACACCCTGTTCAAGCAGACCAAGGCCTACGAGAGGCACATTGTCCTGCTGGGCTTCACGCCGCTCTCTGAGAGCATCCCCGACTCCCCGAAGAAGATGGAGTGAGAGGGCCATCCTGGCTGTCCACTCAGCAGCGAGATGCAGAGG